>OY743157.1:22261975-23461975 GCA_963555695.1 Dasypolia templi
AATTAGTAATATTTACTGAAATAAATAAAAATTAAGTGAGGGAAATGGGATAATAAACAATAATAATCTTGGAATTATATAACATAGGAAAAATGCGAAAGGCTAAAAACGTTTTGAGATAAATTAACAAAACATCTAAATGTGCTGTTCGAAACATCTACAAACATTAAAAAAAACACGATTACAACAACGTTTTGCTGCATAGAATAATTAAATTAACACCGAAAAGTTGACCACTTTTTATAAGCAACTGTGAAACTAGCAAGTTCTCTGTACGGAAACTTTTCACTCAATGTTACTGCCGCTCCTTCAAGACTACGGCAGTGTTTCAGAATAAACAATTAAGCCTTCAGTGTTCTAATTAATTACCGCGTAAATAATAATTAATAACACCACCATCGTTTTGTGATTACGTAAACGGGGTAGGCGTCGCACCACCAAACAAATACTTAGTACACAATTTTTATTTATTTATTTAACATTAAATTGTACGGCCAATGAGAAGTGTGGAATGGTGATGATGATGACGATGATGATTTCATTGATATAAATAGTATGCATATTTAATGCAACTTCAAAACATGTCTTTGTAAAAAGATTTTTTACATTCTTAGTCCTATTTCTGTACAATAAATATAATAGAAAACTAAGTCTCTATTAATTAAATTAGTACAAAATATAATTAGTAAACAAATTATACTAAAATATTTACTTACCATCGATTTTATTTACCTAACTCTTAATTTAGTTTTTACTTTATGCCTACTCATTGTTAATTTATCATATTCAATATTGATGCACTTTCTAGCCTGAATCACAATCACATTATTTGCACCGGTTCAACCTAGTTCAGGCAAATTAGCAACTGTGCTCCTTTTTTTATTTAGTTTAGGTTTGTATTGTAAAAATGTGTCCCATTTATCATTAAACGATTTTATAATCATATTTTTTTGTAATTGTTTACCTCATAAAACTAACGAACTACATAAACTAATGAATAATGCCATTTTAGGGTGTTTTTGTTATATGTGGCAATAATTGTATTTATATATTTATCGGTACTTTGTGAATTGTGCTAACATCAATAAAATGTTACATAATCAGCTTATAATTCACTCATTTAATTCTGGTGGGCAGCAACATGATGATGTTTGTATGTTTATATTATGATTTTTTTGCATTTTAGCATAGCATTATCAGCCCATAACGTTCCCACTGCTGGGACACAGTCCTCCTCTCTGTGAGAGGGAGTGAGCCGTAATCCACCACGCGGGCTCAGTGCGGATTGGTAGATGTCACATATCTTCGATTTTTTGGTTCTAGGACATTCCGGTTTCCTCACGATGTTTTCCTTCACCGTTTTGAGAGCAGTGGTGATTAAATTATTTACACAAAGTAAAGTGCCTGCCTGGGTTCGAACTCACGACCTACAACTCGTAATTCACGGCCGTTACCACTGGGCCACCACTGCTCTCTATTATGATTTGAATCGACCAAAATGTCTACCTAAAGGCAATGGTTTATGTACCGGAAATAAAAATGCTAAAGGAATGCCCAGAAAACACTATCACGAAATGCTCAAGTGTGATGCACGATAATAAGGATTCTCCTTGCTGTGGCACAAATTCATACTGATATTACGTATGTATGGAGCAGCAACGAAATATCGCTCGTATTAAATACCACCCGCAATTAGTAATTATGTCGTCAGCACAGTAAGAGGTGTCAGCGCCTAACAAGGCGGCTGTTGGTGACGAATTTTCCGTATGCAAGTAATTATAGGGTGGTCGATTGTTTGGAAATGCACCTACGTAATACTAGTTAATTGTCTGTTTAGAGAATGGAAGGTAAAGGTATACGGCAAAGAAAGGTACAATGTATAATATTGTATGTGATTTCACATTTTCCAGCACTGGATTTGCTGTCTACACAATTCAGTCACAGGACCTGATTGTTCACTGGAATGGTTACATTCCTATACATTATTGTATTGTTTACATTATCACAGTGGCATTTCAGCGTTGGTTTCGATCGCTGGACTGGATGCTACTGGAATAATATGAACCGGGAACTGTGCATGTAGATTTAGAAATACTTGTAGGTGCTTTAAAGATGTAATTTCATCTTACATGCGTTTATTTTCCTAGAACCGTTTTGTTTTTGTTTCTTCTGACCTAAGTCCCCTTCTGGAACTCCAGACTGCATATATTCTCAAGACTTGCTATAGCATTTCCGATTTGTCAAAAGATTTTGTACGAGCGGCTTCGTTGGATATTTCCCAGTAACATTTTATGCATTTCAATAAAACCTCTGGCCTCTGTGCACTGGCACAAAGCTAACTACACAACGAAATAATAAAGTTGTGTAACAGAAGATCAACATTCCCAGTCTAGCTCGATTATCTCCGAGTTCTCTTGGGTTCCGTGGGTAAAGGCAGAACCTATAACAGAACGCCACCTTCTACGATCCTTACATACCCATTCTGTCTCGTTTACGTTCATACATCAAGGCCCTAACGTGAGTTTCTTTTAACCATCTCGACTCAACGCATCTCGATCGGATTGGCCCTTCACTAATCGGAAGTTGCCTTCACTAATCGGAAGTTGCCTTCACTAAGCGCCGAACGCGGTCGATGCGTTGAGTCGCGATGGTTAAAATAAACTCACACTAGGGCCCCTGGTCACACACGCACGCCTGTCACGAGTCTACGCACCTGACCGTACTGAAGAACATTACTAAGAAGGTCATTGTAAGTCCTTCTAGGGCGTCCCCTCCCAATGTTTCCACTCACATCTGCATTGTTAGTCGCTAATCATTCATACTCTCAACATGAACAAGCCATCTAGGAATGCTCTTTTCAAATTTTGGTCACTACATCTTCTTTCAAACGGCAACGTTGCCATAACATTTGCTGTGCAAGGAACGCATTTTCACAGTATTAATTCTACTTTCATGTCTCTTTTGCCCCACATTTTGACAAACATTCACTTCCATACATAAGCGTAGGCACCAGCACGCAAATGTGAATTACTCACAATCGCATGTATAGCACCGTTCCCTTTATTGCCCACATTAACTCTCCTGTCCACATGTAAAGGGAACATCAGGTAGCAAGATTACGTTACGCCCGGCAAGAGTACTGTTTTCTGATGTATCCAGATTTATGCTGTATTCACATAATGGGCGGCGAAGAGTCTTTCGATGGCCAGACAAACTCTTTATTCTAGCTTGTTTTGAGAAGTGCAGTTCGGCGGTGGATAGTGAAGGTTTGGGCTGGAATCGCTTCAGAGAGTCGCACGGAGTTAGTGCTGATAGAAAATGGTACACTAACTAGTGCAAGATACGTGGAAGAAATTCATAATTAGCTTGTCGGCCCATATTTAATTAATATGGTTGAACATTTAATATGCATGCATGAAAACGCAAGGCTACATACAGCTCAATATGTAAATGAGTTTTTCGGGACGTTGCCATCAATTGCATGGACTGTCCTGCGAGAAACCCGGACCTGAATCCAATTGAACGCGCTTGGGATGTGTGCAAGAAATCGAAATCCCGCACCAGCTACACGAGACCGAATCGAGACCTGAAACATGCGTTAGTGGAAGAATGGACCAATATCCTCGATAACATCGCATAACAAACTTAATAAACAGTATTCCCAGTCCCTGGCAGCTGTGAGAAGAGACCGTGGAGGCAGTACCAGGCCACTCAGAAAGGTTTGCAAAAAAGTTTTAATGTATGAGAGACTGGCTGACTGGCTGGCTGACCTATTTTGAAAATATGATTATTTGTAATTAAAAATAGCTACGTTCCAATTTCAAAATTTCCCGCAACATTATTTGCAAGCAAATTTAAATCATCGTGTCTCATAAAAAAAAATGGATCTGCGCCGGGAGCATTTTCGCTCTATGATTTGTTACGATTTAAAGTGTCCCGGACTCCTGTCCTGACTTCAAATGGCATTCATACATGCAGGCCCATTTATGACAACCGTGTATCGTTGGTATAATGAATTCAAACGCGGTCGACTAACTTTGGAGGATGAAGAAAGAAGTGGTCGCCCTTTGACGGCTGTTACGGAAGAAAACGTTCTAGCAGTGAAAAATGTAACCCAAGACAATAGGCGAGTTACGTATCTAGTGATTCAGCATATACTGCAGGTTGGATCGGGAAGCCTTTACGAAATTCTACACGTGGATTTTCGCGTGAGGAGGATAGTTTCAAGCTTGGTGCCGCATAACCTCACCGATGCTCAGAAGCAGGGCCGGGAGGCATTGTGCCGTGATATGATTTTAAAAAAATTGAAGCAGTCTCGTCTCGGCGTATTTACGAAATCATTACAGGTGATGAATCTTGGATTTATCAATACGATCCAAAAACGAAGCGCCAGTCGACGGTTTGTTAGGTGTTTCAAAACGAATCAACGCCTACCAAAGCGATCTAGAAGCAGGAAGGAGATTCCGATCGCGAGCTTTTTAAATTTGACTTGATGTTAATTCCTTACGGAACCAAAGAAGCATAAACGCTGAACGGTATTCTATCAAATTCTTGGTAGAAGTTTCTATGTTGTGAGCAGCAAGCGACCAAACATAGGGCTCCGCGACTACTGCTCCACCACGTCAACGCGCCTTCGCACACCGAGCTCAAAACTAGGGACTTCTAGGGAAAATAAAAAATCTGCTACAAGGGATACAATTTTCGTCGCCGGAAGATGCGATGTCAGCGTTCGAGCGGGCTGTAAACGAGGTGTCTACGGCGGATGTCTTTTTCTGAATACAGTAGTCCTGTAGTACCGGTCAAGAAAAAGGACGGCTCAGTTCGGGTCTGTGTAGACTACCGTTTGGGAAACCAAAAATGTATTAAGGATGAGTTTCCGTTGCCGGTGATAGATGTCTTTATCGATATGTACAGCGGACTGGAAAAAGTGTTTCGAAAACTGGTTCAGACGCATGTAACTTTGTATAGAGGCTAATGGACTCTCCATTCTTTGATAAGAATTAAAAAAAATTAACTTAATAGAACATTTATTTTTACTATTGCAAAACTTTCTGAGTGTGCCACATACAAAGTTATAATTTTGTTTTTAAGTACGTTTTGGTGTTGTATGTGTACTTGTAGTTGTATGTGTAGTTTTTTGTACTGACCCGTATTCTTTGTCCGCGAGTGTAGTAAGGAAGTATGGATGGATGTTTATGAATTATATTTGGGCTTTATTTTACTGGTCCAGGCGTAAAGGCCCATAAGCAGTTTTTTTTTTGTGTATTTGGCACTGGTTTTAATCTTCTGCATCTTACTTACATTGCCGACGAAACCATGTTTCCGATTAAATCCATGTTTGTAGACATCAATGCTGTGAGGCACACAATTGTTTGCCTAATCGATTCTTAGGTTATTATAGGCCTATAATCATATTGATTGCATACATTATTTTATTACATTTATTGATTGTACTACCTTCTTAGATAGAAATAGTTGCTACAGGAACCCACTTTTTATGATTTTATTTCGTCTCATTACTCACAAGTTCTATCTTAAATGTTCGGGTAAATTACACGATGTTAATTTTACCAGGATAGCAAGCAGGCTAACTATCATGGCTCAATTAAGCCACACATGTGAGAGCTGCTTATACTATGCTAGTAAATGTTGGGCTAATAGCATTGCGGAGACTGACTTCGTGGAGTAAAATGATCCGATGGGGTTCCAGCTTAGCCGGCTACATGAGGCTAGTACACAAGCCACGATAGCCAAGGGAACTCTACTAGCTAAAAAATAGGACACCATCCTATTATACTCTCACTAACCATCTTCTCACTTGCTAACTAACCTAAAAATCTGGATAGTTCTGTATAGACGAAGCTAGAATGACTAGTTTGCTGGCTTACTAACACTATCTTGCTATCCTAGTTTCAAAAACTAGCCTCATGAAACCTGAGCATAACTCCAAACCCAAACAATTGAGCCAGTTATTGTTTCTTGAACTTTACTCCGAACAATAAAAAGTTCTTAATGAATACAAAATTCAGTTTACAATCAGTTTTGTAATATAACTATTTTTTAATGTTCGAAATTCTTTTGTGCCGATTGATTTAAGTTACTTGGTTAAATAATGTTTCACTTTTAGGAATCAAAACTTCCTTAACGGACACAGGAAAGGAATGCATCGATTGGTCAGTTTTGAACATGTGTCGCAGCAGTAACCAAATAAACCAGGATATTAGGTTTTTATTTATTTGAAACAACATTAAATTTCTCTAATCAATACAACTAACTATATGACATGCTATCTTAATACTAGTGCATACGAGTATATCCCAATAAAACTATGCGCTTCGGGAATCATCGACTATCTTCGGAAATACGAAAATTATGAGGGAAACGAAAACACGAAGATTGAAGTGCATACGTTTTCTGGTTTAACTGTACAAATAATATTGTTTTATCTATCGTGCTTCCTACACTTGCTTGGAACAGCTACTTCATCGTAGACCTTGGAGCAGTGTAAGCAGAGTAGGTACCCCTAAAGTAGAGAAGCTGACGGTCCTGGCTCCTCCAGCAGACAACGTCATTGTCTTCTGAGCATTCTGCAGTATCACCAGGATGAGCAGCATGTTGGCTTTGTCAAAGTTCTCCCATTTGCAGTCGTATACTGAAGACTCGAATTTCATGCTCGCATCCATTACTCGCTGGCCCGCGAACAGTCCATGGACACCTGTAATGAGAGAATCAGTTAAAGCATTTAAACAGCTTCAACAGCTGGTGCTGTACCCTGAGCAGTCGGCCCTTAAACCTTGCTGGTTGTTTAATATTTTGCACATGGCGCGGAGTTTAAAAAAAATTTTATGTGTTTAACATTTAAAAAATAAACTTACACGCCGATATTGATGCTAAAATACAATTAACATGCGGAAAAGTTAGTATTTCTTTTTTAAATTTGCGGTTAAAATATTTGATAAAGTGACGGTCGAACAATTGAGAAAAAAAAATCTTAGTAGTTCGACGATCGAACTAATGAGTCGAACTAGTGGGAACAAACGAAAAATTTAACAGTTCTGCCCGCCAAGCTAGCGTCGCTGAGCGAGTACTCTCTTTGATAGCTCTTGTGGCTGCAACAAGCGAGTGCTCGCGGTGTGAACCGTCAGCCATCAACTGATAATATATTTATCTCTTTTACTTACACGGGACCTACAATCTTTTGTTAGTTTCTTGAACTAGAAAATCGTTGATAGCTAGACGCTTCCTCGTCGGTTGACGGTGGGACAGTTGCCTTACCACCTGAAATAAACCGCAGGCTCCTGCCAAGCTGCTGAGTGAATACTTTGGACCCTCGGTTTTGCTCTATTGCCTCTTCAATGAGGCCTGTGTTGGAGCTCCGAAGGTCGCGCCGAACCATCTTCGCAATTCGCTTGTTCAGGTCTGACCTATCTGACGAAGTCGCTTGGGTGGTTTCCCGTCTTTTTGCCAACAGCCTGAGAGTCTCATCCGAGAGTTTGGATTTCCTGCCAGTGCGCTGCTTTTGGCAGAACTTGATTCCCTCGTCTCTCAACGTTTCGACCAGATTGTGAAAGGTCTCGTCGGTGTCATCAGTGGGATCCAAGGCAACGAATCTATTCCCGAGAGCCTGCTGGAACTTCTCGGTGCCCGCCATGATTAGACTTTCTTGTGATTTGCCAGATGTTTTTCGGCTATGCATCTTAAGGAGAAGATTTGGTCCATACAGCCCATTCAAAAAATACATAAACATAATATTTTTATTTATGCTGGATACAACAGAACATAATATAGTCGAAATAAATTGTCAAACATGTTTTTTTTTTTTTTTTGCATCTCGTAGTTGACCTTGAGAGGTCGTGACTACTTAACCGGACTATCCTGTGGCTGCCTTAAGCGGACTCAAAGCCTCCAGACAGGGGCGTAAAACTACTTACATTACTAAGCGAACGCTCGCTAAGGGCACCCCCTGTGGGGTACGGACCTCGGCTTAGGGCGTCGCTGACCGTCCCAGAGGTGACACAGGCAGAGATGAGGGCGGCCGTGATGCGGCTCCGGGCCAAGAACGTGGCTCCGGGGCCCGACGGAATTCACGGCCTGGCTTTGGCCCTCTCTCTGAAGGAGTTGGAGCCCCAACTGAGAGGACTCTACACAGCGTGCCTTGAGCGGGGCCAGTTTCCCAGTCTGTGGAAGATTGGACGTCTGGTCCTGCTCAGGAAAGCGGGGCGCCCTGCCGACTCGCCGTCTGCGTACCGGCCCATAGTGCTGCTCGACGAGGTGGGCAAGCTGTTCGAGCGCATACTCGCAGCCCACCTCGTCGGCCACTTGTGCAGAGAGGGGCCGGACCTGGACGAGAGCCAGTTCGGCTTTCGGCATGGGCGCTCTACCATCCACGCTG
Organism: Dasypolia templi; assembly: GCA_963555695.1. Taxonomy (NCBI): domain Eukaryota; kingdom Metazoa; phylum Arthropoda; class Insecta; order Lepidoptera; family Noctuidae; genus Dasypolia; species Dasypolia templi. The sequence goes on from OY743157.1 coordinate 22,270,368, forward strand.
TGTCGAGGGTGAGAGTCCTGGCGGAGGAAACAGTGTCCCGGGGCGGGGAGGTGGTGGCGGTGTCCTTGGACATCTCCAACGCCTTCAACACCCTGCCCTGGAGCTGCATACGGGAGGCACTGCGTTATCATCGGGTGCCTCTCTACCTCCGCCGCATCGTTGGGGCTTATTTGGCGGGGAGGTGTGTCACCTACATGGGACGTGATGGCGGAAACCAGCGCCAAGTGTCGTGCGGTGTTCCACAGGGATCGGTAGTGGGACCGCTCCTGTGGAACATCGGGTACGACTGGGTGCTGAGGGGCGAGCTCCCGCCGGGCGCGGACCTGACGTGTTACGCGGACGACACGCTGGTCACGGCCCGGGGGAGTTCGCACAGGGAGGCAGCGTTGCTCGCGACGGCGGCGGTCTCACTCACGGTGAGCCGCATACGGCGCCTCGGCCTGGAGGTGGCCCTCAACAAGTCGGAGGCCATGGTGTTTCATGGCCCCCGGCGGGCGCCGCCGGCCGGATCACACATTGTGGTCGGGGGGGTCCGGATCGCTGTCGAGCCCACCATGAAATATCTGGGATTGGTGCTCGACAGCCGGTGGGACTTCGGACCCCACTTCCGGCGGCTGGCGCCCAAGTTGTTGGGTGCGGCCGGGGCGCTGGCAACGCTGCTTCCCAATTTGGGGGGCCCGAGCGCCGCTTGTAGGCGGCTCTACGTGGGGATCGTGCGATCGATGGCCCTTTACGGGGCCCCGATCTGGGCGGCTGACCTGACGGCCGCCAGCATCTCTGTGCTGCGAAAGCCGCAGAGAGCAATGGCCGTCAGAGTCATAAGGGGGTATCGCACGATCTCCTACGAGGCGGCTTGTGCACTGGCCGGATCCCCGCCATGGGACCTAGACGCGAAGGTGCTCGCGTCACTTTATCGGTGGCGCGAGGAAGCGAGGGCGCGGGGCGAGCGGCCGATGCAGCACCATATGGAGCAGCGTCGGTCGCAGCTTCGCGAGGTCCTGGTGGCGGAATGGCGGGACAGGCTTTCATGCCCTACCGCCGGCCTCGTCACCATCGAGGCGGTCCGGCCAGTGCTCGACCTCTGGCTCGGGAGGAGGCACGGCTCCCTGTCGTTTCGGGCGACGCAGGTGCTCTCGGGGCATGGCTGCTTCGGGAAGTACCTGTGTCGCATAAACAGGGAGCCGGACGCTCGGTGTCACCACTGCGTCGACTGCCGGGAGGACACGGCGTGGCATACGCTGGCAGAGTGTGCCGCTTGGGAGGAGCCGCGCCGTGCCCTCATCTCAGAAGTAGGCAGTGACTTGTCGCTGCCGACTGTAGTGAGTTCGATGGTCGGCAGCGCCGAGTCCTGGGACGCGGTGGTTTCCTTCTGCGAAACAGTGATCTCGCAGAAGGAGGCTGCGGAAAGGGAGAGAGAGATCTCGTCCACTCTCCCGATCCGCAGCAGGCGCACCGGGCGCAGGCGGAAGGCGGACAACGCCCTCTTCCAGCCCCCCTAAATGGGTCCAGGGGCGACGTATTCGGGGACATCCGTCGCCCCCCAACATCAGGACCCGAGAAGGCGGCGCGCGTAGTGTTCCTCGCGCGCCAACCACAGACGTTGCGGGGGGAGTACACCTCACTCCCCCCGCCCGAGACGGGGCCCGCGCAAGCGGGCCGGCACCAGCCGGGGTTGTGGAAGAATAATTTGTTCCCGCGACCCCGGCGTAGGTGTGAGAAGGAACACCGGGGTGGTTTTTTGTCAGTAAGAGTCTGACAGACCCCTCCGCCCGCCCCAGGGCGGAGGACATCCATGAGGATTTTCCACCCCGGGAACAAAAAAAAAAAAAAAAAAAAGGGCGTCGCTGACGGGAGGACAGCAAGATGGGACAGGCTGGATCTGGATTCTATTATTATTATCTGGGGAATTTAAAACTACAGGCTCAGCTACGGCAGGGGCTGGCACTTCGTCGAGCAAGGGTCGGGGGGGACAATTTCGTCGGGATCTTCGCGAGGAACCTCGGCGGCGAGGTCGGAATGTCGGTCTGTGTTTGTGCACTGTACTGGTGGCCCTACTGCTCTCCTGAATGAGAGTTATGTGGTCATCGGGATCGGTGAGGACATGCTTGGGACGGCGGACATGACTAATGGAGGAGGGAATGTAGCTAGCGGCCTTGACAACCAGAGGGTTGCGGTGATTCGCGGCGGTCTCGAAGAAACGCTTTGAAATGCGTTTCATGAACTGGCGGATAGTGGGAATCTTGAGGTCAACGTGAAGGATCTCGTTGCGAACGTACCAGGGGCAGCCTGTAATCCTACGGAGGTAAAACATGGGATGATTTTACTTCTTATATACCGGTACCCGAAAACTGTCTATACTTTCTGCAAGCAAACATACGATCTATCAAGAAAAACTTTGCTCAAATTGAGTACATAGTGTCAAATAGTAAACATAGAATACACATTCTGTTACTATCTGAAGTAAATATAAAAATTTACTTGGTGCAAATGTTTGAACTTAATTAAGAACGAATAAAAGAGGTGGGGGTGTGCTATTGTATATTCATAAGTCTGCATATTTTATGAGAAATAGTAAAGTACACAGGAGTTTGAATGTGTGGCCGAAGAACTAAGTATAAATAATCTTAAATTCGGATTATGTGCCGTGTATAGACCGCCCGATATATACAAACTGTTACGTCAATAAAACACGTGGGTCAACGACAGACTGATATATTCACATAGTAAACTAATTACCCACCACCATACAAATGTGAGTACCGACCGATGTCACATCTCTCCTCATCAAGTTCACTAATAATCCAACTGATACATCTTACAACTAACAATTGCTTATTTCACTATGTTGGCGAATTATTGACAGCTTGCCTAGCTCGATTGAATGCACGCAGTGCGCGAGCAGACGCCCCCAACGGTGGTGGTGATAGTGACGACGGAAATCGTTCGGGTCGAACCTGCGTCGACGTTGACCCTTCCAGCGGTCTCTCCTTAGTATCACTATCACCGCTGGATGCGTCCTCAAACATCTCACCTTCGGCTCCGCTATCAACCCCCGGTTTGGCTGCCCCCGAGGTCGTAGCCTCGGCTACGTCCGCGTTGCTCACGCGTGATAATGAGTACCTATTTTTGCTACTAGCTGAAATCATTTGGTTGGCGTGTCTACGCCACTCCACCCCGTTACCTAAACTAACTTTGTATGAAACTGGACCTGTCTTTTTAATAACTGTCGCTTCGGTCCACTTGTCCCCTCTCGCCGTGTAATCGCGAGCAATTACCGCATCCCCAACGCGGAATTCCCTATTGGCCCCCGAAGCGCGGGCGACCTGACGTTCTTGCTTCGCGCGTACCACTGCGGCTACATCCGGCCGTAGCGCATCAAGTCGGCTGCGCAAGCGCCGCCCCTGGAGCGCCACTGCCGGTGAGATCCCTGTCGTTGCGTGTTCACAATTCCGGTACTGGAATAGGAATCTGCTTAGGGCGACGTTCACGTCCTCGCCTTCGTACATCGCTCTCTTTATTGCCTTTTTAACGGTTTTAACGGCGTTTTCAGCCGCGCCATTCCCCTGGGGCCTATACGGTGCCGAAGTTGTATGTTTGATGCAATTCTTTTCGCAATAAACTTTAAACTCTTGAGAAGAGAACGGCGGGCCGTTGTCAGTCACGAGCTGCGATGGTAAACCAAAACGTGCAAATGTACTTCTAAAAACTTTAATAGTAGAAGCTGCGTTCGTGCCGCGCATCGGCAGGGCCTCTATCCATTTGGAATGCGCGTCTACAATGATGAAATATCGCACACCGCCGCAGTCTGCGAAGTCAGCATGTACGCGTTGCCACGGGTGCAACGGGAACTCCCAGGGATGCAGCTGCACCCGCGGCGGCGCGTCCTGTACGATGCGGCACGCAGCGCACGATCTACACACTTCTTCAATGTCCTGATCTAAACTCGCCCAGTAAATGTAGCTCCGCGATAAGGTTTTCATTTTGTTCATACCTAGATGGCCCTCATGAATTTCATTTAATATTTTTTTATGCAGAATTTGAGGGACCACTATCCTATATTTATACAATAAACATCCTTGATCTACTAGGAAATCGTTTTTCCTAGCAAAAAATGGCTTTTCCGCATCGCAGCTTGGTGTTGTTGGCCAACCGAAGAGAACATATCCTTTAATTTTACACAGAAACGGATCACGCTCCGTCTCTTTAGCGATATCTTTAAAACAAATAGGTAGGGACTCCTCTATTAGATTAAAATAATCCACTGAGTCAACGAAGCGACCCTCCTGAGGTAACGGTAATCGCGACAAGGCATCAGCCGGACCATTGTCCACCGATCGCACAAATTCTATGTCGTAATCATATGCAGCCAGGCGTGCCGCCCATCTTTGTAGACGACTGGCAGCCGTCTGTGGGATTCCCCCCTTGGGCCCAAAAATATGAGACAGAGGCTGGTGGTCCGTGCGTAGCGTAAAACGCCTACCGAACAAATATTGGTGATGTTTCGTTACACCAAACAGAATAGCCAGCGCCTCTTTATCGAGCTGGCTGTAGTTGCGCTCGGGCGCACTAAGTGTGCGCGACACGCAGCTGACGGGCCGCTCACTGCCGTCCGAGTACCGGTGCGCCAGCACGGCGCCCAGTCCGTACGCGCTGCTGTCCACCGACAAGACAATTTCGCGCCCCTCCTCGTAGTGTGCTAATACGCGTTCGCTCAGGAGAGATCGCTTTGCCTCCCCGAAAGCTTTATCACACTTAGAGTCCCATTCCCAGCCGCTATCTTTTTTTAACAAATTGTGTAATGGACGTAATAAGGTGCTCAAACTAGGAATAAATCGCCTATAATAATTAATCATTCCTAAGAAACTTTTTAGTTGTGATACATTATCTGGTCTAGGCGCGTTGGAAATGGCCTCGAGTTTCTCTGTATCTGGTCGCAAACCTTCCTTATTTATAATAAAACCTAAATATCTCACACTGTCTTGCATACATTTACATTTACTTAATTTAACAGTAAGTCCCATGTGCCGCAACCTTTCTAGTACCTCTCTTAAATTCTTCATATGATCAAGCGAGTTGGACCCCGTCACACAAATGTCGTCTAAAAATACTATACACCCCGGCACCCCGCGCAACGTCTCCTCCATAATCTTTTGGAACTTTTCCGGTATAACAGACAAACCATACGGCGTACGTCTATACACAAAAGTACCCATGTGCGTAGTTATAGCCGTGTATGGTTGCGAGTCGTCGGATAACCAACACTGTTCATACGCATGTTTCAAATCAATTTTAGAGAATTTATCTCCCCCACTTAGATTTGCGAATAACTCTTCAATACGTGGCAACGGATAATAATCTCTTTTTAACTTTGGATTGATGGTTATCTTATAATCTCCACAAATGCGTATGTCTCCGTTTTGTTTTACCACGGGTACTATTGGAGTTCCATAGTCTGAGTAGTCAATGCGGTAGATGGAACCGTCCGCCTCGAGACGTTCCAGCTCCCGCTCGACACGTGCACGCAGTGCCAGCGGCATGGGTCTCGCTCGCACGTAAACCGGTTCCTTATCGGACAGCTGTAGTCGTATGGGCTGTTTACATGTACCTAATTTATCGCTAAAGACTTCTGGGAATTCCTTACATAATTTATTTATAACATCATCGTCCATGATTTCATTGAGGTTTATTTGCGTTATCTTTAAAGCGCGCATCCACTCTCGTCCTAATAATGGGCGCGCCCCGCCCTTAATTATGTATAAACGTAATGATTTAGCTTTGAATTTGCCTAGACAGACGTCTACCTCAATGTAACCAAGTGATTCAATGCTTGAACCCGAGTAACAACGTAAAACTAAATTATCCGGTACAATCTTTTTATGCGAAAACATGCCTTGGAACATAACTTCACTTATTGCTGATATACGACTACCTGTGTCCACTTCACATTCAATCTTAATGTTATCAACAGACAGTTTAATATAATATGGTTTGTTAACTTGAGCTGCCACATACAAGCTGAACATACCATCTTCTGATTCGTCACTCACATAATTATGCCGCCCGCCACTATCGCGCACTTGTTTGCACATCACTTTTAGGTGCCCTTTTTTACCGCACTCATCGCAACTGTAATTTTTAAACCGACACCTCTCGGCCGGGTGCGCCTTGCCGCAGCGCCAGCAGCCCCGCGCGCGCCCGTCCGCCGCGTGCGTGCGCGCGCCGCCTGCGCCTGCCGCGTCTGCTGCTCCGTCCCCAGTGCCGCCGCCGAGCGCCCGTTGCGGCCCGCGCGTGCGCATTCGTCCGCCGCGCGCATAATGCAGGCCTTCGCCCGCCTCGCCGCCTGCCGGCTTTGCCGAGTCCGTCGCCGCCGTCGTCGTGGTACCGCTCACTTCGGAATGTTTCTCCGCTGCCTCTAGAGCCAGCGCTAGCTCCACTGCCGCTCTGTATTCTACTTTCTTTTCTGCAAAGATTCTCGATCGCATTACGTCACTTGTGAGCCCTGACACGAACTGATCGCGCAAATTCTCTTCAAGCGTCGAACATGTCTTGCACTTTCCAAAGCTGCACGTAGAAGCCAGGTGTTTCAAAGCTTGCAGGTATTCCGTAAGTGACTCGCCCGCACGCTGTCGGCGCAACCGGAACACATGGCGCTCGGCGATCTCCGATCGTTGCGGTTCCAAGTGTTCCGTCACTAATTTCACTAGTTCGTCATATGTTTTGTTTTCTGGAAAACTCGGTGAACACAGATCGCACATAAGCGCATACGTTTCTTCCCCCACGACCGTTATTAACAAAGGCACTTTTAATTCATCGTCGACTTCGTTATGTCGTACGTACTGATTTACTCGACGAATATATGCTGGCCACTGTTTCGAGCTTAAATTGAATGGTTCAATTTTACCAATAGGCATCTTGACACACGCAAAACCACGGAAATTAAAAAAAATATACAAAATCCCGTTCTCGTCGCCAATGTTACGTCAATAAAACACGTGGGTCAACGACAGACTGATATATTCACATAGTAAACTAATTACCCACCACCATACAAATGTGAGTACCGACCGATGTCACACAAACTTCGATTTATAAAGGAATTATCGACCCTAATAGCGAAATATTCTGTAAAACAGAATTATGTAATAATGGGAGATATGAATATACTCGTAGATCTTAAAGTATGTAACCCCGTAGTGAAACAATATTTAGATTCGTTGTGCACTCTTGGATTGATTAATGGCGTTAATTCGTACAAACGCATCGAAAAATAGGGTGACAGAATCTCTAAGTCATGTTTATATCACGTGTTTATTCGCAATGTTTGTTTGTGTTTGTTTGTTTGGCATCTCGCAGGTCAACCTATGAGGTTGTCGTCTGCTTAAACGGACTGGCCTGTGCCAGGACTTAAACTTATATACTAACTAAAACTAAGCGACAACGCTAAGGGCACCCCCTGTGGGGTCCGAACCTCGGCTTAGGGCGTCGCTGGAAGAGGGCAGCAAATGACTAGCTGGATCAGGATTGATATTATTTAGGGACGAATTTAAAGCTACAGGCTCAGCGTCGCGGGCTGGCTCGAGCAAGGGTCGGGAGGGGCGTGGATTTGGGCGTCGCGGCGGGCCTCGGCGGCGAGGGCGGTAGGACGCCGATCGGATTTTGGGCTTATGTAGCGTGCTGGTGGCCTTACTACTCTCCTGGAGGGGGGTAGTGGCGTCGTCGGGGTCGATTAAAGTATGCCTTGGTCGGCGAATACTACTAATGCGAGAGGGAGTGTAGCGGGCGGCCGCTGTAATCAGGGGGTTGGAATGTTTGATGCCGCAGTCGAAGAAACGCTTAGATAAGCGTTTCATGAACTGTTTTATGGTTGGCATCTTAAGGTCGACGTGAAGATCTAAGTTTCGGACATAGTAAGGGGCACCCGTAACCCTTCTGAGGAAACGGTTTTGGAGGGTCTGCATCTTATGGAGATGACGTGGGTGAGCGTGCGCAAATACAACGCAGGCATAGGTCATGATGGGACGGATGAATTCGGTGTAAATGCGGAGCTTGCATTTAAGGGACAGTTTGCTACGGGCTGTCAGTACGAAGTGGAGCCTGCTAAGAGCGAAGGAGGCGCGCGCGCGAACCGCCTTAATATGAGCCTTAAAGGTAAGGTTTTCATCGAGGATCACGCCTAGGTATTTGGCATGCTTCTCCCAGGGGATCGGCTTACCGTACATAGTGATCGGGCTGGGAAGTGGGGGAGGGAATCGACGACGTCTCGGGAAGAGAACCGCCTGACTCTTATCGGGGTTGACCTCGATTCTCCATTTCCGGAACCAAGCGCCTAAGACGTTTGCGGAAGTTTGGAGAGTACGAGCTATAGCGTTGGGACAGTGACCGGTATAGTAAACGGCAGTATCGTCGGCGAAGAGAGTCAACTGAGCCTTTTTACTTTTTGGGATATCGCTAGTGAACAGCGTGAAGGCGAGAGGAGATAGTACGGAACCCTGAGGGACACCGGCGCGAATAGGATGAGGGGACGAGAGTGCTCCCTCAATGCGATAGCGAAAGGTGCGATTCAACAAAAAGTCTCGTAAGATGAGCACGAGACGATCTGGAATTCCTAGTTGGTAGAGCTTGAATATCAAGCCGTTGTGCCAGACTTTGTCGAAGGCTTTCGCTATGTCGAAGAATAGCACACCCGTCGTCGCGTTACGCTGCAGACCAGCGCATAAGTGCTCTACGATGCGGTGGACCTGTTGGGTGGCTCTTTGCTTCGGCGTAGTCTTTGAGACGCTTATAAATAAGCCTCTCGTAGATTTTGCCGAGAACATTGAGTAAGCTAATAGGGCGGTAGCTGGAGGGCTCAGACTTTGGCTTGCCTGGCTTTGGGATACCGATGACGGTGGCTTCTTTCCATGCTTGTGGGAAAATGTTGTTGCTCAAGGCGCCATTGAAGATGGCGGTCATAAGCATTATTAGCGGGGCAGGGAGGAGTTTGTATACCTTATTGGTAATACCATCCGAACCGGGGGCCTTACGAGCGTGTAGCCCTTTAATGATGTCGTGCACTTCGTCTGGAGTGACGGGAGGCAGAGGATCATCAGGGTCTTCGACGGGAGGGAGGGAGGCTCTCCGTTCGACTTCAGCGTCGACCTTGTTCAGGTGAGCTTGGTCTACTGGTTGGGAGCTGGGAGAACATTGGGACTCTAGGCTGTCAGCAAGACATTCAGCCTTTTCGGGACTGTCGAAAGCGACACTATTGTCGGGGCGGATGAGAGGAGGCATAGACACCTCTTCTGAGGAACGCAATTTCCTCTGTAATTGCCAGAAGGCTTGATGAGTGGGCTCGAGTTCACTGAGCATCTTGTTCCAGCCCTCAGATCGAACCTCCCCTATGCGTTTCTTTACAGCACGCTGTAAATGGCGCATGTGGGCTTTGTTCGCGTCACAAGGGAAGGAGTCGTAGGCACGGATGGCCGCGTTCTTCTCGGTTATCAGGTCACGTACGTCAGTAGGTAGTTTCCAGCGATGGTCTTCCATCACCGGAACTTCCCGTGAACAATCCGTCAATACGGATTGTACGTGCTCTGTAAACGAGTCGATTGCGGCCGTCGTGTCGGCGACTGACACTAAGTGATCGGGGATGGTATTCGCAATGCTAGTGCGTTATACATCTGTTGTAACACTTCACCTGCCGATCTGCATAACTGGCTGTGCGATAATGAGCGCGCTTAACAAGAATGACTCACACTTTTCTAGTCAAATAATAACAAAGATCGATAATCGCCGAGTGCATAGTGAACTAAATAACATGGACTGGAGTGTACCCCTTAAATACGGGTGCCCAAATGAAATTGTTAAGTACATACATACTTGCTTTAATCATGTATACGATAAGTGTTAATTCACAATTAGTAAAAGCAGTTTCAGTAAATGTAAAACATGTCCTTGGGCCAATGAAAAACTCAAAAAGATGTGCGTGGAGCGGGATTTATTATTTGATATTTGGCTCAAAGATGAAAATAATCCACAAAAAGATTGTTATACAATAGATATAGAAATAAAACAAACAAGTACACAAATTACATTAGAAATAAACATATAATATAATGATAGAAGTATCTCAAAATTTTAAAAATAGCAATAGCGTATGGAGCATTGTTAATAGCTTAACCGGCATAATTATGCAATGTATTGAAAGTACTTGTCACTTTTCGAACGAATCCATCAACATTCGCCAACACTTTCATGACTGAATTTAATTCTAATATCAAGAAGCTAACCAACTCTTGCGATGTGCTCCTTTTTAGAGAAATTCACGTACGAGATAATTCCTGATAGGTCGATAAGAGTGAACCTGCACGAGAAGACATCGTTGAACGAATCATCAAGTTAATGAGCGATAGGAAAAGCCCAGGTTACGACGGGATACGTGCTAAAGATGTTAAGTATGCTTCAGCTAATCTAATACCTGTTATTACACACTTAATTAATTGCTGCTTGCAGACTGGTACGTATCCCGATCTCTTAAAGATAGCACCCCTATCTTTAAGAGATCGGGATACGTACCAGTCGACCAATACTCAAAAAGGGCTCACGTGATGACGTCAATAATTATCATCCTATCACTATACTGTCTTGGATAGATAAGATCTTAGAACGATACATTGTAAATGAGATGAACAATTTCTTGCAAACACAAGTAATAGTCAACTATAATCAATATGGATTTCAGAAAAATAAGAGTACGACACCATTATTAAGAGAATTTACCGAAGAAGTCAATAAACATTTAAATGATCAAAACATGTCTTGACACTTTTTATAGACTTCAGCAAAACATTCGATCTGCTCCGTTGTAACACACTTTATGACAAGTTGTCACAAAATGGAATACAAGGGCCACTATTAGAACTATTAAAAAACTATCACACAAACAGACATAACACTGTTAAAATACAAAATGCGTATAGTATAAAGGTTCCATCCACGCAAGGCACGGCCCAGGACTCAATTATAGGTCCGACAGAATACTTACTTTACGTTAATGATATGAGTAATGCCATAAATTCTGGCTCTGTATACCAATTCGCAGACGACACGTGTATATTGGTCGCAAATAAAAGCATCCATGATGCGAAGGAATCCCTACAACGTAGGTTCGACCAAATGTGTAAATGGACGCATGACGTAGGCTTAGTAATAAACTCAACAAAATCAAAAATTGTTCACATACATACATCACACAATAAATGAGCCACTATACCTACAGTTATAGCACACGAACATCCTTGCCTGCATAACCCGTAAAGACATGCAAATGCCCGAGATTAGAAGTAGTTGATAAACACATGGATTTCGGTCTAATAGTTGATAGCCGATTCTGTTGGGCCCGCACACAGAATACGTGTGCAACAAACTGAGGTCAATTCTAGGTAAGCTTAGCATACTAAAATATAAACTGCGGTACAAAACGCTTAGAATGTTATATATGGCCCTAGCAGACTCGGTTATAAACTACGGACTCAGCAGTTATGGGAGAACTTCTCATACATACCTGACAGATATTTATAATTTACAATTAAGAATATTAAAAGTAATTATACCCAAAACATTTATTTAAAGAAGAAATTCAAAAACAGTGACGAAGATCTCTTTAAATACTGTAATGTTATAATATAAAGTTGAATTTTTTACTCTTGCGGAAGTAAATAGACATGAGCTGCTAAGCGAAAAAACAAGACCTGACTATCTCAGAACTGTACGCACCGGTATTCACAGCTTAGTACGGCCGTTATTCCAAATGCGTACAGTTGGCTATGTCTAATCAATTGAGCCTGGTACCTATGGATTTACCTACGACCCTACTGACTACAACCTAGCCCTCTAGCAATAAGCTAGCACCCTAATTCTCCTAATGCCCTACCTACCATACAAACCATACCAAACGCAGGTTACGTTGGTTTCACGTGAGGGAAATCTGTTACAATGAGACCTACGGTAACAGACGGAAGTTGGGTAGGAATAGGGGTTTGTGTACGTCGTGCAATGTACACAGGAAATGGTTATCTCACTGCCGATCCCACAGACTCATAGGATCGATGATGGCTAAAGGTGTCTTGGCCACAGTGAGGGGAGTTCCGGAAGGTGAATCAAACTCGACTCCAGCTTGATGACTAGTTTATTATGATAATTAACTTAATTATATACAAATTTGTTGGTTAATACACATAGACACGTATATCCATGTGTGTTGTGTGTGTATTGAGCCGATGAAGCGAAGATCTCATTAGGTCACTTCTTAGCGCTGAGTGTGTGCCGGTGTTGCCGGCACGTGGTACGAATGTATGTCGCTCTTGATGCTGACGCTGTAATTGGTTTTGTATGTTCACGGTTGAACAGAACGATACCACTTAAAAATAAATACATCCTACCAAAAATTAATAATGTGTACGGTTTGCGGGTTGCAGAATATTTAATACCTTTTTTTCTTAATAAACTTCCAGAAGACTTGCAAACGTTATACAAAATGAGTTCGAAAAGATATAAGTACAAATCAAAACGTTTCTTTACACAACACTTCTCTTAGTGTTTTAAAGTCTGTAAAATGTAATAAATAAAAAATAAAATATAAGTCAACGGCTCGCCAGCAACAGATAAACCCTGAGAGGTTTTCGTTGTGTGGCTTAAACCAATTTGTTAATTAAATAATAAATAAAAAATAGCTTGGGCCCTCAAAACTGACGTCTGCCCAGTTACCCACTCCTTGCAAACTATCCTGACAACTAAACCAACTTTCAAAGAACCTCTTCCAGCGTTCCAAGGCCTTACGTTCTGCGCTTAGTAAACATCCATCTTCTGCTCTGATAACATTCATTCACAATGTTCCTGTAACTCCGCGAGCCAATCTTACCTATTTCCAGAACAGCTAAACATTGGCCCTGACGTTGTCAGAGAACTTCCTGTTGTACTTTTCTTCTCTTTCATCCTTTTTAATTTTTACCATCTCTTTCAGTTTCGTTTTCATTTCGGAGCATTTCTTCTTCACTCTTTCAAAATCATCAGTCACATTTGCTGCCTATTTTGGTCCTTACAGGCTAACACATTAAGCCAGGTCTTTTTCTTCTTCCTCACAACCTCTTTAACTTCACCATCTTCCCAAGAATCATTCGTTTTACTACCCACTTCCTCTGTGCCAGACCACATACTTTTGTAGCTACTTGCACCATACTATCTTTTGCTATCTCCCATACTTCTTCTACACTGCAATCATTCTTATCATCAAATATTTTATCCGTCTTCACTTTTACTTCCCTCTTATATTCCTCTTTTACTTCCAACTCTTGCAGTGTTCGGTTTAAAGAACTTTATTCTCATTAAGACAATCGTCACTTACATGAGAACATTAAATCTTATTAGTAATTATATTACATCAGAGCGGGTAGAAGAAACAAAAATTGGAAGCGAGTTCACTGCATTCCTAAGATAAGGTGGTGGCACAAGTTAAAAGTGTTTGTGTGTTTCTACTTTTATTCTGTCTAGAGCAGTCACAGGAACTCAAACTCGGTGACGCCAATGCCTGAACAGACCATCCACCCGACACATAACCAGAGACAATGATCAGTCCCTACGTTAACACCCCGATATGCTCTAGCATCTGTTGACTTTACTCTTTAATCTAATTAATTGAAAAAATCACTTTTACTGCCCCAAAATTCGTCATTCGTCATATAGGGTGCATATACGCACAAAATAAAGATAGGGCTTAGGCCCACCAATGCTCTTACCCATAGAATACTGGGACCGACACAAACATAATCTTACACACATTTTATCATCCGCTCGGTGTGGTATTTTGTTACAACAAAATCACATCTTATAATCTATTTATCTATTTAACACCTGAGGAGCTGTTGTGCACAGCAATTCTTTCTAAAGTCTTTATGAAAATTGTATGACACTCATTTTACTCACATTTGTTTATCTGTTAATTGTTGTACTGCTGAAAAGCAAACCTTTAGATGCCTTTGTCTATTTTCCACATCCATTTATCTCATTTCATGTGATCTCTTATTATTTTCCTTTTATTAAATGTTCTGACCAAAGAATATAACTACTCTCTAGTTGTGACATTTTGTATGTAACATTGTCATCTGTCAGTTTTTCTTTTTCTATGGTATAGAGCTAAGAGGTCGTCTATTTTATTATAAAGGTATCGTAAAACTAGTGTTAAGCCAGGTTCTCACTGTAAGCCATCTTTATTGTTCCTGGCCGATAATTAATTAAGAAGTAATTGATTTAAAACTAAAAAGTCACTTCTAGAACGCTCGGCCAGGGGCTATAAAAGGCAACGGTTAGTTTTTACCCGGTTCCTTCCATTTTTTTCTTTGGTGATTCTCTTGCCATTCTTGAATCGGTCTTGAAATAATCTTCTCTAATCTTAGTTTTTTAACCAATCATCAACCAGTACTCTATGTATTAATATTATTGACAAAAATAATAAATACAGTTTTTAACGGTGGAAATATACGTTTAATTCCTAGTGACAAATACTGTGTGTGTCTCCAAATTGCGTGGCGTGAGACGGCCTAGCCGGCCATTCTTGTACTGGGAGTTATTCGACGCTGGGTCACTCCACCCACGTGTCATAAGAAGACAAAGGACACTCCTCCTGGCAAGCGAGAGGCGCTGCCTCAGAAGTTGAGTAACGTGAACCCTCTTGTTGATAATTTCTTCTTTTGGACAGATTTGAGCACCTCGCGGGTTCCTCCGCGACGAACCAGAACCGACGCGAGCTCCCTCATAACGGGCTGCGGGCTGGTAGAGCGGCGGCTGCGAACTTCCACTCTACAGACTGCGGGCCAGAGGATCGTCCTACGCGAGCTTCGACTAACTCTTAATTTAATAACTTTTTCTACATACTTTTGTAGTTTATATTTAAGATTATTACATTTTAACTTGTGACCACGTTTAGCCAGTCGGGTAAACGTTACGTTACATCGGAGAGGACAACCCCCACACTCTGGCAGGCCCTATGTGTCTCTCTTGAACACCGGACCAGATAGCGGTCAGAGAACCGTGTTTAGATATGTCCACTCCCTTTCTTTTCGTCCCATTCATACATAGCACATCTATCCTTTGCCATCCCACACACCTCATCCAACTTATCTTTTATACCTCCCTGCACATTCAGCGTAGCTAAGCGACATGCCGCCGCTCGCTTTTCACCCCATGTAAACAACTGACGTGGTGTGTGGCGAGCATCACCGCCGCCTCCGAGTTGATTATTAGAATACTAACTGATTTACTTTCGAAATAAAAAAGCATTTAGTCTTTCTACTATTCTGTTTTTTACATAGTTAGATAACGTGGAATGGCACTTGAAAATTTTAAAATACTAAGACCACAAACTCACCGCTCATTATATACGCATCCACGGACAGATGGGGTGCAGGGGTGACGATTGGTTGGATCACGTACAGAACACCATCTACGTTCAGCATCACCCCATAGATGATCGAACGCATTTTAACGTTCCTGAGAGCCTGTTTGACTGTTTGAGAATCGCATTCTGGAGTTCTGTCCATTAGGTTTTGAAATTTTTGTCTGAAAATTATGGTGAAATTAGCTAATGACAATGTCAATGCTCACAATGTAACAACCGTATTAACATACATAATCATGCAATATACTTGAAAGCATCAAGAAACCTTCCCATGTGGGGAGGCAATAGGCGTCAATTTCAAAGTGAATATTAATGATTAGCCGAAGGCACCAACCAAGTTGTTAAAAAAATACAATATTCTGGAACCAACTCAACCGCTTCAGAATTCGTCTGTATGTTTTTTTTTTGTATATCAAGTAGTGGTATAAGAATTTGTGTGGGGTAGGTACCTACCACAACTAAAAAGTAAAAAATAAATGGTTTTTTACATAAAAACTACCGGCATCCAAAAAAAACACTACGTAGTGAAAAATAACGTTATTTAAGAAGAAAAAAAACCGAAGACATCCGAAATTAAAGTTATTTTTCTCTTTGTAGTGTTTTTCTTGGTTGACGGTTGTTTTCGAAATCACTTTCAGACCTTAAACAAAAAACGTTTCATACTTATAAAATATCATGTAGAATAGCTTTATGAATGCAACCTCACTGGTACTCAGTAGTAGTTCAGGGAGAAAGTGACCATGGCTTCGACCAGGTTGCCGGTCTGGTAGCAGTGCCAGAACGTAAACCAGATGCCACAGAAAACGTACTCGTAGATGTAGTTGATGCCAGTATGATATAGCAGAACAGTGGGACAGCTGAAAAAAAAATGTCATAATTTTTGAACTCTCAAAATTATTAGCGTAATGCGTAACAAAGGATCGTTTTTAAAGATTTTTCCGAAAAAAAATATCAATCCTAAAATGAAATGTTCAGCAATCAGTTAGTCGTCAACTATAATAAGCCAGAAAGAGTTAAAATGCAAAGCATACGTACGGTTTTTATTCCGGCTATCAATATTAAGCGTCAGCACCCTTAGCACGGCAGATACGTTCGACACCCAGTCCAGTAGCTCGAGGAGTACCAGGCCAAACTTTCGAATTGACTCTCTCACTCTGACCATGCATTCAGATCTTCCGTACTTCATCGATCTCAATTCTCTGAACCTTATTCGAGAAGCCGAACAAAATACTTTTGTTGTCTGGAAAGGTATGGATCCCCACAACAATCTCTCAATATTGAAGAAATCCTTTATCCAGCGATACTCAAACCGTATGTGGCTATTAAACTTATACAAATAATGTAATGACTCGCTTCTCGTGATTGTTATCTTCGCGAAGTAATTTGTCTTTTCCGTGATGTTGCATTTTATTTGTTTCAGGTGTGTCCCGTACTTCAGATATATTTTCATCGCTAACTTTTTTGTTTAAGGAATCAGGCCAGTTTAAGATACAGTTGAATAGATATTCAGAGACGTCTTCAATTCCCTAAAGCCTTTATTTTTTCAAGCTTTTACCTACCTGCTACTGAAAGAATCTATTCTAAAAATAATCTATCTAAGAATCTATTTTGAAATGTCTTGTTTCTAATCTAATCGCTTTTTTTTGTTCTACTTCTATTTCATTGTTGACCTCAGCGTTGTATACGCTGAGTATATGGACCTGATGACCTGCATCAAGCAGCTAGAACTCAACACTATGATACCCCCAGCAGACAGTTTCATTGTCTTCTGAGAACTTTGAAGCATCGTCAGTATGATTTTCATGTTAGATATATTGTAGTTCTCCCATTTACTATCGTAAACAGCTCTCTCGAACTTGACGCTTGCATCCATGACGCGCTGTCCTGTCAAACAATCCATACTAACTTGCATCAGAGCAAATGGTATCTGCAAATATGTGTTTTCTAGCCCTCCTAATAGTTCTGCTATTAGACCAATCACTAGAAGAAAAAATTCAAAGGCTATTGCTCCACTGAATACCTTCTCAACTTGATGTAATAAATTGATATTTCTTCCGTGTGTCCTTACTATTTCCTTGAGATGTTCCTCTACGTAATCATTCATAGCTTTATTTTTAAGATCTAACTCTCTTTTGTTATTATTTGGTGTGTCTAAAATAATAACGTCCTGTTTGGTTTTATAATAATGTTCTTCAGCGTCTTCCCAGAGATGTAGTAGTTCTTCAGTCAATGACAACATTTGGGCCTCGATATAGCCTGTGACTACTATGAGAAATGCTGTGACGTTGGCTGGAACGTAGCAGGCGAAGATGCAGCCTGCAGCAAACAGCATGGTTGCTATTTGGTAGTTTGGATTCTCATGCATTGACTCTAAACCTATAAATAAAGAATTACCTTTTAATCGACCAGGTTAGATCGTGCATTGAGTCAATTGATATTTACTGCTAAATATTAAGTTACTCAAAAGCAGATTCTTAGTCTGTATAAGGTCACTTTTTCATTTATTATGACCTCCCGAAACAACATTTTTAAAGAAAATGTAAATAAAACAAATTTATTTTTCAATTAAATAGAGTTTAATAGTAATTATGAATATCTGTACTTGTTTTTGTCACTCACTCATTCGCTTCAAGACTCTGATAGGTACTAGACTTAAAGACACAAAACGATGACTAAAGTCATTTTATTTTTGTTCTGAATTAGCCAAACAGAACGCAACGAAGCGGAACGAAAACCGCACTGGAACAACATTTTAGGTACGCAGGAACGAGATTCATTAGGATTAAGCAAATTAAGTGTTGAGCCTCACAGTTACAGTTTCTCATTAGCAGCGGACGATTATGTGAATTTTGGAAACTGAATAATTGGCTGCGGTCATTTCTGTTAAAATTTTATGTCATTTAACAGATTTAGGACACCTAGACGAAATCTCATATTCTGTCTCCCATCCAGGGATGTAACATCTGGAAGTAATGACAATAAGAAATTCTTATTTGCTCTAACATTATCGTCTCCTTGTGATCTGTCTTTGGGTGCCATCATATGCGTTTCGAACGGCAGCAAATTTTTAGAAGACATGGTCTCTTCTCTTTCCGGTTTAATGGTTTGAGAAATAACAGGAGAGGATGATTCATTAGAGTCTTCTTCTTCACAATATGGATATCGTGCGTATGATATCATACCATCGGTAAGTGTGTCTTCTAAATACTCTTCAATCGTTTCATCGTCGCTATTATTGTCTTTAGCTCTCCTATTCTGCTTGAGAACGGCATCTAAGAAATACAAACTGTCATGGTAGTTATACTTCTTCTTCTTCATCTTACCTCCTGACAACTTGCTCTTTGCGCCAATCTTCTTCTCTTTAATGTAGTAATCTCTGACGTTGCGCCATTTTCTCATTAACTTTTCAACTGAAACAAAAAAAAAAATTAAAGCACTGTACCATTTAGTACATAATTATTTAGGTCAACATCTATATGTTAATGCATTCAACTGCTTAGAATCCATATTAATATTCTGACAACGCAATTTGAAAATTAATTTGCGTGGATCTTTCATATTACTCAAATCAAAAACATAGCGTAACCTAGAGTTCGCCAACTTGCAATGCTAGCTCATACATAAGCTTGCAACATGTGACTAATAATATGCTACTCGTTTATATAAGTAAATAAATAAATATAAGCATGGCGAAAGTACCAAGAAGTAAAACCCTAAACGGCGCATTGGCAATGGCGGGAGAAAATTAATTTTAGCAAAACAGTAATGTAAATATTTTATTTGTAATTGCTGAACCATATCTTTAGTAATTACAAAAATAAAAAATTGAGACATGTATTTTTCTCTCTGTCTGTCTTTTTTTTACATCACATCATAAAGCCAAAATAAAGTTAACTTTATTCCACATTTAAATAAATCTTAATTACGTAAGAAAGGTGTTACATTCTTTTATTTTTGAGATTTTCACAAAAAAAAAAATGTTAACAACTCCTATTAGAAATTCCGTTAAACTGACCGCGGCCAACTTAAATGTTAGACAGAGAAGGAACTAGCTTACCTGTCTCTCCCTGTTCTGAAGGACTGAAATCTTCCCAATCGCGATGAAATACTTGAGCTATCTCTTTCCAGGAATTTCTTCTGGCTATTCGATCCAAATACTGCTTAGAATTACAATTCCACAAATTGTCTCGTATTTTAACTTCGTGTATTAATTTTTCCGTGTTGAACATTGTCGATAGTTTGTTCCGGTATGCGGACACGTGCGGTTACCAGGGACCGAATTACCGTTACTTTTTTTTTAACGATACCAATTACCGTTATGTTAACGATAAAAAAGTAACGATATTAATAACGAAACCCATGAGTCAGTTAACGTTATCTAACTACTAGTATTAGTACCGCTAAAAGTTACTATTCTTTTACCGGTAATTTGTACGCTTATCTCTTTCTAACAATGACGGCCTAGAGACAAGCATCTTTCTTTGTTAACGTGTAAGGGTCGACTATAGCTACAAGCTATTTTCTGTGAAAATGCAGTTCTGTATGTTGACATCGGAATTCTTGATACGACATTACGCCCATATCTAGTCTATCCACTAGCAACTGCTAACTCTAACACTTAAACGAAGGACATTCATTCGGAGTAGTAATATTTTTGACAGAATAAAAAAGGTATGAATAAAATAGCTGACACAGAATAAATACGACAAAGTACGTTAGTGAGTAAAAAATCTTTTATAATCAACGCGAGTTAAACTAACCACCGTCTATCTTTTCTTTGGTGAACAATCACAGATAAAGAACTATGGCGATTTTTGCTTAAGCTACGTTTTAGGAAAAACAAGCGATATGTGAAAATAAATACGATTTAAACTTTATTTGAAAACATTAATTATAAATTATAACCAAAATATATTTTTATTTTTTATTATCACTAGTTAAACACTAACTTATAAAAACAGTACTGTTTTTATACTAAAGGATTTATATTTTAAAATTCTAATTGTCTAATTATAATCATACGCCAGAATTATTAGTATTAGTCCGGTCCATATTTTTTTTAGGAAATGTTGTTTATTTTTTCAAAGTATCTTTTTTAAGGTAAATTTAATCATGATCTGGTAGTTTGAGTAATTTATGCGGCCTACCCAAATATCCTATGTTTTGTATTGTTCGTCGAATCGTTAAGCTCCTTAGTTCTGAGTTGAGCTGCATAATTATTGACAAATGCGTGCACTGACTGGACAGGTCCACACAAATCTGTGTGGATCTGTCCTCCAAAGACCATTTCAGACACCAGTCTACATGATCCTATGATCTGACCAATATTATTTTCGGATTGTTTTATACACTTTGACATTGATGAACAATTTATGTATACTATGACATGAAAAATTACTTTGTGAAGTATTATAATATTTTAATTATTGCGAATGATAAATAATAAAAGCGTTTATTTAAATAAAAAGGGACGCTTTTAAATAAAAGGGACTCTTTTTAATAACAATTAAAAAGAGCAAAGTTGCTAATTTGCCTGAACTAGGTTGAACCTGTGTTTCAGGCTAGAGAATTTAAAGATAATGTGGATATGTTGTTTATTTTTTCAAAGTATTTAAAAATAAGTTAAATTTAATCATGGTCTGGCAGTTTGAGCAATTTATACGGCCTACCCAAATGTCTTTTCTTTGGTAATGTTCTTCGAATCGTTGAGCTCCTTAAGTTCTGTGTTGAGCTGCATGACTACTAACAATGCGTGCACTGACTGGACAGGTCCACTAATTCTGTGTGGTTATTTCCTCTAAAGACCGTTTCAGACACCAATCTACACGGTCCACGATTATGTCTGGACTTTAAAAGAGACTGTGACCTCTGAGTTTGTTTCGGCCTTTCTACTCAGAGTAGTCAGATAGGAAACGCCGATCTCATCTAGGTTTTAAAATATGATTGACGTCTAAAAGTGTAACCTACTTACATAAATAATATAATTGATAATTTGTCATTCACATTAAAATAGAAACTTATGTTTTTGGTTTCCCAGTAATCAAAAATTTTTGTTAGTAGAATGAAGTAACGGTTTTATTTTAAACGTATCTACTTCGTCTACATATTTTTTTTAAGTAAAACTATTGTTTTCCCTGACCAAGAGGACTGATAAATCATCATCATGCTTTTCTAAATATTTGTTGTTTATGAAATCTTTTCTAATTGTGCTTTTTTGTTCCCGGACCTGGGTGCCACTGCCAATTCACCAGAGCTTTCTTTTTGTAGCTCTTATTGAGCTGCAAAAAGTATTCATAGTATTATTCCAGGCCACTCAGAAGTATTGCAAAAAATATTTTTATGTATGACAGACTGGCCAGTTATAGTCTATTTCAAAATTTCCCTCCACATTGTTTGCGAGTTAATTTAAAATATCTTGTCTAATAAAAAAAATGGATCTGCGCCGGTAACATTTTCGCGCTATGATTTTGTACGATTTCAAGTGTTGCCTGAAACAGGAAGAATCGTACGATATACTTCAAATGACATTCATGGATGAAGGCCCTTCTAAGGCAACCGTGTATCGTTGGTATAACGAATTCAAGCGGCTAACTTTGGGGGATGAAGAAAGAAGTGGTCGCCTGTTACGGCTGTTACGGAACAAAACGTACTAGCAGTGAAAATTTTTATTCAAGACAAAAGGCGAGTAACGTATCAAGAGATTCAGCACATTCGGCAGGTTCGATCGGGAAGCCTTCACGAAATACAACACGTGCGTCTTCGCGTGAGGAGAACAGTTTCACGCACCCAGCGTGAAACTATCCTCCTCACGCGAAGACGCAACACCACACAACCACACCGC
The DNA here is from genome assembly GCA_963555695.1 of Dasypolia templi. Classification (NCBI taxonomy): domain Eukaryota; kingdom Metazoa; phylum Arthropoda; class Insecta; order Lepidoptera; family Noctuidae; genus Dasypolia; species Dasypolia templi. Next base: position 22,292,639 of record OY743157.1, read on the forward strand.
ACAACCACACCGATGCTCAGAAGCAGGCCGGGGCGGAATGATGCCATGATATGATAAATAAATTTGCAGCAGGCTCGTCTCGGCGTGTTTACGAAATTATTACAGGTCAGCGGTTTGGGTGTTTCAAAACGAATCAACGCCTACCACAGTGAAGCGATCTAGAAGCGCGGGATAACATTTTGATTGCGAGCTTTTTCAATTTGACTGGCTACTTGGTGTCAATTCCTTTACGGAACCAAAGAAGAATCAACGTTGAATGGTATACTACCAAATTCTTAGCAGAAGTTTTCTCTGTTGTGCGCAACAAGCGACCAAACAGAGCTCCGCGGGCTACTGCTCCACCATGAAACACGCCTTCGCACACCGCACTCAAAACGAGGCACTTGCTGGATAGCACGCTAGTCAAACTCCTAGGTCACCCTCCTTACAGTCCTGACCTAGCACCGTAGGACTTCGTTTTAGTTCCGAAAATTAAAAATCCGCTCGAAGGGATACAATTTTCATCTCCGGAAGATGCGCTGTCAGCATTCGAATAGGCTCTAAACGAGGTGTCTACTTCGGACTGCAAAAAGTGGTTCGAAAACTGATTCAGACGCATGAAACTTTGTAAAGACGCTAGTAGAGAGTACTTTGAAAAGATTTAAAAAAAAACTTAAAGAACCCCATAGTCCCACGTATTTGTAACTTTCGTTTGTTTTTAGTAAGTTTTGGTAAACTGTTGAGAAGACGAATCAAGCTATTATTTGCAGTAATTCACTGAACTGTGGGAAGTGTGGAATTAACTCTGGAATCTAGAAATACAGCATTAACAAAACAGTAATTCTGAAACAGTACTTCCTCCCTTTCTGTCATATTTTTAGCAACTCAGATTAAAGTTAATGTTATTTAAATTTATTTTTCACAAAAACCTTTGCAAGTAAACATCACGTTTAATGTGTTATTGCACAATGTTTGCACATTGTGCAATAAAACATTAAACTTGATGTAAATGTTAAATGATTTTAATTCTGTAAGTAGGTTGGTACAAACACTTACACGTCAATACTATTTGAAAAACTAGATGAGATCGGCGTTTCCTGTCTGACTACTCTGAGAAGAGAGGCCGAAACAAACTCAAAGGTCACAGTCTCTTTCAAAGATCAAAGTCCAGACATAATCTTGGTCAGATCATGTAGATTGGTGTCTGAAATGGTATTTTGCGAAAAGAACCAAGCAAATCGAGTGGACCTGTCCAGTAAGTGCATGCATTTGTCAGTCATCATGCGGGTCAACTTATCACTAAGGAGCTCAACGATTCGACGAACATTACCAAAGAAAGGACATTTAGGTAGGCCGCCTGAGTTACTTAAACTGCCAGACTATGATTAAAACTAACAGAGAAAAAAAGACGCAAATGTATATAAAAAACACATTGTCTTCACATTCACAATAATTATAATAACATTACAAAGTAAGCTTTCATATCATTAAATATAATATATGTTTAGTCATCAATGTCAATGTGTATATAATATATAATCTCGGTCAGATCATTTGAGGACCATGTTGACTGGTGTCTGAAATGGTATTTTGAAGAAAGTACCAAACAGATCGAGTGGACCTGTCCAGTCAGTGCACGCATTTGTCAATTATCGTGCAGCTCAACTCAGAACTAAAGGAGCGCAACGATTTGACGAACAATACAAAAGAAAGGACATTAGGGTAGGCCTCATGAAGTACTAAAACTGCCAGACCATCATTAAAAATAACTGAAAAAAAAAACGATGACCCACACAGTCCTCACATTCGCAAAATTAAAATAATATAGTACTTTAAACAGTAAATACTCATGTTATTGTTTATGTCAAAATATATAAAGGTATAGAAAAAATAAAACTGTATATTAGTTGATTCATTGTTTTCTTTGAAAACCTTGAGATATCGGTACACTTTGTTGCACTTCTTTCGGCCCAAAATAATATTTTTACTAAAGCAGTTGCATTAGGAAAAATATTATTAGTCCAAAATAACAGGCAATAGACGTGTCGGCGTACGCGATGCTTGTGTGCCGTATGACTTAGAAATGAAACACGCGGGAGCGCGTGACGTCTCGTATTCGTATCTTTCCGATCGTCGCAAGCGTAACAATAACGATAAATGCTGTTGCCGCTCCGCTTACAATACAAGAACCGAACGCATAGTACGCGGCGTCCGTTTCGGTTTGGCAACGTCGCATCAGATCTTGCTAGATTTTAGCAAAATAACGCTATTAGTAACGCTATTTTATACCGTTAAATCCCTTGATTTAACGTTATTTGTAACGTTAAGTATTTAACGTGACAGAACGAAATGTTTTGGTTATTATACCGGTATTTTTTTTGTAACTGTCCCTGGCGGTTACTGCGCGTCAGTTTGCGTGTGGCGCGCTGCCATTCGTTCAATACGTTTTTGCGGCGTTACCGTACCGCTCCGCGCGGTCGGACAGCGGCAACGTTATTTCCGTTCGACCGGAGCGAGATACGGAATGGCCGTGACTCCGCGAGACTATCTTCAGTATACTAACGGTTATTGTAGTTCTTTATACTGGCTGCGGTGACGCTGTTTATGAAATCTTGTTGATGAAGTCATTAACGTTTCCCTGCGGAACCTAGTTCATTGAAGAAATTTGATAAACCATCTACTTACATTTATAATGACTTTTTGTAAAGGTTTTCCATAAACATAATTTACACCTACACCTCTGCCTAACCCTTCTGGAATTACAGGCGTGATTTTAGGTTATGTATTTTTTTTAAACAGGTTTTTATGATTCTAAATGTCTAACTAAAAAGTAATAATACTTCATTTGAATATTAGATTCATGACTCAAAATGTTATTTACATTCGCATTATTACAATACTGAATATTTTATCAAATTTTCCTTGTTAATTTTAATTATGATCATAACAAATTCATGACTACTTACACTTTAAACAATCAATAATTAAAGAAATTGGTATGATGACTAATATTAAAAATGTCTGAAAATATTATGTAATTTCAAAGAAGGCATAGTAAACATGATGAAGCCACACGCTATAAAAGTTATTGGAGGGGATTATTCGATTATTATGGCGCTAGTATGAAGTTACATAGTCGTGACGACACTTTTATTATAGTGCTGTCCTTGTTTAACATTTTTTTAATTTAAACTTTTATAACTTTGCAATTTGCTTTTACACTTTTATAATATTATTTGCACTATTTGAAAACGAATATTTTGAATCCAGTATCCTGTTGAATCCAGTACCTAGCTATCTGGATTTTTACAATGCAAAATATTAAAAAGTAGCAGGTAGGTATATCGGATAGTTTTAGTAAAAAAAAATATATACATACAAGTACGAGTATGTATGTAATTGGATAATAATCACATTTCAATCACGTATTTCTTTTTTTGAACTCTGATTATTTTGGTGGGACGTTTCTACAATTGTACAAATATTTTAGTACAAAATGACGATTACTCCAGCAGATCCACACATATCGTATTAAAGTACAGGCTCTGTTGTGGGAAACGTTACTGTTAATCCGGTTCCGCAACCCGTTCGCACTCCCGGGTCGGTTCATTTATTTCTCGACGTAATACGGTTTATGCCAAGCTAGTAGGTACTCAAACTCAACTCAAATCATTTATTTTAATTAAACCATTTACAGGCACTTTTGAATTGGCAAGGAGTCGGTCAGTCAGAAATATGAAGCTAGTTGCCCATTCCAAAGCGCAGTAGGTACCTATGGAGAAGGACGGGCAAGAAACTCCATGGACATTTTGTTGTTACAAATATATTAGTTACATCGATTAATGATGATCCTATATGTGAGAACGATGTACAAAAACCGTACACGTTAAAAGCGTCCAGAGTGCAGCAAAACATAATAGGGATGATGACAATTATTTTATTTTTATCTCAAATCATTGTTTATTTCCAAATAGTGCAAACAATAATAGAAAAAGTGTAAAAGCTTAAAAACTGCCAAGTTATAAACGTTTTAAGATAAGTGTAAGACAAAGACAGCACTATCGTAGAAGTGACGTTACGACTATGTAACTTCATACTAGCGCCGTACATTGTCCATACCGAGCGACAAGGACGGAAATAATCCCCTCCAAAAACTTTTAAAGCTTGTATCTACTTCACATTTACACCGATTTACCAGATTTTTTCGATTATCTCATTTTTACTATGCCTTCTTTGTTATTACATTATTTTATGAACATTTCTAATATTAGTCATCATCCCTATTAAAAATAATCCAAAAAAATAATTATTAAAATAAGCCGTGGCAGCTGAGAGATGACCAGTACCAACTGACGGCACCCGTTCACGAACATGACAGCACCATTCAACTCAACCATTTTGAAGGGAGCTAAATGATCCGACATACGCGCCACCGTCAGCGAGACATTTGAGTGAGTATGACATACTATCAGCTGCCAAGGCACATTCAAGTGAATATAAGACATTACCCGGTAAATGGTAGCTCTATAGTACAAAGTACTTACATCTGTGCAATGCATCTATACAGCATGTAACTAAAACCCTGTCCGATCCTGTCCGATCCTTAAGGTTATTATTTGGTATCGTACTGCGTACAAAAATACGTAAATATTTAATGTATACGAGATAATTATTTTTCCCCCATGAAAATAACTAATTTAAAAATTAAAAATAATCATACCAAAGGCAACTCTGATCGCTCGACAGGATTCACCTACAGTTTCGTGTCAAAGAAGCGGCCTGAGCGCGGCGGGGCTTTGTCGCATGCCGCCAAACAAACTTAGGACTATTAACCTACGTTTTGCCTACGCGTAGGTATCAGCTGATATTTTATTGTAGGCATAGACGCATAGTGACCCCGATTTCTGACCTTTTGTTTATCAAGAAACAATTATTATTGAGTTAATGTGATGTGCTTGTGGCAATGTACCGACTGTAGGTATCAGTTTATTAAAACATTTACTTGTTGCATATCTCGGAGATTGTGTTCCACATGTCTACCTCGAAAATTAGTACACAATCGGCACCTTTTTATAAAATTTTCACGTACTCTTCGCAGCGCACTTGTGTACGATTTGAGTGAGTCGAAAGCTTCCACAATCCGAGCTCTTACTTCGATTTCCGAATCACATTCACTCACAAATAAAAATTAACATATACAAATATTCCTGATTGGTATACGACATTGTTTGCGATACGATTGCGGCACGTGATACGTACGGACATCCGATTGCAAGCTATCTCCACGTGAGACTGGCGAAGTGGCCAAACAAGTAGCGTGCCAGTAGGCAACCAGTCGGCAACATCAAAGGGTCGAGGACTCGTTAAAAGAGTACCTACAGCGCGGCTAGTGCAAGGGCGGCATCCTTTGAAATAAAAATAGGTAAAATGAAAAAAAATCGCCGTGTGGTGGAGTGTTGTCAACTTATGAAAAATTACCATATTTACTGTTGAATTTCGCATGGTTCATAAAAAAAATAACTTTTGGTTTTTATGAGTTTCATTTTTTTAATTTTTTTTTATGTTAAAGCAGGAATACGCCTTTATTGGATCGGACAGGGTTTTTGTTTCATGCTGTATAATAAAAAGGAACCTAGGTGTAACTAGGTTTTAAAATTGGAGAAGGTAAAATAGGATAATGAATAAGTCAAGAATCCCTGTACCGTATGTTATATTAATAAAATGTAGGTCTTTGATAAAGACACGTCAGAGGGATACTTAACAAGGGTTTAGTCGGTTTTAGCCGATAAGAGTCCGTCTACAGCACCACCCCGACTGTCCCACATCGTGAAGCATTCGGGGCATCCATGAGAATTTCCCAATAAGTATTGCCAAAAAGCCTGTTTTTTTTTTCGATCTTCAACGATATTTAAATTTTTGTCCGTTTTTCCGTTCAAAAACTGTCGAACGTCAATATAAAGATACTATTCTGTCCAGAAAGTACCGGGAATAGATCAATAATACACAAAATGTTAGTTATTCATCCAAATTCATTTTGTCGCCTTCAAAGTATGCTTCTTCAGAAACGATACACTTACGCCAACGAATAATCCAGTCATCAAAACATTTAAACGCTTTTTCCGGAATTGAGTTCTCGCTGCGAATTCTTCTTCAAAGTTTTCTACCGAATAAAAACGGGTGTCGAAGTTGTAATTTGAGTTTAGGAAAAAGAAAGAAGTCGGCTGGTGAATAAGGTGCTTGCTCGATCGTATTTGTTGAGTTTTTGGTCAAAAATTCGGTCACAATGGTGGCCTTGAGCGAAGGCGCATTATCGTGATGCAAAATCCAAGAATTTTCTTTCCACAAATCTGGCCTTTTTGCTCTCTTAAACGCGGCATAACGCTTAATATTATTTATTTCTGAGCACAGAAGGCAGGATAGGAGGTGGAGCATAGTTTGTGACTTAGCTCCACATCCACACCCTATTGGAGCTGAACGACATAATGACAATCGTTTAATGGGCTATTTGTACGGTATGATTAAGGCGTAGTTTTATTCTGACCTTAACACAGCTATACTTACAGATATTCCGAATGCTAGTTATTACAGGGTTTAAGAATGTTTAAAAATACACCTACGTTATACTAGTAAAATGTGTAAATATTTACCTACTGTGTAGGTAGGCCGCAAGTCGGTGATAACAAAAGCATTATAAAGCTGTCCCTTTATTCTACTGAAACTCCTTGCTACAAGCTATCACCAACTCGCCAACGGCTGTCGACTATCCCTACCTAACCTATGTTATATCTAATAATGAAAGCCATGTGTGCCCGATGAGATTTCGGGCATCCCTGCCTTTTGGGCATCCCAAAAGAGGTCACAAAAGGGATAAACTTTTTTTTAAATCCTCTGTTCCGTTCTTTTCGTTACAAAAGGAACTCTAGAGAAACATTCCTGATTCTAGACGCAGCGGTTTAGGCTGTCTGTAGTGAATGAATGAATGAATTTTAGATTTTTAATAAATAGATTATTATCTTACCAAATAGAATGAACATGTCTTCAGTGAAATGTCTTCCGGGCAATATTATTGGTTTGATGATGTACACCATGCCGTTGCCGATGATGACCACCCAGAACATCATGGCTCTCTTCTTGACCTGCCTCATTGTAGTCAGTAGGTTTTTCGAGAATCTACTGCCTGCGACCACGTAGGAATCGCATGCCAGGCATTCTGACACTATCTCCTTGACTTTGTCACTGGCAATGAGGAGAGAACGAAAAAGTTTAAAAAGGAATGTGTGCCTGCAACGCTTCAAGTTTCTTTTGGCGCGTGGAATAAATCAGAACGAACGCCGCCATCTTGATTTGTTAAAACAATGTCTGTGACATCATCATCATTTTAACTGAGAGACATCCACTACTGGACATGGGCCTCCCCCAAGCACCGCCACTTCGACCGGTTCTGTGCTTTCCGCATCCAGTAGACTTTTGCATTGGTTATTTCACAAATATTTACGTACCAATATTGCCCCTTGTCAATGTCAATCAAAAGATCCGTGTAGCACTCTACAGCCTTCACATTTATTTACCTCTGACAGCAGCAACCCAACTGCAACCTTATTTTAACGTGAATAAAGATAACTGTGATTTGGACAGGCTTGTCCGTGGCAGCAACCCAAAAACAAACTTATTAAAAGGTAAAAAAAGGATCACTGTGATATTGCCAGTGAATCAAAATCAGAGGTAAAGAGGGATGATGCTTAGATAAATGATTGGTCTCACTGCGCTAGACTAGATACCGCAGGCGTACTTGTCAAATGTGACAACAATTAACACGCCTAAGTTGGTGTACCCGAGCCAGTCATACTGCAAGCTGTCCGCATGTGCACGTCCCGAATGTTTTATTAAATTTTGGGCATCATCCAAAGTAAAATGCCAGTTTGCGTAGTAAAACTGTGTAAAATAATACTACAAGGAATAAGAAGGACACTGGGATCACATACTATCAGTAAGTATCGTATAATTTCGAAATTTCAACATAAAATAACATGAGCCCTAAACACCATTCAGTGTTGCCGCGTATACAAGAGTCTACATCATTGAGTTGCCTCCGGCATTCACTGAGCTATTGTTTGTATAGAGCGCGGTATCTAGTCTAGCGCAGCCAGACCAATCATTTATCTAAGGGACGATGACTGATATTAGAAGTGTTCATAAAAATAATGTAACTTCAAAGTAGGCATAGTAAAAATGAGATAATCGAAAAAAACTGTTAAATTGGTGTAATTATGAAGAAGATACACGCTTTTAAAGTTTTTGGAGGGGATTATTCCCATCTTGTCGCACGGTACGGACAATGTACGGCGCTAGTATGAAGTTACATAATCGTGTCGTCACTTCTATGATAGTGCTGTCCTTGGGATGATGTTTTTTAAATATTTTTATCTCAATAAATTGTTTGTTTCCAAATAGTGCAAACAAAATTACAAAAAGTGAAAAAGCTTAAAAAATTCCAAAATTATAAACGTTTTAAGATAAGTGTTTCTTAAAACGTTTATAATTTTGGAATTTTTTAAGCTTTTTCACTTTTTGTAATTTTGTTTGCACTATTTGGAAACAAACAATTTATTGAGATAAAAATATTTAAAAAACATCATCCCTATTAACTGTGAACGGGCTGTAGCAGTGTAGTGAATTCTAATTCTACTAAAACAAATGAGCAGCATTAACCAGTATGTTATTATTTGTAAGATTTTTGGTGGCCTTTTGTACTCTCAAAGAAGTGTGAAACTGATAGTGCACCAGGAATCCAATACTTCTTCTGGATCGTCATCATAAACTTGTAGCAATCCACTGCGGCCACTGCGGGACATATGCTCTCATCCAGCTATTCTCAGTCACCCGACGAAGATCGTCGCTCTCTTTGTTTGTCGATTCGTCGTCACTCAGGAACAATATCAAACTCAAAGCATTTATTTCAATTAAGCCACTTTTGAATTGTTCCGGTGTCGGTCACTCAGAACGACGAAGTTAATTGCCCATTCCAAAGCGTAGTATACAGTTAAAAGTTAACAAAAAAGAAAAACTTCAAGAATCATTTAAGTAGGTAATTAAAATAAGCAGTGGCAGCTAATACATGACCAGTCCCAATTGACGACGCCCTGTAACTGATTTTTGAAGGGGAAACGAATTATCAAACACATGCGCCACCATCAGCGAGACATTTGAGTGAGCATGACATCCTCTCAACAGCAAGGGCACATTCAAGTCATTGAAAGATGTCCCCAGTAAATGGTAGCTTTATAGTGCATAGTACTCACTTATAGAACATAGAACATTTCCTGTAGATACTTACATATGCAAGAGCATAAAGATCAGTTTGACAGTCCCGATCTCGCTGGCGACCCCCAGAGAGAAGACAACGATGGCCGCCAGCAGGTCGCCGGTGGCCGGACACCGAAAAAACACGAACCAGCACATTGACACGAGGTACACGTAGAAGTAGCCCAAGCATACTGACACAGCCAGGATGTATAAGATTATTGAGATTGCTGCAAATCGATGGAATTGTTAGTTTACATCGGTTGATCTACACTAAGAAGCTGTTGAACTTGTGTGTATGATCAAAATAAGCAAAGCTAATCAAAATATTGGAATGGGATTTAACAACAGATTAAGTCTTGCACAAACCGTGGGTACATAATCAGCGAATAATGTTACCACTGCTCTGCCACAGGCCTCCTCTCTGTGAGAGGGAGTGGGCCACAACCCACCACATGGGCCCAGTGCGGGTTAGTTAACCGGGTTAAACGAGTAAAAAGTAATTTATTTCAAATTAGGCTGAGAACCATTAATTTTCGAATGTCAAAATTATATGATAAATGATTTATTTTCTGTAAAAAGGTTTGCAAAAATACTTTTACACGTTAAACATATTTTGAAAACTAGATGAGATCGGCGTTTCCTATCTGACGACTACTCTGAGAATAAAGGCCGAAACAAACTCAGAGGTCACAGTCTCTTTTAAAGTCCAGACTTAATAAAGAAAGACGAAAGAAAGAAAAATTGTTTATTCGGCACAAACAAGACGCACATTACAAAAAGTTGACATAAATTACACACATAAAAAGTAGCCAAAGGCCTCGTATTCAGCATTTAAATAGCTTGTTATTTTGTCTATTGCTTGATGTCACTCAGCACCAGAGACAAAACACACATTGCTCTGTTTGTGTTATAATAAAAGTACTCTGTGGTTTGTCAATCTTGGTCAGGTCATGTGAAGACCATGTGGATTGATGTCTGAAATGGTCTTATGAGGAAAGAACCACACAAAATGAGTGTAACTGTCCAGTCAGTGCACGCATTTGTCAATCATCGTGCAGCTCAACTCAGAACTAAGGAGCTCAACGATTCGACGAACAATACAAAAGAAAGGGCACTTGGGAAGGCCGCGTAAATCACTCAAACAGCCAAACCATCATTAAAAGATAAAAAAAGAAAATTACAATGACCCACATTGTCCTCACATTCTCAAAAATTAAAACAATATTAAACTTTAAAACAGTAAATATACAGATGTCATTGTTTATCTAAGCAGTTACGAATATAGAAAAAATCAAAATTTAAAGTTAAACAGCAAATTAAACATCAACAATATCTGTGTAAACTTATTGGAGCAGCTCAATCCGAAGCCTTCTTGTCCTCAATATAGCCTTTGACAGTATAATTAGCTTTCTGGCATAAAAACGTATACATTGTCATTTAAACGAGCTACCTATTTTTTGAGCCTGGTAGTAGGAGCAGTGGTGGCCCAGTGGTAACGGTCCCGACTTACGAGTTGTAGGTCGATAGTTCGAACCCAAGAAGGCGCTTTACTTTGTGTAAATAATTTAATCACCACTGCTCTCAAAACGGTGAAGGTAAACATCGTGAGGAAACCGGCATGTCCTAGAACCAAAAATTCGATTACATGTGACATCTACCAACCCGCACTGAGCCCGCGTGGTGGATTACGGCTCACTACCTCTCATAGAGAGGAGGCCTGTGTCCCAGCAGTGGGAACGTTATAGGCTGATTATGATGAGTGGGAACAACAAATTTGTGTTTGTTCCTAGTATTTATGTTATGGATATCACTGTATTTTTTAAACAGATTAATATTTTTATGTGCATCAAAAGATTTTCAAAAATACACTCAGAGTCATTATACTAATTTCTTTAAATTTGACTCTGAGGCAGTGTCTGGGACTTAATTTATAAATTGAACGAATTGCCCTTTTTTGTAAAACAAAGATTGTTTAAATATCGGCGGCATTTCCCCACAAAATAATACCGTACGACATCACACTATGAAAATAACTAAACACACAACAGTTAAATTACGAATTTTCCTAACGGCGTATGCTGCAGAGCTTTGTTTTTTTGACAATTTATCTACGAGTATATGGAGGCCCCATTGAAGCTTGGCATCCAAAGTTATGCCTAAGAATACTGTGGTGTTTTCGGGTTTCAACTCTTCACCCTTTATAAGAACGCTAGTTTTACTTTTCTAACATGAGGTATCGTAAACTTAATGCATTTAGTTTTTTTCTCGTTAAGAAGTAGGTTATTAACATGAAACCAGTTAACTACCTTAGCGAGGGCGCTATTTACATTGTCAGTAACCAGCTGCTGACGTTTCAGTTTAAATAAAAGTGAAGTGTCATCTGCAAACAACACTACATCATGATTGTCCTTTATGAGGTAAGGCAAGTCGTTAATATAAATAAGGAACAAAAATGGGCCAAGAATTGAGCCCTGGAGGACCCCCATTTTTACTACAGAACCAGGTGATACTTTTCCGTTAACATCAACTCTCTGAATCCTATCACTTAAGTAAGAAGTAAGAAGATCCAGAGAGGCGTACCGGATTCCGTAGTGGTGCAGTTTCCTGATTAATGTTTCATGAAGAACACAATCAAATGCCTTGGACAAATCGCAAAAGATGCCCAAAGCATCGCACTTGTTCTCCCATGCATTATAAACGTGTCCTAAAAGTTCAACTCCGGCCGGTATCAGTAGTCGAACGACCCCTTGTAAAACCGAACTGTTTGTTATGCAGTAATTTGTGTTTATTAAAAAATCTTTGCATTTGATCTAAAATAAGTTTTTCAACAATTTTACTAAAGGTAGCACTGAAATAGGTCTATAATTAGTAGGGTCTGATGTACTACCCGATTTAAACAATGGTAATAGTTAACGGTTTTTCATAATATCTGGAAACTCACCACGGTCAATACAATTATTAAAAATAACAGCTAAAGCAGGTGCTATAATATTTATAATTGACTTAACTACGTCCACAGAATTACCCCATAGATCTGCGGTCTTTTTAACATTTAGTCTGTGAAAGGTTTTAATTATATCTTTACAGGTGACATATTGGAAATTAAATTCAGAATCACAAACTGGAACGTTATCTTTAAAGTAAAGACTCTGCAGTAGTGGGCGATGAGTTTAGAGATTTAGTAGTCGATACGGGAATCTCCGCAAAGAAGTTTTCAAAGGCCGCGGCGACTTGAGAATCTGATTTAATTATGTTGCCATCAATATCAAGGCTGTCGTCACTACTTCGGTTGCATGACCTTCCCATGTCGCTATTAATGATATTCCATATCGTTTTAATTACATTACTGTTATTTTTTAAACTCAAGTAACGTGACTTGGCAAATAATAAAATACAACAAACGTTTTTTTAAATAGTTTTGAATAATTCCTAACATATAAATTAAATTCAGCAGTGTTTATACAAGTCCGTTCATCATACAACTCAGAAAGTAGTTTTCTACTTTTATGTATACCTATGGTAGCCCAGTCACTGAAGGAAGCATTACTTTTAATGTTATCAAATGATGATGATGATGAATGATGAAAGTGTTATCAAATTGTGTATAATACATTTTGAAAAAAGCATTATATTGTTGATTAGAGTCATCATCATCAATTACTTAGAAGTTTAGTTTTAAATGTTTCCAAACGATTAGTAGTTTTTGGATTAACAGTGATATCTTTTTTAATAACCGCAATGATCTGAGTCTATTAAATTAATAATTTCCTTGTGGGTTGTTACAACATCTGTGTAAACGTTATCTAGGCATGTGGCACTAGTGGGAGTTATTCTAGTGGGCTCCGAAAATTTATTAGCAAGATTGTTTGACTGAAACAAACTTTAAATTCTAGTACTTAACCCAGAATTTTCTAACAAATTTACATTGAAATCACCACAAGTGATAATAGACTTGTTTGAATTACAGATTTTGTTTAACACTTCAACCTTTTCTAAACAATAATACAATCCTGAAGGCGGTCTGTACACACTTAATATAATGAACTGCTCCAATTCGATACAGGCTATCTCAATTGTTCGCTCAACAGAGAGGCACACAATGTCCTTACGGTCTTTAAATTTGATCTGGTTATTTACTAAAATTAATGAGCATGTATAGCATTTACTCTGCTGAACGAACAACCAACCTGGTGATTACTAAAATTGAATATAAACTGGTGGCTTTTAAGCCAATGTTCCGTCATACAATGAATATCTATATTGTTACAATTCAGGAATAATTCTACTTCTAAATCTTTGTTTAAAAACCCTTGAATATTTTGATGCACCAGGTTGATACTATTTAATTTATTTACACACACATTTGAGTTATCATTTGCTTTCCTTACATTTTTTGCAAGAGGTTGCCTCTATTGTCCTTAAATATATGACAGTTCCCCAAAACGCCCGGCCTTCACCACTTCCTAGTGTTTTAGCTGGGGAAAAGAAGTGACGCAACAAACTTCCCAGCGGCAGGAGTCGGGTATAAATACGAAAAAATTAATTAAATAAATAAAACAAAAGTATTTGCAGCAACAGGAGTTAAAAGACCGTCACAAGCTGATTTTCTCTTTTTTTATTTATAACTGCCCGTAATTTAAAATACATAGCAAAGATTTATTTTTCTATTACTTAATTATTATGACTTGACCTGACCTATCGCCCGATTCCGGCTTGACGTCGACTTACAGGATGGGATACCCCTTAAATAAATTCCCAAATTCACTCTTATACAGGGGTGGTAAAAAAAAGGCATTGGTGCCTATTCTCTTGTACACCGAACTAAACTAACTAAACTATCACTAAAATTTCTTAGTTTTTACTATGAGAATCATGAAGCTATCCTGCAAAAAAAATACTCTAAATTTAACATTAATTTTGACACAAATAAAATCGAATTTGACAATCGCCAGTCCACGTGTTTTTTTTTCTTTTGGTTTCGCAACGTCTTTGTTAGAGCCGGAGGCAGCCTCGACCTGTTTTATATGGATTTTTTTACTTTTTGTGTGGAAAATATAAAATTAAAATATCTACATGTAGAGTTTTGAAGCTTTCGGGCTTTTAAAGGGGGTCGAAATTTTCATTATTTTTGTGTTAGGACACACCGTTTTCGAGATATAAGCAGAAAAAGATAAAGTGCCGTTTTTGCACGTCGGAAATCGAGGTGTTGGTGTTAATTTTAGTTCACGCCAACTAATTTTATACCACACCTTTTTAATCGCGATTAAAAATAGTCAGATTCATGTTCAGATTTAGTTAGACAATCAAATTTTAGGTGAAAAACGTAAAATTCAGAATAGCAAAATTGCCATTTTCACTAAACTGATATCTAAGTGTCATCTTAGTTCTGTCAAACTAAAATACAGTTAATTTGTGTCACTTTAGTTAATTTCAGAATGAAATATCGTCATTCGATAGGATTAAACCAAATTTTAGTGATATTAAGTCTAGTTTAGAGGCATTTGTGACAAGAGAACCGGCACCATTACCTAGTTTTATAATAAAATTGATAGAATTGTTGTCATTTCTGCCAATGATTGAGTTTTATTTTAGCCAACCACTCACTACAGGCAACAAGCTTTAAAAAAAACATTGCAAATGGCTTTTGCAATGGCATCTATTTCTTCAATTCAGTTAGCAGATATTTCTTTATCATAGGCATCATTTACTTCATAAATAAGATCAATTAATAATGCATCAGCTCACGTTTCTTATTCCTGCCATCAATATTCAGGATCAGGGCTCTCAGCATCACAGACACGTTCCACAGCATGGTCTCCACATCACAGTACTCCAGACCGAACTTGCGAATAGTCTCCATCATTGTGATGCCTTATTTGACAAACAATAGTGCTGACCTGCAATCAAACTGTTCATGGCCACGCCTAGTCAAATACTGAGGCTGTATCACTTATATCTGCTTTAATATTCTGCATAACGCTATCGGTATGTTGTTAAATTCGAAGTTTGGAAAGGGGTTGACATGATAAAATCATTGCTTTTGTGAGGTGACATAAATTAAGGGTCGCGGACGTTCTATTTAGAATTTTGGTTCATCTGTTTAGCTTTACGAGTTTTTTTTTAAACGAAACTAAGCAAATTGAATTAGCCAGTAAAGTTGAAGAAATGGAATAAAGTTTATGGAAGGGTTTTTCTTTTTATCCTGAAGGTAAGTAACTGAAGCTGTTATAACGACTGTCCACCATGAGTAAGAAAAAGTACCAGTTATCCTTATTTTAAGTAGCCAGCTCTAAAAACTTCCAGAGATATCAAATTGAATATAACCATCATAAAAGGCGCTTAAAATCAAGTGCTTTAAAAAAGTTGGATGAAACTTTAACAATACTTTTACTGAGGAAGCTGTAAGAAACTTCTATCCTAACTAATCCATACTAATATAATACATTTGAAAGTTACTCTGTCTTTATGTTAATTTATAACGCCTAAACCACAGAACGGATAAAATACGGCGAGGACATAGACGGCATCTTGGGGAAGGAACTACGCGAGGCTTTCTGTACCGGTAGCAGCATAGCATCCCATGGGACAATTCCCGAAATCTACGCCGGTCACAGATATTATAATACTACGTACAGATACCCAATCCCATACAAAGAAATGAAACCTCCCTAAGTCTGGCAATTGAGCAGGCAATTTTTCGTCGTAAAATTTTTCAACAGATGGCAGCAGATCAGGGACTCACTAATTGCCAGAGACTGTAGTTTGACAACGCCATCTAGGAGTCGACCTACTTTTAAAACGTTTCGTGCAATACTTTTCATATAGAGTTTTATAGTTCCGGGTTCAGGAATAACATCTTATTAGATTTCTTTTACCTATCTATGTAAAAAAAATAAACAAGGTGATGTAAATAAGTATAAAAATCTTGGTAACTGTGAAGAGCCATCCAGCCAGCCATGGTCCTGACCAATTGAGTAAAACGCCATCTATTACAAAAAGCTCCAAACAAAATGATTAACAGGTATCATTATAATTAAATAAAAATTAAGCCTTAAACTTCAATTTGAACCCTAATTGAAGTTTAATGCTTAATTTTTATTTTATTTTTAAAATACGTGCATTATGAGTGGAAATAGATACAGCAGCACTTAACAAGTAAGTTTTGACTTTTACCAATCATACTTCGGCCAAAATTCTGCCGTTCGTTTATCGCTTTTTAATGATTGTTAATTTCATAATGGTTACCTATGCTGCCATCTATCATTATTTACAAGACAAATTATAATTTGTTCGAGTTGAGACCCCATGCGTCGGTGAAGCCGCGCGCTATAGCTAGTATTATAAATGTGGAAGTAAGTTTGTTTGTTTGTTACGCTTTCACGCCAAAACAGTTGAAGCGATTTGGATGAAACTTGGCGCACAGATAGACCATGACCTGAGTAAGGACTTAAGCTACTTTTTACTCTGGATCGCAGAAGAAGTCGCGGGCAACAGCTTGTAGAGTGTAGAAGGTCTTTGGGCGTATTCAACTCATTATATTGGACCCTTTTTCAAAGAGGCAAAGATAAAGAAAATTAAACAGTAAGAGTGCAAAGTTAGTTGAAAGAAACATTATAATAAGTTGTATAAATAATCTTATACTTTTAACGTTGAAATTCAGGAAAGTTGAAATGTGTTATTATTGTTATTACTTAATTTTGTTATCTAATTCATATTCTTTATTTTTACAGGCTACAATATTCTTTGGAACACAAGGCGGAATTTTAAATGAGACATTCTATATATTTTTAACCTAAAATACCTAGTTTATGATTTGGGATACACAGAAGAGATGATTGTAACTTGACAGACAAAAATCTTTTACAATGCTAATGCTTTGAAAAAAGGGCGTTTTCCAAGCAGCCAAAATAGGCGGAAATAGGTACTTTTTCACACTAGTGCTGTTTACTTTTAGTTTTTTTGTTTGTTCATTTTTAACTCTATCGTCAGCCCGACGCAAAGAGTTTTCATTATTTGAGAACTTTTTATATTAATAAAAAATGTACACTAAAACTAATACTCGTACTTCATTAAACGCGTTATTTATTTATTCATTACTCTAGATTTAGATTTTGATCAGTAAACATCTTTTTTATATTATTGTTTATTTCCTAGCACAATCCATAGAAACACGTTGTATGAAACAAGTGCGTTAGATGATTTCCGATTCGTGACGACTACACTCGTTGGAAATCACCTACTTTCCGAACTTGTACATTAAAAACTATTCTATTGAGTTAAAGTGCGCCTTAAACACTAACTTTGCATGCACCTAATTAATTTTACGAGAAGGTAATACAAACTGAAAAATTATGTCTATTTTTCTACATATGTTTTTTTAAAACTTACATTCACTAAGCCACTTCAAAGTTACGACTGTTTCTAACCAACTAATGATTTCAAGACCTGCCTCGTAATTACTCGTAATGCTCAACTTAGCCATATAATCACCCAAATTAAAGCTTACTAGATCATTCATATTTAAGCAGCCGAAATAATAGAGTTACCTATGATAACATGTTACAAAGTAATTGTTTGAGAATGCTTGCAATAGGCGCGAATTATTGATTGGACTTTATTTAACTATTCCCTAAAGTTATATTTGCATAGTTTAATGATATATTATTTGAGTTTATCGTCTATTTTCGACGATATTGCCTGTTCGGTTTTCACCATCATTTCAAGAATTTCTTCTGGAAGGTTGACACTAAAACTCTATTAAATGCTCGCAGCTCGAATTTCGTTCGCTCGAGGTTCGTGGGCAGGCCACATTGCTCGTAGAACAGATGGCCGAAGACGTAGCGTTGGAAGGCCTCCCACAAGGTGGACCGACGACCTTGTGAAGGTCGTAGGCATCCGCTGGATGTGGGATGCACAGAACCGGTCGAAGTGTGCTTGGGGGGGGGGGGCTATGTCCAGCATTGGACGTCTTTCGCCTGAAATGAAGATGATGATGATGAGCTCCAAACTCCCGTGTGTTTAATACATTTACATAACATAACATCACGCCTTGTTTCCCCAAAGGGTTGGGCAGAGGTGTACCTATAGTACGCCCACAATTCGCCGTTATGTTTTTAAGTCCCATGTAATAGGGTGCGAGCCTATTGCCATTTACCGCCGTTTTTCAATCTAGAATTTCTCCAATAGCAGCCCGGAGTCTGGATTTGTGCCCGGTTGATGGCAATAGGCTCGCCCCCTATTACATGAGGCTTAAGCATAACTGGCGAAATGTGGGTGTACTATGAGTACTCCTCTGCCTAACCCTTCTGAGATTACAGGCGTGATGTTGTTATATAAAACACTATCGATGTTTTGTCACGACGTTACAAACTTGCGAAAAAGTGTGGGTCGTTAAAACTAGCTCCTGCTTCTCACTTTTCGTTTCGTAAACACTTGTAATAAAAAAATGCCACAGACGTGATTGCCAAGCTTGGAGTCATGAGGTGGATTACCAGGCTCCGCAATGTGCCTTTTGGTGTTTCTTTAAAAAAAAATTGCGTAACAGTGCGTAACACACAAACACAATCTGAATCATTTTAAAGGATATTGCTAGTTCATTACTCCATAATTGTCTATGTTGTATTCTATACTCGACAAATCTACCTCTCCTTCTTACCTGACCCCCATGTTCAATACTTATGCTCAGCCCATAGTAAAAATCTTCGTTCCACCAACAATCGTCTTCTACGATGTCCTTCTCACCGCTCTGGTTTTATTCACTCTTCTTTCCTTGTCCAAGCGGTCTTTCTTTGGAATGCGCTCCCTACTCTCTCTCTACCGTCAAGGACTATATTGAGGACAAGAAGGCTTGGGATTGAGCTGCTCCAATAAGTTTACACAGACATAATTGATGTGTAATTTGCTATTTTTTCTTTTTTTTCTTTTAGTGTATTTTTTTTTATATACGTACCTTTTATCTAAACAATGACATGTATATATTTACTGTATAAAGTACAATATTGTTTTGATTTTTGTGAATGTGCGGACTGTGTGGGTCTTTGCGTTTTTTTTTTTCTCTTCTTTTAGTGATGATGGTCTGGCTGTTTGAGTATTTTACGCGGCCTCCCCAAGTGTCCTTTCTTTTGTATTGTTCGTCGAATCGTTGAGCTCCTTAGTTCTGAGTTGAGCTGCACGATGATTGACAAATGCGTGCACTGACTGGACAGGTCCACTCAAATCCGTGTGGTTCTTTCCTCAAAAGACCATTTCAGACACCAGTCTACATAGTCCTCATATGATATGACCAAGATTATTTTCATATTTTATTTACACTTTGACATTGATGCACTTTATATATGCAATGCCATTTACTTTGTAAAGGATTATACTATTTTAATTATTGTGAATGTGAAGACATTGTGGATTTGTTGTTTTTTTTTAATGCATTTTTTTTTTAAATTATTAGTTTTAATCATTGTCTGGCAGTTTGAGTAATTTATGCGGCCTACCCAAATGTCCTTTCTTTGGTAATGTTCGTCGAATCGTTTAGCTCCTTTAGTTCTGTGTTGAGCTGCATGACAACTGACAAATGCGTGCACTGACTGGACAGGTCCACTCATTCTGTGTGGTTCTTTCCTCGAAAGACCATTTCAGATATCAATCCGCATGGTCTTCACATGACCTGACCAAGATTATGTCTGGACTTTAAAAGAGACTGTGACCTCTGAGTTTGTTTCGGCGTTTCTTCTCAGAGTAGTCAGATAGGAAATGCCGATCTCACCTAGTTTTTAAAATATGATTGACGTGTAAAAGTGTTTGTACAAACCTATTTACAGAAATAAAATCATTTATCATTTATCATTTATCTGAACATCAGGATGGCTACCAGTCGGTTATCTTTTAAAATGAAAGTAAACGTCTCACGAATATGTTCACGATCATATTCGTGAGACGTTTATAAAATCATCTCAGCGCTGGTTTGCTGGATTCATTTTCTCCTCTGCCTGTCGTTATTTCTCCTGACAAAGTTTAATCTGTTTATATGTATGTATTTAAGTTTCAATGTATTTAAGTATCTTATTCTTTTCTGAGTTATCTATCCCTTTTGTTGCACCTGCCTTGTTTCGTCTCTGCATCACCCTAAGGTTGACTGGTAGATAATGCCTCAGCCTGCCGCCTTTGTACAGTATGTTTTACTTGTGCATAAAGTGTTAATAAATAAAAAATATAAAAGTAATTACGTTGGAAAAATTGTCCTCAGCAATGTAAATAACGCAATTAATGTGGTTGAACAGTCAAAATTAAATCCATTCTACTGTCAGTGTGTTACGAAATTACTACAAACTCCTTTGAAAACTGAAATTACTGCCACATTTTTATAAAACTTCCCTGTATATTACGTTTGTAGTTTTGGTGCTAGCAGCCAAAAAATAAAGAGAGTCAGAACTGGTGACGCGTGAGAAAGCGACGTAGGAGCGTTTCACGCTGGCTCCGCCCAAGTTCCAAGAAAGTCAGGATTCTGGAGCATTCATCTAACGTTACTGCCATGCTCCACCTCACAGAATACTGATTATGCACGTGGAAGTCTTTCACAATATATTTTTTGTGACAGAATAGAAATGGAAAGAAACCATAATGACATAAAGCAAAAATATTCAAATTTTGTTTTTTTGTAAATAATTTTCATTCATCAGCCAATATAAAAAGTATGTAATGAGAAGCGCAACTAAATAGTCTTTATTTCGTTTTTTATTTTATTGATCTAACTCTTACAGTTTTGTAGATATTCGAACTTATGTGACTGATCCGTTATTTTTGGAATCGAGTGTAAATCAGGTACGCGCGCACTATCACTGACACTTGCCTCCTGCTCGGACAGGGGTTGATTTCGCGCACTTACACTAGAGCTTTGCTCTTTCTCAGGTTGGTTTATACACACACCCACACTCGCTGGAACGCTCTGGACCCGCCCTTGGATGGGCGCACCACCGGTTCGCAGATATCTCCTCCACAGGAACCACAGGACCGCTGCGATGTCTGCTGCTAATAGGCCATACGACAACGCATACTGATGCATGTCATGTGTCGTTAAAACCTCTGTCTGCTCGGATGATTTTTTCATCGATTCAATCTGCTCACCAAGATGCTTTAAAGAAACGTTTATCGGTGTGATATCTTCGTTGACTTTATCTTTTTGGAAGTTTTGGATAGGTAGCGTAAGATTACTGATTATACGATTTATGGGAGTTATTGTCATCTCGAGTATATTTGGTTTAAGATTAATCGTATTCTCTAATTGCTGATGAGAATAAAGTGTTATATCATGTCCCTTCATAATGCATTGCTGAGTTAGATGAATAAGTCCAGCCTTGCTGACTTCGCTCGCTTGTAGGTCGTCGTCGCATATGACTCTCAAAGAGTATGAGTCACAACAGAAATACAAATAGGTAGAATAGTCATGTAATGGAACCCATTTGTTTTCAAAGCTAGGTTTAATTATCCTGCAAGTAGATGGCTTCTCTTTTTCGCAGAATTTTTCATCGGGACCTAAACTCCGGACTGGCCCTTGTAGACGACAAAGTTAGGTTTCCGCTTGGTATTCACAACCTCGAAGATCACTGATGCAGGCTGTTAAGTATGAATCTCTTCTCAAGATAATCGCTACGTATCCGGACGCTGGCTTGATGCTGATCATACTTTTATTAATTTGAACCGGTACTGGTATCAAATTGTATAGCTGGAACGTATATCTGCTAATTAACGGTAAGTTAATTTCAAATATGAAATATTCGTCCATCATCCTCGCTTTAACTTTTAACAATTTGTAGATGTCATACAGATTGAACTGAATGTCATCTATAGGTAATGCTAGCTCTTTCGATATTTGACTAGACACAATCTGTAACTCCCCACGGAGTTGTTGTGGAGTCAAGAGATGGAGATTGATCTGACCATGATAGATCTCAGTCGTAGAATCAAGAAAAGTGTCCTGAATCCGCTTTAAATTCTGAATCATATTCATGGTCGCTAATGCTGCTAAGGAGAAATCTTGCTGAATAGACATTACGTCAATCTCCTGTTGCACTGTGTTGGTGACCCTGTCTAAATAAATAAAATGTTTATTGATTATCTTATGCTGCTTTTCAATAGTCTCTTCTGTTCGCTTTAAGATATTATACTCCGCTTCTATGACCGATGTCTGATTCCTGTACAGCTCACTAAGATGGTTTATATTACCTTGTACAAGTTCATGTCACACTTGTATTTTTCTGCGAATTCCTGATCCAGTACTCCGAAGAATGAATTAGCTATGGAACCGACTGCATTGATAAGCCCGCGTCGAGTTCGCGAACGCGCTCCGAAGTGCTGATTGAGCAACAGCTGATTATAATATTGCAGTTCATCGTACTCGTGTTGTATTTGTAGGATGACAATTTTACAATGGCTCTGCTTATGAATTTTCTCGCATGAATGATCGAGATATTTCGAAAATTGTGTGACCGCTTTGTCTCCTTGCCAGTAAGGAGACATATTGTAATAAGTAACGATTTTCCACTGATCACGAATAAGATGCATTTGTCGTAAAGGGTCAAAATACAAGGCTTGATTGCTATCGAATGCTGTTAGTTTGTATGATGCTTCAGTGGATAGTACAAAACTCCTAAAAAATAGCAATGCTAATGCTATATTATATATTTTAGGACTGCTGGTCGGCTTGCTAACTTTCTCTTCCACTTTTGCTAAATTGCTTTGCTTATGTTGCTTTTTTGCTTCGTTTTCTGCTACGGGTAAGATAGACAGCTTGATGATAGGCCGCTTCATGAAACCATTTTTTTGTTTTTAATGTCACCACATTAACAGCTCCATCTTTACCTGGATGGGCCTCTACCATCCGACCGACAGGCCATTTTCCCGGGGGTAAGGTTTCGTCATGAATGGTAACCATATCACCTATCTCTATATTCTGCTGTGGTTGTAACCACTTTCTGCGTATCGATAATTGGCTAAGATACTCCGCTTTCCACCGCTTGCATGTATCTTGGAACGTTTTGTTCACCAAATACCATCTCGTTCTCGCTTCTTGTGCCGTGTCTATGACAGTAAGACCGGCACGAGTAAACAATTATATTAAACAAACTACGATAGCAGTTTAAAATTTGTATTTAATTACGTCCTCCAAACATGTATATAGGTATAATTAAGTTAAAGTTTTTGGATAAAACAAAAGAATTAAAACAGTTAATGACCTACAATAAAAAAACTCCAGTAAGATATAGGCGCAACGCTATCCCTAAGAATTTAAAACACAATTCACCCATAACAGCAAATATTACATTTAAATCAGTAAAGTCAACACATAAATATTTGAAGAGATATGAGGAACAGGGTGTAAAGTTGACTCATACTCTTCGAAAAGAGAGCATCCTCCGACCAAATGGATGTCGTATCTGGTGGGCAACTGCCCGATGATTGTTGTCGGGAATTTGTATATACGCTAGCTGCGAGGTAAACTGTGATTGCGCTATGCAGGATTTGTGTGACGTCAGTGTGATGCGTTGTTTGCATGTGGCAGTGTAGATGCCGCCACATATTATTTAAGGGAAATACTTAGCTTCTTGTTAAAATCAGAGATATACACTATTAGATTACAAAAATTTGACTGCCTACCAATTTTCCTGGCAAAAACTCAACACCTCGTTATTATTTCTTCACAACCGAATCTCCAGCCGGATTGGTTCGCGGTGGTGGCGCGTTTATCTCGTCTTCCCCCCCGACGTTAGTACCGCAAACATCCACTCATGTCAACAGCAACACCTTATGCGTTGACGGCGACCACTACGTTCGTGTTTCTACGCGTTCGGTCGCACCATCTAGCGCCTACATGGAATATTCACACTCTTACATCCTGACGCCTTTGCGACTCTGCAAAGGAAAAAAAACACGGTATGTACATAATTGTCCAACCAAAGGTAACAGCATAACCAGTCCTCGTAAAAGAAAAAAAAAACCCCCTAGGTTCAATGAATTGTAAAATAATATGTCTTTTTTTTTGTATACACAATACAAAATAACATCATAAGTATATCCTTTAACTAAATCATTTTCAACCATCAAGAAAGTCATTTCAAAAGTAAGTAGTCGTTACCAAAACAAGTTTCCAAAACACCATAATTTTCCAATCCCATTATCAATCATCAAGTAGTCATTCCAAAAGTAAATACTTGTTACCAAAACAAGTTTCCAAAATTCCATAATTTTCCAACACATAACATTTCAACATCGATATCACAACATTTCAGTCAGTTATTCCAATTTTAAACAAGTTATTGTACAACAACAACAAAGTTATTGTACATATCCGACAAAATTGTTAAAACCCAAGACAATATTTCACTCATCAAAATTTGTATAATTTGACTATTCCTGGAATTAATTAACGTTCAGCCTTCAAGCAAGTCGATCAATTCCTCCGTGCTGTCCACTTCCGTAACATTAGAGCTAGCGCCAGAATCATCCTCCACCTGAAAAGGTTTTAATGAGTCCGACGACACAAGACCACTGAATCGCTTATTACCCTTTCACACTTTTCAGCGAAGTAATCATGTACCTATCATTTCCTACTCCATCGTCACCTTATAAGGTCCGCTGTACTTTTCCTTTAGGGCACGTTCACATTTCGGTCAGCAGCTCCTTTCCATAATACCAAATCGTTTACCTTGTATTTTGTTGGAGTTTTACGCTTTGCATTAAAATATTTGTGCATTTTCTCCGCCGTCCGGTTGAGGTTCGCTATAGCTTCGGTCCTAGTTCGTGCAGATGTCTCCTCACTATCCACGATGTTATGTCCCATACCTTGATGCTTCGAGTCGCGGAAAACATGAGCCTGTATGATGTAAATCCAGTGGAACCGTTTTGTAAATTATTCAATCCCCAGGTGATGTTTGTGATCCGAGTATCCCAATCCTTTTCATCATCCACGCTTGTGTTGAGTGAATCTAATACTCGTAATGTACGATTATACCTCTCCACTTGGTCATTTGCTCGTGGACATGCTACAGTATTGATTATGTGTTTTATTTTATTATCCAAACAAAACTGTTTGAAATGTTTAGCCAAACCAAATAAAGAAAAAATGTGATATAAGGATTTTATTACCTCTCGAGTCATCGTAGTTTTAACTGGTACCGCCCATGTAAACTTCGTGAAGGAATCGACCACCATCAGCACAAAACTGTTTCCTGTTCGACTTTTGCAAAAAGGACCAAGGTGGTCAATGTGCAGAGTGAGCATTGGCTCCGAAACTTTTTCAATGGGGTGTAACTCACCTTCAGGTCTTCCGTACTGTCCCTTCTTGTAAAGACAGTCTAAACATGAGTTGACATATTTACGTGTGAAACGTGTTATTCCTGGAAACCAGAAGTTACCTTTGATGATTTCCTCACAACGCTTCAGGCCTGGATGTCCAATGCAATCATGATACTTCCTCATGACATTCCGCCTGCTAACCTCTGTTCTCCGTCCGTAACGAGCTAGTATAGACCATCTTTCAGCTTGTAATTTTTCCGTATATCTGGATCGTTATCCCCTGATTCTAATTTTATACGAATAGTCCTGTATTTATTTCAATTAAAAAAAATTAACAACTTATATATAACTAAATTAAATTACTAAATAACTAACTACCTATACAAATTAATATAAAAACACTCAGGCGTCGAAATATCATATCATATCTTAATACGAATTATACGAATCTTCTCATCTTGATTTTGAAGGCATACTAACCCATCAAATACATCAATCACATTGACATCTGCTACTAAGGGAGGGTCTACCGGAAATCGGCTCAGTGCATCTACGTGCCAATGAGACTTACCTGGCCTATGAATGACTTCCATGTAGTACTCCTGAATAGATAACCACCATCTTGCTATTCGAAGTAGTAGATCTATTTTCAAGAAAGTGTCTCGGACGGCTGTACAGTCTGTTACCACCTTAAAATTATTACCTCCTAAATAAATTCTGAATCTCCTCAGCGATTCCAATACATCTAGAGTTTCCAATTCGTAGGAATGATACATCTTCTTTGCTTGTTTTTCGGGTTTCAAACCCTCCTGATCCTGAAAGAGAATTCCAGCTACACCTTTACTGCTTGCATCAGTGTGAACTTCTATGTCACCTTACCTGCAAAATAATGAGAGTATTGGTCGAGTTGTCAAAATCCTCTTTAGGTGATCAAAAGCCCTCTGCTGTGCTGAATCCCAATTCCACGCTGCATTCTTTTTTAGCAACCCGTACAAATCATACGTGACAGACGCATAGTCTTTAACAAATATCCTGAAATAACTAGTCAGACCTAGAAACATCCTAAGCTCGTTTAGCTCTTGTACATTCTTAGGTTCTATGTAGTTTGCCACAGCTTCAATTTTCTTACTAGCAGGCCTAATACCTTTTTCGCTTATCTCGTAGCTGAGGTAGTCTATTTTGTATTGCAAGTAAAAGCACTTATCAAGATTTAACGTCAATTTTGCGTTCCTTATTATTTCCAAAACTATCCTAGGTAAATCGAAAGTAAATCGTCCTTCCTGTTGAGTTTTAGTGGGTAGCAACAGATCATCTATAAAAGGAAGCACCTTATCATGACGTCATGAAGAAAATATATCGTCCATGAGTCGCTGAAAAAATGCTGGGGAATTGGCAAAGCGCATACGCAAAAATTCATAGTGGCCCTCAGGCGTGACAAACCCAGTTCGGTGGATTGAAGGCTCCGCTACATGAATCTTAAAGAAACTTTGAGACAAATCAAGACTCGTAAAAAGATTCTTCCCACCTAGTTTCTCGATCTTTCACTGTGATACTATTTAATTTTGTAAAATCCTCACAAAACCGATAATCTCCGTTCTTTTTCCTAACTAAAACAATCGGACTGGCATTATTAGACTATTGGCTACTGCTGAGCATGAGGTCCTGGGTTCGATTCCCAGATCGGGCAACGTGTTAATGGGTTTTTCTATCTGGAATTTCTCAGTAGCAGCCCGAAGTCTGGATTTGTGCTCGGTAGATGGCAATAGGCTCGCCCCCTATTATATGGGACTTAAACATAACTGGCGAAATGTGGGTGTACTATAGGTGCGCCTCTGCCCAACCCTTCGGGGAAACAAGGCGTAAAGTTATGTATGTTATGATTCCCTAATAATACCGTTGGATATCATATCTTCAATTTTTCTCGTACTATTGCCTTTTCTGAAAAGGAAAGCCTGTAAGGAAGATAACAAACCGGCTTATCAGAGTTAAGTTCAAAATTCAATTCTATTTTGTCAGTCATGCCTAATCTCTTGTATCTATCGAAAAACTATCAGAATATTCCTTTAAAATCTCTACCAACTCTTTGACTACGTGTGGATCTCCGGATCCACTTTTGTTTTTGTTGCATCAATGCTCATAATCGTTACAAGATTATCTGCAGAAATACTAGGAGAACAAACGGTTTCCCAAGCAACCAACCCACGAGCAATAACCTGATCTTTCTGGAAACAAACCGGTTTTTTCCCGTGATTAACTATGAAAATGGCCTGTACTGGAAAACAATGCACAGAACCAGGAATGCTATAGTTGCAACCATTATAACCAATTGTACGAGTATCTACTAACAATAGAGTTGATTTTTCAATTTCAACATCATTGTAGGTGTCAATAAACAGGGATGAATAACCTGGAACTTGTGTGTCTGCAGAGCACAAAATGTTAACCTTATCTACACATGTACTTACTTGCAAGGAATTTATTTCAACTGATTCAATTTTCGTTTCATCTCTATCTGCATATCCTAAAAAGACGGTAGTTCACACATTTGGAACAATGAAAAATTCAAGCTTGAATTAGTGGAACTAAAAATAACTTTGAAATAAAATAACTTTTTCCTATTTAACATTTCCCTAAATGCGTCTGCGTAATCTATACTTTGAGGAAACGCTTCCAGAATTTTTTGTTTCCATTCTGGCCACGTAAATTCATAGCTTCGTATATATTGCACCATGCCTCAATTTCGCTAATCCAACCAGACGTGCCCGCAAGTTTTAACTTTGTCGTTCCATCCATGTATGGCACCTAATTGCTCTACTTTGTTAAGCCACTGAGATGCGTAGCTCCGGTTTTTTAGGATCAAATTCCGGTATTATATCCGGTTTAACCATCACACCCGAATAATATGGAAATGACCTACCGGGTTCACTTGAAAAGTCAGGTGGAGAACGGCCTCGACAGTCCCGGACGGGCGAACGGCCCGGTCGCCAGGTGTCGCGGGAGCAGCTGCGTTACTGCTGCTGCGGTCGTTCCATCCGCCGGCGACTCCATCTGACAGGGCTGCGGGACCGGCTGCGACTATCGGAACTCATGCCTTGCCTAAGAACTGCTCCAGATTCGAATCCCACTTCTGATAAATGTTACGCCCATTAAACAATTATATTAAACAAACAACGATAGAAGTTTAAAATGTGTATTTAATTACGTCCTTCAAACATGTATACAGGTATTGTTGTAAATTGAATAACCGAAGAAGTAAATTCGTATATAAGGAGACGCTGCTCACAGCGCGCCCCTCCCCCTCAGACCCAGATGATAACTGACTGGAGGAAAGTAAGCGAAAGACTTAAATCCACCACGGCGCCTCACTTGGACACCATCCACGATCACATAGTGTTAGTCGCCGACACGACGGCCGCAATCGACTCGTTTACTGATTGTTCACGGGAAGTTCCGGTGATGGAAGACCATCGCTGGAAACTACCTACTGACGTACGTGACTTGATAACCGAGAAGAATGCGGCTATTCGTGCCTACGACTCCTTCCTTTGTGACAAAAACAACAACAACAAAGAACAAAGCCCACATGCGCCATTTACAGCGTGCTGTAAAGAAACGCATAGGGCAGGTTCACTCAGAGGGTTGGAACAAGATGCTCAGTGAGCTCGAGCCCACTCACCAAGTGTTCTGGCACCTTCAGAGGAAATTGCGTTCCTCAGAGGAGGTCTCTATGCCTCCCCTCATCCGCCCCGACAAGAGCGGCGCTTTCGACAGCACCAACAAGGCCGAATGCCTTGCTGACAGCCTAGAGTCCCAATGTTCTCCCAGCTCTCAACCAGTAGACCAAACTCACCTGAACAAGGTCGAGGCTGAAGTCGAACGGAGAGCCGCCCTACCACCCGTCGAAGACCCTGATGATCCTCTGCCTCCCGTCACTCCAGACGAAGTGCACGACATCATTAAAAGGCTCCACGCTCGTAAAGCCCCCGGTTCGGACCGTATTACCAAAAAGGTATACAAACTCCTACCTGCTCCTCTAATAATGCTTATGACCGCTATCTTCAATGGCGCCTTGAGCAACAACATCTTCCCACAAGCGTGGAAAGAAGCAACCGTCATCGGTATCCCAAAGCCAGGCAAGCCAAGTCTGAGCCCTCCAGCTACCGCCCCATCAGCTTACTCAATGTTCTAGGCAAAATCTACGAGAGGCTTATTTATAAGCGTCTCAAAGACTATGCTGAAGCAAAGAGCCTCATTCCCAACGAGCAGTTTGGTTTCCGTCCCCAACACTCGAGTATCCACCAGGTCCACCGTATCGTAGAGCACTTTGGCGCTGGTCTGCAGCGTAACGCGACGACGGGTGTGCTATTCTTCGACATAGCGAAAGGCTTCGACAAAGTCTGACACAACGGCTTGTTATACAAGCTTTACCAACTAGGAGTGCCAGATCGTCTCGTGCTCATCTTACGAGACTTTTTGTCGAATCGCACCTTCCGCTATCGCATCGAGGGTGCACTCTCGGCCAGTTGGCTCTCTTCGCCGACGACACTGCCATTTACTATACCGGTCACTGTCCCAACGCTATAGCTCGTACTCTCCAAACCTCCGCAAACGTCTTAGGCGCTTGGTTCCGGAAATGGAGAATCGAGGTCAACCCCGATAAGATTCAGGCGGTTCTCTTCTCGAGACGTCGTCGATTCCCTCCCCCTCTTCCCAGTCCGATCACTATAAACGGTAAACCGATCCCTTGGGAGAAGCAAGCCAAATACCTAGGCGTGATCCTCGATCAAAACCTTACCTTAAGGCTCATATTAAGGCGGTTCGTGCGCGCGCCTCCTTCGCTCTTAGCAGGCTCCACTTTGTACTGACAGCCCGTAGTAAACTGTCATTTAAATGCAAGCTACGCATCTATACCGCAGTCATCCGTCCCATCATGACCTATGCCTACTTTGTATTTGAGCATGCTCACCCACGCCATCTCCATAAGATGCAGACCCTCCAGACCCGTTTCCTCAGAAAGGTAACGGGTGCGCCCTTCTATTTCTTTAATATAAATCTTCACGTCGACCTTAAAATGCCTACCATAAACCAGTTCATGAAACGCTTATCGAAGCGTTTCTTTGACTGTGGCATTAAACACCCAAATCCCCTGATTTCAGCGGCCGCCCGCTATACTCCCTCCCGCATAAGCAGTATTCGCCGACCAAGGCATACCCTAATCGCCCCCGACGATGCCACTACCCTCCTCCAGGAGACCAGTAAGGCCACCAGCACTTTACACAAGCGCAAAACCGGATCGCCATCCTACCGTCCTCGCCGCCGAGGCCCGCCGCGACGCCCTAATAGGTACTTCACCAGACTTGATGTGGCAACTGGCTTTCATCAGATTATTCTTCATGAGGAGTCTGTTCCACTAACCGGATTCGTTACGCCGGAGGGCCATTTTGAATATCTGAAAATGCCATATGGATTGGCAAATGCTCCGGTGGTGTATCAACGCATCATCTCAAAAACACGGCGCCAATTTATCAATGCTGGTGATGTACTTGTGTACATAGATGACGTCTTGATTATGAGCCAGACAATGGACCAGGGTTTCGATCTCTTGTACCAGGTACTTAGAGCTGTAACAGAATCCGGGTTTTCTGTCAATTTGAAAAAATATGTCTTTTTAACGACTGAAATAGAGTATTTAGGACGTAGAATTGGCCAAGGTCACCAGCACTTTACACAAACGCAAAACCCGATCGCCATCCTACCGTCCTCGCCGCCGAGGCCCGCCGCGACGCCCAAATCCATGCCCCTCCCGACCCCTGCTCGAGCCAGCCCGCGACGCTGATCCTGTAGATTTAAATTCGTCCCTAAATCACTCAAATCCTGATCCAGCTAGTCCCTTGCTGCCCTCTTCCAGCGACGCCCTAAGCCGAGGTTCGTACCCCACAGTGGGTGCCCTTAGCGTGTAGTCGCTTAGTTTTTAGTTAGTATTTAATTTTAAGTCCTGACTGGAGGCCTTAATTTATTAGGGCAACCACAGGCAAGTCCGTTTAAGCAGACGACAATCTCATAGGTTGACCTGCGAGATGCCATTCCCAAAAAAAAAAACAGGGCGTCCCTTTCTTCAGAGCGACCGAATTTTTTTAAATTAATAATTTTGTGTTCTTTTTATTGATAATTTATTAAATTGATGTTGTAGCTGTAAGATTTTTGATTAAAAAAAAAATACTTGCCATCTAGTTTTCAAGATCAGAAGTGGGATCAGATAAATTTTCTGTTTGTGTTGATTAGGTCTGTGCCTAAATATAAAAAATGTCAGATCGCTGTCGAAGTCGTCGCCATAGCCGTGAGCCGGGCCGGCGACAAAGCAGACATCGGGATCGTACGCAGACCCCGGAGACTGACCTACAGCGAGAGCTGAAGGTCATGCGAACACGTTTGAAGGCGTTAGAAGATCAAGCAACGTTTTCACAGTCAAAACGCTCGCGCAAACAGAGGGTATCTCCACATAAGTCACCGCATTCCGAACGTGCTGCGTCGCCGCCGCCGCCTGCCCGGCGCCAGACGACCCCGACATCACGGCAACATGCCGAGCGCGTCGAGTCGCCGTTGCCAATGGGATTGGCGCGTTCGCCGCGGACACATACGCCACCCCTGCCGTCTGTGCCGCCTAGTGTGCTTCGTGCTGGTCATATGGCAGAGTCCTTATTGGAACATGCCGGTGCAGTTAGCGACATCACGGCCACGGATCGCATAGTAGATGCTATCCGTTCCATCAATAATCGGGTGAGATCGGACCAACATTTTTTTATTTTTAGTTTTGATCCTAGTCTGAATAATATTAATGATTGGTGTGACGAAGTTGATCGGGCAAAACTTTTAAATAATTGGAGCGATCATGAATGTCTTTCGCGAATAGGTAATTGTTTGAAAGGTGATGCTCGTACGTGGTTACGCGAGTGGGTTACGAGTGATCGTACGTGGAGTCATTTAAAAAAAAAATACGCCTTTGTGTCTGAAAACTCCAGACATTGCGAATATTTTATTCGACGTAATGAACTCAAATAAAGATAATTACCCTACGTATGCGGCTTACGCCCGACGCTCGTTGCTACGATTACGCATAGTGCGCGGACTCAGTGAGGAGCTTATTTCTGCGATTGTTGTTCGTGGTATTGTGGACCCCCACATTAGAGCGTCAGCTATCAATGCTAAGTTGTCACCTAACAACATAATTGAACTTTTGTCGATTTATGTAAAACCGTCTACTTCTATGACACAAAGCTCACGTCCTACCTCACAAAATAATTCTGTTAAAAGCGTAATCACGCGAACAATGTAATCAGAAAACGTAGGCTTGAGGACGGTAAGTGTTTTTCGTGTGGTGCGGCCGGACATAAACAGGCTGTCTGCAATAAGAAAGCCAAGGTCGATTCAAGTGAAAATTCGAACCACAGTGGTTCAAATAATTTCATCTCTAAACCAGTGTTCGTGCCGTTAAAATCTGAGTCTTGTTCTTTTTGCAAAAAACCTGGTCATAAAGTAGATAACTGTTTCGCAAAACAAAAGTCTGAGTCGCCCAACAAAAGTAACGTAAATTTTTGCCTAGAAAACAAGATTACCCGCAATAACGATGTCGTAGTAGCCGTTATTCAAGGTATACCGGTAGATGTGTTGATAGATAGTGGGTCAACCATATCGCTTATATCGTCGTCGCTGCTAAAACATTTTAATTGCGCGCACAAGCTAGCATTTCGCATATTACGGGGATTGGGAAGTCAAGAAATCAAAAGAAAGCACTTCATAAGTCACCTTTCCGATTGAGTTCGATGGTTTAACACTTGAGGTAGATTTATTTGTTGTGGCACCCGAATTTATGAATACGCCAATTATTGTGGGAACTGACGTGCTCAATAGGGATGGTGTTCGGTACATTCGCACGCGCAATTTTCAATCACTTACTAGAAAGGTAGACAGTACGGAAGACGTGATGAATGTTCGGTTCAATGAGCCAATACCAATTAACACGCCTCTCGTAGGTGATCAATTACAACGTTTGCTCAATAAGATAAATGAGTTTTCTGCATATTTCATATCCGGTACCGCGACATCGACTGTCAATACGGGGTGTATGACTGTGTGACTCATCATTAGACTGAGCAACAATACTCAAAATCAAAATCAAAATCAAAAGTCATTTATTCAAACTAGGCTGAGAGTCAGCACTTTTCGAACGTCAAAATTACATAAGACAGTCCCCCAAAACGCCCGCCCTTCACCACTTTCTAGTGCTTTAGCTGGGAAGAAGAAGAGGCGCAACAAACTCCCCAGCAGCACAGCTGTCTGTTTAGTTAGAAAACCATTGAATTATATAATTATAAGGTAATCAAAGAATAAAACCCGAAACACAAAAAAACATATTAAATTATCTGCCATATTTAAGCTAGCCACGCCAATATACCCAAAACCGAAACCAATAAAAAAAACAATGAAAAAAACAACATAACTTAATACACAAATAAAAGCCTCCAGGCATAAGGGGCGTGACATCTTACATATGCATTATTGGATTATTTTTTAAGTAAACACAAATGATAAACTAGGACCATCGAAGTTAAATAAGTTAACAGAACAATTACTTTAACAATATCAAAACCATAGACAGCAAAACGACCAGTCACCACAAGCAGCACCCGTTCACGAGCACAACGCAAAGATCAGCCATTGCCCCCCTCGCCATATTTTAGGGAAGGAGGCAACCCGATCCCCGACGCTACCGCAAGCAGTGACATCTACGGGAGCATGACGAACTCGCTGCCGGTCGCTCAGGCAAGAATAATTTAAGATCAATTGTCGAGGTCGCTAGCTAACCACTTATTGCAATACAACTCATTGAAAAACATTGTAATGAGCGGATCATGTCAATAATAAATGAAGGTAACTAAAACTAATTGACTCATACAGTCAAATAAAATTAAAATAAATATACGAACTCGTATACCCTGTCAGTAGGTAAGCTGATTCTGGAGAAAGAAAATAAACATTGTCTTGAGTTAATTACAGCGACCAGCTATTCTTATCGTTTAAGTAGTCGTTAATTGAATAATATGCCTTTGAACAAAGGTTGGATTTTACTTGAGCTTTAAACGCATTAAAAGGCAAATCTAGCAAAGAAGAGAGTAGCTTGTTATAAAAGGTTATGCCTAGCCCAACAAATGAGTTATGAACCTTATGAAGCCGGTGAAAGGGAGCACGTAGTTTGTTCTTATTTCTAGTATTAACATTGTGAAAATCACTGCTTTTAGTGTATAAGTGTATATTTTGCCTAATGTATAAGATGTTGGCGAAGATGAATTGTGATGCTACCGTAAGAATACCAATATCTTTAAAAAAATCTCTAAGAGAAACTCTGGCTCCTGGTTGATAAATTGCTCGGACAGCTCGTTTTTGAAGGACGAATATATTTTGAATATCAGCAGCTTTGCCCCACAGCAGAATACCGTAGGTCATAACGCTGTGGAAATAACTAAAATAGACTAACCGTGCTGTATCAACGTCAGTGTATTGTATTACTTTCCTGACAGCGTAGGTGGCTGAACTGAGCCTCCCCGCTAGGTTTGATATATGTGGGCCCCACTGAAGTTTGGCATCTACTGTTATGCCCAGAAAAACTGCCGAGTCTACTGTTTCAAGCAGCTCTTTATCTCAGACGATGTTGGGAAACTCCTGTCAACTACCGACCTTATCGAATGTCTCATGCAGAAACACTTCACGTTCGTGAAATAATTAAAGACTTGATTGCCAAAGGTGTTATTCGCGAATCAGATTCCGATTATGCAAGCCCAATTCTTTTGGTTAAAAAGAAAGACGGATCGGATAGGATGTGTGTAGATTTCCGTAAGTTGAATGAAGTCACAGTTAAGGATCGTTTTCCAATGCCGCGAATTGACGATTACATAGACCGATTGTGGAGTAATAGGTACTTCACCAGACTTGATGTGGCAACTGGCTTTCATCAGATTATTCTTCATGAGGAGTCTGTTCCACTAACCGGATTCGTTACGCCGGAGGACCATTTTGAATATCTGAAAATGCCATATGGATTGGCAAATGCTCCGATGATGTATCAACGCATCATCTAAAAAACACGGCGCCATTTTATCAATGCTGGTGATGTACTTGTGTACATAGATGACGTCTTGATTATGAGCCAGACAATGGACCAGGGTTTCGATCTCTTGTGCCAGGTACTTAGAGCTGTAATAGAATCTCGGTTTTCTGTCAATTTGAAAAAATGTTTCTTTTTAACGACTTAAATAGAGTGCTTAGGACGTAGAATTAGCCAAGGTCAGGTACGACCGAGCCCCAGCAAGTTAAAGGCCCTCATCGATTCCCCTGAACCGAAAAACGTGAGACAAGTCCTATTTTCGTAGGTATATACCGCGTTTCGCTCAGAGGGCCGCTTGTGTCGCTTTTCTTACTAGAAAAGGAATTAATTTTAATTGGGGAAAAGAACATCAGGCCGCTCATAAAGAAATAGTCGAATGTCTTACTAATGAACCTGTCCTAGCAATATATGATCCTTCCTTGCCGATAGAAGTTCCATTGGTTACGGAGCTGTCCTGTTCCAAATGCATGATAGTGGTCACAAGCGAGTGGTTGCCTATTTCAGCAGGCTTACACAAGGTGCGGAAAATAAGTATCACTCATATGAGTTAGAAACCCTCGCTGTGGTTAAGGCCTTACAGCATTTCAGACCTTATCTTGTGGGTGTGCGTTTCACCGTTGTTACTGACTGTAATGCGTTGAAGCTCACACAGCGCAAGAGAGATTTATTACCGAGGGTAGCCCGATGGTGGGTCTACCTTCAAGATTTTGATTTTGGTCGCGATTATCGCAAAGGCACACTTATGTCCCACGCTGATTATCTGAGTCGGAACCCTGTCAATGTGTTTACTGTTCAGAAACCTCAGAATTGAGCACGGATTGCACAGGCTGCCGACAAAGAAACTCAGGTTCTTATACAAAGACTCAATGACGGGCAACTAGACGCCACGCGATATATCGTTAAAAACGATGTCCTTTATGTAAAATATTCCCCTACTGGCGACGCTTCCCGTTTCCTTTGTTATATCCCTAAAGGACATCGGCTTAGTCTCCTTCGTGTATTCCACGATGAACATGAACATTTTGGCGTTGACAAAACTGTTGATTTAATTATAAAACACTTTTGGTTCCCTGGTTTGCGAAATTTTGTTTCAAAATATATTTCACAGTGCCTAGTGTCCATTGCGCATAAGAAAGTTGCACGAGCCCCACTCCAACCTATTAGTTCTTGGGAAAAACCAGGCCTACCCTTCTAAACTATTCACATAGATGCCTTGGGACCTCTTCCCGAAGCCGATGGGTATCGTCATGTTTTAATAGTTATTGACGCATTTTCCAACTTGTGCCTTGTTTACCCTATGCATCGGCAAGACGCAAATGAGCTTAAGCAACATTTTAACAATGTTATATCCCTATTTGGAACTCCCAAATTAATAGTAGCCGACAGAGGCCGCATGTTTCAAAGGGCTCACTTTCTCAACTTGGTCAAAAGTATGGGGTGTGATACACATTTTATAACGCCTGAGATGCACCAATCTAATGGGCAAGTTGAGCGTTATTGTCGAAAGGTTTTAAATATGATACGTGTCGAAACTAACTATCGACAAAACGCATGGCCGACTGTTATTTGGAAAATCCAGTTGGTACTGAACATCACCAAGCACAGAACTACGCAATGCTCTGCCCTCAATCTGCTGGCGGGTATTGAAGCAGCAACTCCGCTTATAAGAAGTTTGGTACGTGATGTTGCATTCGAGGGTTCCAGTCCTAATAAATAAAATAAAATGTATTGAATAAAACTTTTACAAAAAGTGTACATTTAGCCAACACTAGTTCCTAAGAATTCCCATACAATTATCGTGTCTAAAAATTACTCAAACAAAAATTTTATTACAGGTGCAAGTTACCATGGTTTGGAATTACAATGTAAGGTAGCGACCCGCCCGATCTAGGTTAATACAAACCTGTGTTTCAGGCCATCACTTTACACTCCAATTAAATTGGGACATTAAGATTTTAAGTAAAGCTGAAATAAGTATATTCTATTAACAACTATGAGAAAAGCATATTATTACATTAATACCTTAAACTATGTAATATGTTAAGTAACCTATGTAAATTTACAAAAGTAAATACACACGAAGGAATATTATTATAATTTCATCATGCCAGAATTTCTAGAAGTTTTTCTGTGTCTGTGTAATTGAGTATGGCTAAATATTCTGATAACATTTTACAAAATTTGTTATAACTCACACTATAAAAGCTTAGTGCCTTGTTGAGCCTATTATATAGAAAAGGTCCTAAAAACACATAAAATCGATTAACAAACGCATGTCTAGTTTGAGAGTTTATGCAAACCAGGTCCTTTCTTCTCTTGTTAGCAGGTACTGGGTCATAAGTAAGTGCAGTGTGTTGGAGTAGTACTATGCTTAGAATAAACAATTGTCGTACTGTTAGTACCTTGCATGTTAAGTAGAGCTGGTGCGTAGGAAATCTAAATGGACGAAAAGTAGCGACCTTTAGAATTGCTCTTTGAGCGCGCTCTAGAGGGAGTAAAATTGTTTTTGCAGCACCACCCCATGATGTTATGCAATAGGTAAGAATTGACTGACACAAAGCTAAATAAACCTGTTTAATTAATTCATAGTCGGCTATGTTTCGTACATTTTTAAAAACAAATATTAATTTGCGCACTCTAGTACATAGTAATTCGATATGCTTACGAAAGTTTAGATTGGAGTCAATAGTGACACCAAGATATTTTAAATGGTCAGCTTTAGCTAAAGTGGGGCAAGAACATGCAGTGTCAGCATACGAGCTACAAACATGTGCGTGAATGTTTAGATTAGTAAGCGGAATGTTAGTATTTCTCATTGTAAATAAAATGTATTTAGTTTTATCTGAATTTAAAGTTAGGACATTATTATGGAGCCAATTACACACGATGTTAAATCCATTCTGAGCATATTCATAGACGTCAACCATAGATTTAGCTGAGAACAATAGAGCGGTGTCATCCGCATAAGACATTATGACACCATTTTGGACTGAGAGGCTGCAAAGTTCATTTATGTAGATTAAAAATAAAGTAGGGCCCAAAATGCTCCCTTGTGGAATTCCGAAACGACTATTTTGAAGTTCAGCACTTGTAAACTGGCCAATTTTTACATATTGATGACGATCGCTGAGATAATCGGAAAATAGAAGAAGTTGTGCTCCTCTTAACCCAAGTGTTTCAAGCTTGTGCAAAAGTAAATTACAAGAAATAGTGTCGAAGGCCTTGGCAAGGTCTAGAAAGATCCCAATTGTGTGCAAACCATTATCTAGATTGCAAGTAATATAATCTGTTAATTTGTGTACTGCTTGGTTTGTTGATCTTTTGGGCCTAAAACCAAATTGGATCTCTGAAAGTAGTTTGTTATCTTCCAGATATTTTATCAATCTACTGTTAATGTTTTTTTCTAAAAATTTTGAGAGGACTGTTAGCACTGAGATGGGTCTGTAGTTATTCACACTGTTTTTGTCTCTAGACTTGAATACAGGTGTGACCACAGCTTTTTTGAGCAATTTAGGGAATACTCCTTTAGATAAACATAGCTGAAAAATGTGGGTTATCGGAGAGGCAAGTAGGCATTTAAATCTTTTAAGTATGTTATTTGGTATGTCATCCCACCCAGTAGCACAAACATCCTTTGACCCGTTTATTAAACTTACTACTTCGTTTACGTCGATATCTAATAAAACAAATGAGTTTAGTTTAGAAGATGTCGTAGTCTGGTTTTGTAGCGGAAAATTGTTGGAATTTAGGGATTTATCAGCCAAGTTTATACCAACGGTAACAAAAAAGTTGTTTACTTCATTCATTGCATCGGATGGGTTTATCTCTGTTGATAGCAAATCAAGCGCGGGTACGGGATTTTTCGCTCTAAATGTATTGGTTTTTAAAAATTTCCACACAAGTTTACTATTTTTCCCCGCCTTCTGTAATTCATTTTTATCGTGCTGATTTTTTAGTTTCTTCAAAAGATTATTACAGAAGTTTCGATACCTTTTATAAGTAACAGAAAGTATTACGTTATCAGGTGAGAGTTTACATTTTCTGTGAAGTTTGTCTCTATGTCTTATGCAACGAACGAGACCGGGTGTGATCCAGGGTTTAATACAACTATACTTTCTAGGCATTGTCTTAGTGAATGTGTTTTTCTTTATTGCATATTGTAGCGAATTTATGAAATACTTTAAAGAAATATTTGCATCACTTGAATTATAAACAGGGTCAAAATTAATACCGCGTATGTGATTTTCAAGGTTTGTCATATTAACATTAGTGTAGCTACGCATGCAGTTTTTTCTAGGTGAACATAATTGCAAAGTTAGTAAAACAGCTTGATGATCGGTAAGCGAAGAATTAGTTACCAATGTTATAGATGGATTTTTTGATTTTAGAATGATATGGTCTAAACATGAGCCGCTCTGATGCGTGGGATGATAGTGAGCTGGTAAAAGTCCATGAAATGAGCAAATATTCAGATAATTATGTACATGGGTATCGGTTTTCCCAGAAGCAATGTTCATGTTAATATCGCCCATAAGTATTATGTTTTTAAAAGATGACAAGTTTTTTAAGTTTGTATCAAGTGAGTCTAAAAATCTTTCCATATTTTAAGACGGAGGCCTATAAACAGCCATGACTACCGTATCCGGAATTATTTTAATTATTAAGCTATTACTCTCTATGGATACAGGTTCTTCTTTCATTGTTCGCAGGTTATCTTTGATATAAACGACTAATCAATCGTTTTGGTTTATATTTCTGTCAGTTTTGTAGGAATAATATCCGTAAAGAGATGACGGTCTGTTTTGATAACCAACATTCTGTTAGGACGATAATATCACAGCTTACGTCAAGATTTTGTAGTAGTACTTCAAAACCATTCATGTTTCGATTTATGCTGCGAATATTCTGTGTGAGCAGGGTTAACGTTCTGTCACCAGAAGGAAGGAGGTATTTACAATCCTCAACATTACAGATTTTAGATTCGGACACAGAAAAACAATCTAGATCACAAATAAGCTGATTTGTCATGATAGTTACAAACTAAGAGCAAATGTAAATAAAGGATAAGCTAGCTGTTTATGTGCTAACTAAATAAAGTATTCGGTGGCGCTATTAGGCGCCTTCATAGTCAATTGAGTTGATGTAGTTTAGCTCTGCATATTTCCTCGCCGGGCAACCTACATCACCAGTGGAATGGTCACATTTCCTCTTGAAGCGTTTGCACGTCGCACATTGAGGGGGAGAAGATTTGCTGCTACATTCCTTGAAGAATAGAGAGAGCCTACGTGAAATCAGCAGACAGAGAGCAGCGGAAGGACTCAGGCAAAATCGGCACCAGCAAGATGCTTACGTCAATCAAGGGAGGAAGCCTCCCAGAGCTTTTGAATTAAACGGTTTCATTTTTGTGCGAAAGCAGGCTCAAGCAACCGGAAAGTTGGACTCATGTATGCGTGGCCGCTACCGCATTATGAAGACGCTGCCACAAGGACGCTAAGTATGTGCTGCTTACTTCAATGGTGAGTGCTTTATGCCTCTCTTATATATAAAGCTTCATAAGTGTTTGTGTACTATTGTGATGTGTTGGGATAAGCTTCACGTAGTGCCTCTTTCCTGACCAAATCGAGTTATGAGTACGCCTCACGGCTAGCCTCTGACTCCTCTAAGATATGCCACACAGTGCGGCATCTCCTTAGCTGAATATCAAGATGCGTCTTGGTATATGACTCACACGCTAATTTATCGAGACAAGCTTCACGTCGTGCCTCTATCTCGGTGGCTTAGTGGGTGTCAGACAACAATCAATGATGTGCGTGTCACAATGCGTGGCATTGTGCCTTGAGCACATGTTTTTAATGTATTGTGCAGATGCAGACCATGAAGATGAGGAGTCTTCACTTGTTACTGCTGAGTCAGCGGACCAGTCTGTCTACCAACCACAAGCTGGTACTCCCTTTCACAGGCTGAGCCGGTGCGGCATCTCGTCGAGCCTTAACCACTGCAGCTTCATGTCGAGCCTGAGGGACCTCCAGCAGACATAGAGCTCTCCATGCCTGTGCTGGAGACCGACCACCAGAGCTGAAGACATCGTGAGGGAGTCCGGGACGGCCTCCTGTCAGGAGAGGCCATGTTGTAAATTAAATAACCGAAGAAGCAAATTCTTATATAAGGAGACGCTGCTCACAGCGCGCCCTTTCCCATCATGACCTATGCCTGCGTTGTATTTGCGCACGCTCACCCACGTCATCTCCATAAGATGCAGACCCTACAGAACCGTTTCCTCAGAAGGGTTACGGGTGCCCCTTACTATGTCCGAAACATAGATATTCATGTCGACCTTAAAATGCCAACCATAAACCAGTTCATGAAACGCTTTTTATAGATATTTTTTAATTAATAATTTTGTGTTATTTTTGTTGCTAATTGCTTATTTATTTAATTGATGTTGTAGCTGTAAGATTTTTGTTTTTTAAAAGATTTCTTGCCATCTAGTTTTCAAGAGTATAATTAAGTTAAAGTTCCGATAAAACAAAAGAATTTAAACAGTTAATCACCTGCAATGAAAATTAAACTCCAGTAAGATATAGGCGCAACGCTATCCCTAAGAATTTAAAACACAATTCACCCATAACAGCAAATATTACATTTAAATCAGTAAAGTGAACACATAAATATTAATTAAGGGAAATACTTAGCTTCTTGTTAAAATCAGAGTTATACACCATTGGATTGCAAAAATTAGACTTCCTACCAATTTTCCAGACAAAAACTCAACATCTCGTTATTCTTTCTTCACAATCAAATCTCCAGCCTGATTGGTTCGCGGTGGTGGCTCTCCTTATTGGTCGACTCCCGATGTGTGTACCGCAAACATCCACCCATGGCAACAGCAACACCTTATGCGTTGACGTCGACAACTACGTTCGTGTTTCTACGCGTTCTGTCACGCCATCTAGCGCCTAACATGTGGAATATTCACAGAGGGATACAGTCCAACTATATGGAAAATTGCGCACATTGTTCCCATTCATAAAAAGTCTCAAATGATTTATTAGGAGCGAACGTTCCCGGCTGCCCGGTTGAATTTCAATTTAAACATATAAACCCTATGATAGTTATAAAAGCTTTTCGGCAAATAAAAATCAAGTTTCCGAAGATCTTTGGGGAATGTCCATCAAAGTTTGCACATTCATAATCGAGACTATAGCACCATACTTCGCTTTAATATTTAATTTGTGTGTAGATCAAGGAGTCTTCCCGGATTTAATGAAATACAGTAAGGATATACCACTTTTTAAATCTGGGGATAGCAAAGACACCA
Source organism: Dasypolia templi (assembly GCA_963555695.1). NCBI lineage: Eukaryota > Metazoa > Arthropoda > Insecta > Lepidoptera > Noctuidae > Dasypolia > Dasypolia templi. The sequence continues at coordinate 22,335,682 of OY743157.1, forward strand.
ACAATTATAGACCAGTATCCGTGTTGCCGGTATTCAGCAAGATATTTGAAAAGGTACTGCTCAATCAAATGCTTAATCATTTTAACATTAACGAAATCATACACGAACAGCAATATGGTTTCACCAAAGGTTTACTGATGTAGATACCGCGAGGCTGGTCTATTTTAGTTACTTTCATAGTATCATGTCTTACGGTATTTTACTTTGGGGACGGGCTGCAGACATCGAGTCTATTTTTATTCTGCAGAAAAGAGCCATCAGAGCCATATATAATCTCCGCAGGCGCGATTCTCTAAGGGAATTGTTTAAGGATATTAACATCATGACTGTACCTTGTCAATACATCTATGAAAACATCATGTACGTAAGAAAAAATTTACATCTTTACAGTAAAAGAGGTGAAAGACATAATTATAGTACTAGAAATCGGGACCTATTAGTTCAACCAGGTTTCAGACTGGCTAAAGTAGACTCATCTTTCATGGGGTACTGTCTAAAATGTTATAATAAAATACCTCCCCACATACTTCAACTGAATGAGACAAAATTCAAATCCTTTGTCAAACGCACACTATTCAGGCAGGCATATTATAGGTTGGAGGATTACATAACTGATAAAAATGCCTGGCTTAATGCCGGTCCTGCTCCACACCACAACTAATTAATTGACATTCGAATCACTGTTGAAGCTGCTGAAGATAGTAAGAATTTATTTGCATTATATAAACTCAATCTCCTTTTATTATATCATCTATATAATAAAAGGAGATTGAGTTTATTTTGCACAGATGTGAGTACTTTGTACTATAGAGCTACCATTTACCGGGTAATGTCATAGATTGACTTGAATGTGCCTTGGCGACTGATAGTATGGCATGCTCACTCAAATGTCTCGCTGACGGTGGCGCGTGTGTCGGATCATTTAGCTCCCTTCAAAATGGTTGAGCTGAATGGTGCTGATCCATGCGTCATGTTCGTGAACGGGCGCCGTCAGTTGGGACTGGTCATCTCTTAGCTGCCACGGCTTATTTTAATAATTAATTAGCTGGATTGTTTTTATTATGTTTTGATGCACTCTGGACGCTTTTAACGTGTACGGTTTTTTGTACATCGTTCTCACTTATAGTGTCAACATTAATCGATGTAACTAAGATATATGTAAAAACATTATTATTTAAAAGAGTGTCCATGGAGTTTCTTGCCCGTTCTTCTCCATAGGTACCTACTACGCTTTGGAATGGGCAACTAGCTTCATATTTCTGACTGACCGACTCCTTGACAATTCAAAAGTGCCTGTAAATGGTTTAAATGAAATAAATGATTTGAGTTTTGAGTTTTTGAGTTTTTTTGAGTTGTTGCACGACTGACGCTGTTGTCACATTACTAAAACACATATTTGCAGCGTGGGAGGAGGCCCAAGATGCTATAGGAATTTTCTGTGACCTCTCCAAGGCATTTGACTTGGTGAATCACGAAAACTTGCTCCTAAAACTGGAACTTTACGGACTAGGTAAACTTGCGCTAAGTTTAGTTAGATCTTATTTAGAAGATAGACGGCAAAAAGTTCATATTAATGGTGTCAATTCACTTGGTTTAAAAGTATAAATGGGTGTTCCACAAGGCTCGATATTATGTCCTTTCCTTTTTTTTGTATATATAAATCTATTCATACACGAAATATTTGAAGAGGTGCATCTATAGGTCGAACATGATCGAACTACTTTCATTGAAGCGGGCGAGGTCATGGCGGCGCCCTTAGATGTCGCGAGGCTTTTATGAATTATCGAAAGAGACCCGACCCGCGGCGCCGCGCACGTTTGTTGCTTCAGTTGCCTCGCCCCGCGCTCGCCGCGCCCTCCGCTGCCGTGTTCAGTCTCGCGCGAACTGCATGTTGCACTGCACGCGGCTTAACTAACGTGGAACGCATCGCGCTTCGCGCAACAAACGCAACAATGCCGACATATTCCAACTAGGAGTACCAGAACATGGTGGACTGCTACAATGAGGGTGGACTTATTTTGCTCACAGCACAAACCCCCTTCCTAGAGATCCTAGAAGCTCGACAGCGGCAACGGGACTACGGGGTCTACATGCCCCCAACTGCAGACGGAGGCAGGCCTGATCTTACGCCGTTGGATTTCCATGTGTGGGGTAAGGATTTACCTGATTTATGGTAATGACGGCCAGACCATTTCTAGTGCGGAACAACAAAACGTGAATTGTGAATGCTTGTTTACGCAGTGATGGCTAGAGGTAGAGACATTGTTAAAAGTGCAACGACACATTATTTAACGTGCAACTGCAGGGTGAATATGTACAGCAATTTTGGTGTAAATAGTGTAAATAAAAACTACGTCGTTATGAGGTATGTACATTTGAAATTATTCGCGCTACGCACTTCTTACAGTTTACGTCTGTACAAATAGGTAGGTACACAACCTATGAATCAGCTGACAGATACGACACGACGCACAGTTCGTAACCTAGCAGAAGTCATTACCTTATGCGAATTCGCGTTGCGTCAGCTGTTTATTTTTCTATTATTATGATCTAAAAGATGTGTAACACGTAGAATATGAATGTTTTAATCGAATCTAGGATCCTTTTCGTAAAAAAAAATAAGAAAATGATTGAAACGTTTCGATGCTCGCTCGTAAAAGTCGTGACCCCACAGAGGTCATTAGCCGCTTATTTAGATGTAAGTACCTAGTTTACGGAAGGTACTGTTTTTGTAAAACTTTGAGGAGGGAATTCAATATTGTACCTACTTAGATTTAGGTCGTTTTGTATTTTAAATTCACATTTATTTTTTTTGTAAGCTATAACTTTGTTATAAAAATAAGACGAGATCGAGTTACGAATTCTACCTACGTTGGTTTTTTGTTAACATCATCACGCCTGCATTCCCCGTAAAGATAGGCAGAGGTGTGTCCCCGCCGCGTCTTTGATTCATAGAGCAGGCCGTAAAGGTTTTATGCAAAACATCTCAAGCAGTTCTAAATTATGATAATTACGTAAAGTAAAAAAACATTTAGATAAAAAAATATTTTTCGTTTCTATAGCTTCTAAACGACCTATACTCGTAGAGGTCCCTCTTTAAATATTTCGTGTATGAATAGATACACCTAAAAAACCAACCACAAATGGTGTTATTTGCTGATGATACTTCTTAATTTTTAAGATAAATAGAAGTATATCAAATCTTGATGACGTAAATATCGCCCTACTGTAGGTACAAAATTAGTTTACTGCTAATAATTTAGTATTAAATGGGAAAAAAACAAAATGCATAAGGTATGCTTTGCCGAATGTTAAAAGTACTGATTGTAACATAGATATTGAATCAAGAGAAACTAAAATTCGTTGATAAAACGGTTTTCTTGGGGATCACGCTAGACTCAAGGCTGCAATGGGGTCGCCATTTAACATCTCTTGCAGGACGGCTAAGTTCAGCAGCATATGCTGTAAGAAAAATCCGTCAGTTTACTAATGTAGATACCGCGAGGCTAGTCTATTACAGTTACTTTCATAGTATCATGTCTTATGGTATCTTATTATTGGGACGCGCTGCAGACATCGAGTCTATTTTTATTCTGCAAAAAAGAGCCATCAGAGCATTTTATGGCCTCCACAGGCGCGATTATTTAAAGGAACTGTTTAAAGATATTAACATCATGACCGTACCTTGTCAACGTCACAATGAATAACAATATTGGGGTTATAGCTTAAGTGTTCATTTTCTTGACGAAAAGGTGTTTGAAACTAAACCTCAATTTAGGATCATTAAATAATTACGGAAATGTTAATTTGACTAATTATTTAGTTACCCCCGTCTAATAATAAAAAAACATCTAGGTATTAATATAGGATATAAAAACATCATGTACGTAAGGAAAAACATTAATCTTTTCAGTAAAAGAGGTGAAAGACACACCTATACGACTAGAAATAGGGACCAATTCAGGCTGGCTAAAGTAGATTCATCCTTCATGGGGTACTGTTTAAAATTTTATAATAAAATACCTCCCCTTATACTCCAACTGAATGAAACGAAGTTCAAAACTTGTATCAAACGCACACAAAGCAGCCAAGCATTTAATAAGTTGGGGGATTACATCTCTGACAAAAATGCTTGGGTCAACGCTGGTTCTGCTCCACAAGGGCGCCTAAACAATTGATTAGCATTCGGAAATATTGTTGGAGCTGCTGAAGATTGTAAAAATTATCTTTGCCCTGTATAAATTCAATCTTTTAATATTTTATAATTGCAAAACACACGTGTGAGCACTATGTACCTACTATAAAGCTACCCTATACTGGGCACGTCTGTCATTGACTTGAATGTGCCCTGGTGGCTGAGAGTATGTCACGCTCACTCAAATGTCTCGCTGGTGGTGGCGTGTGTGTTGGATCATTAAGTTCCCTTCAACATGGTTGAGATGAATGAATCCGTCATGTTCGTGAACAGGCGCCGTCAGTGGGGACTGGTCATCTCTTGGCTGCCACGGCTTTTTTTTATTTTTATTTCCGTTTTTTTATGTTTTTCATTACGGGTCTTTCTACATCGTTCTAACATGTTTAATTACAACAAGACTGATGTAACAAATTTTCTGTTACCAAATAATTTAAAAGAGTGTCCATGGAGTTTCTTGCCCGTTCTTCTCCATAGGTACCTACTTCGATTTGGAATGGGCAACTAGCTTCATATTTCTGACTGACCGACCCCTTGACAATTCAAAAGTCCCTGTAATGGGTTTATTTGATATTGAGCTTTGAGTTTGAGTTTGAATTCCGCAACAACAGCACGGTTTTGCTAAAGGTCGCACTACTAATACCAATTTGGCAGTGTTTGTTGAAATTATTGTCCGTGATGTGGATGGTGGGGGGATAGGTTGACGTGATCTACACGGACTTTGAAAAAGCTTTTGACCGTGTGGATCACATTATCCTCTTGCGTAAACTGCAAAAGCTTGGAATTCGTGGCAATTTGCTCAGATGGTTTGAGTCGTACCTTAGGAATCGATCTCAAATTGTCAAATTGGGCGGAGTAAGGTCCAACTGATTTTATCCTGTCAATGTAAGCTCAGTATACTGTCCGCCCAAGCATAAACTTAAGCAGGACATGCTTTCTAAGTACAGTGGCGACCAAAAGTCCATAGGCATTATAGTATATGCTACTTTTACTTACAACATTGTTCATCATTCATTCATTCATGTCCCGTATCATCTCTTTTTATTTGCTAGCATTTTACGAATCGTTCTAAAACGATTTATTTCATAATATTTTTAATAAATCATTCATTGTTTACATTTTCCATTGTTGTGACACAAGTCAATTGTCAAACTGTCATTCAATTTTCTCTTTTAGTCTATTAGGTTTAGCTGAAATATTGTATTTTCTATATAATTACCGATTACTAACTGAATTTCGACATCTACAATAATTAATAAGGACACGCTCATACTCGATCGTGGAAATTTTAATACGTCTTGGCTGAACACACAGGCTGGTTTTATGACTGGCAGATGAGATGTCAGAATGAAGAAAAACAATTTTGAAACTTCAAAAATCATCAAAAATTAATTCTGGAAAAGGAATATTTTCCTATAAAAGAAAAGTCTGAAGCACCTGATGGGGATTCCGCGTCTGGACCTATTTCACTAACCATCTGCCTCAGATTCTGCGTCTGGACCCGTTTCACTAACCATCTGCCTGAGGATACTGCGTCCGGGTTTTATCAACAAACACCTATCAATTCTACGTCTGCACTCTGCTGAGTAACCATCTGCCTGGAGATTTTACGTCGAGCTTTGTCGAAGGAGACTGGAACTCTAAAGTGTCACTTCGACGCCTGAAGACCCTTTTTCTCCACCTCCTCCTCCGGACTTCAATTCAAGCCCCTATAATAACTTCAAGTGTCGCGTGAACCGTATTGTGTTATTTTCATATTCCGACCTGTATTTTATATTCCATTTATAAAAATTTTTGTGACAAGTCTACTTTCATCCTTTTTGTAGTTAGGGTCGAGTTTTACGTTACAGCATTCAGCAAAGCAATAGCTTGACGTTTAGTTTGACTTACGACCTTCTATTTCCAAGAGACACACGCATAATCATTGTCGTCAACAAGTGATTGTCGTTCATAATTTCAACTTATTAACATTAGTCAAGGTGGCCTAGCGGTTAAGCGCGTGCAGATAGATGCGCGAAGTTTTTGCTCGATTGGAAGTAATGGGACAGAAATATAATATTCTTTATCTAGTCCGCTTTGTCCACATATCGTGAAGTAAAAAAGGTAGATCATAGAAAACTAAACAAGGAATTTATATTTCTGTGAGGTAGACTTGAGTTTTACGAATGTTTAACTTAATTTAATTTCATATAATTTATGGTTTCAAAGAAACAAAATCAGCCACACATTGATACGAACTCAGATCTCATTGAACGTGAATTCATTATTAGGCCAAACGGCTACCAGCACATGTTATTACGCGAATTTTAGCAATGCCATAAACTGGCCAGATCACGCGCATGATGCGTGTCCAACAAAAGTGACGCAAACATATTTTTGTTTCGTGCAGTGCGATGCGAGTACGCGACGATACATCAGTGTGTGCCGTGCAAAACTGCGATCTTTGTGGTGTGTGTTCACAGCAATATGACTGTTAACGTGCCTATGCAATTTTGAGCGCTGGCTGTACTTTGACACCCTAGGCCACACAGGCTGAGTTGCAGACTGACAACAACTAGAGGACGAGAGCTAAAGAAATGTGTAGATAACCAAATATCAATAACCCTCTCTACAGGCGAATTAACCTATTGGCCAACAGATTCTAACCGAACACCAGATCTATTAGATTTCATTATAACAAAGGGGCTTTCAAATATACAGCTAAAAATGGAATCGTCTCTTGATACCTTATCGGATCACTCACCAGTGCTGCTTACACTGAGTGTTATAACAATATGCAACGATCAAAGCTTTATGTTGGGCAATCATAAAACAGACTGGAATGCATTTAGCGAATACCTACAAGAGGAAACAAACCGTGTGTCTTAAAACCGGGGCAGAAATAAATGATGCAGCTTTCTACATCATAAATCTGACACAGGTGGCGACATGGCGTGCTACTCCGACGCTGGGACCCCAGTAAAATAAATGTGACGTACCTCTTGAAATAACCCGTAAACTCGAGGAAAAAGGGTAAAACAAGGAGGCAGCTTCATGCATGTGCAACAACACCTTTTTTTTTTTTTTTTGAGTGGGAAATCTACAAATGACTTGTCTCGCTCTGGGTGGAGCGGGAGGGTGTGTCGGACTTTTACTGACTAAAACCCACCCGTGTTCCTTTAGTTGCCTATGCCACGGTTTTCTCTTTAGAATTACCCGCGACCCTGAGGCGTCGGCCCTATCGGATCCCGTCACATTGCGCTGACATCTCTTTGAGGCGCGCGTGGAACACGACGCGGCGTCGACCCGGGCCTGGTCCTTATCGGACGTCGAGCTACCCGTTGTTCGCCGTCCGCAAGCCCGCGCCTACGGTGGCCGGGAATCTGCAGGTTGGGCATACCTCCACCGTATGCTCCACCGTGTCCTCCGGGCGATCCACACAATGGTGACAACCGGGCGTTTCCTCCCGCCTTATGCGAAACAGGAACCTCCCGAAACAACCGTGTCCGGTGAGGACCTGTGTCAGGCGGAAGGTGAGGACGCCGTGGCGCTTCTCCAGCCACTCCTCAAAGAGGGGACTTACCGCCGCTATTGTGGCGTGCCCAGCACATGGTTGCGACAATTGCACCCTCCATGACGCCATGAGATCCCGCCGGAGCTCTGTCCGCTGTACCGTGATTTCTCGAGGCAGCGGAAAGTACAACAACACCTAAGAAAGATTTTTATCCCCAATCCATCTACAGTGGTTGAATTTGAGAAAGAGTTGGATAGTTTTATCGACAGTGATCAACAACTCTCACTACCATTTTTTTTAGAGCTCGAAGGGACGATCCACGCGTTTCTGAGAAAAAGGGCCTTGACAGACAGCCAGACGCGAGACGGACGGACATCGAAGTGATCCTATAAGGGTCGTCTTTTTCGTTTTGAGGTAAGGATCCCTAAAAATTGTATTGTAGACCGTTTGAAAATTGTGCCATGAATAAAGTGAATTCATAACTTTCTAAAGTGTTTTCGTTTCAGAGAGGGTTTAAACAGAAACAAATTTAAAGAAATTTAATTCACAATTTTTAACTATACATCTATATTTATCAATTTGATTTTTATATCCATAACAATCGATCTCGATATCGGTATCAAGGGTTACTGCTTCTGCTCCCATAGCCTCACTTCTATGAGATGACCAGGCACGGGTCGTAGTGCTATGTCCACCTTCAGCTGCAGGTTGTCAGCCTCTGACACAAACTCCAGCTCCCTCATACAGTGGGCCACCACCATCTTCAGTATCGCCATTGCGTACCTGACCTGATGAATAAGATGGAGACAGTTTATCAGATACTTAAAGAAATGTCATAAACTAGTTTCTGCCCGCGGTAGTTACTGTGTTTGGGGCTCACTGGGAAATAATAAATTGTAACCGAGTTGTGTAGTATTTTAAGCTACTCATGTCGTCTCAACTTGCTGTTCACCTGTTAACCTGCTTTATGTATTATCTGGACAACAAAATGTTTTCTGTTTTCTATTTCGATACAATTAACAACATGGGCAGTTAGTGATCCGGTAATCACGTAATTATCATTTTCATTGTCTTTTACGTTTCATCATTTACTTCTAAAACACGTTTTACATGATTATAACAAATAAATAAATCGTTTCAAGCAACAACAACTTTATTGTCACCATGTGGATTATCATACCAAGACATTGATTAATAAAACTTTCAATTGAACCATTATCATCGTAACAGCCAACACAAGTATTTAATATTGTTTTATTGTGTTTCTTTGTTTTGCCTATACTTCAATTTTTATCTAGTATTGCGTAGAACTAAATTTAATAAGAATAGCACATACAGCATAATCAGCCTACAATGTTCCCACTGCTAGGAGGCTGGTACAAAGGCCTCCTCTACGTGAAAAGGAGATTGAGTAAAATTAGCAAGTCAGCGGAGCTGCTTAGACCAGGATACCGCTAAGTATTACCCCTAGTGGGGCCTATTTTAATAGGGAAATATTCAATTGATTCTTTAAAAATTTGTTGACCTTATAATAATTTACGTTTTGGTTTTTATAAATGTGCCTCTTAAAAACTTTTTTGGGCATGTAATCATGTGATGTACGTTTTTTTTTAAATAAATGAGCCACTTTTTAGCACATCCGCACACATTCTGGCCATTTCGGCATATCCAAGTCGGTCGCAGTTACTTGGTTATTTAGAACTTTTACGTCGCCAAAAAAGGAATAAGAGTGATGAGTAAAGCATCACACACTCAATGTGTCTGATACTTTTAGGTAATAAAATAACAATTATTTGAGGTTCACATAAAGAGGCTGCGCGTAGATTAAACTAGAGTGATGAGAGTGAGTGAGTGACATTTATAGGAAAAAGTAATAGGAATTATTTGAGGCTCACAAAAAGATAGATTCATTATATTAGAGTGATGATATCACTCACTCACAGTGAGTGATATTTGTAGGAAAACAAATTAGAAATTAATTGAGGTTCACAAAAAGAGGCTACGCATAGATTTAATTAGAGTGATGAGAGTGAGTTATTGATATTTATAGGAAAAAATAAAAGGAATTATTTGAGGGACACAAAAAGAGAGATTCATTAAATTAGAGTGAGTTGTTGATTGTTCACAAAAAGATTCATTAAATTAGAGCATGAGAGTGATATTTTTGGGAAAGAAAAATGAGTTATTTGAGGTTCGATTAAATAAACATTTTGAATTACTCCAAATCATCCCCGACTAAGTTGCACGGTACAGGGGTCAAAATCCCCAACAACAACATTACGATAATATTTAAAAAAAAAAAACACGAAAAATCTAATTTATTGTATTTTATTTATTGTGATACAATGAGAACTCTAACGCTTTCTTTCGATCAACGCGTAAGTGTGTAAATTTGACAATTATTCAGAAATAAAAACAATAAATTTGATTTTTCGTGTTTTTTTTTTAAATAATGGGACCCCGACGTGATGAACATTATCTCTTCACTGGTGACCCCGAGTATGAACGTCAGCGCAGCCTTCGTGCAACTACTTCAGCGTGACGTCATCATCATCACTCCCGCAAGTCACACAGCCAGCCAGCAACAACGGCTTGAACGGTTGTCCTGACCATCAGCATGCAGCGCAAGCGCATACCTGGTCATCACCTTCAGCCTCATCAGCAACCTTGGCACAGCACACTGCACATTCGGCCGGTCCACAAGCAGAGTGCTTAATCCCTCTGCTGGTCGACACCAGCAGTCAGCCACCCCGACTCACCGCGAACTATGCGACACCCGGTTCCAACCCACTGGAACCCAACTGGCATTGGCAAGCATCGCAAGATACAAGACTTAGTCCACTATCGACCTCCGGTTTTCGGAGGGGAGTGATGTGGCGGCATCTACACCGCCACATGCGAACAAACGCATCAATCCTGCATCGCGCAAGCAGAGTTTACCGCGCAGATAGCATATATAAGGTGTATCTATTCATACACGAAATATTTGAAGAGGTGCATCTATAAGTCGAACTTGGGCTATAGAAATGAAAAAGAGTTTTTTATCTAAGCATCTAATTTAAAAAAAATAAAAAATAATATTACTTAAACACACATAAAAATACTGGCTCTTTCATATTTTGTAACATCCATTACGCTAGTTTCTACGAAAATACTACTATCATTGAAGCGGGCGAGGTCATGGCGGCGCCCTTAGATGTCGCGTGGCTTTTATGAATGATCAAAAGAGACCCGACCCGCGGCGCCGTCGCGCCGCCGGCGCCGGCTTCAGTTGCCTCGCCCCGCGCCTACCGCGCCGTCCGCCGACGTGTTCAGTCTCGCGCGAACTGCATGTTGCACTGCACGCGGCTTAATATGTAATATACTGATGAAAATGTCAGAATTCGTGACTTCCACTATGAATGTAACGGATACGGTCTTCTAGGAAACCGTAGCTTTAAACTAAATAAATAATCGATAATTCAAATCAAATCAAAATATTTTATTTCACATAAACCTACATGGACACTTATGCAACGTCAGAAGCTAGGTGCACGGTTCCAATTGGCCGTTTCCTATGGCGAAGAGCCGGCAAGAAACTCCACGGTTACTCTTTGAAAAGTAATTGGCTTTAACAATATTTTAAAATTAGTGTTAATAATTATGGGAGGCCCGTGCAGGCCGGTCAACAAGTGCCAGGTTATTAACAAAATAGAAAATGGTTTAGAACTCTAAAAGCCTATCTCACATTCACAAAATATTAAACATCTATAGAATATATAAATAAAATAATCTACTAAACCTATTTGCATACATAAATATAAAAACCAAAAAATATACACTTAGGTATAAGATGGAAAATAAGCAAGAAATACATTCCGCGCATCATTACATAAAAACCAAACGAACAGTTTTAGGAGGGTTTGTCAAACAACTAGTGTCAGCAATTTTTAAAAAGCCTTTCAGTTTTTAGTAATAAAAATATATGTGGCGGCATCTACACCGCCACATGCGAACAAACGCATCAATCCTGCATCGCGCAAGCAGAGTTTACCGCGCAGATAGTATATATACAACTTCCCGACAACAATCATCGGGCTCCCGCATCCCGGTGCGCGTCAAGCTGGGCGTGTACAAGCTGTACGTACGTCCAATCTTGACGTACGCCGCACCCGCATGGTTCGTCCTCACTAGTGAGTCGAGCCGAAGGCTGCTCCGCACGCAACAAAACCTTGCGTTGCGGACCATTGTTGACGCCCCTCGAACCGTGAGGAACAACATCATCCAGAGGGACCTCGGGATTGAGAGCCTGGATGAGTTTGTGGAGCGCCTCGCGAAAGGAATGTTCGCGCGTGCCGACGCATCGGATTTGACGCACGTCAAAAACATTGCGCCCTGACATGCGCGCCCCCCTGACGCGAGACCCCTCCCCCGCGACCTGGTAGCGGACGACGACCCCATCACCCCGGACTGACTCCCAGATAAGCCGTAACCAGGTAACACACGGCTTATCTGTGACAATAAGACTCCACACTCACAACACACGCACCCGTTTGCGTAGCGCGTGTTAGGTTAATATTGGCACGTTACGTAAACAAACACAGACATCCGCCACTAAACAGGCACCTTAACTCACACGCGGAGGCGCGGTGCGGACCGCGACCCGCGTAGACACTGGGCGGTGTGACACACTACAATACCGCCCACACACTCATGACGGCCCCTTCGCCCGGACAGTAACGGCTAGCTCTGTGATCTGGACGGGCGCGGGCCACTCACCTACTCTGTAGGCGCGTCGAGTCGGCATCTCCGTCGCTGGTCGTCGTCGCCGGGCCTCCCCTAGGTAGCTAGGGGTCTCACCTGGCGGCGGCAGACCGCCGAGATGTCGTGAAGAAAGCGGCGCTTCACTATAAGCGTCGCGGCGCTCCTACAGAAACAAAATAGCAATCACTCACACGGGCGCGCGTTGCCCGCGCGCGCCCGAAAATCTACTGCCATGTGCAACCTCAATGAGAGGCCCGTATTTACGGGTCGCCGTATGGCGTCTGCGGTCGGGGGGTGAAGCCCCGGCACCGCACGCAACGCCCCCTTACGGGGGCGCCACGATAAAGCTACGAGCCGAATCATCGGGCAGTTGCCCCACAGATACGACATCCATCTGGTCGGAGGATCCTCCCTTTTCCGAAGAGTATGAGTGAACTTTACACCCTGTTCCTCATATCTCTTCACTGGTGACTCCGACGTGATGTGCATATCTCTTCATATATTATTACTTAACATTGCCAAAATAATGACATAATTTTCACAGAATAATGGCTTCTCATAAAATAATAGACTGGAAATTACATTGCGACCTACTATTTCAAATATTTTTTTATTTAAATTCCAATTATTATTCTGAATTAGTATTATTCTGAATTATGTAGGTAGATAAGAAAATAATTATCGTCACATGTCGACACACGTAAGTATCTTACACTAACACAAAAGTATGTTGCTAACCTAACATAGTTTCAAGAATTACTTAGGTATACAATTTTGAACTTCAATAAATAATTTCATACAACTGTTAGGCTCTTTTATACAGTGAAAAATATCTACTAACAAAAATCTTATGAACTAACAAATAACAATTAAACTATACATCGCTACATACAAAGATACATAAATATAAAATGAATACAATAAAAATATCTTCTCTCCTAAGCGCTGCTTTTTTTGCCACCGGATCAATCTTCTGCTTGTCACTGTTTACTTTTATCGTATATTATATCCTTTCCGTTCGCATCTCCTTCAGTAAAATCAACTGCTGTAAGCCGCAGTTTTCTCTACAACAAATTAATTAATTCAACTATTTTGTTAGACTGTACTATACTGAATCCAAACCTCAGAGACCCGAGAAATAATTTGGTCTATTAGTAAATGAGTAAGAGTACTATTTTTCATACCTTTTAATTCTTTGATGGTATAGACATCTAGCATTTTTCCGAACTCGTCTCAAAATAATTTCCGGCAGTACACATGCTTTAAAAAAGTAACCAACTTCGGCATCATAGCGCTGATAAATTCCTTATCCCGGTTGACTTCTATGACAGTCAATAGTTGGGTGACAGATATAAAGCAAATTAAGTAACATTCATTCATTTTGGTAATTCGTAATTGACCCTGGACCTAGAATTAAAATAATAATGACATTTAGAAACAAATAATCCGAGAAACATTTTTGTTAATACATTACCAAAGAAATAATAATATTTGTTACTTACTTGATAATAATAATTATGCTTTTTGTTCATAACTAAAATATCATTTTCCCAATGAATTTCTGCCTACGAGTAATAACTTCCAGTCACAGTGGCCCATACAAATGCGGTGTTAATATTCTGGTCCTTCTCTGTGCATTGTTGCCATGTTTTATTACACATGCTACATTTAAATGTTAACACACTGTTGAATACTTTCCGATGTTCACAAACATACTCAATTTGAGATGATTCACAAGACTGGCGATATTCTTCCATTTAAAATGCCCATTGGATCACATGTTTCAAGTCAACAATAAGGTTCCCTGACACACCAGATAAGTGGTCACTTGAAGTTCTTTCCACAGTTAGTTGATAAGCTTCAGTGGCTGGATCGGGTTGTGGCCAATCAATATCAATAGTCTCTGCTTACTCTGATACAGATTCAACTTCAATACAGCTATATCGGCAGGCTGCGGCTTTGTAACGAAATTTTGGTATACCCGCGAATAGGTTTTCAGTTTTGTCGTATCTTGAGCTGTCGAAAGGTTACACATCTGATTGATTCATTGAGTAAAATGGTGAATCCGTCAACGATCTGTCAGCAGCTGTAGTGTCATTCAGGACGCATTCCGAATTGAGCTGTAATCGATTTGAGCGCACTTACACGCGTTCCGAGTCAGCGTTAGCGCGATAACGATGTCCCGTGAATCGTCATAGATAACGTCACCGCCATCTTGCGATAACTCCATCTTGCGATAACGCCGACCATGCCCTTTAATAATATCATTGTGATCGAATTGTTGACATCTCTCAACTGTCATTAATGTTGATAACTAAATCGGAACGCAAATAATCGATGTGAGCGCTGTCACCGAATGCGGCCTCAGTCAACCGGTCTGTATAAAAGGGATCCATTATCCCATTATTTTATCCAGGGTATTAAGGTAACCGTCCCGACGTCAAACGACTACAGAGAGCTCACGAAGACTCTCCGTCTTAGAGGTGTGTCCTTCCACACCTACGCCCTCCCCGAAGACCGTCAAGTCCGCGTCGTGATCCGTAGGATCCCGAAGGAGATACCCGCGGAAGATATAAAAGCCGACCTTCTGTCGCAAAACGTCCCCGTTGCGGAAGTCCACCGCATGCACCGCGCCCGAGGCAGGATACCGTTCGATATGGTCCTCGTCGTCTGCCCTCCTACTGAGGGTCACCACCCTATCTTCAACGTCCGTTCCGTCTGCAACCTCACCGGCTTGCAGATCGAGAAGCCATTCAAGACCGGTGTCATAGGGCAGTGCCACCGCTGCCAACTGTATGGACATTCGCAGATGCACTGCCACGCGAAACCCAGGTGCGTCAAGTGCCTGGGCGATCACGGCACTGCTGATTGCAGTCGTCCTAAGGACCGCACCTTATGCACAGAGCCGCCTAGCTGTGTGCTATGCGGCGACTCAGGCCACCCGGCCAATTATCGTGGGTGCCCCAAGGCCCCCAAAACATCATCTCCCAAGCTGACGAAGCGTGCAGACGCCCGTCAGCAAAGGGAAAGCCCCCGCTACGCCCACGCGTGGCCTACCACACAGCATCAGGAGCGACTCAGTCCTCAGAGGCCCTCGCCCTGGAACTACTTCCACCATCAGCAGGCTTTTCCAGCCTTAGCTCCTAGACCCGTTCCTGCGGCCATCCCTCCACTTATGGACCCCCGCATCCGCGTCAACGCGCCTCCAGGCATTCCTGTGCCTCTAAACAAAGCCGCTCCGGCCGCGTCAGCTCCGCCCGCAGCCACCCGGGTGGTCGGTCAGAACCCGATGGACGCGTTTAATGTCATATCTAGTACATTTACGGTCTTCCTTACCCCTCGTGCCAGGAAAATGGCAAGTGCGTGCGTACGTTGCCGCCAGAAATGCCGGCAACATTTTCATGATTCAGAATATCTACAATGCGTACCCGGACATTACGCAAGCCCTGATGTCCTTTAACAACCAACCCAACCCTAATCATGGATAAAGGAATCCTCGCGCGAACCAAACCCCGATCCCTAAAGTTAGGTTATTTCAATGCCAATGGCATCCTGCGACAACGCGCTGAAATCAGCGAATTCCTCCGCGACCACCACATCGACATCCTCCTTGTTCAGGAAACGTTCCTCAAACCGAGTTACCGAAATCCGTCAATTGCAAACTATCGTACAGTTCGCAATGACAGGACGCGTTGCCATAAGGGCGGTACCCTTATCTATTACAAAAAGGAGCTATACTGCATTCCCAAAGACCCTCCCACACTCTCACGATTAGAAGTGTCTTGCTGTCGGCTTGGCATGACAGGTCATCAACCGATCACCATAGTATCGGCCTACCTCCCCCCCATTAATACTTCGGAGAACTTCCAACTCCTTACTGAAGATCTTTCTGTACTGTTTAGCCTGAGTGACTCCGTTATCATAGCGGGTGATCTCAACGCAAAACATCCCTCCTGGAATAGCACCAGGACCTCTTCCAGAGGGAGACACTTGTTCAACCTCTCCTCCTCTCAGAATTTCGATGTCATCGCGCCGATGACTCCCACTCATTTTCCCCCCGATCCCAATCACACCGCCGATGTTCTCGACGTGGCGCTCCTACAGAACGTCAACCTACGGTTGGACTCTATAGAAGTGGTACAAGAGCTCGCTTCCGATCACCGTCCAGTAGTCATGAAACTGGTCCCCCGCATAGGTCTGTCGCAATGGTGCTCTGAGCAACAACATCTTCCCACAGGCATTCAAAGAAGCCACCGTCATCGGTATCCCGAAGCTCGGCAAGCCAAAGTCAGAGCCTAGTAGTTACCGCCCCATCAGTCTGCTCAATGTCCTCGGCAAAATCTATGAGAGGCTTATTTATAAGCGCCTCAGAGACTACGCCGAGACAAAGGGCCTCATCCCCAACGAACAGTTTGGTTTTAGAACCCAACACTCGTGCGTACAACAGGTCCACCGTATAGTCGAACACATCAACTTCGGTTTCCAACGAGGTTTGATGACCGGTGCTGTTTTCTTCGACATAGCGAAAGCGTTAGACAAAGTCTGGCACAACGGCTTATTATATAAGCTGTACCAACTCGGTGTGCCAGATCGTCTCGTGCTCATCTTACGGGACTTTTTGTCGAATCGCACCTTCCGTTATCGCATCGAAGGAGCGCTATCCTCCCCCCACCCTATTCGCGCAGGAGTCCCTCAGGGCTCTGTGATCTCTCCCCTAGCATTCACGCTATTCACCAGCGATATGCCCAAGTGCAGCAAGGCACAGCTGGCTCTGTTCGCAGACGACACGGCCATTTACTACACCGGCCGCGATCCAGACTCGATATCTCGCATTCTCCAAACCCAAGTCAACAAGCTTGGCGCCTGGTTTAGGAAATGGAGAATCGAAGTAAATCCCGACAAAAGTCAAGCGGTTCTATTCTCGAAGCCACGTCATACCCCCTGCCCCCCTCGACCGATCACCATGTTCGGCAAGCCGATCCCTTGGGAGAAGCGAGCCAAATATCTTGGTGTAGTTCTCGACGAACACCTTTCGTTTTCAGAGCACATTAAGGCGGCTCGTTCGCGCGCCGCCTTCGCTCTAGGTAGACTTCACTTTGTCCTCAATGCACGTAGCAAATTGTCACTGAAGTGCAAAATGCGTATCTACACAGCGTGCATCCGCCCGATCATGACCTATGCCAGTGCAGTCTTCGCACACGCCAAGCCCGTTCGCTTCAACAGAATGCAGACCCTCCAGAACAAGTTCCTCCGTAGGATAACAGGCTCCCCCTGGTACGTTCGTAACGAAATCCTCCACGTAGACCTCAGGATTCCCACTATCCGTCAGTTCATGAAACGCATTTCAAAGCGTTTCTTCGAGACCGCCGCGAATCACCGCAACCCTCTGGTTGTGAAAGCCGCTAGTTATATTCCCTCCTCCATTAGTCATGTCCGCCGTCCCAAGCATGTCCTCACCGATCCCGATGACCACATAACTCTCATTCAGGAGAGCAGTAGGGCCACCAGTACAGTGCACAAACACAGACCGACATTCCGACCTCGCCGCTACACGGCATCTACACCGCCACATACGAACGAACGCATCAATCCTGCATCGCGCAAGCAGAGTTTACCGCGCAGATAGCATATATACAACTTCCCGACAACAATCATCGGGCGTTGCCCACCAGATACGACATCCAGCTGGTCGGAGGATCCTCTCTTTTCCAAGAGTATGAGTGAACTTTACACCCTGTTCCTCAAAGATTTTTCATAAAATCCACAAATTTCAGCTAGCTGTTTCTCGGAAAGTTATGAGTCGATTGAAACAATTTTTAAGTGACCATTGATAAAGAGGCAATGGCAATCGTTTTTAGGATAATGAAATTTTATAATTATATCTAGGGGCGATTCTTTAGAGAGATGTGTATAAGAGTATAAGAGACTGATAATGCAGCTTTGGTACGAATTTTCGGCCCTACCAAAAGTATTCCAAAAATGGCTTTTAAGAGATTACAACATTATGCTATATTTTAGTCAGCTTTTAATTATAAAGTACTCATTAAAACCAGCAGATTTTTTGTCCAGAACAGTGGAAGATAGTAAAGAAAATTGTAAGGAAATTACACATGTGCCACTCGGTACTGACAAAGATTTCAGCTTTGATTGATGATTGATGATTAATGACTCAGAATTAGAAACAATAAATTGGGGAGTTATAAAAAGGAATTGACAACAGACTTGATATTATCAAAGTCATAAGGTACATAACAGATGGTTGGCCTAAAAAAAATAAGTTATCAATAGACATTGCCATACTACAACCGTAAAAATGAAATAACAGTAGACAGAGGGTGCATATTTTGGGCATATCGCATAGTCATTCCACTAGTAATTAGAGAAGCTGTCTTATCTGAACTGCACAAAAGTCATTTTGGAATAGCTCGTTCATATATCTGGTGGCCTAATCTAGACTCGGACATTGATAATGTTACAAAAAGGTGTATAGTGTGTTTACAAAATAGTAAAACTCCTGCTAAAATTCGGAAACCATGGCCCATACCTCCCTCTTCATCGTATAGAATTCATGCAGTTTTTGTTGGACCATTTTACATTAAAACGTATTTAGTAGTTGTTGATAGTTATTCAAAATGGCTAAAGCTTTTTAAATGTCAAACATTACCAGTACTCGTACTATTAAAGTTTTTAAAAGTATATTTACACGATTTGGTTACCCAGCGCATTTGATGAATGATAACGGTCGAACATTTATAAGTTCCGAATTTGAAGAATTTTGTAAGACATTTCAAATTAAACATACACTTGGGAGCAAATAAATCGAGCCACTACCTTTTTTCACGTAAAATGGTAAATATTTTTGGGAATATGGAACGTATCAATTCGAACTATATATCGCCTAAAAGTTAAGTTAATAACCTTAACAATGAGGGTAAATGATTGAATAATAACCTTATTGAATGATAAATTATTGGCTCTGCAAGAAAAATGGTAATTTTGATAGAAAATTTAGTAGGGCTAAAACAGTCCATAAAAACAATAAAAAACAAAATTATTGCAAAAAAAATATTCTTAATAACTGGTATTACCCCCCCGTGCCCTGACGCATTCTTGTAGCCTATTAGTCATCGATCTGATCAGAGTTACGATGACATATTGTGGTATGTTCTCCCACTCTTCAAGCACAGCGACTTTAAGCTCGGGAATGGATGAAACAGCGGGAACCCTGGCTCGGACTCTCCGTTTTAGCTCGTCCCATGAGTGTTCGATCGGGTTCAAATCGGGACTTCGTGCTGGCCATACCATTTGTTGAATCCCGATCGCAGACAAGTATTCCGTAACGATCTGCGCGGTATGAGGTCTCGCATTGTCATGCATAAACAAGAAATTTTCTCCGACAAAACCAGCATACGGCATTACGTGGTCTTCAAGAATGTCAGTTATGTATCGGTCAGCTGTTAATCCACGTCTACCACTGCCATCGTTGGCGGGGTCGACGAAGACAAGTTCCGTTTTTCCGTCTAGAGAAATTCCTCCCCACACCATACAAGAACCACCACCAAAACTCACAGTTTCTCGAATGCAACATTGGGCAAATCTTTCACCAGGACGTCTATACACTCGGTTCCTCCCGTCATTGCTAAAAAGACAGATTCTTGACTCGTCAGAAAACAAAACTGACCTCCAGTCTTCTAACGTCCAATTAATGTGTTCTCGAGCAAACTCCAAGCGAGATCGGCGATGAGCTACAGTCAATTTTGGGCCAGTTGCTGGTTTGTGTGATGTTAAATTTCGTTCCTTTAGTCTTCGTCTCACTGTCCACCTACTGATTGCGACACCTCGAACGTCACGTAACGCTTGCTGTAGCTGAACAGCATTAAGTCCACGGTCGCGCAACGAATTGGTTGCAATAAAGCGGTCGTCACGTTCTGTTGTTGCCCGTGGTCGGCCAGTTCCAGGTCGCCCAGTTCCAGGTCGCCGAACAAAAGCACCAGTCTCCAGATACCTGCGGTATACCCGCTGTACCTTTGAACGACTCAAATGAAGTCTGCGTGCCATATACAATTGTAATAATATAAAGTTTACTTGCTATATCATTAGGCTAAAGGTACAATAAACTGGGAATGTTCAAGGTAGTGAGACTTTTAATCACCATTGACATCCACAGGCCCCCATCCTAAGATTAATGGTCCAATCTCTCCAACTTTATTTATCTGGCTATCTATTAATAGTGTGTCGCTCCACGGCGCCCGAAATTTAATTTCTTACCTTATCATACTTTTTTTTAGGAGATCACACACTCAGAAACACACACACCTATTCTTTTAATTTTTAATATTACATTTGGCTTCCCAATTAGGGACCGTATTATTCGTTAAATTTTTATTATTACATTTGGCGCCCGAACAGGGACCGTATTATCCATTAAATTTTTATTATTACATTTGTCGCTCAAGCGAACAGGGACTTGAATTTAGCTTACTTATTTTGTTATTGATTCATTGCATCTTGATATTTTGTAGTAACACATTATTGTACAATGTTGTAATTTAAAACTTAATTTCTTTGGATGTTTGCTTTTAAGTAAACAGTATTTTCTACTAACATTATTGTACTTTGTACTATTGTGTATGTTTAATGTTTATGGTTACAGCATTACTTCTTCTTTTCTCTTACAAAACCAACATTTTGTATGGTAAGACAGTTTGTTTTATCTAAGTGTCTCAACAGTGTAAATTAAGTGCGGTGAAACTTTGTTTCATATTTAATCTAAAGCAAACTTTAGTTTAACTAAGTAATCTTACTTTTAGTAACTTGAATTGATCTTGTAAATTGTTACTGCATTTTTTAAACTTGAAATTTTCATCAAAACAAACTTTGAACATATCTTTTTAACCTCAAGTATTTTACAACTTTGGAAGTTTTTGTTTCATATTTAATCTTAAGTAAACTTTGGTTTAACTTGGTAACCTTACTTTAAGTAGTTTAAACTTATCCTGTAAATTATTATTGCATCTTTTTACTTGATAGTTTCATCAAAACAAAAAAACTTAGAAAATATTTTACACTTACCCTCAAATATTTCACTTTTTTTTAAATTTACATCTTGCTTTGCTCATCAATTTTCGTTTAGTTTATTCATGATGGCTAATGAAGACCAGTCTTTTCCGCCTATTGCTAAAGACCATATAGAATCTGATGGCGCTTGCGCAGATCCTAATGTTGCTCAAACTGCTCCGGACTTGATTAATTTGACAGAAGTACCACACCCTTTTGATCATAATGAAAGGATTGCACACTCTTCCTCAGCTTTTGCTTTGCACGCTCTGCCTTCGTTTAATTCTATGAATGTTTTGGTTAATGATCATATTAAGAAGAACTTGCCATCTGCAATTAAGTTGCCTGATTTGAAAAAGAGTAGAATTAAATTCGATGGGAAATCTTGTGTTAGGGAATTTATTACTGAAGTTGAAGAATACTTTTTATACAAAAATTTTGACGAAATTTTGTTGGTTGGTTCATTCACGGATTTGCTTAGTGGTATTGCTCTGAAATGGTTCCGCACAGTTCGTTTTCGTATTCCATCCTGGCGTGAGCTTAAGCTTGCTTTGCTTAAACGTTTTGACAGGCCGGACTTCGACTATTTTTTGGAACATGATCTTCGTACAAGGAAACAAAAGAGTTCTGAATCTCTTCCAGACTTTATTACAGAAATACTGGACATGGCTAGTCGTCTTTCTTCGCCATTGTTTGATGCGGTTTTGGTTACTATTATTAAACATAACATGCTACCTATTTACACACCTTTTATATTTGGTAAACCTATAGATTCTGTGGAACAATTTCTTGTTCTTGCAAAAGAGCTTGAAGTTTTTGTAAGTCATAAAACTTTTAAAACTGAAAAACCTACTGTTAAGTCTAATGCGGTTTTATCCTGTTTAAAGTGCAAAAGAGATGGACATCATTATAAGCATTGTACTTCCATACCTGGCGTAATTTGTTTTAATTGTCAAAAGGTTGGAGTTACATCTAAGAGTTGTGATGTTTGTAACGTAAAGAAAAGCTCTAGCGAGTCAAAAAACTGATTAGGTCGCATCGAGCCCCTGTTGTTACTGACATAACCGCGAGCGTCTCGATGAAAGAAAATTTTGCTAAATATCACAAACCTGACGATGCTACTCGTGACAGAGATTTTGCGAATTGGTTAGATTACTTAAAGACATTTTTCAAAATTTATAGATCAGCTCCTGTTTTATTTGTTAAAGATAACGATACTAGACCTTATTTACAATTTTCCGTAGATAACCATACTTTTTCTGGTTTATTAGATAGTGGCTCAAATAGTTGTATTTTGGGTTCCAATAGTCATAGACAATTCTTACAGTTAGGTTATAAAATAAATTCTGTTTCTAGCTCTGCTTATACGGCCGATGGTTCTTCACAAAGAATTATTGGTACCATTGAATTACCTGTTACTTGTGATAATTTAACTAAAAATATTAATTTTCAAATTATACCTTCTTTCCAACCTGATTTCATTTTAGGATTTGATTTTTGGTTAAAATTCGATTTGGCTAAGGATTTATGGAAAAATATAACTTATGCTCGATGCAATACAGTTCAAGTTTGTTCAGTCACCTCTGTTAGTGAACTTTCTCCTGCTGAGAAACAAAAATTAAATGATACTGTTTCACTCTTTGAAGATATTTCTTATGAAAAGAGAGGCTTAGGTCTTACTCATCTTGTTCAACATAAAATTAATGTTACTAGCGATCCTTTTAAACAACGATATTGGCCTTTAAGTCCTGCAAAGCAGAAGGAACTTTTTGATGAAGTAGAAGTCTTATTAAAGGAAGGAATCATCCAACCTTCTAAATCGCCTTGGTGTTCACCTGTCTTAGCTGTGGAAAAGAGGGATGGCAGTACCAGATTGTGTTTGGATTCAAGACGTTTAAATTCAGTAACTGTAAAAGATTCTTACCCTCTTCCTTATACCTCTAGAATTTTAGATAACCTTGGGGGAGCTAAATTTATTAGTACCATTGACCTTTCTAAAGCATTTTTGCAAATAGCCCTGGAAAAATCTTCTCGAGAAAAGACTGCTTTTGTAGTTCCGGGAAAAGGACTTTTCGAGTTTGTCCGTATGCCCTTCGGTCTAACCAACGCACCTGCTGAACTGCAGAGACTTGTAGATAAACTTTTTGGACCTGAATTCGATAATACTGTGTTTTGTTATTTAGATGATTTTATTTGCGTAAATTCGGATTTTAATTTACATATAGAGTATCTACATAAAATTTACAATATACTGAAAGATGCTGGTTTGACAGTTAATTTGAAAAAGTGTAATTTTTGTAAAGATAGACTCCGCTATCTTGGTTATATAGTTGATAGTAATGGTTTGCATACTGATCCTTCTAAATTAGATACCATTAAAAGTTTCCCACGTCCTGAATCTGTTAAACAGCTTCGTAGTTTTCTAGGTTTATGCTCATACTATCGTAGATTCATTTGTAAATTTGCTGATATTGCCTCTCCTCTGACTAAATTAACGGCGGGAAGTAAAAATTCTAATACTTCAATAGAACATTTTAGACCTTATATTGAAGGAATGAAGTTTACAGTAATAACTGATCATGCTAGTTTAAAGTGGCTTTTAGGTCTTAGCAATCCTAGTGGACGCTTAGCACGTTGGGCTGCTAGAATTTCTCAATTTACTTTTGATATAGTTCATAAAAAAGGTTCTTTACATTTAGTACCAGACGCTTTGTCTCGTATTGAAATAGCTGCTATAGGAATCTCTGAAAATAATTTAGTCTTACCCGATGATGATATTTATGATCCTTGGTATAAAAAAGTATTTATTAATTGTCAAAAGTCTCCTTGCAGATATAAGAACTTTAGAGTAGAAAATAAAGCCTTATTTAAGTTTTGTAAAAGTAAGTTTGATCCCAATAGTAATCTTAATTGGAAGATAGTTATTCCTAAAGAACACATATTAGATACAATTCGTTCTAATCATGATGATATTAATTCTGGACGTATTCATAAAACTTTAAATAAATTAAAACAACACTATTTTTGGAAAGGGATGTTTAATGATGTTCAAAAATATATTCTTGCTTGTGATACTTGTAAAGCTTATAAACATACCACTCAACCTCCTTTTGGTATTATGGTTAACCCTAAAAAAGTTGATCGTCCTATGTTGATGCTTTCAGTAGACATTATAGGTATATTGCCTAAATCTTATTCTGGACATAAATATATTCTTTCAGTTGTTGATGTTTTCACTAAATACTGCTGGATTTTTCCTATGATAAATGCTACTACTAGAGTAATAAATAAACTTTTTGAAAAAGAAATATTTCTTAAATTTGGTTGTCCCAAAATAATTGTTTGTGATAATGGTACACAATTCACTTCTAAATATTTTGTAGAGTTTTTGAAGGGTTTTAACATTAATAAAATATTTTATAATACTTTATACACGCCTCAAAATAATACTGTTGAGAGATATAATAAAACTGTTGAAACTTGCATATTTTGTTTTGTCTAAGATGATCATAGAACTTGGTCTAAATATTTACCTAATATTCAACTAGCTTTGAATAATAGTGTTAATCTGGCCACAGATTTCACACCTAATTTTTTGATGTTTGGTAGAGAACTTATTTTTGATGCTTCTTTACATCGTTTTAGTAATTCTATCGATAACATAGATGAACTGGAAATTTCCAATAGAGTTCACTATGCCGATTCTCTCAATTCACTTAGTAATATTTTTGTTAAAGTGCAAACTCATTTATTAAAAGCTTATCAGCGTAATGCTCGCTATTATAACAAAGGTCGCAAAGTCATTTCTTTTGATGTGGGTGATGTCGTGTGGAGAAGAAGTTTCGTTCAATCTCATGCACCTACTTATTTTTCGGCAAAACTTGCTCCTAAGTTTATTAAATGTAAAATTATTGAAAAGATCTCTGATAATGTTTATATTCTGAAAGACCTTAATAAGGGAACGACTGGTCGTTATCATGTTAAGGATATAATTAAATTTTAATTAGGTTTCCCATTATTAATCTTGATTTTGATGATTTTGTTTGAAGGTCACTTTTGATAGTGTGATGCACGATGGGATGGATGATAGGTTATCGGTGATTTGAATGAAGATGTATGTTAGGTAACTTCTTATAAAATTTATTAAATCTTGATTTAACATTCTAAATTACAACTTAGGACATTTTTATAAACTTCTTCAACCCACACAGATACATTTTCCATATCGAAAGATCTTATTATTATACTATTATTATCATGTATATATTTTTTTTTAAACAGTCTTGTATGCAATTTTCCTTTGTAAATTTTTGCATGCAATTCCTGAATTGGTGCCTACTACCTTTGTACGTTTTGTTTACACTTGTAGAGGTTTACCTATTTTTTTTTATCATTGTGCTCCTATAGTGACTCTGTCACCCGGAATATTTCGCGGTTTACTTAGGAAGAACACAGTGATTTCTTTTTTGTTTGTGCCCGGAAAGTTGGTGGAGTTGAGCCGATCACAACATTTTTTTTGTTTGTGCCCGGAAAGTTGGTGGAGTTGAGCCGATCACAACATTTTTTTTGTTTGTGCCCGGAAAGTTGGTGGAGTTGAGCCGATCACAACATTTTTTTTTCCTTTGCATCTTTAGAGATGTGAAGGTTCTTAACTGTTTCTCACAGTTATAATTTGTTCCTGTTAGTCAGTGGCGATGGTGCCTAACTGCACTCATATATAATTTTTTGGATTAATCTCGTTAAACAGCGGCCTTTGCGCTTAACTGTACTCGAATTAATATTCTTTTTATCCTGTTACATTAAACATATACTTGCTAGTCGGCGGCTATGGTGCCTAACCGAACTCTTATTAGTATTTTTTTGTTTGTTTGTAAAGCTTTATACTTGCTAGTCGGCGGCTATAGTGCCTAACCGAATTTGTATTGGTATTTTTTTTTTGTCTTTTTAGAATTTTATACTTGTTAGTCGGTGGCGATGGTGCCCAACCGCACTCAATTGGGTATAGTTCTGTTGTATTGTTTTACAGTGTTAAGCGACTGCTGCACTTAACTGATTCTATAGTAGAACTCGGATTTAACTTGTTAGTCAGTGACGAAGGTGCTTAACTGTACTCTTGTGGTTCTTTTAACATTATGGGTCGGTTGTGCTAGTATTTAGTCTGCACCTGTAAGTGTTGTTTGTATACACGCTGTTTATATTTCCTGTTTTTTTTGGGAAACTGTTCGTTTTACCTTGATCGTTGTTTTTTTGGCATAAAAGAAATTGCTTTCTTTTATTTTTTTTCGGGGAGGGATGTAATGTAACGAGTTTTTTTACACCGTTACATGTATTGATGATTGTAGTCGATTTCGGAACGATTTCTTAATTTTATTTTTTATCTGTGATACATTTCGTATGACATTTTTGGACGTCAAAATTGGACAGGTCACTTTTGCGATCTTTGTTGGTGAAGGTGACATGTCTCTTGATTTTTCCTGAATGGAATCGTAACTAATCTAGTTTATAGTGGCGCTTTAATGCCCTAATCCTAAACCAAAGGACCCGTGGAATGGTCCCGGTGGATATTTCTATCCGATTTTTGGTAAGTTGCTCTTTTCGAGAGAAAATTTCCTTCGACGATGGCGGTTCGTTTGTGACCATCTTACGGTTTTTCGCAGGTTTCCTCGTCGCCTCCCTACGTCTCTTATACCAAATATCTTCACGGTACACCGAGGGAGACGCGAGTTTATATACCTGGAATAAGCGGTAAGTTTTTCGTTGGTCGATGCGTCCCCGCGTGTCCGAGTTCGGAGTGAAATCACATCTCAGAGTTCCTTTTTGTCCACAGCCTACAATTGTGGGTGCTTATTCCACCTTTACTTCAATAAATTTCTACGGGCCTTCCACGGGGGCTGATTACCTGAGAGGTACCACCTTCCGGCTCTCGGGGTCAAGCTTCAAGTTACATATTTTTTATCTTTTTTTTTCCTATAGAACATAACAGCCTTCAGCTGCGAATTTAAAGTTACAAAGATGCAATGATGATATAGCAAGTAAAATTTATATTAATATAATTGTATACATTAGGCTAAAGGTACAATAAACTGGGAACGTTCAAGGTAGTGAGACTTTTAATCACCATTGACATCCACAGGCCCCCATCCTAAGATTAATGGTCCAATCTCTCCAACTTTATTTATCTGGCTATCTATTAATAGTGTGTCGCTCCACGGCGCCCGAAATTTAATTTCTTACAATAACATACTTTTTTTTAGGAGATCACACACACACACACACCTATTCTTTTAATTTTTAATATTACATTTGGCTTCCCAATTAGGGACCGTATTATCCATTAAATTTATATTATTACATACTAATTCGTTAATTTAGGTGTTTATTTGAGATACAACAGATATGATAAAAAAAATTGAAGCAGGCTCGTAAGGCGTGTTTACGACATCATTACAGGTGATGAGTCTTGTATTTATTTACACAAATTTGTTGTACCTACAACAAGGCTCAAGAAAATAGGTGGCTCGTTCAGATGTCAATGTATACGCTTTTATAATAAACTTCCAAGCCATGTTCAAGATCTAAGCCTTAATAAATTCAAATCATTTATTAAACGTAAGTTGTGCCAGAAAGCTTTTTATACAGTCAAAGACTATATTGAGGACAAAAAGGCTTGGGACTGACGTGCTCCAATTTTTGCATACTGAGTGTGTTTTTTTTTTTTTTGTTTGTTTGGTACGTAACTTTTGTTTTATTTTATATACACTTTGAAATTTCATGATTTGACATGAATATTTACTTTGTATAATATTATTATTATTTTAATTTCGTGTGAGGACTTAGTGGGCATTATTTCTATATATTTTGTCTATCTCAGTTATTTCATAATTTTTTTTTATATATCTGGCAGTTTGAGTACTTAAAGCGGCCTAACCAAATGTCCTTTCTTTGGTATTGTTCGTCG
The DNA here is from genome assembly GCA_963555695.1 of Dasypolia templi. Taxonomy (NCBI): domain Eukaryota; kingdom Metazoa; phylum Arthropoda; class Insecta; order Lepidoptera; family Noctuidae; genus Dasypolia; species Dasypolia templi. The sequence goes on from OY743157.1 coordinate 22,364,125, forward strand.
AATCGTTGAGCTCCTTACGTTTTGAGTTGAGCTGCACGATTAATGACAAATGCGTGCACTGACTGGACAGGCCCACTCAAATCTGTATGGTTCTTTCTTCAAAAGACCATTTCAGACACCTACCTACATGGTCCTCATATGATCTGTAAAATAAACAATGACATGAATACTTACCTAGGTATTATTTTATTGTGATTATTGTGAATGTTAAGACTATGTGGGTAATTTTATTTTTTACTTTTGTTTTTTTATATTTTATTATCTCAGTTAATTTTAATCGTAACTTGGTCTGGCGGTTTGAGTAATTATGCGGCCTATCCAATGTCCTTTCTTTGGTATTGTTCGTCGAATCGTTGAGCTCCTTATGTTTTGAGTTGAGCTGTACGATTACTGACAAATGCGTGCACTGACTGGACAGGTCCACTCAATCTGTGTGGATCTTTCCTCAAAAGACCATTTCAGACATCAATCCACATGGTCTTAACATGATCTGACCAAGATTATGTCTGGACTTTAAAAGAGACTGTGACCTCTGAGTTTGTTTCGGCTTTTCTTCTCAGAGTAGTCAGATAGGAAACGCCGACCTCATCTAGTTTAAAAAAAAAAATGTTTGACGTGTAAAAGTGTTTTTACAAACCCACTTACAGAAATAAAAATCATTTATCATTTATCAATACGATACAGAAACGAAGCGCCAGTCGACGGTTTGGGTGTTTCAAAACGATTAACGCCTACCAAAGTGAAGCGATCTAGAAGCGGGGAGAAGATTTTTATCGCGAGCTTTTTCAATTTGACTGGCTACTTGGTTTCAATTCCTTTACGTAACCAAAGAAGCATCAACACTGAATGGTATACTAGCAGATGCGTGGCAGAAGTTTTTCTCTGTTATGAGTAACAAGCGACCAAACACAGGGCTCCGCGGGCTACTGCTCCACCACGACAACGCACCTTCGCACACCGCGCTCATAACTAAAACATAAATGTTTTAGTTCTCATTAGCCTGCACTATGTCCGTGTTGTCTAGCACCTAGACTGCCTTGAAAAAAAGAATATGTCGTTCCAATCGATGGTTTAAGTGCCTTAAGCGCTGAATGATTATTGATGTGTGTGCAAGCGAGCCTTAAAGTTGAAAGAGTCCCACAAACTAAAAAAGACTGTTTTAATGTTTAAAAATGCATGAGTACTTTTAACCCCTACTATTTTGATTGTTTGATTTATTTATTAATTTATTTATTAGGTTCACCAACAACTGGTTACACTGATACAAACACATAATACATTTTTGGGAAGAAAAATAACAGCGCATCAGTTACTTATAGGTAAACACCACATGCATAAAACTATAAATTTGGTAAATAAGCTAACTTACTTAGTCATAAGCGCACATTTAAATAAAATTTATGAAATTTTGAGTCTAAGACATTAATGGTTAAAATGATAACAATTAAATAAAACCAAAAATAAATGTGCAAATCCATAATATATGATAAAATTTATAAATTGTTTAAAAATTGTAAAACAAATTAATAAGTTAGTAACAATAAGTAAATTCATAAAAAGTATTAACACGTAGTTGGCAAATAAATTGATTGAATAAAATAAAAAATAAAAACGTAAATGTAAAAGATAGAATTAATAAATTAATAACATTGGTAAAATTGACACAATTTTTTAACAAAATCTGATTGGAATTAGGGGTTGGTCGGTAAACGATTGAGAATGGCTTTCTGTTTAGCAAGCGAGTCATCAACTCACTTAACAAGAATATAAACAACAGCTTCAGGGTCCCGATCTCGCTGGAGATGCCCAGAGAGAGCACCACCATGGCCGCTACCATGTCGTCTGTCTCCCGACTCCTCACATACACAAACCACAGCACGCAGAACAGGTACACGTAGAAGTAGCAGAACGAGGCTGCTATCATTATCATGTAGAAGATAAAGGGGATTCCTGGGGATGAAGAAGCAAAATAACTTTATAGTTTAGTATAAAGAAGTGCATTTTATAGGGGTATCCGCTCTCCGCTACCAGTATGTCCAAGCCATTTTTTTGAGGTCGTTGGTCCATCTAGCTGGGGAGTGTATCAAACTCGGGTCTCCCGGACTCGTCTGCTCGACCGGCCAGCGGTCCTTCGAAAGTTGCGGCAAACTTTCTAGCCTGAAGCACAGGTTCAACCTAGTTCAGTCAACTGAACTAAAAGTTAGCAACTGTGCTCCTTTTTTTATTTAGTTTAGTTTTGTATTGTAAAATATGTCCCATTTGTAAATAAACGTTTTATTTATTTATAATTGTTTATTTCATATAATTAACTAGATAAACCAATAAATAATGCCATTTTAGGGGGTTTTAGTTACAGAAACTTTTGGTTATTAATCTGAACTTTGTGAATTGTGCTTACATCAATATAATGTTAAATTATCAGCTTTAATTTTAATTCACTCACTTAATTCTGCTGGGCAGCAACATGATGAAGTTTGTAAGTTAATATTATGATTTGAATCGACCAAAATGTCTACCTAAAGGCAATGGTTTATGTACAGGAAATAAAAATGCTAAAGGAATGCCCAGAAAACACTATCACGAAATGCTCAAGTGTGATGCACGATAATAAGGATTCTCCTTGCTGTGGCACAAATTCATACTGATATTACGTATGTATGGAGCAGCAACGGAATATCGCTCGTATTAAATACCACCCGCAATTAGTAATTATGTCGTCAGCACAGTATGAGGTGTCAGCGCCTAAGTAGGCGGCTGTTGGTGACGAATTTTCCGTATGCAAGTAATTATAGGGTGGTCGATTGTTTGGAAATGCACCTACGTAATACTAGTTAATTGTCTGTTTAGAGAATGGAAGGTAAAGTTATACTGCAAAGAAAAGTACAATGTGTATTTATATTGTATATTATTTCACATTTTCCAGCACTGTATTTGCTGTCTACGAGTACACAATTCAGTCACTGGACCTGATTGTACACTGGAAAGGTTACGTTACGTTCCAATTTCAAAATTTCCCGCCACATTATTTGCAAGCAAATTTAAATCATTGTGTCCCATTAAAAAAAATGGATCTGCGCCGGGAGCATTTTCGCTCTCTGATTTGTTACGATTTAAAGTGTCCCGGACTCCTGTCCTGACTTCAAATGGCATACATACATGCAGGCCCATTTATGGCAACCGTGTATCGTTGGTATAATGAATTCAAACGCGGTCGAATAACTTTGGAGGATGAAGAAAGAAGTGGTCGCCCTTTGACGGCTGTTACGGAAGAAAACGTTCTAGCAGTGAAAAATGTAATTCAAGACCATAGGCGAGTTACGTATCAAGTGATTCAGCATATACTTCAGGTTGGATCGGGAAGCCTTTACGAAATTCTACACGTGGATTTTCGCGTGAGGAGGATAGTTTCAAGCTTGGTGCCGCATAACCTCACCGATGCTCAGAAGCAGGGCCGGGAGGAATTGTGCCGTGATGTGATAAAAAAAAAATGAAGCAGTACGATCAATAAACGAAGCGCCAGTCGACGGTTTGGATGTTTCAAAACGAATCAACGCCTACCAAAGCGATCTAGAAGCAGGGAGGAGATTCCGATCGCGAGCTTTTTAAATTTGACTTGGTGTTAATTCCTTACGGAACCAAAGAAGCATAAACGCTGAACGGTATTCTACCAAATTCTTGGTAGAAGTATCTATGTTGTGAGCAGCAAGCGACCAAACATAGGGCTCCGCGGACTACTGCTCCACCACGACAACGCGCCTTTGCACACCGAGCTCAAAACTAGGGACTTCTTTTCGTCGCCGGAAGATGCGATGTCAGCGTTCGAGCGGGCTGTAAACGAGGTGTCGACGGCGGATGTCTTTTTCTGAATACAGTAGTCCTGTAGTACCGGTCAAGAAAAAGGACGGCTCAGTTCGGGTCTGTGTAGACTACCATTTGGGAAACAAAAAATGTATTAAGGATGAGTTTCCGTTGCCGGTGATAGATGTCTTTATCGATATGTACAGCGGACTGGAAAAAGTGTTTCGAAAACTGTTTCAGACGCATGTAACTTTGTATAGAGGCTAATGGAGAGTTCTTTGATAAGAATTTTAAAAAAATTACTTAATAGACCATTTATTTTTACTATTGCAAAACTTTCTGAGTGTGCCACATACAAAGTTATAATTTGTTTTTAAGTACGTTTTGGTGTTGTATGTGTACTTGTACTTGTTGTAGTTGTATGTGTAGTTTTTTGTACTGACCCGTATTCTTTGTCCGCGAGTGTAGTAAGGAAGTATGGATGGATGTTTATGAATTATATTTGGACTTTATTTTACTGGTCCAGGCGTAAGGGCCCATAAGCAGTTTTTTTTTTGTGTATTTGGCACTGGTTTTAATCTTCTGCATCTTACTTACATTGCCGACGAAACCATGTGTCAAGTAAATACTCTAGTTTGGTATTCCGATTAAATCCATGTTTGTAGACATCAATGCTGTGAGGCACACAATTGTTTGCCTAATCGATTCTTAGGTTATTATAGGCCTATAATCATATTGATTCCATACATTATTTTATTACATTTATTGATTGTACTACCTTCTTAGATAGAAATAGTTGCTACAGGAACCCACTTTTTATGATTTTAGTTCGTCTCATTACTCACAAGTTCTATCTTAAATGTTCGGGTAAATTACACGATGTTAATTTTACCAGGATAGCAAGCAGGCTAACTATCATGGCTCAATTAAGCCACACATGTGAGAGCTGCTTATACTATGCTAGTAAATGTTGGGCTAATAGCATTGCGGAGACTGACTTCGTGGAGTAAAATGATCCGATGGGGTTCCAGCTTAGCCGGCTACATGAGGCTAGTACACAAGCCACGATAGCCAAGGGAACTCTACTAGCTAAAAAATAGGACACCATCCTATTATACTCTCACTAACCATCTTCTCACTTGCTAACTAACCTAAAAATCTGGATAGTTCTGTATAGACGAAGCTAGAATGACTAGTTTGCGGGCTTACTAACACTATCTTGCTATCCTAGTTTCAAAAACTAGCCTCATGAAACCTGAGCATAACTCCAAACCCAAACAATTGAGCCAGTTATTGTTTCTTGAACTTTACTCCGAACAATAAAAAGTTCTTAATGAATACAAAATTCAGTTTACAATCTGTTTTGTTTAAATAAGATATTTTTGTAATGTTCGGAATTAATTTGTTTTTTTTTATGTATGGCATCTCGTAGTTGACCTTGAGAGGTCGTGACTACTTAACCGGACTATCCTGTGGCTGCCTTAAGCGGACTCAAAGCCTCCAGCCAGGGGCGTAAAACTACTTACATTACTAAGCGAACGCCCGCTAAGGGCACCCCCTGTGGGGTACGGACCTCGGCTTAGGGCGTCGCTGACGGGAGGACAGCAAGATGGGACAGGCTGGATCTGGAATTTATTATTATTATCTGGGGAATTTAAAGCTACAGGCTCAGCTACGGCGCGGGCTGGCACTTCGTCGAGCAAGGGTCGGGGGGGACAGTTACGTCGGGATCTTAGCGAGGAACCTCGGCGGCGAGGTCGGAATGTCGGTCTGTGATTCATTTGTGTCGAGTGATTTGTGTTTTAAGGCGGATTGTGCTACACAGTACAGCGATGACCAATTAAGTTGCTTGGTAAAAGAATGTTTCATTTTTAGGAAGCAAAACTTCCTTAATGGACGAAGGAAAGGAATGGTCAGTTTTGAACATGTGTCGCAGCAGTAACCAAATAAACAAATACATCAGGATTGTATTTATTTAAAACAACAACTATATGACATGCTATTTAAATACTAGTGTATACGAGTATATCCCAAGAAAACTATGCACTTCGGGAATCATCGACTATTAAAAAGAAATTAATGAGGGATTCGAAAACACGAATATTGAAGTGCATACGTCTTCTGGTTTAAAATGTTTGGTGGTACAAATAATATTGTTTTATCTGTCGTGCTTCCTACTCTTGCTTGGAACAGCTACTTCATTGTAGACGTTAGAGCAGTGTAAGCAGAGTAGATACCCTAAAGACAGACATCAGAGCAGAGAAGCTGAGGGTCCTGACTCCTCCAGCAGACAACGTCATCGTCTTCTGCATACGGACGAGCTGTATGTTGGCTTTGTCAAAGTTCTCCCATTTGCAGTCGTACACTGAAGACTCGAATTTCATGCCGCATCCATTACACATTACTCGCTGCCCGCGAAACAGTCCATGGACACCTGTAATGAGAGAATCAGTTAAACGTGCTCTAAAATAGCTTCAACAGCTGGTGCTGTACGCTGAGCATTCAGCCAAGCAAGGCGCGGAGTTTGAAGAATCTGAATCAGAATGATTCATTCGCAAAACATAGGTTAAAGGGGGTTAGGGTTCATGGATGGCATACAAATATCAGTGACGATTATATAAAATAAAAACAAACATAATTCACAATAGAAAACAAAAAAATAAAAATAATACACGCATGCATGCATTGGATTATTAATAGTTATAGTAGTTACAGTGTTATAACATGTAATCATCTAGGGCATAGTAAGATTTCTCAACTCAATTTATGAAATAAACTTTTTGAATTGTTATGACACCGGGTATTTTATTAATTTTGGGAGCAATACCAAAGAAGCTCTTTTTCATTAATGATGTAGTGCATTGAATTGCGTTGCATTGAATTGCCTCTGTTTTGCCTATTTTTTGTGTGACGTTAACATAATTTGCCAATGCGAGAGAAAAATAAATGGAACTCTCATTTTTTGCTGCAATTAATTGAAATAAATAGTTATTGTAGTGGTGCGTATACTAGGATTCCGCTACCCTTATTATACAAAAACAAAATCAAATCAAGTAATTTATTGAAACTAGTATTCATTTTTGAATTTCAAAATTACAGACGACCAAAACGCCCGTGCAGTGCTGGTGAACCACTTCACGGAGAAGTAGAAGTGGTGCAATAAACTTCCCAGCAGCACAGCTGTCTTTTCAGTTAATTATTTTGAACAAAATGTCAGCATCGGGTTTTCACCCAGACAGGGGTTTTGCCTAAAAAGCAAAAGGCAGCTGTAAGTACTTATTCTCCAGCTTCCGAAGCAGCTCACGCAATAGTCCAAGAATCAATTACGCGAATCCCATTGCAATAGCTTGTCGAAACACAATCTCTACTTGATTCAGCAGATGGATCACATTTGCTTGTCGACCGATGATCTCTTTTAGACGTTTCGCCACAAACTGATTTATGATTACTTTTCTTTTGCGTCGTAAATATGTAAACGTTTAATTCCTCAGAAGATTATAGGTCTAACTTAGACTTGGCACAACAGCCCAGCGTCGATTCAAGACCTCAAAGATGGGATTCATGCTATCGAGGACATAGGGCAGCCTCTTTGCGATATGGTCCTGTAAGCGTGGTCGTGGTGGTCATTTGCCTGATGTTATTTTCCACTATTAACGGCATACCTTCCTCTTTATAATGTAATAAACATCCGATCATTTATATTTAAAAAATTGCATTTTTCTTTGAATATCAAAATGACACCTCTTATTGGAAAACCCTTTATTGTCATGTTTTTAAGTTTATTCATATAATAAGAGATATGTTCAAAAAAATATACAATTCCGACAATCATTTGCGCGAAGCCTATTAGCGCGAAAATGTTCCCATTTTTTTATGAGACACAATAATTTAAATTAGCTCGCAAACAATGTGGAGGGAAATTTTGACATTGTAACGTATTTACTTACAATTAATCTTATTTTCAAAATAGACTGTAGCTAGTCAGTCTGTCACACTTAAAACTTTTTTTCGCAATACTTTCTTAGTGGCCTGGTATATAAAAATTTCGTTTGTTTCAACTAGTTCGACTCATTAGTTTGATCGTCGAACTAGTGAGTTTTTTTTTCTACCGTCGTCAAAATTAATTATTTTAATCGAGACACAACAAATAATTTAAAAAAAAAAACGCCGGTTTTTTTAATAAAAGTTATATATTTATAATAATAATAAAGCCATTTATTCCCAAAATATAACAAGTTACACTTTTATAACGTTCCTTAAATACCTATTTCATGCAACAAACAAAAACAAACGAAATTCAACAAAAATATTTAGTCCGTCAGTCAGATAATAAAAAAATATTAGTCACGGATTTTTTGCTCATATTAATTAAAAATTACTTAGTTAAAATGCAACGCAACGCAAAGTTGGGGAGTGGGAGCTCGTGGCTACGCACTTCTACGTATTATATAATTATTTAGTGTAAGTATAATTAACTTCTAAGTATATAACTATGAATATAATATGTATTCCATGAAACATTTAGACTTATTGAATATTATAATCACGAAATAAAACATTGCTACTACACCACATGCCCTGCAGTAGCAATGTATAAATATAAATGAATATAATATTCAATAATTCTAAATCAGCGTAATAAATCCATTTTGCGAAACAAGTACCCATAAATTAAAACAAAAAAACTAAACCCTCAAAATAAGACAAAAAAAACTAGTTATGACCCCACTCCTTGTGGTGGGGCGTTCAGATAAATGTTTATGTTTAATGTATGATGTAGATACCTAGGTGTTATGGGTAGGTATAGATGCATAAAAAGAAATGTAAAGTGGATGACTTCCTGGTGGTATGACGATGATTTGTGAAATCTTTTTGTTTTTTTTATTGACTATTAATTTACTTTGATAAGAAGACAGCTCAATAAAAAAAAAATCTGTTGTGTTTAACATTCAGAAAATAAATTATACGCCGATATTGATGCTCAAATACAATTAACATGCGGAAAAGTGGAGGTTATTTCATTTTAAATTTGCGGTTAATCTATTTGATCACATGACTCTAACAATTGAGAAAAAAAAAACTCACTAGTTCGACGATCGAACTAATGACTTGAACTAGTGGGAACAAACGAAAAATTTAATAGTTCAATACTCAATATCTTTTTCTTATTCTTTATAAACAAAGTCAGGAGGTCGCGAATAAGATAATAACATTTCGCTTAACCATTATTTTGTACTTTATCTGCAAAATGTACTACAATATTTTAGATTATTTTTAGATATCTGTACATGTATTACGTATATCCTGTTTATTAATTAATTTATATTATTTTCTTTGAATAGTTGTTATGGCTATATTATTTAATTATTATTCTTTAATTATAAAATTTATTATTAGTTGCAATAATATGTTTTTTTAAATTATTATTATCTTATTTATTCATTGTTACCCTATCACTAATTTATGTTAAACATACCTATAGATTACGCGATTATCATTAGTTACTGCTATCAATTATCATTCATATATAACTTTTTATTATATTAGTAATTTCCTTAACATAATTATATACCTTTTTTTCTATTATTTATGTTTATCATTTAAATATTCGTCTACGGAATAATAGCATTTGTTTATTAGTATTTTTTTATGTTTTGTTATAAACCATGACAGTCTTAACACTTTAAAACGAAAATTGTATAAGCACTTTCAGTTAGAGGACATTTGACTTATCATTCCAGTCGTTTATTAATAATATTTATCACTTTTAATTTTTATCGTTCGAATTTAATTAAATTTTTAATTAAATTTTAAACTATTGTATTCCATTTTTTATTTGATATTTATTAATGTTAATTAATTAATTTAATTCAGAAATAATACTATAAATTTATTGTATTGTATTTTATTGTATTGATGGCATTTATTTTTTAACATGTAAATCGTTTTTTTTTCTCTCTTTTTAAATGTATTTTTAATTAAAAATGTATTCAGAGCATGTGTACTTACTCGCTAATTTGTAAGCTGTGGTTACCTGTAATTGAGTTTGCATTGCGGGATAAGTTCTCATACAAGATTTAGTTGTAAAAGATTCAAAATCAAAATCAAATCAAAAGTCATTTATTCAAACTAGGCTGAGAGTCAGCACTTTTCGAACGTCAAAATTACATAAGACAGTCCCCCAAAACGCCCGCCCTTCACCACTTCCTAGTGCTTTAGCTGGGAAGAAGAAGTGGCGCAACAAACTCACATGATTGTAATGTAATGTATATCTCGTTGGTAATCCTCAAATAAATAAATAAATATATTAATCTTTTCTTCTTTCTTTACTATGTCTGGTAGTTTGTTGTATATTTTATAGACATTACTTAAGGACTTGTAGAATGCATTTTTAGCTTGGATGTTGGTATATTAAGCCTAGATTCGTGCCTAAGTGTGTACTGTGATTGGATGTCTTCGCGTTTTGTGTATAACTCTTGATGGTTACGGACAAATTTACATATTTCTAGAATGAAAATACTGGGGATGTTTAAAATATTATGTTTAAGGAAATAGGGTTTGCAGCTGTCGGTTTTATCATTGTTTTTGTTTTGTCGCCAAGCTAGCGTCAGCGCCAAGATAGCTCTTGTGGCTGCAACAAACGAGTGCTTGCGGTGTGAACAGTCAGCCATCAACTGTTAATATATTTATCTCTTTTACTTACACGGGACCTACAATCTTTTGTAAGTTTCTTGAACTAGAAAATCGTTGATAGCTAGACGCTTCCTCGTCGATGGGAGGTGGAACAGGTGCCTTACCACCTGAAATAAACCGTAGTTCGAAATATTGGACGAAACCAGTCAAGCACTGACTTGGTCAATCAATAAAATGTTCATTCTGGACTTAACATTGTATATTGACTAGAAAACTTATACCTACAATAACAAACTACGAAAGCAACATATGGCTTCTCTCCAAATTATAGACCCGTGGTGTAAGCAGAATATTTCAATCTAATCATGTTCCTAAAGCAACTAAAACTTAGAGTCGCCATTCCACCTGCAGACAACGTCATCGTCTTCTGAGAATTCTGAAGCATCACCAGCTCAATCTTCTTGTTGCATTGGTCAAAGTTCGCCGATTTACAATCATATACTGCCCTTTCAAATGTTACACCACACATGACCCGCAAGGAACGCATTTCCACAGCATTTATTCTGCTTTCATGCTTCTTTTGCCACACCCAACATTCACTTCCAGCGTAGGCACCAGAACACCATTGTGAATAGCCAGTCGTGCCTTTTTGGACATCAACTGGTTGGCCACAACTGCATGTGTAGCACCATTTTATTTCCCGCATTCACTCTCCTTTCCACATCTCCATCAATCTTTCCATCTCTTGTTAACAGATTCCCCAAATATACGAACTCACTTACTTGCTCCACACTCTTATCGTTTATTTTCACATCACACACCGATACATCTTCTTCTCTTTCAAACACCATAACTTTCGTCTTATTTACATTTATATTCATTCCTACCATCTTATATGCTTCATCCATTACTGTCACCATGTCTTGCAACAGTTCTGCTGACGATGCAAGTAGAACTTGATCATCTGCATAGAGCAAGCATTTGACAGGCAACTCGTTCATCGTCAATCCACAAACAGCCTCTTTCAAATCTGCCAGACAACTATCCATGTACAGGTTGAACCGCCACGGTGACGCTACACAACCCTGTCTAACACCCCTTGAGATGCAGAACCAGTTCGTGTATGCCCCATTTATCCTAACACAAGCACTGGAATCCTTGTATAAAGATTTCAGGGCCCGTACCAAGCGCCAGTTCACGCCGTAAAAGGATAGTGTCGACCACAGTTCTGCCCTCCACACACTGTCATGGGCCTTCTCAAACAACGAAAGCACAGTAGACTTTCTTGTGCTTTGCCAGATGTTTTTCGGCTATCTTAAGGAGAAGATTTGGTCCATACAGCCCATTCCCTCTCTAAATGCCTGCCTGCCTGCATATCGCATGTTTTCTCATCCGTCACTCTTATCACTCTGCTTATCAAAACCTTCGCATACAGTTTGCCTACAAAAGACTAATACCGCGGTAGTTTTTACACTCCTGCTAAGAGCCTTTTCCCTTATATAGTGGTATGATTACAGGCTTACACAAATCATCCGGTACACGGCCATGTCTCCAACACATATTAAAGATTCAGCACAACAGGCTTGACACCACCCCGTCACCGCCCTTCAGCATTTCAGCAGACACTCTGTCGTAACCTGCAGCTTTCCCAACTTTCATCCCTGTCAGCGCTCTTACAATCTCATCTATTTATATCTCATTCTCTCCATCTACTTCTTTGCTTGGGTCTTCAAAACTGGCGTCTGCCCAGTTACCCACTCCTTGCAAACTATACTGACAACTAATCAAACTTTCAAAGTATCCCTTCCAGCGTTCCAAGGTCTTACGTTCTTCGCTTAGTAAACATCCATCTTCTGCTCTGATAACATTCATTTTCGATGTTCCTGTCACTCTGCGAGCCAATCATACCCGATTCCAGAACAGCATAACATTGGCCCTGAAGTTATCAGAGAACTTCCTGTTGTACTTTTCTTCTTTTCATCCTTTTTAATTTTGACCATCTCTTTCACTTTCGTTTTCATTTCGGAGTATTTCTTCTTCACTCTTTCCAAATCATCGGTCACATTTGTTGCCTGCATGTATTTTGGGCCTTATAGGCTAACACATTAGGCCCGGCCCGGCTTTCTTCTTCCTCACAACCACTACCAACTACCCAAGAATCATTCGTTTTACTACTTCCTCTGTGCCAGACCACATACTTTTGTAGCTACTTGCACCATACTATATTTTGCTATATCCCATACTTCTTCTAGACTGTAATCATTCGTATCATCAAATATTTAATCCGTCTTCACTTTTACTTCCCTCTTATATTCCTCTTTTACTTTCAATTCTTGCAGTGATTTTACTTTTATTCTGTCTAGAGCAGTCACAGGAACTCGAACTCGGTGACGCATATGCCTGAACAGACCATCCACCCTACACATAACCGGATAATGATCAGTCCCTACGTTAACACCCCGATATGCTCTAGCATCCGCTCGGAGAGGACAACTCCCACACCCTGGCAGGCCCTATGTGTCTCTTGAACACAGGACCAAATAGCGGTCAGGGAACCGTGTTTAGATATGTCCACTCTCTTTCTTTACGTCTCATTCACACATAGCACATCTATCCTTTTATCCTCTACCATCTCACACACCTCATCCAACTTATCTTTTTTACCTCCCTGCACATTCAGCGTAGTTAAGTGACATGCCGCCGTTCGCTTTTCACCCCGTGGAAACAAGTGACGTGGTGTGTGGCGAGCATCACCATTATTAGAATAATAACTGATTTACTTTCGAAAAAAAAGTATTTAGACTTTCTATTATTATGTTTTTTTACATAGTTAGAAAACGTGGAATGGCACTTGTAAATTTGAAAACACTAAGACCACAAACTCACCGTTCATTATATACGCATCCACGGACAGATGCCGTCCAGGGGTGACGATTGGTTGGATCACGTATAGCACACCATCTACGTTCAGCACCACCCAATCGATGATCACACGCATCTTAACGTTCCAGAGAGCCTTCCTCAAGTATTTTTAAACCCTGCTGTCTGTGACTGTCCTAGAATCATGGTCTAGAATTCTATATATTAAGTTTTGTCTGAAAATTAAGGTGAAATTAGCTAATGACAATGTCAATGCTCACAATGGAACAACCGTATTTACATACACAACCATGCATTGAACTTGAAAGTATATTGATATAGATAAAGTTACTACTATACATCAAAAAACCTAAACCAAATCATAAAAAAAATACAACATTCTGGAAACAACTCAACCGATTCAGAATTCGTCAAAGTTTTTTAAAATATTTGTTCGATTCGAGACGATTTCTCCGGCAATTTTCCATTTAGTATATATTTGCATAATCATAATCAGCCTATAACGTTCCCTCTGCGTGGACACAGGTCTCCTCTCTATGAGAAGTAGTGAGCCGTAATCCAACACGCGGGCTCAGTGCGGGTTGGTAGATGTCACATGTCTTCGAATTTTTGGTTCTAGGACATGCCGGTTTCCTCAAGATGTTTTCCTTCACCGTTTTGAGAGCAGTGGTGATTAAATTATTTACACATAATAAAGCGCCTAAGTATATATTGATGACGTTGTTAATAACTTTCTGTCTCTATTTACATAGCAAGTAGTTGTATACGAATTTGTGTGGGGTAGGTACCACAACTAAAAAGTTGCATCCAAAAAAAAAACACCTAGAATTGAAAAATAACTTAATTTCAATGAAATTAAAGTTATTATTCACCTTGTAGTGTTTTTCTTGGATGATGGTTGTTTTGCAAACTACTTTCAGAACTTTACTTACCAAAAAAAACGTTTATAACTTATAAAATATCATGTAGTAATAGCAACCTCACTGGTGCAGCTCAGGGAAAAGGCGACCAATGGCTTCGAACAGGTCGCCGGTTTGGTAGCAGTGCCAGAACGTAAACCAGATGTCAAAGTACGTAGATTCAGTAGATGCACGAGATTGCCATTTTGATATAGCAGAATAATGGGATAGCTGCAAGAAACATTATGTCATAAATTACTACATTACGAAGGAAGTTACGCGAATCTAAAAACTTGGTTGACTTTTTGGGGTCTCAAAAATATTGGCATAATGCGTAACAAAGGATGGTTTTTAAAGTTTTTTCCGATGAAAAATATCAATGCTAAAACGAAATGTGCAGCAATCAGTTAGTTGTCTACTGTAATAAGTCGGAAAGAGTTCAAGTAAAATGTTCAGCATACAAACGTTTTTTATTCCGGTTCTCAATATTTAGCGTCAGCACCCTTAGCATGGCAGATACGTTCGACACCATGTCCAGTAGCTCGAGGTACTCCAAGCCAAACTTTCAAATTGACTCTCCCATTCTGACCATCATTCAGATCTTCCGAACTTCATCGATCTCAAATCTCTGAACATTATTCGAGAAGCAGACCACAATATTAATGTTGGCTGGAAAGGTATGGATCCCCAAAACGATCTCTCAATATTGAGGAAATCCTTTATCCAACAATACTCAAACCCTATGTGGCTATTAAACTTATACAAATAATGTAATGACTCGCTTCTCGTGATTGGCATCTATTCTTAATGTATCAATTGGGATTCACATTTTTTTTCCAATCTGTTTTTTGTATGTGTTTGTTTTTTAGTGTTATTAAGTGACTGTTGATCGATTTGTCAGTCATGCAGTAATCGCGAAGTAATTTGTCTTTTCCGTTATGTTGCATTTTATTTGTTTAATGTATGTCCTACTTCAGATATATTTTCATAGCTAACTTTTTTTTTTTTTGGAATCAGGCCAGTTTAAGATACAGTTGAATAGTAGTATTCAGAGACGTCTTCAATTCCCTAAAGCCTATATTATTTTAAGCTATGACTTCATGAGTATCTGTTTATGAAGTAATAAGTACTTTCATATCCCTGCTACTGAACGAATTTATTCTAAAAATAATCTATATAAGAATCTATTTTGAAAAGTCTTGTTTCTAATCTAATCGCTTATTTTGTCTTTATTCTACTTCTAATTCATTGTTGACCTCAGCGTTGTATACGCTGAGTATATGGACTTGATGACCTGCATCAAGCAGCTAGAACTCAACACTATGATACCCCCAGCAGACAGTTTCATTGTCTTCTGAGAACTTTGAAGCATCGTCAGTATGACTTTCATGTTAGATATATTGTAGTTCTCCCATTTACTATCGTAAACAGCTCTCTCGAACTTGACGCTTGCATCCATGACGCGCTGTCCTGTCAAACAATCCATACTAACTTGCATCAGAGCAAATGGTATCTCCATATATGTGTTTTCTAGCCCTCCTAATAGTTCTGCTATTAGAGCAATCACTAGAAACAAAAATTCTAAGGCTATTGCTCCACTGAATACCTTCTCAACTTGATGTAATAAATTGATATTTCTTCCATGTGTCCTTACTATTTCCTTGAGATGTTCCTTTACGTAATCATTCATAGCTTTATTTTTAAGATCTAACTCTCTTTTGTTATTATTTGGTGTGTCTAAAATAATAACGGCCTGTTTGGTTTTATAATAATGTTCTTCAGCGTCTTCCCAGAGATGTAGTAGTTCTTCAGTCAATGACAACATTTGGGCTTCGATATAGCCTGTGACTACTATGAGAAATGCTGTGATGTTAGCTGGAACGTAGCAGGTGAAGATGCAGCCTGCAGCAAACAGCATGGTTGCTATTTGGTAGTTTGGATTCTCATGCATTGGCTCTAAACCTGTAAATAAAGAATTACCTCTTAATCGACCAGGTTAGATCGTGCGTTCAGTGATATTTACTGCCAAATATTAAGTTACTCAAAAGCTGATTCTTAGTATGTATATGGCCAATTTATCAAAATGTAAATAAAACAAATTTATTTTTTAATTAAAAAGAGTTTAATAGTAATTATGAATATCTGTACTTGTTTGTGTCACTCACTCATTCGGTTCAAGACTCTGATAGGTACTAGACTTCAAGACACAAAACGATAAAAGTCATTTAATTTTTGTTCTGAATTAGCCAAACAGGACGCAACGAATCGGAACGAAAACCGCACTGGACTAACATTTTAGGCACGCAGGAACAAGACTCGTTAGGATTAAGCAAATTAAGTGTTGAGCCCGTTACAGTTTCTCATTAGCAGCGTACGATTATGTGGATTTTGGAAACTGGATAATTGGCTGCGGTCATTTCTGTTCAAATTTTATGTCATTTAATAGATTTAGGACACCTAGACGAAATCTCATATTCTGTCTCCCATCCAGGGATGTGACATCTGGAAGTAATGACAATAAGAAATTCTTATTTGCTCTAACATTTGCGTCTTCTTGTGATCTGTCTGCGGGTGCCATCATATGCGTTTCGAACGGCATCAAATTTTTAGAAGACATGGTTTCTTCTCTTTCCTGTTTAATGGTTTGAGAAGTAGCAGTAGAGGATGATTCATTAGAGTCTTCTTCTTCACAATGTGGATATCGTGTGTATGATATCATACCATCGGTAAGTGTCTCTTCTAAATACTCTTCAATCATTTCATCGCCGCTACCATTGTCTTTAGCTCTCCGTTTCTGCTTGAGAACGGCATCTAAGAAAGACAAACTGTCATAGTAGTTATACTTCTTCTTCTTCTTTACTCCTGACAACTTTCTCTTTGCGCCAATCTTCTTCTCTTTAATGTAATAATCTCTGACGTTGCGCCATTTTCTCATTAACTTCTCCACTAAAACAAAAATAAATAAAAAATTAAAGCACTGTAATATGTAATTCATTAATATTTACGTCAACATGTTTATAATAACAGTATTCAACTGCTTAGAATCCATATTAATATTCTGATAATGCAATTTGAAAATAAATTAGCGTGGATCTTTCATGTGTCGCCAACTTGCAATGCTAGCACATACATAAGCTTGCAACATGTGACTGATAATATGTAAATATATAAATAAGTGAATAAAGTTTCAAGAAGTAAAACCCTAAAAACTAGAAAACATTGTGTAAACAATTGTTGGCTAACCTAAAATAAGTAAATAAATTAACGGTGCGTTGGCGATGGCGGAAGAAAATTAATTTTAGCAAAACAATAATGTAATCATTTAATTGGTTATTGCTTAACCATATCTCAGGTAATGACAAAAATAAAAAATACAGACATGTATTTTTACAATCGTTTATAAATTGCCTGTGTTTTTTTACATGACGTCATAAAGCCTCAATAAAGTTATCTTTATTCCACATTTAAATAAATCTTAATTATGTAAGAAAGGTGTTACATTGACGTGATTATTACTTAAAAACATAATTTAATGTTAACAAATTAAATATTAATATTACAAATTCCGTTGAACAAAACCGCACCGACCGCGGCCAACTTAAATGTTAGACAGAGAAGGAACTAGCTTACCTGTCTCTCCCTGTTCTGAAGGACTGAAATCTTCCCAATCGCGATGAAATACTTGAGCTATCTCTTTCCACGAATTTCTTCTGGCCATTCGATCCAAATACTGCTTAGAATTACAATTCCACAAGTTATCTCGTATTTTAACTTCGTGTATTAATTTTTCCGTGTTGAACATTGTCGATAGTTTGTTCCGTTATGCGGACACTTGCGGTTACTGCGCGTCAGTTTGCATGTGGCGCGCTGCCATTCGTTCAACACGTTTTTGCGGCGTTGCCGTACCGCTCCGCGCGGTCGGAGAGCGGCAACGTTATTTCCGTCCGACCGGAGCGAGATACGGAATGGCCGTGACTCCGCGAGACTATCCTCCGTATACTAACGGTTATTGTGGTTCTTTATACCTACTGGCTGCGGTGAGGCTGTTTATGAAATCTTGTTGATGAAGTTATTATCGTTTCCCTGTGGAACCCAGTTGAGTGAAGAAATTTGATAAACCATCTACTTACATTTTTAATGACTTTTTGTAAAGGTTTTCCTTAAACATACATTTAATGTTAATTATATTTTGTACTAGCATAGCTTCTGCCTGCTGCTTCACCTGCGTGGAAGTCGAAAATGATCCCACTGGAACGTGCTACCGGGATAAACAGTATCCTATTGATAGCCGTTAAAGCGTGAAAAGGTAGTAGAAAGTGCAATAATAGATGCAAATAATCTTTTTGTTTTTATTAAGCTGGCGAATTGTGGGTGTACTATAAGTACTTACACCTCTGCCTAACCTACAGGTGTGATGTTATGTTACGAATTTTTATTAAACAGGTTTTTATGATTCTACATGTCTAACTTAAAAGTAATAGCAAATTTCACATCAAAGTAATAGCAACATTATTAGCATGGATGCATGACACAAAATGATATTTACATTCGCATTACTACAATTTATTAATTAAATTTTCCTTGTTAATTGTAATTATGATCATAACAAATTCATTATTACGAACACTTTAAACAATCAATAATTAAAGAAATAGGGATGATGACTATTATTAAAAATGTCCGAAATTATTATGTAATTTCAAACAAAGCATAGTAAAAATGAGATAATCGAAATAATCTGTTAAATCGATGTAAATATGAAGAAGAAACACGCTTTAAAAGTTTTTGGAGGGGATTATTCGATTATTAGGGCGCTAGTATGAGAAGTTACATAGTCGTGACGTCACTTTTATGATAGTGCTGTCCTTGTCTAACATTTATTTAGAAAATTAAAATTTTTATAACTTTGCAATTTTTAAGCTTTTATAATATTATTTGAAAACTAATATGTTTTGCAAAAAAAGGCATCATCCCTTAATTTCAAATAAAACCAATACGTATCTTGAATCCAGTACCTAGCTACCTAGATTTATACAATGCAAAATACTAAAAAGTAGTAGGTGGGTATTTAGGATAATTTTAGTTAAAAAATATATATACATACATGTACGAGTATGTATGTAATTGGATAATAATCACATTTTAATCACGTATTTTTTTTCGTTGAGAACTCTAATTGTTTTGGTGAGACCTTTCTACAATTTTATATATATTTTATTACAAAATGACGATTACTCCAGCAGATCCACACACATCGTTATTATTAAAGTACAGGCTCTGTTGTCGGAAATGTTACTGTTAATCCGGTTCCGCAACCCGTTCGCACTCTCGGTTCGGTTCAGTTGTTCCTCGACGTAATACGGTTTTTGCCAAGCTAGAAGGTACCTAGGTTTTAAAACTGGAGAAGGTAAAATAGGATATTGAATAAGTCAAGAAACGCTGTACCGTATGATATATTAATAAAATGTAGGTCTTTGATAAAGACATGTCAGAGGGATACCTAACAAGGCTTCAGCCGGTTTTAGCCGGTAAGAGTCCGTCTCCAGCACTACCCCGACTGTCCCACATCGTGAGGCATTCTGGGCATCCTTGAGAATTTCCCAATAAGTATTGCCAAAAAGCCTGTTTTTTTTCGATCTTCAAACGATATTTAAATTTTTGTCAGTTTTTCCGTTCAAAAAGTCGAACGTCAATACATAGATACAATTCTGTCGAGAAAGTACCGGGAATAGATCAATAATAAACAAAATGTTAGTTATTCATCCAAATTCATTTTATCGCCTTCAAAGTATGCTTCTTCAGAAACGATACACTTACGCCAACGAATAATCCAGTCATCAAAACATTTTTTAAACGCTTTTTCCAGAATTGAGTTCTCGCCGCGAATTCTCCTTTATGTTTTCTACCGAATAAAAACGGGTGTCGAAGTGGTAATTTGAGTTTAGGAAAAAGAAAGAAGTCGGCTGGTGAATAAGGTGCTTGCTCGATGGTATTTGTTGAGTTTTTGGTCAAAAATTCGTTCGCAATGGTGGCCTTGAGCGAAGGCGCATTTTCGTGATGCAAAATCCAAGAATTTTCTTTCCACAAATCTGGTCTTATTGGTCGAATTTGCTCTCTTAAACGCCGCATAACGCCTAATATTATATATTTACCGTTTGACCTTCCGGCAAGAATTCCGAGTGCACAACATCGCGATAGTCAAAGAAACCACTCAACATGACTTTGACTTTTGATCGATTTTGGCGTGGTTTTTTCGGTTTCGGTTTACTTCGAAGGCGCCACTCCGAAGCTTGTTGACTAGTTTGCATGTTAAACTTGTAAACCCACGACACGTCTCGTCACCAGTAACAATGCATTTCATGAATGTTGGGTCGGAATTTACTAGTTCTAGCACGTCCTCAGCGACTCTTTTGCGATTGAGTTTCTGGAGAAAATTCAGGTCTTTTAAGACTAGCCGAGCGGCAACATGTTTCATACCCAAGTGATTTTTTAAAACGGTACGGATCGACTGGTGAGACACAGAAAGTTCAGCGGCTATCTCTCAAACTTGAATGAGGATTTTTAGTCACTATTTCCTTCACATTTGCGATGTTAACTTCAGTTGAAGAAGTTGATGGCCCACCAGAGGGAGGCAAATCTTTTGTCACATCTGGACCGACTTTGAACGCTTTGTACCACTCATAAGTACGTGCTTTTGATAAAGTCATAAGTCGATTCACCGTAAGCCTTCTGTAACATTTACAGTGACTTCGAACACGAAATTCCATTAACGGTACAATATTGTGGATACACTCTTTGTTCAATGTTTTTGTTTGTGTATAAATTATCTTTCTATATCAGTATGCCCTTAGTAATATCATAAAAGGTTATGGGCCGCATTTTTGTGATGATATAAAGAAGAAAAATGGAAAATAATAAAATAAGAAGAAAATTTTGAACTGTCAGAGTAAAAATTATAAAAATAAAAATCGATGCGAGTAAATATGAAGCAATGCCATTTTTGAAAGAGGGAGTAAATTTTCAAACATGGAAATTTCTAATAAATTTACTGTTGGAGGAAAAGGAGTCATAAAAACGATAAAAATTGAGAAACCAAATATGGAAATGGATATTTAAGCAAGGTCATTAATCGTACAATGTGTATCAGATAAGTATATATCATATATAAAAAGTGTACAACGTCATTAGATATGATGAAATGTTTAGAAGCTATTTTTTAAAGAAAATATGTTTTCAATAAATTTCAACTAAAGAGAAGATTGCTAAATTTGAAATATCAAAAAGATACAAAACTTCAGGACCACTATCTAAGGTTTGATAATATTATAACTGAAATAGAAATTGGAGAAAGCATGTCTGAGTCTGATAAAGTGTGTCACTTATTATTAACACTGCCAGAAAATTATGAAAATGTTATAACATCACTAGACAAGATGTCAACAGAAAAGGAAATAACAATTGATTTTGTGAAAGCAAGATTGTTAGACGCTGAGCTGAAAATGAAAAGATACTGAAAATAGAAAACACGATACAAGTACCGAGACAAGTTGCAAATGTAAGCAAAATATATAAATGCAGGAGAGACCAAAGAGGTAGATACTTGAGAGGAAATGTTTTTTGGAAGAGGCAGAAGAGATGATAGAGGTAGGGGTGGACAAGCAAATATTTCACAACTTATGTTTACGGCATATGATGAAACAATAAACATGACAAATGAGTACATAGAGTCAAACGTAATAGAGTTTATAATAGACTCAGGAGCTTCGGATAACATGATACGAGATAAATACAAAGAATATATGACAGAAACTAAAACATTGACACAGCCAGTAAAAATTAAAGTTGCTAATGGCGAGCATTTAGAAGCAAATGAGAGAGGAATGTTAAAAACAGAAGAAAAAGGTAGATGCATAAATATTGAAGCCTTAATTGTGCCTAATCTAACGCAAAACTTAATGTCAGTAAGTAAACTAGTTGAGAAGAATAGTAGTGTCATATTTCAAGGAAATGTAGTAAAAATGATACAAAATAACATATGTGTGTATGGAGCAAAATATGGAAAATTATATAAACTGCAATTGAAAATAAAAACAGAGAACGAATGTTATACAACAACAAATGACACAAATCTATGGCATCAAAGACTGGGACATTTGAATAGAAATGGGTTAAACACTTTAAATTTACTAAATAATGAGAAAGGATGTGATGTGTGCATGAGAGCGAAGTCAACGAGATTAGCGTTCTATCCAATAGTAATGCCAAGATCAGAAAAAGTATGTGAACACACTGATATCGCAGGTCCAGTAAATATACCCAGCATAAATGAAGAAAGATATTATCAGGTAATTGTAGATGGTTATACACATTTTGGAGTTATATATCTGTTGAAGTATAAACATGAAGCAACACAAAACTTAATTGATTATGTCAGATATATAAAAAGACTGAACGAAAATAAAGTAAAAGGGGTAAGATGCGATAATGGTGGCGAATTTAAGAATATAATAATAAATGAATTTGCGATAAATAATGGGACTGGATATAATAAGGTCAAAGCATTAATGTTGCAATCCAACCTTCCGAAATAATTATGGGGAAAGGCAGTTAAGTGTGCCATGTATCATATAAATAGATGTCCATCAGCAGCTATACAATTTAATACACCGACAGAATTGTATTATGGTAATTTTTTTATAAATAATATGAAAATATTTGAATCGAAAGCATGGATGATTGTATTACCAAGAAAGTCAAAATTTGAAGAAAGAGCAAAAGCAATGAGATTTATTGGATATAGTACAAATGGATATAGATTGTGGTATCCATAAAGTAATGAAATTAAAATCTCGAAAGATGTACATTTTGATGAAACGAATGTGAGATATGATGGAATAAGAGAAGTAGAAACAGACAATGAAAGTTCGGTAATATACAGAGAATTAGATGAAAAAGAAAGCAAACCAAGTACATCAGGACTAAAAGAAGGAAAAGGTAAAGGTGACATTAAAGTTATACAACATCCTACTGTGACAAAAAATTATCAGGACAGTGATGATGATGATGAATTTGATGATGCAACTGAACAAGTGAAAGAGGTAATACAAGAAAAGTTACCACAGGAAAAATATACAAGAAGTGGAAGAAGAATTGTTAAACCAAAAGAACGACAAGAATATGAGACACATTACGCTTTTAGTACAAATATGGAAGATGTTCTTAAAAGCTACAATGAAGCTATAAAAATGGGCTGGAATGAAGCAATTGTTAAAGAATAGTGCGCTTTAGAAAATATGAAAACATGGACGATCACTGATTTACCAAATGGAAAAGAAGCAATTGATACTAAATGGATTTTTGTCAAGAAAGAAAATAACCTAAAGAAGGCGAGACTGGTTGCAAGGGGCTTTCTACAAAGAGATGATGGTTTTAAAGTTAATTATTCCCCTGTCGCAAGAATGAGCACCGTCTGCACTTTCTTATCTCATGCAGTGCAACATGATTTTGAAATCCATCAAAAGGACATCACAACAGCATTCCTCAATGGAATCCTAGAATCAGATGTATACATAATGATACCAAAAGGAGTCAAATGTGAGCAAAAGGATAAAGTTCTAAAACTGAATAGAAGCTTATACGGATTGAAAGAGAGTTCAAAATGTTGGAATGATAGATTAAATGAATTTATTAAAAAAATAGGATTAGCAAGATCAAATTATGATTTTTGCATGTATTTTAATGATAAATGTTGGATTATTGTATTCGTAGACGATTTTGGTAACAGGATGTAAAGAAGAGATAACTTACGTAAAAGAAGAGTTATAGAAAGAGTTTCAAGCAAAAGATTTTGGTGAAGTATATTCTAAAGATAACCCAGGAAAAACAAATTGATAAAATGTTGGAAAAATTTAATATGACTGAAAAGAATGGAACGAAGAGTTCAATGACGAAAGGTTTTCAAGCAGATTCTGAAAGTAATTGTGTTGATGTACCTTACAGGCAGTTGATTGGAGGTTTAATGTATTTAGCGACGGTATCAAGACCTGATATTGCCTTTAGTACAACATTTCTGAGTCAATTCTTAGATAAACCTACTTTAAATCTGTGGACACAAGCAAAACGAGTTCTACGTTATTTGAAAGAAACAAAACTAAGGGGATTAACCTATGTCAAAAATAACAAGAATAATATGATCGAAACCTACTCTGATGCAGATTGGGGAGGAAATCACATTGACAGAAAGAGTATCAGTGGATCTGTTACTTTGTTAAATGGTCATGTGGTAGCATGGTTCTCGAGGAAGCAGAACTGTGTAGCTTTGTCGACAGCAGAGGCTGAGTATGTCGCTGGAGCCACTAGTGGTGCGATTTGATAAATATAAAGGGACTATGCAAGAATTTCAACAAAAACAAAGATGTTCAGTGTATTCTCTACGTGGACAATAAAGGTGCTATTGATATGACGAAAACTTTTGATAAAAGTAAGAGAACGAAACATATTGATATAAATATCATCATATAAAAGATTTAATATTTTAAAAGGAGCTAGTAATCGAATACGTAAATACTGTTGAAAATTTAGCTGATATTTTTACAAAGACTTTATCAGTTGATAGATTCAGACAAATGTGTGAGTGGTTAAATATTTATACAAAAGAATAGGTACAACAGCGTTAATAGACAACTTTTGTTATTTTACATGGGTAGGCAAGTACCATGTATGAGGGTGTTAGGTATGTTATAATGAAAGTAGACACATATCTTAGAAATATACCATCTTGTAATTTTATGTAGTACGCTGACCATGATATTTTTAAATACTTTTATTTATAAATACCTACCTAACAATTCGCAATACACACTAGATAATTATGATCTAACTAAAACAGCACTATATTTATCTGTATAGGTAGGCGGCACGTCGGTGATAACAAAAGCAATATAAAGCTGTCCCTTTATTCTACTGAAACTCCTTGCTACAAGCTATCACCAACTCGCCAACGGCTGTCGACTATCCCTACCTAACCTCTGTTATATCTGATAATGAAAGCCATGTGTGCCCGATGAGATTTCATTGGGAATAAAAGTACGTCACTATTTTAAAATCCTTTTGTAACGTAAGAAACGGAACAGAGGTTCCATTCCTTACGTTACAAAAGGAACTAGACAAAAAAAACCTGATTCTAGACGCGGCGGTTTAGGCTGTCTGTCAGTGAATGAATAGATTTTTAATAAGTAGATTATCTTACCAAATAGAATGAACATGTCTTCAGTGAAATGTCTTCCGGGCAATATTATTGGTTTGATGATGTACACCACGCCGTTGCCGATGATGACCACCCAGAACACCATGGCCCTCTTCTTGACCTGCCTCATTGTAGTCAGTAGGTTTTTCGAGAATCTACTGCCTGCGACCACGTAGGAATCGCATGCCAGGCATTCAGACACTATCTCCTTGACTTTGTCACTGGCAATGAGAAAATAACGAAAAATTTAATAAAGGAATGTGTGCCTTCAACGCTTCAAGTTTCTTTTGACGTGTGGCATAAATCAGAACGAACGTCGCCATCTTGTTTTGTTAAAACAATTTCTGTCATTCAACATCATCATCATCATCTTTTTAACTGAAAGACATCCACTACTGGACATGGACCTCCCCCAAGCACCGCCATTTCGACCGGTTCTGTGCTTTCCGCATCCAGTAGATTTCTACATCGACAATTTCACAAATATTTACATACCAATGACGCCCCTTGTCAATCAAAAGATCCGTGTAGCCCTCTACAGCATTCACATTTATTTACCTCTGACAGCAGCAACCCAACTGCAACCCTATTGTAACGCGAATAAAGATTACTGTGATTTGGACAGGTTTGTCAGTGGCAGCAACCCAACAACAAACTTATTAAAAGGTAAATAAAAAGGATCACTGTGATATTGCCAGTCAATCAAAATCAGAGGTAAAGAGGGATGATGCTTAGATAAATGATTGGTCTCGCTGCGCTAGACTAGATACCGCCGGAGTATTTGTCAAATGCGGTAACAAATACCACGCCTAAGTTGGCGTACCCGAGCCAGTCACACTGCAAGTGGTCTGTCACGTGCACGTGCCGAATATTTTATTAAATTTTGGGCATAATCCAAAGTAAAATGCTCGTTTGCGTAGTTAAACTGTGTAAAATAATACTACAAGAAATAAGAAGGACACTGGAATCACATACCATCATTAAGTAACGTATAATTTCAACAAAAAAAAAACATGAACCTTAAACACCATTCAGTGTTGCCGCGTATACAAGAGTCAACATCCCCGTGGTTGAGATTTTTGTAAATGTGAATTTATTGTTTTTGTATTTTAGTGTATATCCTATTTCATTTATCTAACCTAGTTCTATAAATTATTTAATGTTTTTCTTTGTAATCTATACACATATGGTAAATTTTAGCTGACAATTTCAAGGGGTGATTCTACCCATGAAACGGAACAACTTTCCCCAAGGAACCTGATCGATAAATGACAAAAAAAATCGTCGTATGTAAATAATAACAAAAAAGTATGCCTCATCATTGATATACAAACCTTCCCTTTTTTTTAAGAAGAAACCTACGCCTATCTCATATATAATACATTCGCTATTAATTAATTGTTATTTATTATGTATTTTCTGAGCTATATTTATAACTTATCTAATAGACCATAGCATTAAATATTTTTCCATTAACTCGGGTAACAATTGCGCAGCTGGTAGCACAATTCTTCACGCACACTAGTTCTCAATGTTAACTGACAAGTGTCAAGTGACGATGTCTTACACACACTACAATATTGAGTTGCCTCCGGCATTCACGGAGCTGTTGTTTGTATAGAGCGCGGTATCTAGTCTAGCGCAGCCAGACCAATCATTTATCTAAGGGATGATGACTGATATTAGAAGTGTTCATAAAAATAAAAAATGAGATAATTGAAAAAATCTGACAAATCGGTGTAAATATGAAGAAGATACACGCTTTTAACGTTTTTGGATGGGATTAATCCCGTCCTTGTCACACGGTACGGAAAATGTACGGCGCTACTCGGCGCTATTATGAAGTTACATAGTCGTGTCGTCACTTCTACGATAGTACAGTCCTTGCAAAAATTGCCAAATTATACACGTATTAAGATAAGTATTAGACTTATCTTAATACGTTTATAATTTGGCAATTTTTTAAGCTTTTTCACTTTTTGTAATTTTGTTTGCACTATTTGGAAACAAACAATTTATTGAGATAAAAAAAAAAACATCAAACTCAAACTCAAATCATTTATTTCAATTCAACCATTTACAGGCACTTTTGAATTGTCAAGGAATCGGTCAGTCAGAAATATGAAGCTAGTTGCCCATTCCAAAGCGCAGTAGGTCACTATGGAGAAGAACGGGCAAGAAACTCCATGGACACTCTTTTAAATAATATTGTTGTTACAAATATATTAGTTACATCGATTAATGTTGACACTATAAGTGAGAACGATGTACAAAAACCGTACACGTTAAAATCGTCCAGAGTGCAGCAAAACATAATTAAAAACAATCCAGCAAATAAATTATTAAAATAAGCCGTGGCAGCTAAGAGATGACCAGTCCCAACTGACGGCGCCCGTTCACGAACATGACGCATGGATCAGCACCATTAAGCTCAACCATTTTGAAGGGAGCTAAATGATCCGACACACGCGCCACCGTCAGCGAGACATTTGAGTGAGCAATACATACTATCAGCCGCCAAGGCACATTCAAGTCAATCTATGACATTACCCGGTAAATGGTAGCTCTATAGTACAAAGTACTCACATCTGTGCAATGCATCAATATAATAAATCATCCCTATTAACTGTGAACGGGCTGTAGCAGTGTAGTGAATTCTAATTCGACTAAAACAATGAGCAGCATTAACCAGTATTTTATTATTTGTAAGATTTTTGTTGGCCTTGTGTACTCTCAAAGAAGTATAAACCGATAGCGCACCAGGAATCCAATACTTCATCTGGATCGTCATCATAAACTTGTAGCAATCCACTGCGGCCACTGCGGGACATATGCTCTCATCCAGCTATTCTCAGTCACCCGACGAAGATCGTCGCTCTCTTTGTTTGTCGATTCGTCGTCACTCAGGAACATTATCAAACTCAAAGCATTTATTTCAATTAAGCCATTTATTTCAATTAAGCAATTAACTTCATCGTTCTGACTGACCGACACCGGAACAATTCAAAAGTGCAGGCACTTGTGATGTGATGAAGTTAATTGCCCATTCCAAAGCGTATACAGAAGTATACAGTAAAAAGTTAACAAAAAAGAAAGAATCATGAGAGTAGGTAATTAAAATAAGCCGTGGCAGCAGATGACCAGTCCCCATTGACGACGCCCAATAACTGAATTTTGAAGGGGAATCGAATTATCAAACATATGCGCCACCATCAGCGAGGCGTTTGAGTGAGCATGACATACTCTCAACCGCAAGGGCACTATCATGTCATTAAAAAATGTCCCCAGTAAATGGTAGCATTATAGTACATGGTACTCACTTATAGAAAATAGAACATTTCCAGTAGATACTTACAAATGCAAGAACATAAAGATCAGTTTGACAGTCCCGATCTCGCTGGAGACCCCCAGAGAGAAGACAACGATGGCCGCCAGCAGGTCGCCGGTGGCCGGACACCGAATAAACACGAACCAGCACATTGACACGAGGTACACGTAGAAATAGCCCAAGCACACTGACACAGCCAGGATGTATAAGATTATTGAGATTGCTGGAAATCGATGGAATACTCGTAGTTAGTTTACATCGGCTGATCTACACTAAGAAGCTGTTGAACTTTTGTCAACCTTGTTTCTAAGATCAAAATAAGCAAAGCTAATCAATATATTGGAATGGGATTTAACAACAGATTAAATCTTGCACTAACCGGGGGTACATAATCAGCGTGGAATGTTTCCACTGCTCTGCCACAGGCCTCCTCTCTGTGAGAGGGAGTGGGCCATAACCCGCCACATGGGCCCAGTGCGGGATAGTTAACCGGTTAAACGAGTAAAAAGTCAATTATGAAAATAAAGTTTTAATGGAATCTTTATGCTCAAAATGAAACCAAAGTCATTTATTTCAAATTAGGCTGAGAACCATTAATTTTAGAATGTCAAAATTTATATATGACAGTTCCCCAAAACGCCCTGCCTTCACCACTTCCTATTGTTTTAGCTGGGGAAAAGAAGTGGCGCAACAAACTTCCCAGCGGCAGGAGTCGGGTATAAATACGAAAAATTAAATTAAATTAAATTAAAAAAAAGTATTTGCAGCAACAGGAGTTAAAAGACCGTCACAGGCTGATTTTCTCGTTTTTTTATTTGTAATTGCCCGTAATTTAAAATACATAGCAAACATTTATTTTTCTATTACTTAATTATTATGACTTGACCTGACCCCTCGCCCGATTCCGGCTTGACGGGATACCCCTTAAATAAAAATCAATTGGTGTTCTTTAATCTCGCTAAAACTCTGCTATTGTTTTTTTTACTCTTATACAGGGGCGGTTTAAAAAAAGGCATTACCTAGTTTTATAATAAAATTGATAGAATTGTTGTCATGTCTGCCAATGATTGAGTTTTCTTTTAGCCAACCACTCACTACAGGCAACAAGATTTAAAAAAAAACATTGCCAATGGCTTTGGAAATGGCATCTATTTCTTCAATTCAGTTAGCAGACATTTCTTAATCAAAGTGATCATTTACTTCATACATAACATCAATTAATAATGCATCAGCTTACGTTTCTTATTCCTGCAATCGATATTCAGGATCAGGGCTCTCAGCATCACAGACACGTTCCACAGCATGGTCTCCACATCACAGTACTCCAGACCGAACTTGCGAATAGTCTCCATCATTGTGATGCCTTATTTGACAATAAATGGTGCTGGCCTGCAATCAAACTGTTCATGGCCACGCCTTGTCAAATACTGAGACTGTATAACTTATACGAGTATCTGCTTTAATATTCTGCATAACGCTAATGGTATGTTGTTAAATTCGAAGTTTGGAAAGGGGTTGACATGATGAAATCATTTTCTTTTGTAAGTTGACATAAATTAAGGGTCGCGGACTTTGGTCTATATAGAATTTTGGTCCATCTGTTCAGTTTTACTAGTTTTTCTTATTATCCTGAACGTAAGGTACTGAAGCTGTTACGACTGTAAACCATTTACAAGAAAAAGTACCAGTTATCCTTATTTTAAGTAGTCAGCTGTAAAATCATCCAGACATATAAAATTGAATATAACCATCCTAAAAGGCGCTTAAGAGCAGGGCGACGTCTGAATTGTCCATACAAACGTAATACCGAAACCATTTGCAATTTAAGCATATTTCCACCACATTATGCTTATATTCGGATGAAGACAGTATTTATTCGTTCGGTTCCTACATCTTATTTTTTGATAAATACTTATCTTAAATGAAGTTAAGGAAAGAAGTGAAGGAAGAAGAAAAAAAGTATCGTTTTTTCTGTACTATAAACAACAATATCTGTAATGTTGTTGTATTAGAAACATAGCTTATATTATCTTGTTGCAAAAAGTCGAAAAAAAAAGAAAACAGATTAAGTTTTAATTCATTAGTATTGGTATTACGGAACACATCAAAAAAATTCAAAATTTTTCAATAGCTAGTAGTGCTATCGTGTCAAGCAAATGTCAATGTGTGCGTGGTCGTACTGCTCAGGGTAGTAGATGTGTATCGCTCGGACAAGCACACTTATAACCGATTTACCGCAACGTTTTGCCCCCCGCGCGCCGGGGTTTACCTTGTTTGTTGTCAGTGTTAGACGATTACTTTATTGTCCTGGGCGTGCGTATTTATTTGAATAATTGTATTGTAATATTTTTGACACTATTGACTTATAAATGCTGTGAACTTTGATTCAGATTGGCCTTATATTTGGTATCGAGTAACCTAACCATTGATAAATCAACTGAAATTTTCTTTGTGTAATTCAATTACGAAGTCAACATTAATTTATGTGCGAGAAATACTTTGCAATTTAAGAAAATAAATATTACAAAAATAAAACAAGTAAATTGTTTTAGTACACATGCAGTAAATTTGATAAAAATGTTGATACGTAACATTACAATACGGTCTTCCTAACGTTATTTCTTACTAGCTTCCGCCCGCGGCTTCGCCCATGTGGAGTGTTGATGAAAGGTAGCCTATAAGTACATAGGCTACTTTTTCCAGGCTTGAAACACAGTTCAGCGGATTGGCCGTGAAACATCACAGCCCCGCTCTGCGCGCGGTATGCTCCGTTCGGACAGTGGTAACTTTTGAACAATCCGTCCAAATTAATAATAAGTGTAAAAGACAAAGTTTATCTACATCAAACACCAAAAGCGATAAAGGTATTAATTTTGATGAGAATTAATTAAATACTCTAAAATGTGATTTGTAAAAACATAAAAGCAATTCATTTATGGCTCACTATTTTGCCTATAATAGCTTCCACATAAAATGTAGATGTATGGTGTCGTGGACTTTTATTTAGAATTGTTTATGACAAACAATCCACGATACATTATCATCGTGTATTACGTCTACACCAACACCATGCGGCTTAGACAGCGCACGACGATATAGCTCTCAGAGGGCTGGATTTTTCCGACTTACTTTATACTTATCATTATATTATGTACCAGCACTTCGCCCGCGACTTCGTCCGCGTGGATTTCGAAAAAAGAAAGTAGCCTATGTTCATCAGACATAATTTCGGCTTCTACTGGTAAAACAATTTTTCAAATTGGTCCAGTAGTTTCGTAGCCTATTCAATACAAACAAACAATCAAATCTTTCCTCTTTATAATATTAGTATAGACAAATCACACAATCTTTATAAATTATAGTCTATGTGTTATTCTGTTGTATTATTACTGTAAAATTTCTTGGTTTGAGTTTCACACTACTAGGTACCTAAGTATATTTAGTATAAATTAGTATTTACCTACCTATCTACCTACGTATGGAGCTTTGTTTGTTGCGTTTCTTTAGACCATGTTCGCACGGACGTAAATATCTCGAGGCGGGATTTTATCACGTACTGCATTTTCAACTCTCGGTGTTGAACCGAGCATTGAGAATTACAGCAGAGTGCTGCACACTGTTGGATTTTCAACTCTCGGCGCTAAGCAGTGCGTTGAAGATCCAGTGCGCGAAAAAAATATCTCAAGGACACTGGACCTTTATTGGTACTGTAACGTTTGTCCGACTTTATTACATTTCGTTTTTTTTAAATCGATGAATCAACAATAACAATGGTAACAGCAATATTTATGAAGAACATAACAAAATAAATATTTATTCAAAATCCTTTATTTTTATTGTTCTTAGCTCAGGACGGAGTTATTGATGTACTCGTATCACGTAAACAGGTATAAATTAGTGGAATATATTTTATTTGATACTTTAATTATTTGACTTGTATTCATTATTTATACATTTAGTAACAATTTTTAGTTAAGTAAAAGTAATAAGTACATAAATAAGACAGAAGAAGCCTTAGTTTTTTTAAAGAGCAGACCAAGGGAATAAATTATATATATCCCTATAATTTGTATTTACTCGACGTACAACGTCGGCCGGTTCCACCTAAGGCATCGTCCTAATGGAACGCGAATGCGCGATCATCGCAGGTTCGCGCTAATTTTACTAGTACGAACGCGCGATCAAACATATTGAACTCGAATAGGTGTCCTAACTGAAAATCGCATGACGCTGTCGCGCGATCAAAATGTTTGTAAATATATTCGTGCGAACTTAGCTCGTACGAACGTGCGATCAAACATACTGAATTCGAATAGGTGTCCTAATGAAATTCTCGCGAATCGCGTCGGCGCAGCGGGACACCGCGCCCGCGCCCCTCTCGCCTTGCCGGCCTGGCCGGCTGGCCAGCATTTTATTTCGTCGCGTCGTCAATTCGCGCGATGATCAATTAGGACATCAGTTTTTGCCATCGCGCGTACACGCGATGGTCGCATCGCTTACTCGCGCGATGATCGCGCAATCGCGTTCTATTAGGACGGTGTCTAAGACCACGCGCGATGACGATGTATAAAGACCATAAGTAGTAGTACCTTATATAATTTATTCAAGAACACCAACAGCATATCCTAGGTACTTTTCTTGATTTTCTCTACAAGGCCTAGATGTCGAAATATTCTTAAAATAATGTGAGATACCGGCATTATAAAGAAATTTCCAAGAAACGCATTACTAGTCTGTAGATTTACAAACGATTCCCCAAAGTCGTCAACAAAAACAACGCAAATCATGAACATACCTAATTACTAATAGATAGAAATATCTTCAGAGCCTTTACGAATGAATGGAAGGTACAGTTAGTACAGTACAGTTCATAATAGCTATCTATCTACTCACACAGTCACACACACACGGCTGCGCACCGCGTCCCTCACTCCCTTCTTTTGTTAAACAGACATAGCAATATTCCGAATCCGGCCTCGAATTTCTATAACGTGAGATGTTCGTCGTCCCCTTAAAATCAAGTGCTTTAAAAAGTTGAACGAAACTCGACCCTTTAACAATATTGTTACAGAGCAATCTATAAGAAACTTCTATCCTAACTAATCCATACTAATATTATAAATTCGAAAGTCACTCTGTCTGTATGTTAATTGATCACGCCTAAACCACTGAACGGATAAAATTTGGCCAGGACATAGATGGCATCTTCCATCTCTTGGGGAAGGAACTAGGCTAGGCTTTTTGTACCGGTAGCAGCATAGCATCCCATGGGATAATTCCCGAAATCTACGCCGGTGAAGCCGCGGGCAATAGTAATTATTATAAATGTGGAAGTAAGTTTGTTTGTTTGTTACGCTTTCACGCCAAAACAGTTGAAGGGATTTGGATGAAACTTGGCGCACATATAGACCATGACCTGAGTAAGGACATAAGCTACTTTTCACCCTGGATCGCAGAAGAAGTCGCGGGCAGCAGCTTGTAGAGTATAAAGGTCATTGGGCGTTTTCAACTCATTATATCGGACCCTTTTTCAAAGAGGCAACGATAAAGAAAATTATACAGTAAGAGGGCAAAGTCAGTTGAAAGAAACATTAAAATAAGTTGTATTAAGAATCTTTTCCTTTTAACGTTGAAATTCAGGAAAGTTGAAATTTGTTATTATTGTTATTACTTAATTTTGTTTTCTAATTCTTATTCTTTATTCTTACATGCTACAATAGTCTTTGGAACACGAGGCGGAATTTTAAATGAGACAATCTATATATTTTTAACCTAAAATACCTAGTGTATCATTTGGGATACACAGAAGTGCTGATTGTTACTTGACAGACAAAAATCTTTTACAATGCTAATGCTCTAAAAGAGGGCGTTTTCCAAGCAGCCAAAATGGGCGAAAATAGCCACTTTTTCACACTAGTGCTGTTTACTTTTAGTTTTTTTGTTTGTTAATTTTTAACTCTATCGTCAGCCCGACGCAAAGAGTTTTCATTATTTGTTTTTTTTTTTACATTGATACAAAATGTACACTAAAACGAATGCTTCATTAATAAACGTCTTTTTTATATTATTTTTTGATTTCTTAGCACAATCCATAGAAACACGTTGTATGATACACGTGCGTAAGATGATTTCCGACTCATGACGACTACACTCGTCGTAAATCAGCTACTTTCCGAACTTGTACACTAAAAACTATAGTGCGCCTTAAACACTAACTTTGCAGGCACCTAATGAATTTTACGAGAAGGTAATACAAACTGAGAAATAATGACTATTTTTCTACATATGTTTTTTTTTAAACCTACATTCACTAAGCCACTTCAAAGTTACGACTGTTTCTAACTAACTAATGATTTCAAGACTTGCACCGCAATTAATGCTCAACTTAGCCATATAATCACCCAAGTTAAAGCCTACTAGATCATTCATATTTAAGCAGCCTGAATGATAGAGTTACCTCTAATAACATGTTACAAATAAATCGTTTGAGAAGGTTTGCAATAGGTGCGAATAATTAATTGGATTTTATTTAACTATTCCCTAAAGTTGTATTATGACTTAACAAGTCTTTATTTGGATAATTAAATCATATATTATTTGAGCGGTTATCGTTTATATTCGACGATATTGCCTGTTCGGTTTTCACCATCATTTCAAGAATTTCTTCCGGAAGGTTGATACTGAAACTCTATTAAATGATCGCAGCTCGAATCCCAGGGCTCGTGGGCAGGGCACATTGCTCGCAGAACAGATGGCCGATGGGGCCGAAAGGTTAGAGAATGGTGATCGAGTAACGAAAGACGTAGCGTCGGAAGGCCTCCCACAAGGTGGACCGACGATCTTGTGAAGCCCGCAGGCATCCGCTGGATACGGGCAGCACAGAACCGTTCAACGTGGCGGTGCTTGGGGGAGGCCTATGTCCAGCAGTGGACGTCTTTCGGCTGAAATAATGATGATGACGATCAGCTCAGTAACTACTGAACACCCTAGTAGCGTAACACACTTACAATCACAAACTTAATCATTTTGAAGGATATTGCTAATTCATTGCTTCATAGTTATGTTCGAAGAAAAATCTCCTCAGCAACGTTAATAACACAATGAATATGGCTGAACAGTCAAAATAAAATCCATTCTACTGTCAGTATGTTACGCAATTACTAGCTGTCATTGTCATTTAAATCGTGTTTTAACACTAATATCCAATAAGGGATGTCCTTCTCCAGGTCCGAGGCGACCTATCTGTCAAATTCGGTCGATCCAGTGATTTTGGCGCGAAAAAGTTGCTGACAGGCAGACATACAAACATAGTTACTTTCGCATTTACGAATATTAGTACGGATTGGCTGGCAAATTAAGAATGAAAAATATTTAGTTGTAAGTATAATAAATGGATGACAAATTCAAGCAAAAATTGGTAACTGGGCAAGTCACTAGGTGAAAGAGATGGTCGTAGTATTAGGGCTTAATCTTGTCGGAACAAAACTAAGACAATGAATGTAGAATGCCCTAATCTGGAACGAAGCTAGACTCCTGTGGGGTGATTGCGGAACACAATATGTAACAGGGGGTTATGTATGAGTTTCATTTAGACAGTTCAACAACATTCATTTATATATGATTTCATTTCTGAAAGTAGGTTTGTACAAACACTTTTACACGTCAATCAATCATATTTTAAACTATATATTTTATTTATTACTAAATTATAAATTATTATTAGAGTAATTGTACGCCGTTAACGGCAAAAAAATAGCGTTCATTTTATTAATTTGACATCTGTACTTTTTGTTTACCTGTGTGTTAAGTACGAATCCCTAATAGGTGCCACCGACGCTGCAATTCCCTCAATTTACGATGTGTGTGCACAAAACTGCTTCGATGACGTCAGTCCACGAGCCGCTGACGCAGCGAAATTCAACATTAGCGATTAGTTATTTTGATTCGTATTTTTGTCATTCCTTATTCTAGCATCGAATAGGTTTCACCAATCTTAATTGTAATAATTTCCCTTATAATAAATTTGTTTAAAATAACTTTGGTATTTTTTCGAATCCTCCGTCTGCAGTTTACTTAATTGGTGCAGTATGTAGGATACTCGCGGGCCGGTTCTTGAATCACGTTAGAATCATCTCACATCGATAACCACGATCGCGAGTCACCCGAGTGAGTATCAAGTCACGTCACGAGTATCCTGAATCTACAGTAAAGCTGCGGAGCCGAGTAGAGAATCCAGACATCACGGAGACGAACCAGATATGAAATTTATGTGAGTACATCAGAATCTTTCTCGTGTTGCTTCCCATCTATTCCTAGTTACTTTTATGTCCAAGATTTTCCATCACGAGAGATCTTCTACAAGCGCGCCGACATATAGTAGATATTAACAGAGATTTAGACCGTGAGTCCACGTTTATTAACATCTGTGACCGGATTGTCTCCCAGTATGCAAGCTCTGCCAGCCAGGCAGTGAGCTAGGGAATCTGTGTCTTTTAAATGGCATTCTAACAAGATCACAAGAAGAAACGGTACAATGACCTCTCGTTGGCTACGCAAGGTAATCGAACCCCTAAGGAGTTTTACGAAATGTATAAACCTTCTCTCGAACGCCTGTAACGGATTAAATATTCCGCGACACCCAGTACTAACTGGCCTGCTCCAGTAGGACAGCGTGGATATCAACCTCAGCCTGAGGCTTTCAAGTTCAACATGCCTAACCGTTACCAAACTATCAATCCATCCTCAAAGTAGCGTTTTTAAATTTCCACCCAGGAATAATCCACCACAAAATTCGGGTCGAAAACCCATTAGCGGCGTTCAGCATTTAATTCCGAAACCATTACCCATGACACCAGGGTATGTTTGTCATGGAAACGGGAAAAATCACCGAAGATGCGCGAGTTGAATCATAATGAACTTGCTTTGCCTGATAGTTCATATTACTCTGCTGATTACTACTATGAGCCAGGATATGACTACGACACAGACTGGAACGGCTTTAAATTTTTTTGTGACTGATTATAACACTAATATGACTGACTGTAATGTGAAATGTGATAATCAGGTTACAGGTGAGACAGAGCCTTAACAAGACTCTTAACTGTGCTAATCAGAATCAGGATGTTCAGTCGGACCAGAGATCCAAAGAGCAAAAATAGACCTCAATTTACAGACTCATAGATCTACCTTACATACCTTACATTGAAATTTCTTGCCCGCTTTTAGTTTTTTTAATTGACACTGGCGCTAACCAGTCATTTATTAGCCCCGAAGCTGTACAAAAGTTTTCTATTATTATCCCCTCAACCATGACCCTTGCTCACTGATATTTGATAACGAAAGGGTATCGATAGCTTTTAGTATATACGGGAATTTCATCTGTTGTTCTTATGCGATGTTTTATTTTATTAGTGAAAGTCAATGGTTCCCCGTCAATGTAAAATACATCCGCATAGCGGGAGCAAAGTGTTAAAAGATTAGCTTTTTCCTCTCCATTAAGGTGGTTTGTACGCAAACGGGATAATACGTCACACAGCATTAAATGGTTCTGCACAAGTTGGCTGGTCTAATGAAAATTGACTTTATTGGGAGTTGGATTTTCCAACTCCACATATCCACTACTATTAGCTACAGGGGTAAGGCACTCGTGGATAATACAATTACAAAAAACTTGTTCACTCACTAACACATCGCCATCCGGGGCATTAATACGTAGTCTTACTAATTCAGTAGGTACTTTTAGCAGGGATAATATATTCATACAGGTTGATGTTGCGTGAATTATGTACTTTCAATTGGATTCGTAGCAGTTCGCGTTACTAAATGGAAATCTTTTAAATCTATTTAAGCCTCCCATTCGGATAATAAGTCTAACCCTATAAGGTCATCAAAGTAATTGTCAAAACGGTAAACGAATAATTTGATACTATCGACCTCGTTGATTTAGCTTTGATTAAAACACGGTAGAGTTATGGAGTTATCATTTTTACTAACACTGTGAACATTTGTAACTTCGAAAGGGTCATGGTTGCGGGAAAAGCATAGAAAAACTTTTGTAAACTTTTGCCAGTGTCAATAAAATTATTTAAAAGAGGGCACGAAATGTCAATGTAAGGTATGTAAGGCAGGTCTATGAGTCTGTAAATTGAGGTCTACTTTTGCTCTTTGGATCTCTGAAACCTATTTACAGAAAATAAATCATTTATCATTATTCTGGTCCGACTTAAAATCGTGATTCTGATTAGCAAAGTTAGGGCCGGGTTCGATGTGAGATGATTCTAACGCGATTAAAGAACCTGCCCGCGAGTTTCCTACCAACTGCGCCAATTAAGTAAACTGCAGACGGGGCATCGAAAAAAAAAAAGTTATTTTTAAACTAATTTATTTTAAGGGAAAATACGTAGCAATATAACCACAAATAACTAATCGCTGATGTCGAATTACGCTGCGTCGGCGGCTCGTGGCTGGACGGACGTCATCGATGCAGTATTTTGCAATCTGCGTTAATTCAAGGTAGTAGTTAACATACAGGTAAACAAAAAGTACAGATGTCGATATTAATAAAAATGAACGCTATTTCATGTCGTTAACGGCGCACAAATACGCTAATAATAATTTAGAATTAATTAGTAATAACTAAAACATGTAGTTAAAATAACTTAAATATGATTGAAGTGTAAAAGTGCAAACCTACATAAAGAAATAAAATCATATTTCAATGAATTTTGTTGAACTGTCAAAATTAAACCCATAGCTACTGATACATAGTGTGTACCGCAATCAGCCCACAGGAGTCTAGATTCGTTCAAGATTAGGACATTCTACATTCATTGTCTTAGTTTTTTCCGCCAAGATTAAGCCCTAAATCTACGATCATCTCTTTCACCTAGTCACTTGCCCCGTTACCCATTTTCGCTTGAATTTGTCATCCAATTGCGAAAGTAACTATGTTTGTATGTCTGTCTGTCAGCTACTTTTTCACGCCAAAATCACTGGATCAACCGAATTTGACAGATAGGAGGCCTCGGACATGAAGAAGGACTTCCCTTGTATTAAAACATGATTAAAATGACAAAATACAGCTATATAAATCAACAGCTAGTACAATGAGTGAGCGTGTGATTGCCTCGCCACATAATTAGCCCTACATTGAAGCCCAGCCATAGCCGCCCTGTATTTTGTATGCAATCGATTTTACGAATGATGAATTTGCGGTATTAGATGTACCGCAAATTCATCGTTTCCAACTATCTTTTAAATGCAAAATAAGTTTTTGTTATTGTATTTTTATATATTTGTTTGAACTCAAAATAAAATATAATTATAACGACACCCTCCAAATGACCTACCGAATTAATTGGAAAATGGTTAGTAGGGTAACTGTATCTAAATAGGTACGTGCTGTGGCATTTTGTTACACCAAAAACACATCTTATTATCTATTTATGTATTTAACACCTGAGGAGCTGTTGTGCACAGCAATTCTTTCTATGAGTAGGTACTAAAGTCTTTATGAAAATTGAATGACACTCATTTAACTTGCATTTGTTTATCTGATATTGTTGTACTGCTGAAAAGCAAACCTTTAGCTACCTCTGTCTATTTTCCACATCCATTTATCTCATTTCATGTGATCTCATATTATTTTCCTTTTATTGAATGTTGTGACATTTTGTATCTAACATTGTCATCTGTCAGTTTTTCTTTTTCTATGGTATAGAGCTAAGAGGTCGTCTATTTTATTGTAAAGGTATCGTAAAACTTGTGTTAAGCCAGGTTCTCACTGTAAGCCATCTTTATTGTTCCTGGCCGATAACCAATTAAGAAGTATTTGGATTGAAAACTAAAAAAGTCACTTCTGGAACGATCAGTCAGGGCCTATATAAGGCAACCGTTACTTTTCACCAGGTTCTTTTGATTCCGGTTCTTTTGATTCCGTCTTTTGACTCGTTCTTTTGACTCGCCCTTCTGGCTCGCTCTGTTGGCTTCTTTCTTTTCGTACTTTTTCTTACTCTATGTTTTTCTAAAAGCTATTTAAATATAAACCTTCATATAAGTTATTCTCAGTGAATTTATTACAAACATCTTGTGTGTGTAAATGTGTTCGATTCACTCGATCACCTCCGACCCTCCCACTCGACGGACTGTGGGACGGAGGAGCGGCTGACGCGAGCTGATTCAACCGTGAGCTGCTTCGCGACTGTGAGCACGGAGAGGCTACTGCGAGCTTCAACTCGACAGACTGCGGGCCGGAGGAGCGGCCGACGCCTCGAGCTGCTGCACGACTGTGAGCTCCCTCGTGTTAGACTGCGGGCCAGAGGATCGTCCTATGCTACTACTAATCGATCCTATTCCTTAATATCTTTTTCTATGCAATTTTGTATTTTATAATCTAATAACTTGTAACGACGTTTAGCCAGTCGGCTAAACGTTTCGTTACAGTTTGCCGCCCTTCTTTCTTGAACCTCACACCCTCTACTATAATACACTCTATCTCATGCACTCTATAGGCGAAAACGTCTTTAAACCCTCCTCAAACATACACTCACACTATCTTGAAACATTTTTACTCTAACGCCGTCACGCGCGATATCTAACTATTTTCATAGCGTGGGCTCGATTTGTCTTCAAAATTCTAAAAACTGCTACCGATTTCATAATTCATCATTATTTATAACTAGACCTTTTACTTTATAAAAGTTTTTAATTTTCATAACTTGAACTTTAAAAACCTAGTTACTCATAAGAGTACCTTTCTCTTAAGGGGATCCCTAGACGATCAATCCCCTCTAACTTAAAAAAAATCTAATACTAATGTTAGAACCCTCCGAAACCCTCTTATTTATTTATTTATTTATTTGAGGATTACCAACGAGATATACATTACATTACAATCTTTTACAACTAAATCTTGTATGAGAACTTATCCCGCAATGCAAACTCAATTACAGGTAACCACAGCTTACACATTAGCGAGTAGGTACACATGCTCTGAATACATTTTTAATTAAATATACATTTAAAAAGAGAGAAAAAAAAAACGATTTACATGTTCAATGCCATCAATACAATAAAATACAATACAATAAACAAATTGTATTATTTCTGAATTAAATTAATTAATTAACTCTTAGTACCACTCTAACCCTCTCTTAGTGCCTCTCTAAGTACCTCTCTAATCTTCTCTAATCCTCTCTTAGTATCTCTCTAATCCTCTCTAAGTACCTCTCTAACCCTCTCTTAGTACCTCTCTAACCCTCTCTTAGTACCTCTCTAACCCTCTCTTAGTACCTCTCTAACCCTCTCTTAGTACCTCTCTAACCCTCTCTTAGTACCTCTCTAACCCTCTCTTAGTACCTCTCTAACCCTCTCTTAGTACCTCTCTAACCCTCTCTTAGTACCTCTCTAACCCTCTCTTAGTACCTCTCTAACCCTCTCTTAGTACCTCTCTAACCCTCTCTTAGTACCTCTCTTAGTACCTCTCTAAGTACCTCTCTAACCCTCTCTAAGTACCTCTTTAAGTACCTCTCTAACCCTCTCTAACCCTCTCTAAGTACCTCTCTAAGTACCTCTCTAACCCTCTCTTAGTACCTCTCTAACCCTCTCTTAGTACCTCTCTTAGTACCTCTCTAAGTACCTCTCTAACCCTCTCTTAGTACCTCTCTTAGTACCTCTCTAAGTACCTCTCTAACCCTCTCTTAGTACCTCTCTAACCCTCATAGATCCTCTTAGACCCTCTAAGTATTACCCTCTCAAACCCTCCTGGATCCTATTAGTCTCTCTCTTAGTTTAACCCTCTCAAACCCTCTTAGTACCTCTTTGGCCCTCTTAGACACTCTGAGTATATCGCTCTATACCTTATTAGTACCTCTTATACACTCTTAGTATAACCCTCTTAGTACCTCTTATAACCCGCTAAGACTCTCATAAGCACTTAACCTATAAGGCTAACTTTGTAATGCCATTATTTATTTACTTTATTCTTATGATTGTATATAGGTTCTTTAGCCATACTCTTTCGAGCGGTTGGCAACTCTATAAAAAAGCCCCTAATGCCATTTAGTTTTAACATTCTTCTTAAACTTGGTTTTCTTAAACTTGGTTTTCTTAAACTTGTGTTTCTCTTAAACTTGGGTTTCTCTTAAACTTGGGTTTCTCTTAAACTTGGGTTTCTCTTAAACTTGGGTTTCTCTTAAACTTGGGTTTCTCTTAAACTTGAGTTTCTCTTAAACTTGGGTTTCTCTTAAACTTGGGTTTCTCTTAAACTTGAGTTTCTCTTAAACTTGGGTTTCTCTTAAACTCTTAAAACCGAGTTTTATCTCAAACTTGGTTTTCTTAATGCCTTGTACATACTGTAAATAATTTAAATATGGGTTTTCAAACAGGTGCGTGTGACGACACCTAATTAAAAAAATAAGCCTTCGTAATTTAATTAAATATTTCCTTGTGGAGTATGCGTCATCGAATGTGAACCATATCCCCTCCTATGATTGAATGAGAGAGTTTGCTGAAAGAATGAAAGAGATTGTATGTTAGGTCAAGGAATTATTTTAACCATCAAAATTTTCAATGAGTTGAAAATTTTCCGGGGTTCTTGGGGAAATGTGGCATTTTGTTACACCAAAAACACATCTTATTATCTATTTATGTATTTAACACCTGAGGAGCTGTTGTGCACAGCAATTCTTTCTATGAGTAGGTACTAAAGTCTTTATGAAAATTGAATGACACTCATTTAACTTGCATTTGTTTATCTGATATTGTTGTACTGCTGAAAAGCTAACCTTTAGCTACCTCTGTCTATTTTCCACATCCATTTATCTCATTTCATGTGATCTCATATTATTTTCCTTTTATTGAATGTTGTGACATTTTGTATCTAACATTGTCATCTGTCAGTTTTTCTTTTTCTATGGTATAGAGATAAATGATAAATGATTTTATTTCTGTAAATAGGTTTGTACAAACACTTTTACACGTCAATAAAGGTTAAGCTCCCGCTTGAGTCCGCCAGTTCGAGACGTCTTTGAGAAATACAATAGAAATCAAATAACGTGGCGTGTGACGCCGCCGCTAGTACACAGGGACGAGAGGTCCTGACATCAAATAACGTGACGTGCGACGCCGACGCTAATACACAGAAACGAGAGATACGACGCGAGCTCCCTTGCGACGGACTACAGACCGGTGGAGCGGCCTGCGCGAGCTCTCTCGCAACGGGCTGCGGGCTGATGGAGAGGCTGCTGCGAACTACCTCCCGACGGACTGCAGGACGGAGGAGCGGCCGACGCGAGCTGATTTTATTCGTGAGCTGCTTCGGATCGTCCTACGCGAGCTTCGACTAACTCATAATTTAATATCTTCTTCTACATACCTATGTATTTTATAATCTAAAAATTACACTAACTTGTAACCACGTTTGGCCAGTCGGCTAAACGTTACGTTACAGTGCCTACGTAGGATGCCTACGTCATAGTAACCATCTGTGTGCCAAACTTCAGCAAAATCCGTTCAATGGTGCGAGCTATACATTGATAGATCACCCAATAAGTCACGGTATCCTTTTATAAAAATTAACAATATTTATTTGTTTAAGACTAAAACCTATTAACAATGAAGATTTAAACTTAAATTACACTTTGACTTAGTGGCAAGATACAAAACATGTGCAACTGGGCTTAAACTAGGAGGAGGACTCCTGTGCTGTACCGGTTCCCCGGAGGAGGCCCGGCGGGGGACGACCACAGACAGAGGTGCCGACTTAAAAGCAAATAGATCAACAAACTTAAACTCTCCGATAATTCAAAAACAACTGTCCTTTAGATTCTAGACAGTTATATGTAACAGCCGTAACAAAGCAAATTCATAGGTTGTCAGTTTGCTTCATAATTAAGTTCCCTGACTGTACATACATAAATACCAAAATACCTAATTTCACAACAAAACCCAGACCGCGGCGTGATTAGCTCTTAACAGGCACACTGAAACAAATGAAGCGCTCATAAAGTAGACTAACGGTTGGATTGGGTTAGTTAGTC
Organism: Dasypolia templi; assembly: GCA_963555695.1. Classification (NCBI taxonomy): domain Eukaryota; kingdom Metazoa; phylum Arthropoda; class Insecta; order Lepidoptera; family Noctuidae; genus Dasypolia; species Dasypolia templi. The sequence continues at coordinate 22,408,945 of OY743157.1, forward strand.
CCGCCTAGTCGGGATTACATTACACATGCTTTTGGGGATGAAGCACATGGACATGTGCTGTGGTGATAAGCGCATTATCGTTTCATTAGTGTGGGTCAAATTTACAAGCGAACAAGCAACGGTGCAGCTTATCATATACACATAATGTAAGCCATACACGTTACGATACACTTGCGCTCGATTTCGACTTCCTCTGCTGGACATAGGCCTCCCCCATGGACTGCCATTTCGACCAGTTCTGTGCTTTCCGCATGTGGGAGGCTTTCCAACGCTTCGTCTTCCAGTACGAGGTAGCTATTTTTTTATTTTGCCACACCAAAAGTTTGGTCCAAAATGACTCATGGTCCTTTTGCATTTTCATTCCACTGCGTACTGGTGCAAGCCTGAACTTGTACAAGTATGTCGTGACGTGTATGGCTACCATAAAGGGTTGTCATGCGTCCCGTAAGTTGTCTTGTGTTATCCAAATCCGGTAAAAACCAGCAAAATTTTCACATTTCTTTTATTACGAAGGATTGAAAGATTACGTTTGACGTCGTATTGAATCGTACCCATGCATTGGTTTTTATATCTGATATCACAAAATCAATATCATATTAATTTTAATTAACCATATAATCATTCAACGCCCAACTTGCGAGCGTGATGTACAAGGTGTCGTTTTGCATCCTCGTCAAATTCTCGACACGAATCAATAATAAAAATAAGTAGGTAATTTTTCATTTTGGTTTTTCTAAATTTCAGGAATCGACTTGTGTGGAACGCGCATGTTAAAACGCGGCCCGTGTGATACCGCACTGTAACTGCCCTGTTATGCGATATAGCTTTGCGGCATTGCCTACCGCATATGCAGCGGGGCGATTCTGTTCTTATAAAAAGAAGAAGAAGAGATTTTTTTAAAGTTTATTCTGAAAAACTTGCAAACTTGAGAACTTAAAAAAATAAAAAATAAAACAAGTATTTATTAATTATTCAGCAAACATCGTAATTTTATTTGATTATTTATGTCTTTCATAACAGCCTCCTAAAATTGGACGAGGATGCAAAACGACACGTTGCATATATTAAATATTCATTGAATGTGGTGAAAGGAAAGATTGTTTTTATTATTATTGTCTGAAATTCATTTAGGTATTATGTTCTGTCTGTTCAGCCTTTTTTTTTCCACCGCGTCCCAGGACTCCTCGCTGCCGACCATCGAACTCAATACGGTCGGCAGAGACAGGTCACTGCCTTCTTTTGTGATGAGGGCACGGCGCGGCACACCCTGCCAGCGTATGCCACGCCGTGTCCTCCCGGCAGTCGACGCAGTGGTGACACCGGGCGTCCGGCTCGCTGTTAATGCGACACAGATACTTCCAGAAGCAACCATGCCCCGAGAGCACCTGCGTCGCCCACAACGACAGGGAGCCCTGCCTCCTCCCGAGCCATTCATCGAGCATTGGTCGGATCGCCTCGAGGGTGGCAAGGCTGGCGGAAGGGCGCAGAAGCCTGTCCCGCCACTCCGCCACAAGAACCTTGCTAAGCTGCGACCGACGTAGCTCGATCTCTAGCTGCATCGGTCCACCGCCCCGCGCCCGCAATTCCTCGCGCCACCGGTAAAGAGACGAGAGGGCTCTCGCCCTTAGGTCCCATGGCGGAGATCGGGCCAGTGCACAAGCCGCCTCATAGGAGATTGTGCGATACCCCCTGATGCCATGACGCCCATCGCCCTCTGCGGTTTTCGCAGCATCGCGATGCTGCCGGCCGTCAGGTCACAGGCCCACACTGGGGCCCCGTACAGGGCCATGGATCGCACGACCCCCACTGTCTGTTCAGCCTGCCTCAAGGGCTTAATAACATTTAGTTGACTACTCCATCAAACTTTCAATGACCACAAGCAACGTGTGAATCATGCAAAAAAACATATACTGAAGTGATGCTACTGTACATGGATCTTCTTCAACAAACTTCACCAATCAACCAACAAACATTGTAGTAACGGGTTTTCCAATACGGGGCCACGTGAAAGAGAAGGTCTACGCCAACAGCCCAGCGTCGATTCAAGACCTCAAAGATGGAATTCGTGAGGCTATCGAGGACATAGGGCATCCACTTTGCGATTTGGTTATGGAAAATTTCATGAAAAGGATATGGTCCTGTAAGCGTGGTCGTGGTGGTCATTTGCCTGATGTTATTTTCCACTATTAACGGCATACGGAAGGTATGCCGTAATAGTGAAAAATAACATCATCTTTATAATGAAATAAACATCCGATCATTTATATTAAAGGCGATGCAAGGTCGGGTGTTAAGGAGACAAATGAAACGCATGAGGTTCGAGAATACACTGACTATATTGGAATAAAGATACCTTATTATATACCTTACAACTACTACATCACACCTTCCCCTTTATTTAAAAAAAATAATAATATTACACAATTGTTATTTTGTAATTTTAATATAAATTTAACCTAATTATGGCTTAAAACTACATAGTAATATTATAACATAAGAATATAATATTCTAAATTAATATACATGACACTTGAGAGGCCTATTTAGTAAACACACATTGGTTACTTTAGTCATTTTTATAAAGTTTTTTTTTTATGAACTAGATATTCTTTTCCACTTTTCAAAATTTTAACATTAGTATCCATGTCATCAATTACTACATAAGGTCCCAAATTATAGGGTCCATTTCACTATCTAATATATTTTTAATAAAAACAAATCACCCTTTTTATAATACACTGGGTTTATATTAATATCATAGTTATGCTTTCTCTTAACCTTACTCTTAATTATGCATCTTTTTGCGCTTAGCGTAATTGTCATGAGCATACAAAGGATCTACCGTAAATCCTTCTAAATTTGTCGGTAATACGCAGCGTTTGCCAAACACTAATTCATGTATGAAAAACACAAATACGGCAACCAAGTACTCCATGTACTTGTTTGATTCTCACAAATAATCCTAAGATACGCACCCATCGCTTTATGATTGTTTTCCAGCGCCCCAATACTTCATGATGGTATGCTGTAGACGAAATTTGGTTGATTTTTAAGATTTGACTTACCTCTCTCATAGTACTTGATATAAACTCCGACCCACGTTCGGTCGCTATTTCTCTAGGTATGCCATGTCTTAAAATAAAATTATCTACAAATGCACGAGCTACACTGACTGTATCTTTATTGTGTAGAGGGTACGCCTCCGTAAATTTCGATAACTCACACTGTAGAGTCAAGATATATTTGTAGTTATATATGTCTGTTGGTAGCGGCCCCACAATATCTAAAAATATTTTTTCTAGTGCTGAATTTGCAGTCGTTGTGACCTGCATAGGCTGCTTGGTGTGTTAAGAATATTTTTGTTTCTTACACTGCTCACATTTAGAGACATAATCACCGACATCTTTTTCCCAACTTGGCCAAAAATAATACTTTTTAATATTATTTACCATCCGCCTAATGCCCGCGTGGCCACTTGTGGGCAATAGGTGGAAGTCATTTAATATCACACACCTGTTATCTATATTATTTATTCTCTGGACATTACTGACTACACAAATTCGTGGTCCGGACCATTTTACATAATTTTTTATTTCAAATTAAAGAATATCGTTTTGCAAAAATGTACATTTAGTGGGGTTTATTTATAAATTTACTTTTCGTAATCTAGAAAAAACATCCATCAAATTTTGATTATGAATACTCAAATTTCTACCCATTACTACCAAATCGTCCTGGTAAATGAGACATTTATCATAATTGAGGCCAGACATTGCAATGGTCATCATTCTACTAAAACTATTGGGACTAGACTTGAGCCCCATCGGCATGCGAGTCATCTGATACTGATGTTACCTGTAGTAAATGCCGTTTAGGGTCTGCAGCTTTCTTTTAATGTAATTTGAAAGAATCCTTGAGCTAAATCTAAATGAGTAAAGTGCATTGCTCCTGCCAAAGAATCTAGTATTGTCTGTTCATAAATTCGGGTAGTGGATAATTTGTCCCCTGGTAGATGGAAAATATAAGGAAATTTTGCACAAATACATTCTATCGATTTCTGCTCCTCTACATTTAAGCCTTTTAAGTTTAATGAGGAAAGTAACCCTTTCCGAATCCACAGTATCCCTATTAAATTGACAAATATAGTATAAATTTTACTTACTTGTGCTAACTTGAAAATAATTTAAATATACATTTGTGTCTCGAGTATTTAAAATACGAATAGGCATTTTTCCGTCAATCGGTTTATTTATACTACTAGCTAAATAAACGCCATCACATAATTGTTGATTTGACACCACACACTCTTCTTTCAATGTCGTATTAATGTAATGCGTGGATTCGCTAATGATATAGTAGCCGTTACGCGTTGTCTGATTATTTTCGAACGATAGTCTTACTAACTTAGAGTCATTGGTCAGATGTAACGTATTGAGTTCAAAATTTAAAATAGCTCTGTATTGTGTTTATTTATTTCAAACTTACACACACTATCTTTACAGGATGACCCCAATACAATAGTGGTTTGTAACCATCGTCCAATAAATTTAAAAATCAACTTACAGCTAATACTTAAACATCTAAACTTTAACAATACAAACACAAAACTCTTTTTACAACTGAAGTAAGACTAAAGAATTTTACAATTATGTGAACCTACCTATGTAATAATTATCGAAAAAAATACATATAAAATCAGACTTAACCCAGAATATTAATATTTAAACATTACTTACAAAATTCAACAACACTCTTGCGAATTCACTCAGATTGCACGAAAATATGTGCACATATTGTGCGGGTGAGGGGTGTTTTTGACAGCAGGTTAGTTTTGGCAGTAGGCACTGCCAGCAGTGGCGGTCGCCGCCGCCTCCACACGTACCGGTCTGGTACGCACAGCTTCAGGTGACGAAGCACACCCGGGTTATGAGCGCTATAACTCCACGCAGGAGCTTAAGCGCATACGCCGCAAGTGTAAACTCCACTATCGGTAAATAGTTTTCTCGACAGTCATAGAGGGGCTGCCGAGAACAATTACATTAGGTGCCAGACCGCGCAGACAGAAATACATAGAGAATGCGATCTGACAGGACACAATTAAGAATAAAGGCAATCACACTGAGCACTTACCCGTTTATCTCGGGGTTATTTAAACTTACGGCTTGATCTGCTTGTTGCGAAGGAAAGGGAACGTTAGGCGTCAAGCAGGGATATTTACAGCCCAATCCAATAGCGTTAGTGACTGTTTGTGACCAAAGTGGAATAAATACTGCCACTATCAACAGCCTCGTATCAGATGCTAAACGACAATATTTAAGGAAGGCGCAAAATTTTAAAAACAATATTTTCATTGTTGGTGCACAAGAAATAATACCCCTGTACGATGTGCCACACCTTTTAAAGGGTTTGAGGAACAATTTATTAAATAAAGATTTATTATTTGTTGATCCAATTTCAAAAGAGGAGGTAACTGTCAAATGGGAATATTTTAATATGCTCTATGAGGCCGACAAATGTTATGGTGAGCTCCGGTTGATGCACAAACTAACAGAAGAGCATGTACTGGCCGAAAAAATTAATAAAATGCGGGTCAAGCCAGCGGCCCAGCTATTTAGCCACAGCGTAGCTGTTGGCATAAGACATTTGTCAATTAGGAAAGAAGTTCCAAAAGATATGGAAAAACTCATACCATTCATACTAATGATTGATAAATTTTTTGATAGCCTGAATTGTGGCACTTTTTATGTAAAAAACGGCAAAATCTACAAAGGAGCTGTAAAAAAAAACTCTCCACATCACAAACTGTGGAATGATGCGATAAGATTTTTTAATTTTGTACGTTATGTTGATAGAGTAAGCCAAATAGAAAAACGAGTTCCAACCCTAATTAATTGGATTAAAACAATAGACGGATTCCAACTTTTGTGGAAAACATTGAATGAGAAACACTGCCAAGATTGTTTACTGACTCAAAACTGCAACCAGGATCCTCTGGAAAATTTCTTTGGTAATGTCAGGAGTATGGGTGCTCGCAATGTATCGCCGAATTGTGTAGGGTTTGAGGGAGCATATAAAACATTACTCTTAAATAATTTTAGTGCTCACCATTCACCTCATGCAAATTGTGAAGAGGACACAAATTCTTGCCTACAATCATTGCTGTTTTTTATCACTGATAAAGAAAAAAAACAGGATGAACCTGCTAGATATAGAAATGTGCACATTGGTGAGCCACATGAACTTTTTACGATAGACGACACCGAAACTCCTGGCATCTACCAAAGAAATTATGTTTGTGGATGGGCTTTAACAAAGGTATTAAAATCGGTAAAAGGGTGCAAAAAATGTAAGGCTTCTCTTTGTGGCAGTAAAAACGCAACAGGGAACGAATTTATAAAATTAAGGGAGTATAATAAAAACAAAACTTGGTTGGTATATCCTTCAAAAAGTTTGGCTTTATCTTTTAGCCATATCCAATATGTGTTATCAATTTTTTTAACTCACGATGTGCACTTACCAGGTATAAAAGAACGAATAACATCTCTTGTAGAAATAACGTCCGACTTTTCGTATCACAATTGTAGTAAACATAAAGAAATATTTATAAAATGCTTTACAGATATTACGACAAATGTGTTAGTGTATAGTTGGTGCAAAAGTGTAAATAGAATTTTATCAGGCAAATACAGTTATGATGGTGAAGACCAAATTAAATTAGCAGCACTTTCGTATTTCACAAAACATAAAACGAAACCAAAAAAATAAATGGCATCAATAGGTGATGCCATAATTTTATATTTTGGCTGTTAATTTAATTTGGTGTTCATATTTGACTGCACAGTTCTTCCAATGATTGCTTAATTTAATTATTTATGCTGACGTGATTAAAGTTTTTTTACCTATATGATTTGCTGGGATTATTTATAGGCGATCGATCACCAGCAGGCCCAATTTGCATTATTATTTATTTTCTCTGTCAAATGCAAATTTGGCTCTGGTGTAAAGATCGCCTTTAAGTACACTCCTTTTCAAATACGGCGGTAATACGTATATCAATATATATATATATATATCTACCTACAGCTTTGGCGTTTAGTTCTGATAAAGTTTCACAGACGGCAGCACTTTCTTCGTGTCCATTCTTAATGATCGAGTTGCCTCTCTATTTCATTTTAGTTACTATACTCTATGGCCCAATCTATACCACGACACCGAGTGACGTGGTGGGAATTTGAAAGATTTAGGGATGTCACTCTCGTGAACCGTAACTAGTGATGTGCGTTTTAGTTGATCTGTAGGAAATCGACTACAACTCTACATTGAAATAAAGTTTATTTTATGGCTCCACTCCACCACTCTCTCTATGTCATCCTGCAATCTCTCACAGTCCGACTCACCCTTGACCTCGAGCAGCAATTTGAGCTCGTCTGGTAAGTCATTTATCATTAAAATAAATTCAAGAGGCCCCAAATTGCTGCCCTGGCTCACGTCTGACCTGGTGTAGTATGGCTCGGATTCGAACCCGTTGTAGTCAACGTACTGCTGTCGGTCTTTCAAGTAGCTGGCGAAGAACTGTAGTAGGTGCGGAGTGCAGCCAATTTTTGCCAGCTTCATTAGCATACATCGTTGTCGACGGTATCAAACGCCTTATTAAAATAAAAAACGCCGCGTCTATTTGCACACCAGCATCGACGGCCGGCACTACCCTCGCCATGACGTTAAGCAGATTAGTGGCAGTGCTGCGCGCCGGCCGGAACCCGTGCTGCGCGTCCGATAGCTGTACGCTCACTTGAGCCTGCACGCAGCGTTGGATGGCAGCCTCGAAAACTTTTGCAGGTGTCGACAATACTGCCACCGGTCTGTAGCCACTGACATCCGGACCTGACTTACCCTTGGAAACCGGAATCAGTCGCGCGTTTTTCCACCTAGGCGGAAACGTTGCTTGTTTTAAACAATTATTAAAAATTATGATGCAGGGGCTCAGCCAGCACCCTGCCACAGTCTCGGAACAGAAAAGCTGGAATGCCATCGGGGCCTGATGAGCGCTTCGGCTTGAGCTTTATGAGCGCCTCCCTTACGTCTTGAAGACTGAGGGTCTCGATGTGAACTCGCGCACTGCTAGCTTCCGCCTCCGCCCCCGCCGCCTGCGCCTCCAGCCGCGGCCGCTCTTTATTATACACTGACTCAAAAAATTACGCAAATTTTCGAGCACACTCCTCATCCGAAAGATGTTGACCATCCTTTATGATCATTTGCCTGTTTAACCTAATCCGTTTGGACCTAATGTACTGCCAGAATGATTTTGGATCTTTTGAAAATTGATCTTGTATTTTTAAACTTGTGTTATTTGTGTGCAATTTCTATTGATGTTTTAATACGAGCTCTGTACTTTGAAAATGTTAAATAATCGCTATCCAGCTTTGTTTTTTTGAAAGTTTTATGCATTCTAGCTTTATTCTTTATATCTCTTATAATATCTGCGGTGTACCCTTCGGGATAAATGTATCGAGAATTTTCAGGTTTAAGCTTTTTCCGGGTTACACATCTATCTAAAATATCACTCAGTTTATGATAAAAAACATCCTCCAAATCCTGCATGTCGTAAATCATACTCCAATCAGCGGAAGTCAGCATAGAGTATAACAACTCGTAGTCGGCTCGATAGAAGTTCCACTGCGGCCTAACACTAAGCGCTGAGGGACTGCCGCCGGCAGAGGGTGCGGGCGGGGCGGGGCGAACGCAGCGGGTGCGGGGAGCGCGCGCCCACAGGGAACGCTGACCGCCAGCGGCGGGTGATGCACGAGCGCGTCGTCGGCCGCCACAACCGACACCTCCCCGCTAAAACCTGTGCTCAGAACCAAATCCAACTGACGACCTAGATAGTTTGGTACTTTGAGTGAATTCGCAATAGGACACAAAACATTCGTATTCATTTTTAACATTTACTGGACACGAATACAAATTAAAATCACCAATAACAATTACTTCTCCATATCTATCAGATAAGTTTCCTATTAATCTAAATAAAGTCAAGTAGTCATTTTCTGAACTCCCTGGAGGTATGTAAGCGACACAACATAAAAACAAAAATCTATTTTTTAAATAAACCGTTGCACTAACCAACTCAAAAACGTAGGTATCTATCGACGCGGCCGCGATTTGTACTTGCCGCAGCTCATATCGGTGTGTGACCACTAAAAACGCTCCTCCCTGCTTCCAACCATCCGCTCGATCACAACGTATTATTTGATATCCCGGAGGGATTATTTCAGAATCTTCATTGGAGTTATTGCAACCAGATTCCGTTATTGCCCATAACTCAAAATTGAATGCCTCAATGTTGGTTCGGAATTCATCTAGTTTAGTTCGTAGACCTCGTACATTTTGATAGAATATATCGATGTTATGGCTATAATATGTCTGGCTTTGTTCTGTTTGAGTTCCGAAACCAAATCCACTCAATGAATTCTGCATTCACTGGCCAGATTTCAGCCTAGTTCAACTTATCGAAAAACTTTTCCGGTACTTAAATAACAAACGACGAATAATCTCTCTCGATTTTGTGTTTGATTTTGTCTATTTTAATTTGAACATCTGAGCCACTCACATTTTTCACGTGATCGGCTATGGCTTCAAGAGTGGTATCCGGATGCAGTCGCCAAACATGTAGATATTTTTTGCGATCACTAAGTTGAATTGCCTTCAACTCTTTAACATTAACTGACCTCTTTAACATTAACTGCAGTGACTGTTTATAATATTTTGTCCTTTTATGGTACACACGCGCGCGGGCCCGTGCCGACTACTGTGACAGGCAGGGTCGCCATGTAAGGTCATTTGTCTCCTAAACACCCGTGTTTAGGAGACAAATGAAACGCATGAGGTTCGAGAATACACTGACTATATTGGAATAAAGATACCTTATTATATACCTTACAACTACTACATCACACCTTCCCCTTTATTTAAATATCAAAATGACACCTCTTATCGGAAAACCCTGTAGTATTCGAAAGGGCATCGACCTTAAAATTTAAGGTATGAAACGTGCTGGACAGAGAGAACTCGAGGAAGAAGATTATCAAAGGAAAAGCTAACGGTTTACGATTAAAATAACTCAAAATGGATATAACAGCATTGTGAATCTGCTCCGGGACTAGTTGAACTAATAGAACATTCCGGTGTGTATGTGTAGAACATAGTAACAACAACAGTATAGAATGGAACGGGGTCGGACATTTAGGAATAAGCCACACCAAAAGTTTGGTCCAAAATGACTCATGGTCCTTTTGCATTTTCATTCCACTGCGTACTGGTGCAAGCCTGAACTTGTACAAGTATGTCGTGACGTGTATGGCTACCATAAAGGGTTGTCATGCGTCCCGTAAGTTGTCTTGTGTTATCCAAATCCGGTAAAAACCAGCAAAATTTTCACATTTCTTTTATTACGAAGGATTGAAAGATTACGTTTGACGTCGTATTGAATCGTACCCATGCATTGGTTTTTATATCTGATATCACAAAATCAATATCATATTAATTTTAATTAACCATATAATCATTCAACGCCCAACTTGCGAGCGTGATGTACAAGGTGTCGTTTTGCATCCTCGTCAAATTCTCGACACGAATCAATAATAAAAATAAGTAGGTAATTTTTCATTTTGGTTTTTCTAAATTTCAGGAATCGACTTGTGTGGAACGCGCATGTTAAAACGCGGCCCGTGTGATACCGCACTGTAACTGCCCTGTTATGCGATATAGCTTTGCGGCATTGCCTACCGCATATGCAGCGGGGCGATTCTGTTCTTATAAAAAGAAGAAGAAGAGATTTTTTTAAAGTTTATTCTGAAAAACTTGCAAACTTGAGAACTTAAAAAAATAAAAAATAAAACAAGTATTTATTAATTATTCAGCAAACATCGTAATTTTATTTGATTATTTATGTCTTTCATAACAGCCTCCTAAAATTGGACGAGGATGCAAAACGACACGTTGCATATATTAAATATTCATTGAATGTGGTGAAAGGAAAGATTGTTTTTATTATTATTGTCTGAAATTCATGTAGGTATTATGTTCTGTCTGTTCAGCCTTTTTTTTTCCACCGCGTCCCAGGACTCCTCGCTGCCGACCATCGAACTCAATACGGTCGGCAGAGACAGGTCACTGCCTTCTTTTGTGATGAGGGCACGGCGCGGCACACCCTGCCAGCGTATGCCACGCCGTGTCCTCCCGGCAGTCGACGCAGTGGTGACACCGGGCGTCCGGCTCGCTGTTAATGCGACACAGATACTTCCAGAAGCAACCATGCCCCGAGAGCACCTGCGTCGCCCACAACGACAGGGAGCCCTGCCTCCTCCCGAGCCATTCATCGAGCATTGGTCGGATCGCCTCGAGGGTGGCAAGGCTGGCGGAAGGGCGCAGAAGCCTGTCCCGCCACTCCGCCACAAGAACCTTGCTAAGCTGCGACCGACGTAGCTCGATCTCTAGCTGCATCGGTCCACCGCCCCGCGCCCGCAATTCCTCGCGCCACCGGTAAAGAGACGAGAGGGCTCTCGCCCTTAGGTCCCATGGCGGAGATCGGGCCAGTGCACAAGCCGCCTCATAGGAGATTGTGCGATACCCCCTGATGCCATGACGCCCATCGCCCTCTGCGGTTTTCGCAGCATCGCGATGCTGCCGGCCGTCAGGTCACAGGCCCACACTGGGGCCCCGTACAGGGCCATGGATCGCACGACCCCCACTGTCTGTTCAGCCTGCCTCAAGGGCTTAATAACATTTAGTTGACTACTCCATCAAACTTTCAATGACCACAAGCAACGTGTGAATCATGCAAAAAAACATATACTGAAGTGATGCTACTGTACATGGATCTTCTTCAACAAACTTCACCAATCAACCAACAAACATTGTAGTAACGGGTTTTCCAATACGGGGCCACGTGAAAGAGAAGGTCTACGCCAACAGCCCAGCGTCGATTCAAGACCTCAAAGATGGAATTCGTGAGGCTATCGAGGACATAGGGCATCCACTTTGCGATTTGGTTATGGAAAATTTCATGAAAAGGATATGGTCCTGTAAGCGTGGTCGTGGTGGTCATTTGCCTGATGTTATTTTCCACTATTAACGGCATACGGAAGGTATGCCGTAATAGTGAAAAATAACATCATCTTTATAATGAAATAAACATCCGATCATTTATATTAAAGGCGATGCAAGGTCGGGTGTTAAGGAGACAAATGAAACGCATGAGGTTCGAGAATACACTGACTATATTGGAATAAAGATACCTTATTATATACCTTACAACTACTACATCACACCTTCCCCTTTATTTAAAAAAAATAATAATATTACACAATTGTTATTTTGTAATTTTAATATAAATTTAACCTAATTATGGCTTAAAACTACATAGTAATATTATAACATAAGAATATAATATTCTAAATTAATATACATGACACTTGAGAGGCCTATTTAGTAAACACACATTGGTTACTTTAGTCATTTTTATAAAGTTTTTTTTTATGAACTAGATATTCTTTTCCACTTTTCAAAATTTTAACATTAGTATCCATGTCATCAATTACTACATAAGGTCCCAAATTATAGGGTCCATTTCACTATCTAATATATTTTTAATAAAAACAAATCACCCTTTTTATAATACACTGGGTTTATATTAATATCATAGTTATGCTTTCTCTTAACCTTACTCTTAATTATGCATCTTTTTGCGCTTAGCGTAATTGTCATGAGCATACAAAGGATCTACCGTAAATCCTTCTAAATTTGTCGGTAATACGCAGCGTTTGCCAAACACTAATTCATGTATGAAAAACACAAATACGGCAACCAAGTACTCCATGTACTTGTTTGATTCTCACAAATAATCCTAAGATACGCACCCATCGCTTTATGATTGTTTTCCAGCGCCCCAATACTTCATGATGGTATGCTGTAGACGAAATTTGGTTGATTTTTAAGATTTGACTTACCTCTCTCATAGTACTTGATATAAACTCCGACCCACGTTCGGTCGCTATTTCTCTAGGTATGCCATGTCTTAAAATAAAATTATCTACAAATGCACGAGCTACACTGACTGTATCTTTATTGTGTAGAGGGTACGCCTCCGTAAATTTCGATAACTCACACTGTAGAGTCAAGATATATTTGTAGTTATATATGTCTGTTGGTAGCGGCCCCACAATATCTAAAAATATTTTTTCTAGTGCTGAATTTGCAGTCGTTGTGACCTGCATAGGCTGCTTGGTGTGTTAAGAATATTTTTGTTTCTTACACTGCTCACATTTAGAGACATAATCACCGACATCTTTTTCCCAACTTGGCCAAAAATAATACTTTTTAATATTATTTACCATCCGCCTAATGCCCGCGTGGCCACTTGTGGGCAATAGGTGGAAGTCATTTAATATCACACACCTGTTATCTATATTATTTATTCTCTGGACATTACTGACTACACAAATTCGTGGTCCGGACCATTTTACATAATTTTTTATTTCAAATTAAAGAATATCGTTTTGCAAAAATGTACATTTAGTGGGGTTTATTTATAAATTTACTTTTCGTAATCTAGAAAAAACATCCATCAAATTTTGATTATGAATACTCAAATTTCTACCCATTACTACCAAATCGTCCTGGTAAATGAGACATTTATCATAATTGAGGCCAGACATTGCAATGGTCATCATTCTACTAAAACTATTGGGACTAGACTTGAGCCCCATCGGCATGCGAGTCATCTGATACTGATGTTACCTGTAGTAAATGCCGTTTAGGGTCTGCAGCTTTCTTTTAATGTAATTTGAAAGAATCCTTGAGCTAAATCTAAATGAGTAAAGTGCATTGCTCCTGCCAAAGAATCTAGTATTGTCTGTTCATAAATTCGGGTAGTGGATAATTTGTCCCCTGGTAGATGGAAAATATAAGGAAATTTTGCACAAATACATTCTATCGATTTCTGCTCCTCTACATTTAAGCCTTTTAAGTTTAATGAGGAAAGTAACCCTTTCCGAATCCACAGTATCCCTATTAAATTGACAAATATAGTATAAATTTTACTTACTTGTGCTAACTTGAAAATAATTTAAATATACATTTGTGTCTCGAGTATTTAAAATACGAATAGGCATTTTTCCGTCAATCGGTTTATTTATACTACTAGCTAAATAAACGCCATCACATAATTGTTGATTTGACACCACACACTCTTCTTTCAATGTCGTATTAATGTAATGCGTGGATTCGCTAATGATATAGTAGCCGTTACGCGTTGTCTGATTATTTTCGAACGATAGTCTTACTAACTTAGAGTCATTGGTCAGATGTAACGTATTGAGTTCAAAATTTAAAATAGCTCTGTATTGTGTTTATTTATTTCAAACTTACACACACTATCTTTACAGGATGACCCCAATACAATAGTGGTTTGTAACCATCGTCCAATAAATTTAAAAATCAACTTACAGCTAATACTTAAACATCTAAACTTTAACAATACAAACACAAAACTCTTTTTACAACTGAAGTAAGACTAAAGAATTTTACAATTATGTGAACCTACCTATGTAATAATTATCGAAAAAAATACATATAAAATCAGACTTAACCCAGAATATTAATATTTAAACATTACTTACAAAATTCAACAACACTCTTGCGAATTCACTCAGATTGCACGAAAATATGTGCACATATTGTGCGGGTGAGGGGTGTTTTTGACAGCAGGTTAGTTTTGGCAGTAGGCACTGCCAGCAGTGGCGGTCGCCGCCGCCTCCACACGTACCGGTCTGGTACGCACAGCTTCAGGTGACGAAGCACACCCGGGTTATGAGCGCTATAACTCCACGCAGGAGCTTAAGCGCATACGCCGCAAGTGTAAACTCCACTATCGGTAAATAGTTTTCTCGACAGTCATAGAGGGGCTGCCGAGAACAATTACATTAGGTGCCAGACCGCGCAGACAGAAATACATAGAGAATGCGATCTGACAGGACACAATTAAGAATAAAGGCAATCACACTGAGCACTTACCCGTTTATCTCGGGGTTATTTAAACTTACGGCTTGATCTGCTTGTTGCGAAGGAAAGGGAACGTTAGGCGTCAAGCAGGGATATTTACAGCCCAATCCAATAGCGTTAGTGACTGTTTGTGACCAAAGTGGAATAAATACTGCCACTATCAACAGCCTCGTATCAGATGCTAAACGACAATATTTAAGGAAGGCGCAAAATTTTAAAAACAATATTTTCATTGTTGGTGCACAAGAAATAATACCCCTGTACGATGTGCCACACCTTTTAAAGGGTTTGAGGAACAATTTATTAAATAAAGATTTATTATTTGTTGATCCAATTTCAAAAGAGGAGGTAACTGTCAAATGGGAATATTTTAATATGCTCTATGAGGCCGACAAATGTTATGGTGAGCTCCGGTTGATGCACAAACTAACAGAAGAGCATGTACTGGCCGAAAAAATTAATAAAATGCGGGTCAAGCCAGCGGCCCAGCTATTTAGCCACAGCGTAGCTGTTGGCATAAGACATTTGTCAATTAGGAAAGAAGTTCCAAAAGATATGGAAAAACTCATACCATTCATACTAATGATTGATAAATTTTTTGATAGCCTGAATTGTGGCACTTTTTATGTAAAAAACGGCAAAATCTACAAAGGAGCTGTAAAAAAAAACTCTCCACATCACAAACTGTGGAATGATGCGATAAGATTTTTTAATTTTGTACGTTATGTTGATAGAGTAAGCCAAATAGAAAAACGAGTTCCAACCCTAATTAATTGGATTAAAACAATAGACGGATTCCAACTTTTGTGGAAAACATTGAATGAGAAACACTGCCAAGATTGTTTACTGACTCAAAACTGCAACCAGGATCCTCTGGAAAATTTCTTTGGTAATGTCAGGAGTATGGGTGCTCGCAATGTATCGCCGAATTGTGTAGGGTTTGAGGGAGCATATAAAACATTACTCTTAAATAATTTTAGTGCTCACCATTCACCTCATGCAAATTGTGAAGAGGACACAAATTCTTGCCTACAATCATTGCTGTTTTTTATCACTGATAAAGAAAAAAAACAGGATGAACCTGCTAGATATAGAAATGTGCACATTGGTGAGCCACATGAACTTTTTACGATAGACGACACCGAAACTCCTGGCATCTACCAAAGAAATTATGTTTGTGGATGGGCTTTAACAAAGGTATTAAAATCGGTAAAAGGGTGCAAAAAATGTAAGGCTTCTCTTTGTGGCAGTAAAAACGCAACAGGGAACGAATTTATAAAATTAAGGGAGTATAATAAAAACAAAACTTGGTTGGTATATCCTTCAAAAAGTTTGGCTTTATCTTTTAGCCATATCCAATATGTGTTATCATTTTTTTTAACTCACGATGTGCACTTACCAGGTATAAAAGAACGAATAACATCTCTTGTAGAAATAACGTCCGACTTTTCGTATCACAATTGTAGTAAACATAAAGAAATATTTATAAAATGCTTTACAGATATTACGACAAATGTGTTAGTGTATAGTTGGTGCAAAAGTGTAAATAGAATTTTATCAGGCAAATACAGTTATGATGGTGAAGACCAAATTAAATTAGCAGCACTTTCGTATTTCACAAAACATAAAACGAAACCAAAAAAATAAATGGCATCAATAGGTGATGCCATAATTTTATATTTTGGCTGTTAATTTAATTTGGTGTTCATATTTGACTGCACAGTTCTTCCAATGATTGCTTAATTTAATTATTTATGCTGACGTGATTAAAGTTTTTTTACCTATATGATTTGCTGGGATTATTTATAGGCGATCGATCACCAGCAGGCCCAATTTGCATTATTATTTATTTTCTCTGTCAAATGCAAATTTGGCTCTGGTGTAAAGATCGCCTTTAAGTACACTCCTTTTCAAATACGGCGGTAATACGTATATCAATATATATATATATATATCTACCTACAGCTTTGGCGTTTAGTTCTGATAAAGTTTCACAGACGGCAGCACTTTCTTCGTGTCCATTCTTAATGATCGAGTTGCCTCTCTATTTCATTTTAGTTACTATACTCTATGGCCCAATCTATACCACGACACCGAGTGACGTGGTGGGAATTTGAAAGATTTAGGGATGTCACTCTCGTGAACCGTAACTAGTGATGTGCGTTTTAGTTGATCTGTAGGAAATCGACTACAACTCTACATTGAAATAAAGTTTATTTTATGGCTCCACTCCACCACTCTCTCTATGTCATCCTGCAATCTCTCACAGTCCGACTCACCCTTGACCTCGAGCAGCAATTTGAGCTCGTCTGGTAAGTCATTTATCATTAAAATAAATTCAAGAGGCCCCAAATTGCTGCCCTGGCTCACGTCTGACCTGGTGTAGTATGGCTCGGATTCGAACCCGTTGTAGTCAACGTACTGCTGTCGGTCTTTCAAGTAGCTGGCGAAGAACTGTAGTAGGTGCGGAGTGCAGCCAATTTTTGCCAGCTTCATTAGCATACATCGTTGTCGACGGTATCAAACGCCTTATTAAAATAAAAAACGCCGCGTCTATTTGCACACCAGCATCGACGGCCGGCACTACCCTCGCCATGACGTTAAGCAGATTAGTGGCAGTGCTGCGCGCCGGCCGGAACCCGTGCTGCGCGTCCGATAGCTGTACGCTCACTTGAGCCTGCACGCAGCGTTGGATGGCAGCCTCGAAAACTTTTGCAGGTGTCGACAATACTGCCACCGGTCTGTAGCCACTGACATCCGGACCTGACTTACCCTTGGAAACCGGAATCAGTCGCGCGTTTTTCCACCTAGGCGGAAACGTTGCTTGTTTTAAACAATTATTAAAAATTATGATGCAGGGGCTCAGCCAGCACCCTGCCACAGTCTCGGAACAGAAAAGCTGGAATGCCATCGGGGCCTGATGAGCGCTTCGGCTTGAGCTTTATGAGCGCCTCCCTTACGTCTTGAAGACTGAGGGTCTCGATGTGAACTCGCGCACTGCTAGCTTCCGCCTCCGCCCCCGCCGCCTGCGCCTCCAGCCGCGGCCGCTCTTTATTATACACTGACTCAAAAAATTACGCAAATTTTCGAGCACACTCCTCATCCGAAAGATGTTGACCATCCTTTATGATCATTTGCCTGTTTAACCTAATCCGTTTGGACCTAATGTACTGCCAGAATGATTTTGGATCTTTTGAAAATTGATCTTGTATTTTTAAACTTGTGTTATTTGTGTGCAATTTCTATTGATGTTTTAATACGAGCTCTGTACTTTGAAAATGTTAAATAATCGCTATCCAGCTTTGTTTTTTTGAAAGTTTTATGCATTCTAGCTTTATTCTTTATATCTCTTATAATATCTGCGGTGTACCCTTCGGGATAAATGTATCGAGAATTTTCAGGTTTAAGCTTTTTCCGGGTTACACATCTATCTAAAATATCACTCAGTTTATGATAAAAAACATCCTCCAAATCCTGCATGTCGTAAATCATACTCCAATCAGCGGAAGTCAGCATAGAGTATAACAACTCGTAGTCGGCTCGATAGAAGTTCCACTGCGGCCTAACACTAAGCGCTGAGGGACTGCCGCCGGCAGAGGGTGCGGGCGGGGCGGGGCGAACGCAGCGGGTGCGGGGAGCGCGCGCCCACAGGGAACGCTGACCGCCAGCGGCGGGTGATGCACGAGCGCGTCGTCGGCCGCCACAACCGACACCTCCCCGCTAAAACCTGTGCTCAGAACCAAATCCAACTGACGACCTAGATAGTTTGGTACTTTGAGTGAATTCGCAATAGGACACAAAACATTCGTATTCATTTTTAACATTTACTGGACACGAATACAAATTAAAATCACCAATAACAATTACTTCTCCATATCTATCAGATAAGTTTCCTATTAATCTAAATAAAGTCAAGTAGTCATTTTCTGAACTCCCTGGAGGTACGTAAGCGACACAACATAAAAACAAAAATCTATTTTTTAAATAAACCGTTGCACTAACCAACTCAAAAACGTAGGTATCTATCGACGCGGCCGCGATTTGTACTTGCCGCAGCTCATATCGGTGTGTGACCACTAAAAACGCTCCTCCCTGCTTCCAACCATCCGCTCGATCACAACGTATTATTTGATATCCCGGAGGGATTATTTCAGAATCTTCATTGGAGTTATTGCAACCAGATTCCGTTATTGCCCATAACTCAAAATTGAATGCCTCAATGTTGGTTCGGAATTCATCTAGTTTAGTTCGTAGACCTCGTACATTTTGATAGAATATATCGATGTTATGGCTATAATATGTCTGGCTTTGTTCTGTTTGAGTTCCGAAACCAAATCCACTCAATGAATTCTGCATTCACTGGCCAGATTTCAGCCTAGTTCAACTTATCGAAAAACTTTTCCGGTACTTAAATAACAAACGACGAATAATCTCTCTCGATTTTGTGTTTGATTTTGTCTATTTTAATTTGAACATCTGAGCCACTCACATTTTTCACGTGATCGGCTATGGCTTCAAGAGTGGTATCCGGATGCAGTCGCCAAACATGTAGATATTTTTTGCGATCACTAAGTTGAATTGCCTTCAACTCTTTAACATTAACTGACCTCTTTAACATTAACTGCAGTGACTGTTTATAATATTTTGTCCTTTTATGGTACACACGCGCGCGGGCCCGTGCCGACTACTGTGACAGGCAGGGTCGCCATGTAAGGTCATTTGTCTCCTAAACACCCGTGTTTAGGAGACAAATGAAACGCATGAGGTTCGAGAATACACTGACTATATTGGAATAAAGATACCTTATTATATACCTTACAACTACTACATCACACCTTCCCCTTTATTTAAATATCAAAATGACACCTCTTATCGGAAAACCCTGTAGTATTCGAAAGGGCATCGACCTTAAAATTTAAGGTATGAAACGTGCTGGACAGAGAGAACTCGAGGAAGAAGATTATCAAAGGAAAAGCTAACGGTTTACGATTAAAATAACTCAAAATGGATATAACAGCATTGTGAATCTGCTCCGGGACTAGTTGAACTAATAGAACATTCCGGTGTGTATGTGTAGAACATAGTAACAACAACAGTATAGAATGGAACGGGGTCGGACATTTAGGAATAAGCCTATTCGAGTCAGTGTTCGAGATTTTTTGTATGGGATACGAGGTAACCAATAATGATATCCGACCTAATTTCGGTTTTGGCGTAAAATAATCGTGGAAGTTTGTAAAATTTTGGCGGTGTGAGTAAGTTTGAATAGATAGCCATGTAAGCACTAATCTCTCGGTTTCCTATGGCATCCCCCAAGGCAGTATTTTGGATGAGTCTAATTAGTTTGTGAAAATATCTTGTTAATCTGTTAAATTAATTTGAGGTTAAAAAATTTACGTTCCATAATTTTTAACATACTTTTGGAACAGGTACACACTCCCTTTCTTAGCCGTTAAGGTTTGTGTGTGTAAAGGATGTTTAGTTTAGGAGTGTTGAGTAGTGGCCCAGTGGTTACGGTTAAGATGTACGTGTCGTAGGTGGTGGGATGGTTCCCAGACAATTTTTTTTTTTTTGTTGGGATTACTCCATCACCACTGTTCGCAAAACGAAATAGAAAAATACCGTAATAAAACCGGCCATATGCTAGAACCAAAATTTCGACACGACTGTGACACCCTCTAACTCGCACTGAGTCCGCGTGGTGGATAATGGCCCCATCCCTGTCACAAAGAGGAGGTCTGTGTCTAGGCATGCGGCAGTGTGAACTTATAGGTTAATTTTACAATTTCAATAACATCATACATTTTCAGTAGTTAATAAAGCAAAAGGCAATAACATTGGTTTTTATTTTTTTGTGTAATGGTTTAGTACGCTAATTGATAGTGCTGTGCTTTCCTAGAATTTAGATACATGCGAGATCTATATTATGATAAAGACCTTTGGTTAATGCTGTGTATGTGTTTAGTTGGAAAGCTTTTATGTAAATAAATAAAAAGTAATAATAATGATACCAACATTTTGTTGAAACATACCCTGCTCTCCAAAGCCAGTCATGTGACTTTAACTTAGGGCAGACTACAGGAAAAACTGTATGCAATCGAATCTAAGTCATTAGGGTTCTGAAGTTCGTGTGTCCCGGGGCTAAAGATCGCAAAAATGGCCACTGTCAATTAACAGGATTAGGAACGGATCGCACGCAGACATTTTTGCTAGCTTAATGATGGCTACGTCTCGAGATAAATTTCCTTTTCGATGTAGAAGTTAAAAATAGAGAGGCACCAAGCAGCCTTCAAATATTTTCTTCGTTAACAAAGTCCCGTATGATAACAACAAGTATGTAAAGGAAATTAAATATATTTACAACAAAAAGGATATTAATTTTGGATCCAAGAAGGAAAACCACAATGTACCAGATGTCAACTATATGGACACACAAAAAACAACTAAACGGGAACATACAGGTGTTTGAAGTGTGCAGGGCCGCACAATACCACAAAGTGTACTATACAAAACACAAATCAAAACACACCGGCAGTTTGCGCTCTATGTTGTGGAAGTCATCCTGCCAGCTTCAAGGGTTGTAAAATCTATAAGGAAATACTCACCAGGAAACAAGATACCAACAAGATGCAGAAACAAAAAAGACCAAACTCACAAAAACCGATAGAAGATCTAAATGTACTTTCACTGACTAGATCTGAGTCTGCAAACAACATAAATATGACAAATATATATGTCGGCGTGATCTATGTAAACGACAAGTGCAGCGGGCCGAGTTACGCTGTGCAAAGTGGCACATTCACCTCCCCACTCTCCCCACTACTCAGGCCACTTTATGTAAGCGAGTGCGCAGCGTTGGAAGGGATCATTCTTGTGGCAGGCTCGGCCCGGTGCGCCTGCTGTAGCGCCTAGAGCCATTATAGCGATCTATTTAATTAATTAACAAGCGGTTGGAATAAATAAGTTGGTTACTGCTATATTTCATACTTTCATTTAATATGTCGGACCTCTGCCTTCAGGTTATTTCAGGTTATTTTATAAGAAGTTGTGAGTGAAATAAAGTGATTGTGCTGTAACTAGTTTCTCTATTTTCTTCGCCCGACAATCCACGCCTACTTACAAAGTGCAAGTGTAATATCGCTGATGAGGGCCTATCCCGATATCAGAAGTGGGATTCGAAGGGCAAAAACCTGAAGAAAATAGTGACGACAGTGAAGTGTGGACCAACGTCTAATCTATTCAAAATATAGAGTTTTGGCTATCACGACTTCCGGCAACCGCTTAACCGCAAACTTCAAATTTCACCGTAACTGCGCGACTGATACGGTTTGATCATGATAATGACAATAGCTTCAATGGCACATCTCATCGTTGAAGCACAACGGACCAAAAATCAATTGATTGAAGCAAGTGGCAGTACGAACCTTTGAACGAAGTGAAGAATTCGAATCGAGCACCAGCACCGGAGAGTCGTGATACGAACCGTCTCACCTGTTACGTGTATGGACAACCACATCATCCGGTGAGCTCGTTCCTTTTCTTTTTAATAGATAATGTGCTAGTTCGTTTGTAGCTTTTAGCTTTTTCAAAAAGTTGCCGGGCACTATGCGCTGTGATTTAGTTGACCTTACGTATAGGTTACTTTAGGTATTGGTAAATAAAACGTTAAATATGAATCGCTGAATACTGAGCCGTGGTGAAGTTCAACACGTCATTGTCCCTTTTTGTTTCATGTTGTGCCTGTTAACTCAATTACAGAACCAGTTATTATAGGTAGAGATCTATTACATAGTAGTATCCATGTACGTACAGATATTGACAAAATTACACTATATTCGGGGAAAGAAGTTAACGTTACTGAAGATATTCATTATTCATAAATAACATCAATACTGACCTACATGGTGAAGTTAACTCGCATTAGTTCAGATATTGCAAAAGGATTATGATTTCTTTATGGCAGGTATACCGCATTGCATTACGACTGGTGTTTATGACTAAATAAATTTATTTCTCATTAAGAACTTACAAAGATTTAACTTACTTGAGAACATTTTTAAACTTTAAATATAACTTGGACACACAAACTAAGCTGCTAATCTAATTATCATCTAAGTAGTAATAACATTTCTTTTCGTACTCAAATAACATTATTAGCTAACACAAAACTTAAAACTTTTCGATCCACCCGCAAAAGAAATAATTACCGTAGATTAGGAATGCGATCCCGGTGCCACAATAAAGCAAAACAGCAGCAGGGCAAGTCTGTTTATTGGAGTAGTATTTGATCATTTAGATTGTGATTTTCTTAAATTAAATTTTGGAAATACCCAACGAGTTTGCATTCTTTACCTCTCTAGGTAGCTTATTACATTATTGCACCTTGAAAAAATAATTGTTCTCTCGCCATTGACTGTCCGCACTCGCAGTAGTAAAATGTGATCCTTCCTACGACAGCCGCGATTGTGTCACTGATGTATTTTTGTGAAATGTGACTGTCGGTGCAAGGTAATCATTTTATTTTGAACGATCTGTAGGTCCTTGAGGTTAGTTTTTGGCTCGTTGCCCCATATTTAACGTGTTTTACGTTTTGAACCTTGAATCAAATCAAAAAGGGCCTATCAAATGGACAGACATAAGATATCCACAAGAAAGTGATCGAATTACTTACATCAGAACCGGTTCTGACTATAATTATTTGACTGTAACGCACTGATGGAACTAAAACACCGAGCTCTGAGGGTACGGGGCAATATTGATACAAAGTAAGTTTTTTGTTTCTTATGTCTTGTCTGACTTTAGCCGACGAATAACTGATACAGAATCGCAGTGTTGTTTTTGCAAGATGGAGACCCTGGCCGTCATTGAAGCTGTTGAAGGTTTCCAGCGACGTGCGTATACTGTGTTTACAGATCGTAGCTCCGTCAAGGCATCTAGTTCAGTGATCGGCCTCGTTCCAGGTGCTCACGTGAGGTGGGCCTTTTTCTGGGTCTATGACTTCGATAGAATCCATGGGCCGTGGAGTGGCATAGAGCATGCAGGTTTTCTGTTCCCGAAATCGAATTACGGAGTTGGTGCATGGTCACGTCCCATGGTCTGGCAGGAAAAATTGTGTAGTTTGTTAAATTGCATCTGCGTTGGCTTTCATTGGTGGGGCCGCCGCGACTCTAGATCCATGATATCATGGGTGGGCGAAGCAGTCAGGCTGTGGCTCACACTTGCGACGTTCGTGGGTTAGTATAGTGCAGGAGAATTGAGCGTGGTAAGTGTGTATTTTGGCTTCCATTAGTTCCGGGGTCACTAACATGGACTTTAATAAGTCGTGTTCACACAGAGGTTGGATTCCTTGGTGCGGATGAAGCCCTTGCTGGGGTTTGTGAGCAATTCTGGTTCCCTGAGATGGCTAGGTGGGTGCGAAAGTTAGTCCTGCATTGTGTGCTGGGCCTCAAGGGATTGTTCGGGGCTCAATAGGTACGGGGACTCCATCCGATGCTTAGGGTTTCTGCACAATGGCATACTGTACATTTAGACACCGCGGGGAAGTTTAGTGGAGAAATCGATAGCAAGGAGTTTTCTTGTCATTGTTAACTCTTCCACTAAATGCATCCTTTTCGAGTGCACTTCCTAGTTCGATGCAGCTGGTGCAGTTTAAGTTCTAAAGGATGCTGTCTGTCTTTTCGGTGCGACTTCGCGGATCATTTCGGATCGGAGCAGGTATTGTATAGGCGCAGACAGTGCAATGTTATGGTGCCCATGGTGAAAAGTTGCACCTTGTTGCTACCGGTTCTGGCAGAGCAGGTAGAGAGTCATGAGAACATTTGGTGCTTACTCGTTATAATCGAAAGTGAATTGGGTGGGACCTGGCGCGGCAAGCTTCTCGAAGTGCAGCTAGCGACGGATTGTGCAAGGTCTATGGTACACACGAACAGAACTTGTGTTCGGCACTCGGGCGCGGCTTTTAAGTCTGGCTTCATATTTTGAGTCTGGGTTTCGGTTAGATTTGGTTGAAATTCGTAAGATAGCATCTGAGAATATTGGGAGAGCTGCTGCGTCGCAAAGGGAAAAATGAGACCGTTTTATAGTGGCGATACCTTCTTCATTGAATGTGCCAGATGGGTCACCTTGCAGGGAGTACCGACTTCCCTTTGTTGTGTGTCTTAGAGCATACAAATATAGTCGTGAGCGTTTACCTGCCATGCCCGGGGAATGTGAGGGCTTGGTGGATGTAGCTACCAACCTTGACTGGTAGCTTGAAGGAGGCCAAGATGGCGGCAGTCCGGGATTGACGAGTGGAATGGGTGTCGTCGGGTGGTGGCAGTGATGTATTGTCTATTTGTAGTTCACGTACGTTAACCACCAGCTCTGGAAACCTCTCGGCATCGGAAAAGGAATATATAAGGGACCAACTCATGCGGGTTGACGTCCTATGATGTGTGTCATTGGGTGGACTATAGAACTGGAATATGCAGGCTGATGTTCTGGATAATAATTATTATAAAGTGATCGTCTAGTCTGAGAGGCTATGAGATCAATGGAGATATGTGTGGGTGACTGGTGGTACTAGTGAGTGATCGGAGCGACGCCGATGGGTTGCCCGGTCCATGTTATTTGGCGAGATAGCTGGTTGGAGGGACGCCTATTTCAGTTGTCCGGGTCAGCTCCTAAAGGTTGATTTTGTGGGAATATAAAACATTGTAATGTGTGTCACTGATGGACGAGCGTAAAAGTAATGTTTCTACCAGTTTTATTCTCTTTACAGAAAAATGAGCCCGCGGTTACCTACGGCGACATATGAGGATGGAGACGCACAAGGACGCGCGAATGTCAGTCTGGTCGTGACGGCGCTTCAATACTAAAATTATTGTTATTTAGATTTCATAGTTGTCTCTGCTAGTTTAGTGTCATGAACATGAATTATGTGTCTGATAAGACACATTCGGTGACATGACACTATGACACAACACCGAACGCTTATGCACATTGAAGTGACGATTTGCTGGCTTTATGACTTGAGACTCGGTCGGCATTACACAGCCCTGCTACGCGTTCGGTGGAGTGTCTAAGTTGGGTCTATTATTAAAATTCAAATAAAAACTAATAAATAGCATATGAGGTAACCCTGTAGAGTCCGCAATGACTGGTCCAGAGAACAAAAAAAAAGGGAAAAAAAATGATGAGTACTGAAGGTTCAAAAATGAACGGTCCAGAATTAGTAGCAAGCTCTGAAGGGGTGAACCGGTCCAGATTGCTAAAGTCCTGTAGGCTTAATAACAAGCGGTCCAGAATTAGTTGCAAACTCTGCAGGGGTGAACCGGACCAGATTATCCTATCGTTATTTATCCTAATACTAGCAAGTATTCGGGTAAATAACGAAGGCTCGATGTCGAGCGGTCTAGAGTAAGTGGCAAACTGTGAAGGGATGATCCAGACCAGATTGCTAGTCAGGATGAACGAACATTAGTACTAACGTTCTGTCATTTTAGATAATGCTTGATGAGACTACGCGTACGAGGACGTCCGCACGTCAGTATGGCCGTGTCGGCGTGATCTATGTAAACGACAAGTGCAGCGGGCCGAGTTACGCTGTGCAAAGTGGCACATTCACCTCCCCACTCTCCCCACTACTCAGGCCACTTTATGTAAGCGAGTGCGCAGCGTTGGAAGGGATCATTCTTGTGGCAGGCTCGGCCCGGTGCGCCTGCGCCGCCCGGGTTAGCTGTAATTCAGGTTACACGCAGCCTACCTGTGACACTTTGACTTCAGACACATAACACACATCTGTTGCGTAACGTGTCCTAGGTTAATATAGGCACGTTACGTAAACAAACACAGACATCCGCCACTATACAGGCACCTAAATTCACACGCGGAGGCGCGGTGCGGGCCGCGATCCGCGTAGACACTGGGCGGTGTGATACACTACAATACCGCCCACACAATCATGACGGCCCCTTAGCCCGGACAGTGAACGGCTGGCTCTGTGATCTGGACGGGCGGGGACCACTCACCTACTCTGTAGGCGCGTCGCTGACGCTTCACTATAAGCGTCGCGACGCTCCTACAGAAACAAAATAGCAATCACTCACATGGGCGCGCGTAGTTAGCGCACTCAATCATTTTAAATAGGCCATTGTTGCCAACTAAATGAGGGGCCCGTATTTACGGGCCACCGTATAGCCTCCGCGGCCGGGGGGCAAAGCCCCGGTACCGCTCGCCGCGCCCCCTAGGGGGCGCGCAGCGACTTCCAATGCGCCTGCTGTAGCGCCTAGAGCCATTATAGCGATCTATTTAATTAATTAACAAGCGGTTGGAATAAATAAGTTGGTTACTGCTATATTTCATACTTTCATTTAATATGTCGGAGCTCTGCCTTCAGGTTATATCATGGTGATTATTTTATAAGAAGCTGTGAGTGAAATAAAGTGATTGTGCTGTAACTAGTTTCTCTATTTTCTTCGCCCGACAATCCACGCCTACTTACAAAGTGCAAGTGTAATATCGCTGATGAGGGCCTATCCCGATATATACAATAACAACCATACAATAATAGTAAAAAACAATATAGCGAAGAAGTTATAGGTAATAAAACTACTACGGCAGTGAACACTAGAAGAAAAATTACTTCCGCAAATAACGTTGATCCTACAGAGTCACAATGAATAAACGTAGAACCTGCATGAAAATACTCTTAAGTTAGAGGCCCTCCCTCCTATTAAAACAGACCGAAAGGATAGATGTACTTATCTCACAAATGAGCACAATGATGAATCTCAACACATATCTCATCAGTAAAATTTCACTATGACCTCAATACGAATAGCCACCTGGAATATCAATAAACAGGAGCTACCTTTTTTGCTACCAAATAAACAGGAGCTCAAAATGTGGAGACTCATCTCAATAAACGCAAGACATTTAAAATGAACAACTATTGTGCATATTGCACAAATCACCAATTTTTTGCGTAAGAAATCATGAAATGACTTCTCCCGCTCTGGGTAGAGCGGGAGGGCGTGTCAGACTTTTACTGACTAAAACCCACCCGTTTTCCTTCAGTTGCCTGTGCCAGGGCCACGGTAATCTCTTTCGAATTACTCGCGATCCTAAGGCGTCGGTCCTATGGGACCCCGTCATTTTGTGCTGACTCGAGGCGCGCGTGGAACACGACGCGCCGTCGACCCGGGCCTGGTCCTTACCGAACGGCGAGCTACCCGTTGCTCGCCGTCCGCAAGCCCGCGCCTACGGTGGCCGGGAATCTGCAGGCGACTCCCGACGCCCAGGGCGTCTCCTGCGGCGACTAGTGGGGGCGTGAGGGTGCAAGGCTCTCTCCCTCACTCGCTCCGCCTCCTCCTTCGCGAGCATTACTGCTTCGCAGAAGGAGGTGACGGCTTTCCATTCTCTCTCGCTCCGTACCATGGCCTGGACCAGGGCCGGACGCGAGAGATCGCCGCCGCCGATCGCCTCCGCGAGGACACTGCGGTGCTCCGCCCAAGCTGGGCAGACCTCCACCGTAAGCTCCACCGTGTCCTCCGGGCGATCCACACAATGGTGACACCCGGGCGTTTCCTCCCGCCTTATGCGAAACAGGAACCTCTTGAAACAACCGTGTCCGGTGAGGACCTGTGTCAGGCGGAAGGTGAGGACGCCGTGGCGCCTCTCCAACCACTTCTCAAAGAGGGGACTTACCGCCGCTATTGTGGCGTGCCCAGCACAAATCACCCTGACGATACGTCGCATGGATGGACATCGGTAATTGTAAAGAATATTATTAGACATTACATTCCTTTCTCGACTAACTGCGAAACATACGATGACACACTACACAGCCTGACCACTGATAGTGCGTGTATCCTGAAACTCTTGCAGAATCCTGTATATGTCAAAGGTTCCAGGAAATGGTAATATACCCCCTTGCTTCTTCTTTAACTGTGCTGAAACGCTCTCTTCACCAATATACTTATATCTTTAACAGATGGTTTTGTGAGGGATACGGTCCAACTATATGGAAAATGGCGCACATTGTTCCCATACATAAAGGTTGTAGAAATCTAATAGAAAATAATCGTTCCATATCAATTTTGAATGTCTTGGGAAAAATTATGGAGAAAATAGTCCACAATGCCGTTTATCCCATTATCAAAATCATATATTTTTACAATTGTTTGTAAATATGTGAGCACAATGTACCTATCACGTGATTAATTTATATGCCTTTGCTTTATTTTTCATTCTTTTTACCAATTGTGGTATAGTATTTTTATTCTTGGTGCATCGTCTTCACATATAAAAATATAATTAATGTATACAAAATATTGTAAAACATTTTAAAAGAGTAACGGTGGAGTTTCTTCCCACTTCTTCTCCATACGAAACTACTTTTTGGAAGTGGCGCCTAGAATCAGTTCTATTTTTAATGTAAATTTTGACGTTCAAAAGTGCCTTTTTATGGGCCTATTTGAAATAAATGCTTTGACTTTGACTTTGTAAATCCGTAATTGGCTGTAAGATTAGTTTATTAATTTTATGTGAAATACAGCTCCTACTGTCACTATAGAAGACAAATTTGTCCTGTCAATGTCAGTTTTGTATACTGTCCGCCCAAGCATAAACTTAAGTCTATTTTGTCCTGTCAATGTCAGCTTTGTATACTGTCCGCCCAAGCATAAACTTAAGCAGGAAATGCTGTCTAAGTACTTTGACAGCCTAGGCAACACAGACTGGGGTTGCAGACTGGCAACAACTAGAGGACGAGAGCTAAAGAAATGTGTAGATAACCAAAGATCAATAACCCTCTCTACAGGCGAATTAACCTATTGGCCAACAGATTCTAACCGAACACCAGATCTATTCGATTTCATTATAACAAAGGGAATTTCAAACATATACCTAACAATGGATATGCCTCTTGATACCTTATCGGATCACTCACTAGTGCTGCTTACACTGATTGTTACAATAATACACAAAGATCAAAGCTTTATGTTAAGCAATCATAAAACAGACTGGAATGCATTTACCGAATACTTACAAGAGGGAACAAACCTTGTGTCTTCAAACCGAGGCAGAAATAGACGATGCAGCTTTCTACATCACAAATCTGATACATGTGGCAACGTGGCTTGCTACTCCGACGCTGGAACCCCAGTTAAATAAATGTGACAAACCTCTTGAAATAACCCTTAAACTCGAGGAAAAACGTAAAACAAGGAGGCAGCTTCATGCAAGTAGATCAGGACATGACAGGAGAGAATTTAATGAGAACAGGAATGCTACTTTTCAACAGAAACTGTCCACACTAGCGGCTCAGAACAAAGATAACTACTCTCTTTGGAAAATTACCAAGAATTGCAAAAGGCCATTTAATTTTAACACCCCCACTAAAAAACCCTCAGGAACTTAGGCTAAGAAGCCAAATCAGAAAGCCAAATTAGCTGAGGTCTTCGCGTAACACCTAAGATTTTTACCCCCAATCCATCTACAATGGTTGAATTTGAAAAAGAGTTGGATAGTTTTATCGACAGTGATCAACAACTCTCACCACCATTTTTTTTAGAGCTCGAAGGGACCGTAGACCTACGTACTTGATATAATTAATTAATTCCAAGTTGACATCCACGCGTTCCTGAGAAAAAGGGTCTTGACAGACAGACAGACGCGAGACGGACGGACATCGAAGTGATCCTATAAGGGTCGGCTTTTTCGTTTTGAGGTAAGGAACCCTAAAAATTTTATGATAGACCATTTGATAATTATTCATGGCAAACTTTGCCATGAATAAACTGAATTCATAACTTTCTAAAGTGTTTTCATGACAGAGACGATATTTATACAGAAACAAATTTAAAGAATTTTTATTCACTATTTTCTACATACAACTAATATCACAACTCAGACACTTATAAACTTTTAACTATACATCTATATTTATCAATTTAATTTTCATATCCATAACAATCGATCTCGGTATCGGTATCAAGGGTTACTGCTTCTGCTCCCGTAGCCTCACTTCTATGAGATGACCAGACACGGGTCGTAGTGCTATGTCCACCTTCAGCTGCAGGTTGTCAGCCTCTGACACAAACTCCAGCTCCCTCATACAGTGGGCCAGCACCGTCTTCAGTATCGCCATTGCGTATTTCTTACCTGATGAATAAGATGGAGAAAGTTTATCAGATACTTAAAGAAATTTCATAAGCTAGCTTCTGCCCGCGGTAGTTACTGTGTTTGGGGCTCACTGGGAAATAATATATTGTAACCTAGTTGTGTAGCATTTTAAGCTACTCACGTCGTCTCAACTTGCTGTTCACCTGGTAACCTGCTTTATGTATTACCTGAACAATAAAATATTTTCTGTTTTCTATTTCTATACAATTAACAACATGGGCAGTTAGTGATCCGGTAATCACAATAATTCACATTTTTATTGTCTTTTTAAGTATCATTATTTACTTCTAAAACCCGTGATGTACGTTCAAAACCTGTCAACCGAAAATACCTGGTTATTCAGAACCGAAAATATCCGTTTTTTAATTTATTATAATAAACAGATTCTATACGTATTTTACTGGTTTCTTTCTGTTTGCAAGTTCCACGTAGTGTGGTGAAAATTGTTGTGTTTTACTTATGGATAAAAGTTTTTAGCGTTTCGTGATTTGACACCTTCGCGACGCTCAGGCTTTTAAACCACTCACGGCATAAAACACTTTTACCCATATGTAAAACAAATTGTGTTTCTTTGTTTTGCCCATACTTCCATTTTTATCTAGTATTGCGTAGAACTAAATTTAATAAGAATAGCACATACAGCATAATCAGCCTATAATGTTCCCACTGCTGGGAGGCTGGTACAAAAGCCTCCTCTCTGTGAAAAGGAGAGTGGGTAAAATTAGCAAGTCAGCGGGCCTGCTTTGACCAGGATACCGCAACGTATTACCCCTAGTGGGACTATTTTGATAGGGAAATATTTAACTGACCCTCTAAAAACTTATTGAGCTTCTAATCATTTACGTTTTTTTTAAATAAAATGTGCCTCTTAAAACTTTTTCGGCATAAATACACATTTTCGGCTCGATTAAATACACATTTTGAATTACTCCAAATCATCCCCCACTAAGTTGCACGGTACACGGTCAACTCACCAATACAAGCTCGTCTGCCATAACTAAAAGCGAGGAAGGCAGCAGGCGTGGCCGGGGGCTGCTCCTCCAACCAGCGCTCAGGTCTGTAGAGCTTCGCGTCAGCTCCCCACATCCGGACTGACCGACCAGCGCCCCAATGGTTTATACCACAGGCTGTGCCCTTCGGAATTGTGAAGGATTCTGTAACAATGGACATAGTTTTTTTTTGGTTAACTTGGATAACTTATATTCTATAAAAAATATAATTAAGTTAAAGACAATACAACGCTGTTGCGTTATAACCTTGTAAAGTCCTTTGGCGCGCGGAAAACCGGAACTAAAGCCGCCATCTTGTTTTGTTACTAGAATGTCTGTGACGATCTCACAAATGATAACCAACAACGCCCCCCTGTCAACGTCATTGAGACGCCAGAAGATCCTTGTAGCACTATATGTTTGATATCAACTGGCACCTTATTGTAAACTAGCTCCGCGATGCTGTTTCAGCCGCATGTCTGGATCCAGCGGGAATATCGGGATAAAAAGTATCTTGTCCTAATCGGTCATGGTCTACCTGTATGCCAAATTTCATCAAAATCCGTTTTAACTTGAAAGCGTAACGAACAAACATAAAAAATCTAATATTTTCTCTTGAGATAGGAGCAAGGAACACTCATTCGATCCGACCGAATTTCCTGGCTCAGTATATTTTTCTAGTAAACTTTCAAGTATTGCAAATTCTCTCTACAGTAACCTTTTGTTTTTAATCAAGCCCAGTCTACTGATTGCAATTCTGTTCCACAAATAACAGCAATTACATATGATTTTAAAGGGTGTTAGTAAATATTTAAGTTTATCAATCTTTCAGAAACTTGGTTCCTAATGTTGAACTCACTAAGAGGCAGGTCTTTGTCAGCGTAGCGCAAGATGCCGGGGACAGGCGGGTACAGCCGCAGTGTCTCATTGATGACCGCCTCGCAGTACTCCATTCGAGCCAAGTCTTCCTTGCACACTGGACGGTTGCTGTCACCGAATATACTCTTCAACCTGGAGACATGTGTTAGAATAAAATTTCGTCACCTTACGTCAACCGAAAACTTGGCTGACAAACTGCTATGACGTAGAATTTGGTCTAGCTTCAAGTGAATCGTGACTCGTGAGTTGACGCAGCCTTCAGCTTGAGGCCAAACCACCTTCTGACCGTTGTTCTTTATAAACGTTGCTCAAAGTTAAATGACGATTAAATGGCAACCAATTATTGGTTAAGAAGACGTTAATCGTTTCATATCTTTAAGCAATGTTTAGAAACAAAAGGGGCAGATTGCAGCAAAAAAATCAAGTAGATATTCTAAACAGTTATACTCACTCTGCATACAACTTCTCCTGTATCCTTGGCTTGCATCCGATCATCAGCAGCGCGTAGAACAAGGTGGAAGCGACGGTCTCCTGCCCCCCCACGATGATGGTGTCCACCTCGGCCTTGATCTGCTGCTCCGTAAGGCTCGCGTCAGTCTCGCTCAGCTCCAGCAGGATGTCCAGGAAGGCTTTGAACTTTGGCCCGTCTTTGGTATCTTGAAATAATAGTAAACTACCTTTAATTATGAAAATATGTCTTTATTCCTTTACTTATCTTCTATCTTTTATTTTCATAATTTTAAACGAACTTATAACTGGGTGCCCAACAGTGGATGAAGTCGGACTGTGGATGATATCAGGGGGCAAAAAATAATTATATTCGGTACCTTATTCTTACCACTATTGTTTTCTCTAATTTCACCTGTCTCTTTGTTGCTTCGTTCAAGTTTTCTCTTTTTCAACACCTGTTGCAATAAAACAAGTAGTAAGAACTTACCAATGACATTGTGTCTTTGATTATGATTTAGCTTAGAGGTGCAGCAGCATTAACAAATTTTAATTTATTTACTTCCACTAACAAACTATTTAAAAATAGTATAAAAACATGGAAAAAGTCGCTTCCGAGTCTCACAAGTTCCAGGGCTAACTTATCAAGTCTAAGCTAATTATCAAGTCCCGAAATAATGAAGACATGAAAGAAAGAGAAAGAAGTCAGCAAAACGAAGATTTCTTCTGTAAGATCCATTCCACTTACAGTATCAGAAACATGATGTAAAACAGCGACGCACTTGGTCATCTCCCTGTGCGCGGGAGTGAGCCTGTAGATGGCGTCAGGGTGCATCAGAACGTTCAGGGCTCTGTTCATGATCAGCTCCAGGCAGCGGTTGAAGGCTTCGTAGTACTCCGTCGTCACTATGCTCTCCGAAATCTTTGATACTCCTAGTGCTGTTTCTGGTGGTGATAATGGTGAAAAAGAGTTTCTTTGGAAAAATATCAAAGTTCTTCATTGCCTATAACACGTAATCTTATATGAATAATAGTTGATCTCACCTTTGGCACCAATGTTCATGTGAGGTCACGTGTTTCGTATAGGCAAATTACTTATTACTTTAAAAAAATCATACTTTAAGTTCAAAGTTCCTAGTAGTTATTTAAGTATTCTTTTAAATATTTGTAATTCGAGAAAACTCCCAACTTACGGCAAATAGTTTCCAGTGTCGTGAGAGCCAGGTACTTGTGTATGATATCGAAGGGTTCCCTCCCCACTTCATTCTTCAGATTCTCCACCAGCTTGTGCGCTTGCGCATTGAACACGCCGAGGTACCCGTCTACTACTGAGCTGGTAAACGTTCCCGCTAACGTCTTGATGTTGTGCTTCCATATGTAACCTGTGAACCGAAACAATGAACAAGTTAGTATTGTCAAAAAATAACATAGTATCCTGTATTAAGTAGTCCCTTTTCAGGGCTTGGAACCGGTACCAAAAGTACAGTTTCTGTATCGGTACTTAACGGTACTTGCCATTTCGGTATCTGGGTACTGGTTCCAGACGGATACCGGTACCAAATTCAGATAACCAACGCGTTCCACGAATCTCATATTTGTACGAGAAACCTCGTACGGTTGGCAACTGTGAAGTTATTTTTCAAAAGCTTACTAAATATCCTGTAAACAGATATAGTAAGTGTACTATATCTTTTTTCTCGCTCTATCTTATGGAAATGTTTGTTTGGTACCGGTACAGTACCAAAACTGGTTAGAAATACCAATAGTACCTACAGGTATTACGTCTGGTATCGGTATCACACCAAAGCCATTGGTACTGGTTCCCAAAAATACCGGTATTTCAACCCCTTGTTCCACCGCAGGGCCAGGACCAAACTTGAAATACCACGACACGTTGAATTTTTTTAAAAGTTTGGGTTTGTAGAGTGCCGTCACCGTCACTCATTCCTTTTTTTTTTTTTTGGATGGGCAATCATCAAATGACTTCTCCCGCTCTGGGTGGAGCGGGAGGGCGTGTCAGACTTTTACTGACTAAAACCCACCCGTGTTCCTTCAGTTGCCTGTGCCAGGGCCACGGTTATCTCTTTTCGAATCATCCGCGACCCTGAGGCGTCGGCCCTATCGGACTCCGTCAATTTATGCTGACATCTCTTTGAGGCGCGCGTGGAACACGACGCGCCGTCGACCCGGGCCTGGTCCTTACCGGACGGCGAGCTACCCATTGCTCCACGTCCGCAAGCCCGCGCCTACGGTGGCCGGGAATCTGCAGGCGACTCCCGACGGGCGTCTCCTGCGGCGACTAGTGGGGGCGTGAGGGCGCAAGGCTCTCTGCCTCACGCGCTCCACCTCCTCCTTCGCAAGCATTACTGCTTCGCAAAAGAAAGTGACGGCTTTCCATTCTCTCTCGCTCCGTACCATGGCCTGGACCAGGGCCGGACGCGAGAGATCGCCGCCGTCGATCGCCTCCGCAAGGACACTGTGGTGCTCCGCTCAAGCTGGGCAGACCTCCACCGTATGCTCCACCGTGTCCTCCGGGCGATCCACACAATGGTGACACCCGGGCGTTTCCTCCCGCCTTATGCGAAACAGGAACCTCCCGAAACAACCGTGTCCGGTGAGGACCTGTGTCAGGCGGAAGGTGAGGACGCCGTGGCGCCTCTCCAACCACTCCTCAAAGAGGGGACTTACCGGCGCTATTGTGGCGTGCCCAGCACTGGGTTGCGACAATCATTCACATTCACACTCATTCCTGGGTCTCTTTCTAAAATTGATATTGATATTAATGTGTCCAAGTGATTGACTGATGTAGTATCATGCCTAAGATTGAAAGGCTCCTGACTTACTTCCAAATAGCGGCAATAAGCCTGTACTCATGCTGACCAAGTGCTTATGCTTACCAGGTGCGGTGACCAGTCCATCTCCGAGCCAGATTCTCCCGAAGCCGTAGTAGTAGGGCTTCTCAATGAACGCGTTGGTGATCGTCTTCACGTCATCCGGGTCTTGAGTCACTACAAAAAACGTAATGTCAAAATACATGGTAAAATCAAATTGAAAAGTTGTTAATTTCAAATCTTTATTGACAGTTAAATCAACTTACAAGCAACATACACGCTAACACTAAATATGTATAAAATATTACGCACAAGTGAAGAGTCGCCAAATTAAAAAAGATTAAGTAAAAAAAAAACTGTAATAATAGGAAAATCTCACATTCAAGAAAATAGACAAACTCACCCAAAATAGAGCAGGGTCCCAGCCAAAGCACGAAAGGTAACATGGAGTTCTCACATATTTCTGCTATCCTATCTAAATGTCGAAACAAAACTGGGGAACAAATAAAAATCTAAGTAAAGTTAAATAAATGATTTATCGCTTCAACTTTATGCAAGATGGAAAAAAAATGAATGAACTGAATGATGATGAAATAATGTAACTCAATCTTGTCAATTGACGTTTACTATAGCTATAGTTTTATGCAGAACTACTCCACGTACCTAATGAAGTATAAAAATAAACTTAAATCTACTGACAAACAACACACACACACTTTTTGAAAATTCATCCCTAAAGGAGGTTACACAGGGGATAATACTTTTATGGAAGTTCTTCATTTTATCCAATGGTATATTTCACCAGGCACACGGCTTATGCAATAGAATTGAACATAGCATTGTTCCCAAACACATTAGGTACTCACGCCTCCCATCCCCTAACACCTGGTGCATGTTGCCAATAAACGGCAGTAGCGGGTAGGTAGGCAGGCCGCGGAACTTGCTGCGCTCGCGCCTCTCCAGGCGCCACAGCAATGCGCCTACGCACCCCAGCAGCACGCACACTATGTACGCCCATAGTGGCATCTGCATTAGGAAAATAGGTTACTGGTGGTCTGTAACGGCTTAGGTTTTCCCTTTGAACTCAAAACTGTACGGCTTATAACTGGCCAGACAATATTAAATCGTCGTCTTTGGTTCAATTTGCAATTAGTTTCATGATCTGCTGCAAATGACAGCCTTATTTAAAATTTAACAAAGGTAAAAATCGATGCTTCCCGTTCTAAACCAGGCTTTCACCCTTTATGATTGAGGCAGGTCACGGTAGGTCTATGTTTTATGGCGCCATCGTTGCGTATTATTTAGATTATTCTTTTACAATCCAACGCTACCTTTTTTATCTAATACATTGATAAAATTACAGACTATTATAATATCAAGGCACTTACGGTCACACACGCGCTTCTAAGAGGACACTGAACAAAAGATTGTTTCTCGCAATCGTTCCCAGTATATAAATTACGCTAAATCGCAATCGTGCCTATACATACGTGCATGCTTATAGTTAGTACAGTCGCTGGGAAAAACTTTGAGTTAAGAATTAGATTTTCAAGGGGTAGTGCAAAATTATGATGCTGTGTGAAATCATTTCATGCGCACTCCCATAGTTGAACTTTGGGACGCTACTACGCGTTAATTTTATGTAATTTTTTCTGGGCCAACCAAGAACATCGTTTTATTTTAATACAACGCCCCCCTTTGGTCACTCCCACAGTAGTTCTCTCTCTCCCATAGTTTGGGCGCGTCTCACTGGTTGGGAACCCCTGATCTAGATGACTAAATTCTATCTAAGTTCACTTTGATGGCATTCTAATCATGTATATTCATGACGAACACCCGAATTCCTGAACTTTCTAGGAGCTGGAAATGTCTCGAATGCTAGAACCCGCTCAGCAGTCCAGACAATTGTACATCCGTTCAACTGAAGTCTGGAAAATCGGGTTTTTACAGTACATACCTAATTACTTTCGCTATCTGCGTATAACCAAGAGTTAATAGAATGTCGACAAGTAGCTACATTAGTTTTAATGACATCGCATTAATTGCTGTAATTGCTGTTATTAATAATGAATGCCCATGCAACAAGATGTCGACAAATAGGTTTTGCATTGTTCCTAGAACTGGCATTGCTTAATCCTATGTCACGTTTAATTATGTCACATTAAAAGTTGAGTAGCCTCTTATTGTTCCAATACAGGGCAAAGGACTCTCCTCATACAAGTAAAAAACGAGTATTGCAAGTCTCCACAGCAGGCTCAAGTGCTTGCCTAAATAAAATAGAAAAATTTGTCTGCTCAACAACGTAAGTAACGCAATGAATGTTGTTGAACTGTCAAAATGAAAGCGATTGCTACTGATAGTGTGTTACACAATTACTCCGCGGGGTAACTTTCTGTGTACACAAAACGATCTTTATAAAATGCAAGCCAAGTATGGGCGATAGGATTACTCATAGGCAAAAATGAGGAACTTCCCCACAAACTTTCACCCCCTTTTTAACCCCCCTTGAAGATTAATTTTACAAAACCCTGCCTTGGGTATTCTTCGTTGTATAAGGAACTCTTGTGCAAAACTTAATGCTTTTCAAAGTCAAAGTCAAAGCATTTATTTCAAATAGGCTCTAAAAGGCACTTTTGAACGTTAACATTTAGGTACATTTAAATATAATTTATTCTAAGCGTCATTTCCAAAAGGTAGTTTCGTATGGAGAAGAAGGGGCAAGAAACTCCACCTTTACTCTTTTAAAATGTTTAACAACATTTTGTAAACTTTAACTATATTGTTATATGTGAAGACGATGCGCACCCAGAATAAAATACTATACCACATTTTCTCTTCGAGAACCCAACCTTAGCCTTACCTTCATTAAATAAGGAACTCTAACACAAAATTTCATCCTTCTAGACCCAGCTGTAGCTGTGCGTTGTCTGTCAATGGTGCCGATTTTCTTGTCACAAAATTCTCTAAACTAGACTAAAATCCAATCAGTGTTCGGTGTACAAGAGAATCGGCACCAATGAATGAATGTAATTTAAAAAATACTAGAAAAGGGTGGATTAAAACTCGTCATGGTGTTTCTCCGAGGATTCATAATGGAAAACAGGAAAATAACATATAAACTTCCTTTCAGAACCGATCGGAAAAGACGCTGAATACGATGTAGATAGACATTTTCGGTTGTTCCAAGCATTGGTAGAAAAAGAAAGTATTGGTTGCGAACTGAACGCACAGTAGTATCCATCTGTACACTGGTGACATTAGGTAGGTACTCACGCGGTTCCTACAAGTACAAGGTCAGATTCCGATATTTCCGCAATCCCGCCACAGACGTCACATCATGAATAAAACATCAGACTGGCGTAAGCGATTAGTTGATTATCAAGAACCTTACTACTCTATGTAGTTAGTCATTATCCGAGCGGTGCATGCCATAGAAGCCAGGAGAGTTACGGACACCCATATACGTATACTCTCCGACAGCGCTGCTCGCTAAATAAACTCTTCCACAGAATAGGCATAACACTCCACTATGCTTGCATGGAGGCTTAGGAAACCACCCCGATCTGCTTTTTGAATGCACAAGGCGTCACACAGATTCAGTCAGAAACCCTCGGGGCATCTAGGTCTTACACAGATGTTCTCAACCGACCAGTTGTTTTTTTTTTTTTTTTTTTTTAATATATGTTGGCCGATTGTCAGACCTACCCGATATGCACACCAAATTTCATACAAATCGGTCCAGTCGAAACGTCAAAGTCCTTGGAAACGACTCCTCCAGTCGTTTCGGAGGAGTTTGGTAACAAACATTGCGACACGAGAATTTTATATATTAGTAGAGAGTAAAGAGTATCTATTCTATCTAACATAGATAGATCGTTATTTTTTTATCACACCTGCTGCAATATGATTTGTAAAACCCAGGATTTTCAATCTTCACGCTTTCACCTTCCGGCTATTCACAGGGACTTGAACTTAAATAAAATAGCCGAAGACTTTAATGGCTGAACTGGCTTCATACTTGCATCAGGGACCTACTGGATGGATCCTGTTAAAATATAAATATCTAGCTATCCGGTAATTCGGGTTTTACGTAGGTGGGTCAAAGATGGCCTGGCGTTGTGATCAATGCTCGTGCCTTCTCTGTACAAAAAGAGGCCTTCGCCCTGCAGTAGGGCAATAATAAGCTGGTATTAGTGTAAAAGATGGCCTACTAGGTCCTTAATTTCTCGCTCTCCTTTATTTTTCCTGAGAAATTAGGTATAGACCTAAGTAAAGTAAGTATTTGTAAGTAAGCACATAACGCATCTCCAATGATATAGCATCAAGTAAATCACTAGTTACTCCACTAATAGTAGGATATTTGTGCATTTTCAGTGTCTTGTTGACCGTGCATGATTACATTGTGCACTACAACATGTTATTTCGCGCCCACTGACAAGTCATTATTTGATTTATGGGGCGATGAGGTGAACGGGGAACATACGCGTACTGGTGGAGACACAAGTGTTTGGTACAGGTACCTGTAGGTTTTTAATACTAGTCTAAAATCTAATTAATAAATGCATTATTAATTAGATTTTGACAGTGCTGTTTTTTGTTAGATCCTACATTGCGAATTTCATCGAACACAGAGTTTGTCTTAAATTTTGCATCGCCAATAGAATTTCGTGTTTGGAGTCACTGAAAATGTTAATCAAAAACACGTACCTACTTATGAGTGGTACAAAGCTTTCAAAAGCGGTCGAGATTTGATGGAAGATTTGCCTCGCTCTGGTAGGCCATCAACGTCTTCAACTGAAGTTAACATCGCAAAAGTGAGGGGAATAGTGACTGAAAATCCTCATTCAAGTTCTGAACTTTCTGTGTCTCACCAGTCGATCCGTACCGTTTTAAAAAATTACTTGGGTATGAAACATGTTGCCGCTCGGCTAGTCCCAAAAGACCTGAACTTTCTCCAAAAACTCAATCGCATAAGTCGCCGAGGACATTCTAGAACGAGTCAATTCTGATCCAACATTCATGAAACGCATTGTTTCTGGTGACGAGACGTAGGTACGAGTTTGACATGCAAACTAGTCAACAAGCTTCGGAGAGGCGCCTTCCAACTGAACCGAAACCGAAAAAACCACGCCAAAGTCGATCAAAAGTCAAAGTCATGTTGACTGTTTTCTTTGACTATCGCGGTGTTGTACACTCGGAATTCTTGCCGGAAGGTCAAACGGTAGGTAAAAAATAGCTTATTTGTTTTACATATGGGTAAAAGTGTTTTTGCCGTGAGTGCTTGGATTGAAACCTGAGCGTCGCGAAGGTTTCAAATCACGAAACGCTAAAAACTTTTACCCATAAGTGAAACACAACAATTTTCACCACACTACGAGGAACTTGCAAAAAAGAAAGAAAACCAGTAAAATACGTATAGAATCTGTTTATTAAAATAAATTAAAAAGCGGATATTTTCGGTTCTGA
The DNA here is from genome assembly GCA_963555695.1 of Dasypolia templi. NCBI lineage: Eukaryota > Metazoa > Arthropoda > Insecta > Lepidoptera > Noctuidae > Dasypolia > Dasypolia templi. Next base: position 22,450,778 of record OY743157.1, read on the forward strand.
ATAACCATGTATTATCGGTTGACAGGTTTTGAACGTTCCTAACTTTTGTCTTAAAAACGTTTTTGTTCCTAACTCTTTGGTTTTCTTTAAAACTTTGAGTAGGTAAATGTTGAATCGGAAGCCTTCGAATTTTAAAACACTTTTACACTCTAGATAACAAAAATGGCTTTTACCCTCGGAAATCGATGAGTAAAAATTGCAAATAATATTTAGTGTGGCGAAATAGTTATTTGTTTTACATGTGGGTAAAAGTGTTTTTTGCCGTGAGTGCTTGGATTGAAACCTGAGCTAGCGAAGGGTTCTAGAATTAAAGCACGAGCGAAGCGAGTGGTTTAAAAGAAGAACCCTGAGCGTCGCGAAGGTTTCAAATCACGAAACGCTATAAACTTTTACCCATAAGTGAAACACAACAATTTTCACCACACTACGAGGAACTTGCAAAAAAGAAAGAAAACCAGTAAAAGAAAACCGTCTTTTCAACTAATTCTGACGGAGTCAAATTTTCATCGCATTTTGAGAAATTTGTAAAAACTTGTCGTTGTAAAAGTTTTTGAATGTTAGCGTGGGACACAGGCAGGCCACAACGGGATTCTTTCAAAGGCTTCTTTCAAGTGCCTGTTGTTTTTTAATTCGCTCATGCAGGCAAAGGAAGTGAGCCATACAGCCTTGTCTTTTTTGTCATTTCTTAGTGAGAAGGTACGTTCAAAACAAATGCTTCATACACTTTATTTATTTATTTCGATACACTAAGTATAGTTAATCATTACTTTTATTACCTTTTACTGTATATTACGATTAGAACTATTCAAATTTTACATTTGAAATTACATTAAAAATTACATAATTTTAGTGTTAGCAATAAAAATAAATTAAAAAGCGGATATTTTCGGTTCTGAATAACCAGGTATTTTCGGTTGACAGGTTTTGAACGTTTCTAACTTTTGTCTTAAAAACTTTTTTGTTCCTAACTCTTTGGTTTTATTTAAAACTTCTAGTAAATGTTGAATCGGAATTGCCTTCGAATTTTAAAACACTTTTACACTCTAGATAACAAAAAAGGCTTTTACCCACGGAAATCGATGGGTAAAAATTGCAAATAATAGGTAGCGTGGTGAAAAGATTATTATTTGTCCGGTATGCGGCGTTTAAGGGAGTAAATTCGACGAAAATGGCCAGATCTGTTGAAAGAAAATACTTGGATTTTGCATCACGATGCGCCTTCGCACAAAACCCTCATTGTGAACGAATTTTTGACCAAAAACTCAATAAATTCCATCAAGCAAGCACCTTATTCACCAATTACGTCTCCAGCCGACGTCTTTCTTTTTCCTAGACTCAAATGACCACTTCGTGGCACCCGTTTTAATTCGGTAGAATACATAAAGGAGAACTCGCGCTGAGAAAATGAACTCAATACCGGGTTGCGTTTAAAAAATGTTTTAGTGACTGTATTATTCATAGGCCTATGTGTGTCGTTTCTGAAGGAGCATACTTTGAAGGCGATAAAATGAATTTGGATGAATAACTAAAATTTTGTGTATTATTGATCTTTTGCCGGTGGTTTCTTGACAGTGTAGTAGTAGCCATAAAAGAACAATATTTACTACTTACTAGCTACGTTCCGCGATTGAACCCGCTTAAGTCTCAATCCTGTGGAAAAATCGGGATAAAAAGTTGGTATCCTATGTCCATATCCAGGTCATGGTCTATTCATGTGCCCAATTTCATCCAAATTCGTTCAGCCGTTTTGGCGTGAAAGCGTAACAAACCAACAAACAAACCTAGTAAAATTTCGCAATACTTATAATGTTATTTATTAGAATTCGTTTAGAATTTTAGATCATAACGAAGCGCCTGTACATATTACTTTAGCAAAAATCTGAGAAATCTTAGCCTTTAGTTTTCCCAGAGTATTTTGTGCCATACGGTGGTGTGGTACGGTGCATTGTAATAAACTAAAACTAGAACCTTTTTTTTTTAAATTTAGATTTGATTAAAAGATGTGTTTGTTTGTTACGCTGGCTGTCACGCTGAAACTGGCCGTATTATAATGAAACTCTGTAGCCTCAGCGGATTTATATGTTTGGCACATGAGTAGACCATGACCTGGAGAAGGACATAGGCTTACTTTTCATCCTGGGTAGCAGACGAAGACACGGCCAACAGTCGTAGATAAAGTGGGTGGTCGTAGATATCTTCGATGTCGCTAAAAAAGCCCATATTTATCGACAAAGCAAGTCTCGTCAAAATTTAATAAAACATTTTCATTGCTAATAAACAGTAACAATCATGTGTTTTGAAAGGGATTTAGCGTATGCATATTTTTTTTTTAAATAGACATTATTTCCTAATATTTAGGACGTAGGCACGAAAAAATGAAGAAATAATATCTTTTAAAAATCTATTTGCAAAAACAAAACGTATTTCTATGTCAGTTCACTTCCATCAAAGTGTTCCATGTTATAATTTCTAATCTCTAGATCTTGAGCATCCGTCTTTTGTTGACAATATATCTCCTTCTATCCTGCTTGTTACGAAAGGGAAAAACTTAATGAAATGCTAGAAATTAGACCATTTTCAACAGGTTTTTGTTATTGTCGGACTGACGAACTTGATCCAACCTTTTTTTTCACAAAAATTAAAATAAATCGAAATAAACATGAAGAGGAATACACAGTTGTTTGATTTGTTTTGGGAAGATATATTAGTAACACAGGTTTTACCGAATCTAACCCTCAGAGATTGTTTTAATTTTCGGTGTGTGTCGAAGACCTGCTTACAAATCATAAATATGTACTTTGCGAAGCTAAAGTCGTTGAAATTGATGAACAAGGGATTCTCGCCTCACACTTTTAATGTAAGTAATCCGGTCAAAATAACTTAATGCGTTTCCGAGCAGTAAAATTTACAAAATAAAATGTTTTTCCAGGTGCTTGCAATAACATGTAACAGACTGACTGTGTTAAACTTGAGTCGCTGCACGTCGATTACTGATAACGATTTAATACCGATGTTGATAAGAAACCGGAAATTGATAAATTTAAACCTGAGTCAGTGTAAAAACTTGTCTGCAAAATGCCTGCAGCCAGTAATTTTGTATTGTAATAATTTGCAAACGTTGAAATTGGCGCGTTGTGCGTGGCTGACGACGGGGGCCGTGGAGGCGCTAGCGTTGCACCAGTGCTTGCTGGAGGACGTAGACCTATCATACTGCATCACAATCTCGGAGAGCTGCATCCTGATATTTGTAAAGAAGTTCCGGCACCTAAAGACTCTAAACCTGGAGGGTAATAAGCAGGTCTCTGATAAGTGCCTGTACGCCTTGGCGAAGTACAGCACATCACTGAAGCTTCTGAACCTGAGTGGATGTACAGATATCTCAGATAAAGGTGTCAAGTAAGTTGCAAGAAATATTTTCATACTATTCTTAGAATAGACCTCTGCCTTTGTGACTGGCATATATTGTTCACATGCCCTTAGTTATTATGGTTCTTTATTTTATTTTATTATTAACTTTTTTTAATATTTACACTTATATAATCTATACCTACTAAAACAAAGTTGCGTTAGTTACACCATTTAACAATCAATCAACCAATTACAATGGCTGGAATGATTTTTATGATCTTTAATTTGTTGTATTTGTCTCCACCCCAAACAAAACGCGGAATACCTAATAAAACATGTGTAAAATACACAAATAAAAAAATGCTGATGATATTCTGAGGTGGTACAAAGTTCACTGGGCTCATCTAGTAACAAAACATATGTAGGCCTATATTTGGTAAGTGACCCTGTTTATTATGCTAAAGATTGAAATCTTGTCAACAGCCCCTCTACATTCTGATGTAAAATGAATGACCACAGATGGATGGAATCTTAAGAACTATACTAGTCTTCTAACTAGCCATTTTAGCTATAAAATTAAGTAGGTAAATTTTTGCACAGTTCTACTATCTTATTTTTTTTTGTAATATATTGCTGCAATGCAACAACTTTTTTGAATTGTATTATTTAAACACAAAAAAATTAATTTACACATTTCTCTTGACTTCAGGGCCCTAGCAACCCACAGTCAAAAGCTGGAAGGTCTCCTTATCCGGGGATGCATGAAGGTTACAGAGAATAGTCTAAAGCTGATGCGGAACAGGGTGCACCTAGACCGCAAGCCTGTGGATACTGGGCCCGTTCCTATCTACATACAGGTGTGAAAGGCTGTTACAAGTATTTTGGTATCTTAAGGACAATCAAGTTTAGTGGTGAATAGTCATTCTTCAGTGAATGAATACTTTTTTTAGAAAACATTCCACAACTCACATGGATTTCTAGGTATTTTCCTTTGCCCACAGGACTATAAATACTTTGTGGAGTTAGAGAAAAAATCAAAAGCAAAATAAAATAACGTATTTAGATCTTTAACGAAACATGGTGCCTTTGTGCTACATAACAGACAGGTAGACGAATGTAGATGATTTGTAGGTAAAAATCATTTACAATCGTCTTTTAAAAAGAATTGTTTCTACGTGTTTTGCTTGTCCTGTTAGGAACTCCACAGGTCAGTTCCGGTAGTAGCTGTTGAACTATGAGACCTGATAAAATGCCAATCAATGTATTCATATGAAATCTTGTAAAAGTGTGTCTGTTATTATTATTTTTATAAAGAAATTGTATGTCTGAGTTATATTAATGTGATAATTTGATTGCTTGTTTGTTGATAGTATTATAGAATTTAGGAGAAATTTAAAAACTAACTGCCTATTTAAAATTATATGATGCATGTCTCAAAACGTAGCCAAATAATACCGCGCGTATACATTTTGGTGCAATTAAGCTACGATTAGCGCAGTGGTAGCGGCCCCGACTTACGAGTTTGTTGGTCGTGAGTTCGAACCCAGGTAGGCACTTTGCTTTGTGTATTTAGTTGCACATGCGCCTAGCCTATTTAGAACTTCAAAAATTAAAGTAATTCGTTCATGCACTTGTAAAAATGTCAATATATTTTTCTTTACGAAACGGTAATTAAACTTTTATCTCTTAGTTTTCATCAAAATCTAGGTTGGTATTAATTTCAATAGATACTTCCCTGCTTTACCTGTATTCCGGGTAAGCGTTCCGAGAGCTCGAGTCCCGTTGGGTAGTAGTAATTCCACTCATTTTATTGGTGGTTTTCACTCATTTTATTTTTCAGTCGAAAAATACGTGTTTTAAACAAAATTCAAAATGTTTGTTTAGGAATAATTTCAGTAACGCCGTAGATACCTTGCACGTGCGCCTAGCCAATATAGAACTTCAAAAATCTCATTTATATTTTAATGTTTTATTATCTAAATAAATGTAATTTTATTGGAAAAGAGATAAGGTCTAATTTGAATTGTTCCAATATTATATTATTGAATTCTGAAGTATGAAAATACTAGTGCTGAATATATTATACAATGCTGCTTTATTATACAATGTCACCCAAACAGGCCCACTCAGCTAATACTATATCATTTTTATCAATAATGTGTTATAAATGTACACGTACATATAATCAGTGCACGCACCCCGCGTGCATTTATTATGATGCAATTAATTGAAACAGCGATGCGGACGAGTACGCCTAAGTATTTCCTTTTGTTTTGTATTATTTGTATAGTTATTTAGTTAGTCATTTAATTTAGTACTTAGTGTTAATAATTTTGTTGTGTTAAATATAGTAATATGAATTCAAGGAAATAAAATATCATCGTCATCATCATCAGCCTACAGCAGTCCACTGCTGGACAAAGGCCCCAATTGCACGCCATTCGACTCGATTCTTAAAAACTCTCATCCAGCTGCTACCAGCCACCCTGCGAAGATCGTCGCTCCACCTAGCCTGAGGGCGTCCTACATTACGTTTGACCGATTCGCAGTTTCCACTCTAGAACGCGTCTGTCCCAACGGTTATCGGTTCTACGGCTAATATGGCAGGCCCATTGTCACTTCAGCTTGCTTATTCTGTATGCTATGTCGACAACTTTGGTTTTCTGCCAGATTATCTCATTTTGGATTCTATCCCACAGAGAGACTATATAGCTTGATCATAGCTCGCTGAGCGACCTTACATTTATGGACCAGACGTACTGTGAGTGTCCACGATTCGGCTCCATAGGTAATAACATGCAGGATGCACTGATTGAAGATTTTAGTCTTTAGGCTCAGCGGAATAAACGAAGAAACTTCTTACACTGCCCAGCGCAGCCGAATTCTTGTTTGCCTCCTTCTCAAAGTTGTTCTTACCTTACTGCAAAATTTGCCCGAGGTAAACGTATTCTCGAACAACCTCGAGAGCACCGCCGTTGACAGCAATCAGACCCGGAGTGACTTGTTTATTGAACCTAACCTAGGTTTTGGCCAAGTTTAGCTGGAGACACAATTTAACTTAAACACATCCTCCAATGCGTTAGAGAACAATTTCGGGGAAATTACGTCCCTTTGTCTGGCCCCTCGAACGCAGGGGATATGTTTAGTTAGCTGGTCCTGAGTTTGGACGGTCATTGTCGCGTCTTCATAAAGACATCTCAGTGCGTGTATGTATCGTGTAAGCACGTGTCATTTCGTGCCTCATAATATGTTATTTTATATCACATTATTAGTTGTTAAATACTTACAGATTATTAATGTCCTAAAATCATAATTTGGCTGCAAAATAATATTAAAATATTCTCAACTGTCAAGCTCGCAATCATTGCGACATACCCGCCTTTATTATATAAAAGAGCGTGCCGCCATCATTGCGAGCATCAACCGATCACCATAGTTTCGGCCTACCTCCCCCCCATTAATACTTCGGAGAACTTCCAACTCCTTACTGAAGATCTTTCTGTCCTTTTTAGCCTGAGTGACTCCGTTATCATAGCGGGTGATCTCAATGCTAAACATCCCTCCTGGAATAGCACCAGGACCTCTTCCAGAGGGAGAAACTTGTTCAACCTCTCCTCCTCTCAGAATTTCGATGTCATCGCGCCGATGACTCCCACTCATTTTCCCCCCGATCCCAATCACACCGCCGATGTTCTCGACGTGGCGCTTCTACAGAACGTCAACCTACGGTTGGACTCTATAGAAGTGGTACAAGAGCTCGCTTCCGATCACCGTCCAGTAATCATGAAACTGGTCCCCCGCATAGGTCTGCCCGATTCCACCCAACCCCTTCCCAACAAAGTGGTAACAGACTGGAGGAAAGTAAGCGATCGCTTAAAATCCACCACGTCCCCCCACTTGGACCCAATCCCCGATCATTTTGACTCTATCGCTGACACGACGGCCGCGATCGACTCATTCACAGCTCACGTACAATCAGTCCTGAACGATTGTTCAAGGGAAATTCCAGCGACGGATGACCGTCGCTGGAAGTTGCCGGACGATGTACGCGAACTGTTGAATGAGAAGAACGCGGCTGTCCGTGCCTACAGCAACTTCCCCTGCGACGCGAACAAAGCCCATATGCGTTACTTACAGCGTACTGTAAGAACACGCATAGAGGAGCTGCGTACCGCCGGCTGGGACAAGATGTTGAGCGAACTAGAGCCCACCCACCTAGCCTTCTGGCAACTCCAGAGGAAGCTCAGATCCGGAGAAATAGTGTCCATGCCCCCCCTGATCCGTCCCGACAAGACCATCGCCTTCGATGATGTCGACAAGGCTGAGCTTCTAGCCGACAGTCTAGAAGTCCAATGCTCGCCTAGCTCTCAACCAGTAGACCAAGCTCACCTCTCTGAGGTCGACGCTGAAGTCGAACATAGAGCCTCCCTCCCTCCCGTCGAAGACCCAGAGTATCCACTGCCCCCAGTCACGCCCGACGAAGTGCACGACCTCATCAAAGGTCTTAAGGCTCGTAAAGCCCCCGGCTCAGATGGAATCACCAATAGGGTATTCCAACTTTTCCCTGCCCACCTGATAATGCTACTGACCACCATCTTCAATGGTGCTCTGAGCAACAACATCTTCCCACAGGCATTCAAAGAAGCCACCGTCATCGGTATCCCGAAGCTCGGCAAGCCAAAGTCAGAGCCTAGTAGTTACCGCCCCATCAGTCTGCTCAATGTCCTCGGCAAAATCTATGAGAGGCTTATTTATAAGCGCATCAGAGACTACGCCGAGACAAAGGGCCTCATCCCCAACGAACAGTTTGGTTTTAGAACCCAACACTCGTGCGTACAACAGGTCCACCGTATAGTCGAACACATCAACTTCGGTTTCCAACGAGGTTTGATGACCGGTGCTGTCTTCTTCGACATAGCGAATGCGTTCGACAAAGTCTGGCACAACGGCTTATTATATAAGCTGTACCAACTCGGCGTGCCAGATCGTCTCGTGCTCATCTTACGGGACTTTTTGTCGAACCGCACCTTCCGTTATCGCATCGAAGGAGCGCTATCCTCCCCCCACCCTATTCGCGCAGGAGTCCCTCAGGGCTCTGTCCTAGCATTCACGCTATTCACCAGCGATATGCCCAAGTGCAGCAAGGCACAGCTGGCTCTGTTCGCAGACGACACGGCCATCTACTACACCGGCCGTGATGAAAATTCGATAGCTCGCATTCTCCAAACCCAAGTGAACAAGCTTGGTGCTTGGTTTAGAAAATGGCGAATCGAAGTCAATCCCGACAAAAGTCAAGCGGTTCTTTACTCAAAACCGCGTCGCAACCCCTGCCCCCCTCGACCGATCACCATGTTCGGCAAGCCGATCCCTTGGGAGAAGCGAGCCAAATACCTGCAGGCCTATTGGCTATCTTTTTTATTGCCAGTGACCAACTGGGCTTCAGTTGTACACCGAACTTTGATGACAACTGAGAATTTCATAACATTGGTATTGCGTATCACATTAGGTGGATATCACGTTACGGTGGCTTACGGAACGGGAACGGTGCTCTTCGTCTCAGCACTTGACGCCTCTATTTTTTATCGACTATTATGCGGCTAAGTTGAGTAACACCTTTTGAGCGTTACAATACTTTATGTTAAGGAACATTTTATATTATGCGGTTAGTTTACACTTGAAACGTGAATCTGGCGGTAAATTCATAGTGTGTGTTGACTTGTGATAGTATAGTGTAACTTTGTGAACTTTAATTCTTAAATTAAAGGTAAGTAAATAAATAGGCTCTACTAACAGGCTAACCTGCACATTATAAACGAGGTTTACAATGTGCAAGTTAGTGAAGTTTAAGAACATCATTTTCCAAGTTTTTGAACTTATGAATAGCGTGAATGATGTAGAATACCTATCTATTTTTAAGATGCCTGCACGAAGAAGAGTTTCCATAAGGCAAATGGAATTACTTGTGGAGTTTGCAGAGTCCCATCGCGACATAGCATTGGGTCGCTTGCCGGGAGGGCCACAGGGTGTTCGAGTCACCCGAGAAGTATGGGAGTCCGTATCGCTTCAACTCAACTCTATAGCAGATGGAACCACTAAAACACCAGACCAATGGAGAAGAGTAGGTTTATATTTTTATAAATATCCTCTAGAAACACACTATCAATTTATAATATTACTTCCCATGTTACATAAATTTCCATCCACAGTAATCATGTATTATATCTTAGTACAAATAGTCTATATAAGTACGAAATTTGTTTCATCATAATATTGCATTCTCATATCTACTTAAATGTTTGTCACATGACCCTGAGACCCTTAAGGGCCCATAAAAATAACCCACTTAGAACCCAGACTCAACAAGTACCTACTTAAAAAAACATACTCTAAAAATAGCTTGCTTGTTTATGTTACTTAAGTTTTCATTCGTTTATTCGTTTTGCTTGATATTTTGAAGTCTAGTGAAGGCATTTATATTTTTCTGATAACAATATAAAAGCTTTTTATTTTGTTTCTATCTTAGTACTGGATAGAGTTTAAGGCGAAATCGAAGGGCAAAGCTGCAGATTCAAGGAGGAATGCATCAGCAACCGGTGGAGGACCTAACAGGCTTGTTCCTCTAAATGAGTTAGAGAAGAGAGTGCTTGCACTAATAGGTCCAGTGGCGGTGGAGGGATTGCGTGGAGTGCGCCTGCCTTTTTATGTTAGTTTCAGAATTGATCATATTAATTTCTTTCATGGCTATTTAATTAATCATCATTAAATTCTTTCATGGGTACATAACTAATCATTCTCTAATCTAACACTTTATGTGAAATTTTGGGATGATTACTCATCCCAAAATTTCACATAGAGTGTGTGTAGGTACTTAAGTGCCTATATAAAACATTCAATATTTTACAGATACCATCAGTAGATGAGTCTGAGGCAGCTGATTCTGAGATTGCAGCACCCGATCTTGCTCCCAGTACATCAACAACCATTACTCCGGCCTCACCTCCTTACTCTCTCATTACAGGCTCTGAAAATATAGCTTCAGAGCCTGTAATGGAAGTCGAATGGCTTGACGAAGAGGTTCCATCAACATCAGGGCTCCATCCCGAATCGCAGACTTTTACGCCCCCACCCTCCGCCGTAGAAATGTCATCAGTATCGGCGAGCTATGAGACACAGCCACTATCGGCGGACGATACTGAAGTCATTCCTACGCAGAATATGTCAGACGATCAACCCGAGGATTCGTCGAGAGTAAATAGTAAGTACCTATATTTTAAAACAAAAATATTGTGATCAAACACCAGCATAGATGTAAATAAAAAAAACCGGCCACGGGCTAGTTGGACTCGCACACGAAGGATTCCATGACACAATGGCAAAAAACACGTTTCTTGTATGGAGAGCCATTTTTTGTTGTTATAGCGGCAATATCCAAATACACACTGATTAAGTTTCACTGTCTACCTAATACGGTTTTCGAGATAGAGCCCACTGACAGACAGACGGGCAGCGGAGGCGTAGTAACAGGGTTCCGTTGGCACCCTTTAGGTATGGAACCCTTAAAAGTAGGCTATAAATTAAAAACTCATTTTATTTTTAGGACAAACTCAGCACTCTACACCACCAGCCCGAAGCTCGAGGTCACAAAGGCACAGTTAGTATAATATTTTATAAAACAGTTTTTTTTTATAAACATTGAAGTCAATGTAAAATTATATAAATTACAGTTCGTCGAGAAGAAAGGCCGCCACGCTGGGCTTATGATATCGAAAGTCGACGCGTTGCTGCTGAAGAGCGACTTGCAGCCGCAGTGGAAACGGGCTTCCAGTCTTTGAGGGAGATACGGGATGATGTAAACCGACTTGCAGCCGCAGTGGAAGCGGGGGTACAGTGTTTAAGGGAGATAGGGAACGATATACATGGCTATGTACATCGTCTAGGATAAAGTACATTGCTATGTACATCATCTAGGATAAAGTATCTATTTTAGGATATGTTGTATGAACATTTTTAATTAAATATTAATATTTAGTTAAGTATACTTTTTATTTTTAATTCATTTTTACTAGGTATGTAGGTATGTTGTGTAATTTGGCAAAATTGCAACAACTTCTTTATCTTTGTTTTGAAGTTTCATTTAGTTTCTACCTACCTACCCTTAATTCTAGTGCCACAAGTTTTATTTTTTATTTTTCTGTTATAAACTTATATTAGAGAATGCTGTTATTGGCGGCTATTTAAGTCCAAGGCTAATTGTTATTTATACTTAATATTGTTTGCTTTACAGAAACTGTTGGTAAGCACAATGCTGCTTCTAAATTAATGTAAATATTAAAAATAATATTAAAACTTTCAACTTTTTTATTTAGCAACTTTACACACAGTAGTATATAAAAAATATCTCTAGTATTCCATAATTCTTGAGCTTTATTCACACAAAATAATCAATAAAAAACTAAAATTCATACAAGTAAATAAGGAGTTTAGATTATTATGAACAACATAATACATAATAGAAAATAAATCTCTAGCATTCTAAATCCTTGAGTTTTATTAACACAAAATAATCAATATCTTTGAGCATTATTCACCCAAAATAATCAATAAAAACCTAATATTAATACAAGTAATTAAGGATTTTAGAATAATAGGATCAACATTACACACAATCGAAAATAATATCTACCCAATAATAAACCCAAAATAATAATAAAATTTAAACACAAAATATCAGTACTGAATAATATAAAGAGGACGAAGTCGCAAGGAGAACCTAGTTAGATACCAGTATAGAGGTATGAGGAACATGGTGTAAAGTTCACTCAGTCTATGGAAAAGGGAGGATCCTCTGACCAGACGGTTGTTGTGTCTGGTGGGCAATTCATTTTAAGAGTTACCAGTATAGATGGATGATGGAATGCTAGGCACAATTATAAATTGTGCCTAGCATTCCATAATCTTGTGACTAGAATATCCCTAGTGTTGTCATCATTAGTGGCATTGTTACTTGCCACCTCTCCAAAAACTTGGTTCTGTAAATCATTGTAAATATCATCATCACTGTTAGTCTCAGGCATTGGAATATTCCGTGCATTGGCAATGTTGTGTAGAACAACACACGCATTCACTATCTTGGCTGCTGTGACTGGGTCATAGTGGAGTACCCTGTGTGCTAACAAACACCGCCAACGTGCTTTCAGAACTCCAATGCAACGCTCAACAGTGTTTCTGACTTTACAATGAAGTTCAGTGTAATGTTCCTCAGGCGAACCCACAGCCGCGCCGAGGATTGGTGTCATCATCCAAGGGCGATGTGCATATCCAGAATCACCTAAAATATTAATAAAATAAATCAAATATTTTCGTTATGTTATATTCCACATAACACATTATTTATTAACACATACATGATGAGCATTCTGTTATTAATAACCAGCCAAAATATTGTATCAATAATCATAATGCCATACCTAGTAGCCAACAGCACTCTCTATTCCTTTGCAGTCTTTCCAATAGACCTTTTAAGGGGCATTGGTTCCAAACAAAGGAATCATGTGATGCACCACCAAATGATGCATCAACATGCAGTATGTTAAGGTGTGCATCACAAACCTGAAACAATTTTTAATTTTAAAGTAGGTATTCAATTGTTAAACATAATATGAAATGATTATGATAAATGATGATTTGTCAATGAATAACATTTGTAACATCATGATAATAAATGACTACCTATTACTTACTATTAAAACATTCAAAGAATGATAATTTTTACGATTAAAATATGCCTCCTCATGATCTGCAGGTTGGATTATGGCCACATGTGTACCATCAATGCAGCCAATAATGCCCGGAAAGCTAAACTTTTCCATAAATCTGAAACCAGTCATAGGTCAAATTAAACTATATAATAATAATAGAAATAGAATTAAATAATATTCTATTTGTATTATTATAATAGTTTGAATATAATAATAATAGAAATAGAATTAAAATATTCAATAAACCTACCCTTTCATAATGATTTCCCTCTCTCGCTGAGATGAAGGAAACTTTATGTAGTTCAAGAGTACTTCCCGGACATTGAGTGCATCTGTAACCTCATGTAGACACTTACTTAATGTCGGCTGGGACATGTTAAAAAGATATGAGGCACCTACATTACGTTGGTATGACCCATTGGCGTAAAAGTTTAACGCAGCCAAGATCTGCAACAGACAATAAATATTTAAAATTGCTTAGTCAAACAAGTAGATAATCAATCAATCAACTCAGCCTATCGCACTCCTGACTGCTGGACATAGGCCTCTCCCATGCGGCGCCACAACACCCTGTCCTTCGCCTCGTAAATTACATTGTCACAACAAAACTTTACTTTAGAAGTAAGAACCTAAGTAAGCAGGTAAGTAGGTACTTACTTTTAGTTCATTGCGAACAGCTGTTTTTCGTCTAGCTTGTGGTAGATAAGGCCGGAGTTCTTCCAAAACCTGTTGGAATCCAGCTTTATTTAAACGAAAATTCGCAATAAACTCTCTCTCTGGCAACTGTAATGGGTCACTAACGTCGCGTAAGCGGCGTCTCTCAATTCGCAGACGACTTTGTTGTCGCTGTTTTTCAGCAAATGCCAGCAATATTAGGCGTGCCATAGTCTGATAGTCGTTTGCTACGAACAAGAATCACAATAAAACAACAAAAGAAGTAAGGTTTACACTCTTCACTTAAGTACCGGCTTCGGTGATTATCACAAAACGTTATTAAACACTACCTTTAAGTAGTGTCTTTCACGAAAGCCACTACAAACTAAATGACTATCAATTTGATGTCCACTACGCTTACACAATCGCAACCTTTTGCTTATCGATACAAAAACATCTGTCAAAATGTGTTACGGTGACTATCAGCGATGCTGGGTGCCTATGACGTCATCCTAGTTATTCACTGAAGATAGCCAATACGAAACGAACTGTTTGACAGCTAATCGTTAAACACTTTGCCAAGTGATCATCATTCTAAGCTACCGTATTCATCACCCGCTACCGAGTAAGTTGAATATTGTAACATTTATTTTAGTTGATATTTAATTATATAAATTGATGCTGTTAAATACCGAATAGATTATCATAAGATAATTATTGTCATTTATATTACAACACTATACATTTTTGTAGTAATTAAAACAAAATATATATGAACAACTCTTTTATTTTACAATCGCCAGTCGACTTGGACAGACCGGCACCCTAATTGCGTAATACACAATCAATCGGAATCTGAATCGTTTTGAAACAGATTGCTAATCCATTGCTTCTTAAGTTCGATAAAAATTCTGCTCAACAATATATAGAACGCAATGAATGTTCTTGAACCGTCAAAATCAAACAGATTAGTCGTAATCGTTTACGAAAATGTGTTACGCAATTAGGGGCAGGTCTCGATAGAGTCAAAAGCCTTCTCATAGTCCACAAACGCAAGATACAGGGGTAGATTATACTCTTTGGACTTCTGTATAATTTGCCGCACTGTGTGGATGTGGGTGGTTTAAGGTGCTGTATCCTCCTCGAAATACAGCCTGCTCTGGAACCTGAAACACTTCGAGTCTTCGCCCTAGACGATACTTGACGACTCTTGAAAACAACTCATCTTAATATATACGTGACTTAAGAGCAAAATGGAAATGTAATTCCCTAAAATTGTCTTATCACCCTTATTAAGAAGAGAACGACCACGCCCCTCGGCCACGCTCCTGGAGTTCTCCCAGAGAACAGGACCGAGTTGAAGAGCTTCCGAAGCTCTTTCAGTACATGACTTCCTCTCGCTTTCAAGAGCTCGGTCGTGACCCCGTCCTCACCAAGGGCTTTTCTATTTTTAAGCTGTTTAAGAGCCGCCTCGATTTCGTCTTGGCTGAATTCTGGCAGGTCTTCCGTGAAGTGGCGGGTTAAGGTGGCTCTGGAATCCTCATTTTCGGGATCAGGTCGAGATGCATGCGATGCGTACACTAGCCGTAGAACTTCGTTATGTGGGTCCTCCCTAGTGATTGGACGAACTCTTTCGACCCCAGATTTTGCTCAGTCGCTTCCTGAATAGAGCGTGTATTGGCTCGTCGGAGGTCGCGTCGTACCAATGTTCTAAAATGTATATATCATATACTCGTATGTAATTAGTATTCATTATTTACATAATTTATTTATTTTAATATATGAACTGAATAGTCATTCAATGGGACCTTAGAGGGTTATATTGATGACTTGAATGATTATAATTCTGTAAAAACGTACTTGTTAAGGTCGCGAATCATATTTTGTTCAACATACAACGTGACGAGAAAACTTGAATTTCGCGGGCAACCCTGGCGCTTCCCCATTATACATTGGTTCCTCTTAGGTTAGTTAAGCTATGGTGCCAGAGTTAGTTAATAAATCAACTTTGAATTTATATTTTACCAAAATAAGCTTAATGTCATTAACGTCTAACGTCTTAATGTCATTATAGATAATAGATTTGATATTATGTAGATATGTGTTAGGATTAATGTTTGTTCCAAAGTAAATTAATAAAGTGTAAACAAACACTACAAATTGGCATCCATAGGTACGTTTTCTGATCATTGTAGTCTATTGTGTGCAATATTGGAAGTTTTGAGATTGATACTCAAACTGTATGAGTACTGTTTGAAAGGTTAGCAACATTAGGTACACCTACATAATAATAATGTCTGTATATACATATAAGAAGGTTCCTCTCTCTGGAGCCCTGACCGCCGATAGCTTGGAACCTGTTCCCGATACCGGTGGCTACTATTTTTTTATATTTTTAGTTAAAAATATTATTTGTATGTACACATACAGGTGTCCCGTAAGTCTACCTCAAGCCGGAATCGGGTGATAGTCATAATAGTTAACAGATGAAAAATAAAAAGTCGCAAACCATTCAAGTCCCCGTATTTCCGGACGCCGCCGGATAGGTCTTCCCTCTCGCTTTAACGACTATGCACTCGAGACATAAGAGAGGGAAAGCGTTAACACAACCGCGACACTCACGCGCCACCGACGACGCTGCGGCAGTTGACGTATAGCCGCGCCCTCAGAGCATCTTACAATATGGCCGCGTCCAAAGGCGCACACGCGTACACGTCACGAACCGCCGCGCGATTCGAGCTCTAACCGACACGCGTTTTCTGAGAACAGTTTATTCTTGTTTAATAGTTCCCGTGACAGTATATTACCATAGTAGTGTACCTTTTTACCTGTTATACCGTGATTATACGACATATACATCACACAAGTGTTTGATTCCATAATCCACTTCAATCCAATATGAACACAGTTACGAAAAAATATTAATTTAATACAAACAAAGTACTAATTTTGAATACTTGGTTGGGAAAAATATTACATTTCCTTCTGGCCGCAGGGCTAACATGACAAGCGCGAGAACGCTCGATATCTCGATTTCTCGAAATTTGTCTAAGGTTTTGACGTCATCCTTACACCTAACATGACCGCCAAGCTCGAGTAAACTCGAAAAAGGCACTTTGACACTTCTGTATCTCGCGACGAGAAACTGATGTAGCATGATATAAAAACAAATCATTTTTATCACTGCAACATCGGTCGATTATACGCATGGAATAAGTATGTTCTGTATTTATTTAACGTCCACCTCTTTTAATTTTTGTTTATTTCCATAAAACCGACTTTTTTACTGATTTTCTTTGGCATGCTAAAATTAAAATATATAATTAGTGGCACTTATTATACTCACTATATAATCCACCACAAATGATAAATCGCCCGAAGGTCACTATTCGACAAAGCGAAGGTTGATATTGTAACAATCACCATAAAACACATGATATTGCTTTTACTCGCCAACTTTGCGGACTTAACTGGCGATTTTCGTAATTATGTTGCGTAGGCAGGTACAGCCGTAACTCCCTAGATTTCGATAATCACCATAATTGACACTCTAGACTGATTATTACTGCACTTGATGCTCATCTACGTAATAGTGCTTCCCTGCGCCAAACTTTCTCTCGCGGCCGCCGAAAGGAACTTCATTCCAATGTGTATAGAGGTGCTTTAATTACATATTTTCTTTCAAATCAATTATGTCAATTCAGTATTTCAATTAAGTTTTTTCATGTTGTCTAATAGAACTAGAACGAAAATAAGTATAATTATGAATTTGCCATGATATTTTGGATATTCTATTTTTTTTTTTTGCATCATAATTTTGTCTACTCTTCTCGTCGTCAAAATCGAGGACGACTAAATTAGAGAAAATCACGATTTTCTCATGTTGAATTGTCAAAATGCGAGATAAATTAGGTGGTCATGTTAGGGTTTAACGAGAAAACATCAAGTTTCACAGAACAAGTCAAGTATTTTGTATGGCAGTGCTGTCAGAAAACGAGTAAAGTGACGGTATAGACGCGACGAGAAAATACGAGAGTGAGTAATTGTCGCGTCTGGCATGTTAGCCCTGGAGAGGTTGGCTGTAAAGGACAATGCCAGAAACTCTTTAGAACTTTCAATTACAAGCCTGCGAAATGCAGCATCTTAAAGCTTATTTATTACTGTTATCTAAACATTTGTCCTAATGCCTGTGGAACTTGCGGTTTCTGTTAAAATCTTAAAACAATATTGGCATTGATTGTAGGTTAGGTGCAGTTTTTAAATGTTAAAAAGCGATTTAAACTACCTATGCGTTACGCATTATCATAATTATTCTAATCGTAATATGATTTTTTGTTTTACAGTTATTTAAAACTTTTTTTTGTTGTGTATCATGCGCAATAAGTAATGCAATAGGAAATTCAGGAGTTGAATTCCTTTTATCATTGATTTGTAATCGGCAAGTTCTATTGAAAAACAATGTATTATGAAAAGGTCCTTTAATCATTACAATTATTTTCATTAATTGAAATTTCCTGTAAATAGCTGGGGCAGGATCTGGCATTGTCATTTTAAGCAACAGTTTTTAGAAGCATTATTCAGGATTACATAATAAAATGATTAATTCCCAGGTCGGACAAAGTGTTATTGAGTTTTTCTATCTAGAATTTCTCAGTAGCAGCCTGAAGTCTGGATTTGTGGCCGGTTGATGGCAATAGGCTCGCCCCCTATTTCATGGGACTTAAGCATAACTGGCGAAATGTGGGTGTACTGTAGCAACTTACACCTCTGCCTAACCCTTCTGGGATTACAGGCATGATGTTATGTTACGTTATGAAAATTTAAAAACAGTTAAAATTTGTAGCAACATGAGTTAAACGACCGACACAGGCAGTAAATTTTCTTGTTTTTTTAATAAATGCTCGTAAGTTTTTAAATACATAGCAAAGACTTTATTATGACTTGACCTATCTCCCGATTCCGGCTTGACGGCAACTTACGGGAAACCCAGTACAATGAATTATAGGAGATAATCATATTTATATACATGTGTTACTATGACACATTATGTTAGGTAACCATTTACGTTACAGCTACTCCTTTAGCGTGTAATAAATGTGTTCACTACCGCAAAGATGCAGTTGTTTGTAGGTATACTAGTTATTGTAAGTGGATGAAATCATAAGGAAGCGTCAAAATAGTCAAAAATCTGCGAAGCCTTTTCCTAACTGATAAGTTCGACTTCGACTAAACAGGTAGGCTATATGTAGGACTGCTTACCTCCTTACACAGCGTCTACAGGCGTTAAGATAATATTTTTTTGTGAATTTTAGTTTTTATTAGTGAATGTTGTTTGTGTGCTACTTATGGATTTCAGCACCATCTCTCTCAAAACGATGAAGGAAACACCGTGAGGAAACCGGCATGTCCTAGAACCAAAAATTAGAAGGCATGTGAATCAGAAGGTCTAAAGGGAAAATTGCATTGTTTGCAGAACGTCTATATGTTATAACGTCAATTAAGTGACAATGTCCTAGAGTGGCAGAACGACTTGCAAGTAAATCGTCCAAACTGTGAAATCGTCAATAATGTGAAGTACAGTCATCAATAAATGTATTTATTTGTTGTCATTTATATGTTATGCTTCTTCTGTTCGTTCTGCCGCTGTAGGACATTGGTGCCGATTCTCATGTCACAAAAGCCTCTAACAGCCTCTAAACTAGACTAAAAATCACTAAAATTTGGTTTAAAGCTGTCAAATGACAATTTTCCATTCTGAAAGTGACACAACTTAACTATATTTTAGTTTGACAGCATCTTAGTGCTGCCATCTTAATGGCAATGAGTTATTAGTTTAGTGAAATTGGCAATTTTGCTATTCTGAATTTAACGTTTTTCACCTAAAAATTTGATTGTCTAACTAAATCTGAACATTAATCTGACTATTTTTAATCGCGAATAAAAAAGTGTGGAATAAAATTAGTTGGCGTGAAATAAAATTCACACCAACACCTCGAAGTCAGACGTGTAAAAACGGTACTTAATCTTTTGTATTCTTTTTTTACTTATATATCGAAAACGGTGTGTCCTATCACAAAAATAATGATAATTTCGAACCCATTTTTATTTTATAGTTTTCCATACATAAAGTAAAAACTTCCTTAAAAAACACGAGCGAGGAGAAGGCAGCGAGGAACGGGACGCGAGAGTGCGGACGCCGCCACCGCCACCCGGCCCCCCGACTACATACATCTCTGCTCTGCCGAGCCGCTTGACACGGCACAAAATTCCATAGAAAGATGAGACATCTCTTCTCCTCCCCGCTTGATCCATTTCCACTGAAGCTTAGCGGAGAGGAGATGTGGAAATAACTAAATCTGATTAGTCAAAACACATCTCCTCTCATCTCTGCTTCTCACCGCTTTGGTGGAAACCGGGCCTTACGGGGCATCAGTGTGTGCGCGTTTTAATTACGCGTTTGCGCGCATTTCTCCCTTTCCGCTTTTGTAGCACGGTTCATTCATACCCACCAAAACTGTGTTTTGTTTTTACAAAACACTACAGTATATGGTTTGTCTATAGATGGACCTTTAATTATTTTTGGATTTATATTTTATAAATGGGTGTGTTAACAATAACAGTATCACTGTTGTACGATGGTTGTAATTGTAAGATCATTCGGCTTCTAACCTTTCTTCAATATCGAGAGAAACCCCGTCAGAAACGAAGTTCCTTACGCGATTGTCGCATGCAAACACAATTGTATACTTTTCTTTGGTTAGGCTCGTATATAATTGGAAAGAGACAGAGAGAGAAAGTGTGAAATTAGCACGCGTTTTTAATACAGTTTGTAGAGGCATCTACACTCGCGTGCAGCCTAATCGACTCAACCCTCCAGCGCGCATACATGGCCGGTTTTCCCAAATATGGCGAAACTGATATTAAAAAAGCGGATATCATTTTAAAGCTTAGATTCAACCCAACTCAATCGTGATAGGTAATACGGGCTGGTGTCCGCAACTCCACGACAATGAGCGTATTTTGCGTACGGTGGGAAAATCGATCATTCGATCCACCCCAGCCCCTCGAGGAAGGCCAGCAACGCCTTGGTGTTACTGACAACCTCGCGTAGGGTACCTGGGTTACCGAAGTACTTTGTCCTGTATGTGGCGACCACCAGGCAGTGTAGAAGCACATGAGCTGCTGTCTCGTCCACCTCCATGCAGGCCCTGCACAGCGGACTGTCTGTGACTGCTAGGACAAAGAGGTGTTTATTAAAAGACCCGTGGCCAGTTAAAGCTGCCGTAACTATACGCAGCTGTTGTTTGGTTAGTCGGAGAACCTGTTTCGTGATGCGGCCGTCAATATCAGGAAGTGCTTCCCTAGCCTGCCTGCACTCACCTTGTTCCGACCATAGTTTGTGATGTTGTTCCCTGGTGCGTTTCCTTACCAGAGTGCGTACCCGAAGGGGAGTGGCAAGATGGGTTCAGGTCCCACTGGTGCCTCACTCGACCCCCTTCTGGCAAATTCGTCGGCTGCATCGTTGCCCAGCGAACCGCTGTGTCCTTTGATCCATTGAATGGTTATGTTATTGAGGCTACCCACCTGATTAAGGCGCAGGTGACACTCGTATATTAGCCCAGATTCAACTGTGTGGCTGTTCAGCGCTTGCAAAACAGCCCTGCTGTCTGAGAGTATCCGGATCGAGTGGTCCCTAACTTCCCTGGCCATGATGGCCGAAGCAGCCAGAGAAATACCCATGCATTCGGTCTGGAACACTGTGTTATAGGCCCCAAATGGTGTGGCTATGCGAATGTTGAGGTCCTCCGAGAAGACTCCAGCACCTGTGCCGTTACCTGTTTTGGATCCGTCTGTCAAGATACGAAGCTCTGCAGGGCACAAACCCTCGCACCTAAGATCCTCGTGAAGCTGCATCTTGTATTTTTTATCAAAGATAAATGGTTTGGGTACCCGAGCTTTCGTAATGGGGAACTCCTTGTTGAGTCCCTCAAGTAGCGCGGTGTATGGTGTGGCTCTTTTACCCCAGAGATCTAGTGCCTTAAGACGTACCGCCGCCATTGTTGTTTCCTGGTGTATGAAAAGGCGAAGCGGTGGCAGTTCCAGCATGTCAACTGCTGTAGTCGGAGTGGTCCTCATGCAGCCCGGAGACGCCATGCAGGCTAGTCGTTGCATGCGTTGTAGTTTGTTTGAGGCTGTAGCCAGCTTGGTTCGGGGCCACCATACCGCGGCCTCATAGGTGATCATGGGGCGGATCACTGTGGTGTACAGCCATAGTATAATTTTAGGGGATAGTCCCCACGGTTTACCTATCATTTTCCTGCACTGCCAGAAGGTTATGCAGGCCCTGTTTAGTTTGTTGTCCAAATGACTACTCCAGTTTAACTTACTGTCTAGAATGACCCCCAGGTATTTGACCTCGTTGGCCAACTGAAGTTCTGTATTGAACAGTTTTGGTAGGCGAAAAGGGCCTAATGCTCGTTTTTGGGTAAACATGACTAGTTCAGTTTTAGTGAGGTTCACTGATAGGTCATATTCCTTGCACCAATTTTCTACGATACGTAGCGCTTGCTGAGTGAGGTTGCAGATCGTACCCGTCACCTTCCCCGAAACAAGGATTGCGAGGTCGTCAGCATACCCTATTCTGTAATAGCGGCTGGCATTGAGTTTGTTGATGAGGTCATTAATCACCAGATTCCATAGAAGGGGGGACAACACCCCTCCCTGGGGGCACCCTCTGGCTATCATGGCCAGTTGCTGCTCATCCTCAAGGTGAACCACTCGTTTGCTTAGCATGTTTGTAATCCAGTCCGTTAGCACCTGTTCTACTCCATGTCTGGAGAGGGCGCTGCTGATGCTGGAGAAGTTAGTTTTATCGAAAGCTCCTTAGATGTCTATGAAAGTGGAGGTGGAGAGCAGATTCGGTCGACTTACCCTAGCTGTATGCGTGTTGGTTACCGTGAAGCGGTATTCAGAGCGCTGTCCCTTAGCTCCGTATCACACAGCCTTTCCAGCGTCTTTAGTAGAAAGGAGGTCAGGCTGATTGGTCGGTAGGATTTGTCGTTTGTGTAGTCACCCTTACCTGGCTTAGGGATGAATATTACTTTCACTTCCCTCGATCCTTTGGGAACGTATCTAAAGGCCAGGCACGCCCGAATTAAAGGCACCAGTCTTATTGCGACACCGGTGTCACTCCACTGTAGTAAGGCGGGGAACACACCGTCAGGACCAGCTGCCTTAAAAGGATGGAAGCTCTGGATGGCCCATTGGAGTTTCTGCGGCGTAAAGTCGATCATTGTCTAATGGTGTTTGAATTACCTCTTGCCAGTCGATACCCTGCGCGAAGATCAGACATCCAGGGAAGTGAGTTTCAATAAGGATGCGTCTCGCTTCTTCTGGCGAGGAAAACAGTGTGTTGTCGGGTTTCCGGAGGGTAGTGGGCCCAGACGTGTGATGTTGCGCCAGTACTTTCCTTACCCTGTTTGCTTGCTGACAAGATTCAATACTGATTGCTACCACAGAATTTGCGCCATCCTACGGGATGGCGTACTTCTGAAACTGATGCATTTTTTGTAGCTGGATTTGGCTGCGTAATATTTATCCCAGTCCTCATCCGCACATGTGTTCATGGCTCTATTAAGTGCTTTCCTTACCTTGCCGCGCTTGCGCTCCAGATCAGCGCCCCACCAGGGTTGTTTGCCTGGTGTATTTCGTGGGGTGGTCTCTGGGCAGGCAGTTTGGTAGCTGTCTATCATTGATTTAGTAAGATGACTTACTTGTACCTCAATTTGTTTCGTATCCGGTAAAGTCGTCGGAACGCTTGATAACGCCAGCTTGGATTCAAGGCTGTGTGTGTAGGTGGCACGGTCCGTGCTACGCGGATTGCGCCGTGGTGGTTTTGGGGTGACACAGACCTGGATGTCGAAGCGGATCCACCTGTGATCGGAGCAGGAGGCCTCCTTAGAGACCTGCCATCCCGTGGCAATTTCCGCCGCGCCCTCTGTTGCCAGAGTGAGATCTATGATTGTGCGGCTTCGCCTGGTTACGAATGTTGGTTCGGAGCCAGTGTTTAGTAGCGATAGGTTAGTCGAGAATAAGTAGTCAACTAAGGCCTTACCCCTCTCGTTTTGCGTGTCCATACCCCAAAGTTGGTAGTGAGCATTGGCGTCGGCCCCGACGACGGGCTCAAACCCGCTTCTCTCGCAATGGCTCACGAGGCGGGCGAGTTCGTGTGGAGGCGGTGCCTCCGCCTCGGGCATGTAGGCCGAGGCGAAAACGATCACCATCTCCTCGGCTGCGCCACGCTGTATTTGCTTTACTGCAGAGATATCTCTGCAACAGAAGTCATTTAAAAGCTGTGTTTTAAGGTTACCTGTGACATAGATGCACGATCTAGGATGAAAGTGATCTGTGGTGACCAGGAGCTTACCGGCAAGATTAGAGAGTCCTTGTATGCGGCCCGCCCTGACCCACGGCTCCTGGATCAGGGCAATGGCTGTGTGTTGAACCTCCAACCACTTGCGAAGCTGAGCCGTCGCGGTCTGACTGTGGTGGAGGTTGGCCTGGAGGACTCTACAGGTCGACGAAAGGGACGCCATCGTTGGCCGAACCCGCGGCTTGCCGTTGACTGTCGGCCCTGGAGTGTCTTGCTTAGGGGAGCAGGCCTCGAGAATGATCTGCTTCTGGATAGCAGCGAGTACCTGGTCCGATACGTCCTTGCTGAGGATCCCCGTGCGGTCGCAAGTGATCGCGACGTCGAGGTTAGCGCTGGCAGCTTGGGCGTAGCTTCTTTGGGCGACCCGTTTGGATTGGCCAAGGCGCGGCCGCTTATGCTCTCCCCGAGGTGTCAAAGTCTCGTTGAGGGCTCGCTTGGCTGCGGCCTGATCCATCCGACCGGGTCGCTGTGTTTTAGTGGCACCTTCAGCTCTCTCCGGGACACTGGCTGGCGGTTGACTGGGCGCTGTTCGGCTAGTGCCGGCCTCTGCCTGCGACCACCAGTTTAGCTGGCCGCTAGTCGATTTGACTGACCCAGCGGCAGAAGCCTGTTTGTTGCGGGAGCCTTCTCCCTGGTTCCACCGTGTTTGCCGGCGCTCCTTCCTCGTGATTTTAGCCCTTTGCTTGCCTTGTACTGAGGCAGCCGGTGGACCAGTACCCTTGCCCTTGCGTTTCTGTACTTGCCAGGCGCGTGAAAACGCGTCCTCGGTGCACTTGGCCGTCGCCGTTTGGCCGGAGACGGCCTTCTGGTGAGGGGAGGCTAGAAGAGCCACAAGAGGAGGAGGTGGTTTGGTAGGATACCCGGTGCCAGTATTACCCAGCGCCGGGGTCTGTGTGGAGAGGGTCGGACCGGCAGTGGTATGAGTCGTTGCCGTCTTCGCCTCAGTGTAATAAGGGTCGGTCTGGACTGGTCCCAATCAGCGCCGACGTCCTTTGTTTAAGTTGGGACTTTTGTTTTTTGGTCTTAGCTGCGGTTTTCGCCACAGCCGGACCGACGCCCGCGCTGGTACCCCGCTGGTACCAGCGCGGGCTTCGGTCCGGCTGGTACCAGCGGGTCGCCGTTAGCCGCATGGCCACCAGGGGCGAGGGAAGTGCAAGCACCTCCCTTGGGAGTCTCATTGGCTTTCGCCTCCACTCCGCTGTGTTGGTTTTCTAATTGGCCTTTTTTGTCCATGTTAAAAAAATTATTTTGAAATTCGTCTCTCTGGCTCCCACCCTCCATGGAGCCCGCAACTGGGAACGTCTCACTGTAAAAAAGCTCGAAAGTTAGGACTACCAGAGAGATATAGGGGCGCAAGGTGGGCTTACAGTGCGACATCGGGCGCTCGATCGGGCTGGCATAGGGGGTCCTGAGGGCCACCCCCCACGAACTGATCAACCCTCACTTACACCGTCAGCATGACCTTTACCTACCGCTTCGGCCGTCCGAGGACGACTCAGCGGACCTCACGCACCTCGCCTGTGGCCCTCTGACGGGACACTATGACCATTTCCCTACCCCTGGCTAATGGGTAAGGCCACCGTTTCGCTTGAAATCCAGACCAAAGGGGGCGTGTTGCCTTACGGGCACATTACAAACCAGAGCCGCTCGGCGCAACCCCCCAGGACTTCTTCATCCCCGCTCACGGCGCTCAACTGCGCAGGTCTTTTTTTTTTTTTGTTCCCGGGGTGGAAAATCCTCATGGATGTCCTCCGCCCTGGGGCGGGCGGGGGGTCTGTCAGACTCTTACTGACTAAAAACCACCCCGGTGTTCCATCTCACACCTACGTCGGGGTCGCGGGAACATGATTCTTCCGCGACCCCGACTGGTGCAGGCCCGCTTGCGCGGGCCCTGTCTCGGGCGGGGGGAGTGAGGTGTACTCCTCCCGCAACGTCTGTGGTCGGCGCCCGCCTCGAAGGAGATCGTGCGATACCCCCGAATGGAATGGAAGGTGCAATCTCCTGTCTTGCCTTGAGGATCTACACGACTGTAGCGCACTCCCTCAAGACCCCGCCACCTTACCGCCTCTGAAGGAGGCGGCAGGGTAGGCCTGCATCTATACTACCAAGCAAAGCAAAGCATGTCGTTGTGCAACCGTGAAAGCATAAAAACAGGCTCCTCCACACTCAATCGTGAAAATTGGTACTATATTTTTTTAAATATTAACGACGGACGGACAGACGGTGTTCTCGTGCGAATTGTAGTCGCGCTTGCCGGTGGCCTGGGGTCAATTTTGGGCCTGTGGCAGGCCGTTTTGGTGTCAGGTTCGCTTTTTTCAAGCGTCTTCTGACTGCCTACTCACTGACAGCCACCCCTCGCACTCGCCTCAGCTCCTATGGACATCAACACCGGTAAGGTGGCGATTCTGCAGTGCAGTCGAGACGATAATACGATCGTCCCTCTCAGACATGCGCCTTTGCCGGTCAGATCATGGTCTTCGCGTGAAGGCGCCAGTCTCCTGGAACCTACACTCTCGACCAGCATACTTGCTCAAGTGCAGCTAACGAACGACAGCTCGCTGACTGAGGCCTTGTTGCAATAGAGCAACAACTTGGGCGGCTTCAGTTTGTGTAGTATCCAATTTTAGATAAACAGTAAGCGTCACAAGCGGAGATGTTATCAGGTCAACTTCAGATAAGCTACCAGTTACAGGTTGTTTTATAGGCGCTCGCAACGCGCAACTCGTGCCTTACACGATTTAAGTTATAAAAATAAAGATGATTAAAGCAAAAAGTATTTCGTTGATTTTACACCCATTAGAGTTTTTAGTGTTCTTCTGTGCGTTCGAAACTGACGATCGAAAGTGACGATTGAAAGTATTTTGTCGTTAATAATTAATGTGTTCGTTTTAACTTAGTACAGAAGTAAAATTAAATACGATACAATTTTGTATCATTATAAATTTGTGACATGAACACGATATTGTGTCGTAGATAAGCACTCTTGCTCTATGAGATTTAAACTCAAAATAATTTTCAATGCGGTTTACCTACATCTATTTTCAGTCAGCTGTTTATTGCTTACAATTTATGTATCCTAAAATCCTATGCACGAAATTCTTAACAAAAGACATGTCTATGACGTCATGTTTAAAAAGATAAGGACAGCAGTAGTTTCTACCACTTTCATTTTGTGTATAAATGTTTTAATATTTGATATGAGAATAATAATTAAATATATAGCAGTAAAGTTTATTTTTCTAATGTGCTCCATATTTTTGAACACTTAGAATGCTTGGATACCATTGGCGGGATGAATGTAACCATATTTATGGCGGATTGATGACCTAACATTTTAAACGTCTCGACCTTTTGAGCGACTTTATTGTTGACAATAATAGTGAAATTTGTACCGTTAATGACTTTTTTGTTGCGTCTAATTATTTGAATACCCTGAGTTTTGACGCTGACTGTACCACGCGCGCGAAGCCGCGGGCGTAAGCAAGTACCTAATATTATAAATGCGAAAGTAAGTTTGTTACGTTTTCACGTTAAAACGGCTCAACAGATTTGGATGAAATTTGGCACATTGGTGGACCACACCTGAGTTAGGATACTTTTTATCCAAAAGCACTCTGAGATCCTGGTAGTATGATCCCGTGCGTGGGATAATTTCCGACCACTACGCGGGCGAAGCCGCAGGCAAAACCTATAGTTATATTGTATAATAGAAAGAAACCGAGTTAAAGTCGCACGCTTTTTCGTTACGTTATAGACTTCTATCAACTCAACTCCACCGCAAGCCGTAATTCGAAATTCGTTTCAAAATAGATAACCGAGTTTTTCGCAAGTATCTCAAAAACCAGTAAAAAATTTTTACATTTCCATTACCCCCTTGTATGACGGCCTGAAGTTTTGTCTACATATTAAATGGATGTAACTGAAAAACGAACGGATTTGTTTTTTATGTGAGTATTGGTGTTTGTTTAAAGGAACATAAAAAATATAACTACAGCGTTTTTCACAAAATTATATTTTGTGTGATAACACCTGCTACATGTTTCTTACTGTTATTGTATTTAC
The DNA here is from genome assembly GCA_963555695.1 of Dasypolia templi. Taxonomy (NCBI): domain Eukaryota; kingdom Metazoa; phylum Arthropoda; class Insecta; order Lepidoptera; family Noctuidae; genus Dasypolia; species Dasypolia templi. The sequence goes on from OY743157.1 coordinate 22,479,032, forward strand.
AATATTTTATATACTACACATTAGTAACAAATAACATTCATAACCTTAGAGGAGCAGATCTTACAAAATAACTTACGGCGAGCGGCGACGACCGACCGACCGGCCGACCACCGCGCGCGGCCGACGCTTACCTAGACGTGCAAGAGGACGAAACTAAACACGACAACTAAAAATACTTAAACTCGTAATTATAGTAAACGTAAGTGTTAATAACATTTGGCAATAAATTACTGGGATAACACGAACATAATCCTTAAGCGAAGCGGAAAGAACAAAGTTATCATCGCAAATATAAAACGTTAAAACTACCAGTGTAAAAAGAATATAAAATATATAAAAAAACCTCCGCCCATTAGGCCTGTTTACGTAAGTAACCACGGATAGTCGCCCAAACGAGCCCTGCACTCCTCAATCTTATTAACGCACTATCACATTGATGAAATTAAAAACCGTATCTTACAAATACACTAAGATTATCAGCTCTATATGTATACAGCGTTGTTACAATCCAAAGCATTAGATTTACAATATGTTACACGGAAGTTAAGCAGACAGACGGGACATGAGGCACTTTAGAACAAATTCAGACAAACCAGGATCCTACGGTAAATTATAATTACACATCGGCGACTGTACACGAGCTACACACAAATACATCAAAACACCATATACATATAAAATACGAGTTCCGAACGATTCTTCACATCTGAAGTAAAATCTGCGATCAGTAAAAACATTGCACTTAGTTCAACATAACCAAAGACTTATATTACTTTGTTTCTTTGGAAATCGAAAATATATTAAATTTATGAATGAAGCACGCGCCATGGACACTGCAATCCTCGGATATCACAGTTCTCCCACAGCTCGATACTTAAGTCGTCACGATACAAAACAAAGCAGATTACTATCAGAGTACATACATTTATTGCACTATCATTATGCTACATTTCAGTGACGTAGTCATTATTATTATAAACAGATTTAAATACATTTTATCTGCAATTTTGTACTTTTATTCAGCTTACCGGGTACTGCTCTTTATCAACGACAAACAAAACGTGATTTACATACATATTATACAAAAACAATAACAGAGCTGCCACTAGACCGCCGTAACATAACGAGACGCTCGTGCGGGAGGGTAAGGCAACAGAAGTGGTGTTCATGTTCATCTCGATTAACACTACTTTATATACAATACAACTAGCACTTAATGTCAGAAAGCAAATGTTTATTTGTACTATGCTATACTTAAACATAACACACTCCAATCGTTTTTGGTCAACATTACGGGTCGTGCTCGCATGCGTGACGCGTTTGGGATGGCTCGAGCGGCGGCACCTTCGCTACCGCCGCATGGTGGAGTTGAGCGTCTGCATGGCCAGCGGCGGCGGCGGCGCGTTGATGTAGCCGTACGCGTACACGTTGCCCTGCTGCGCGCGTGGGTCGGCCGCGCCGTACTGCACGCCGGGCTGCACGTTCATCATCTGCAGGTTGTTGAACTGCTGCTGCGGCGGCACGCGGTACCCGTTGAGTCCGTAGCCGCTGATGATGTGCGTGTTGAGGTTGGGCGACATGCGCGAGCCTGGCGCCATCTGCATGTGCTGCATCGGACTCAAGTTGCCTGCAACACGACAAAGTTCACACCTTAGTTCAGTATGCATAATTGTATTGCAGTACACATAATAAACAATTGACAGCAGAGACAATGTCATATGTATCTAACAAAAATACACTTCTATAAAAGAAGATATCTTGACAGGAAACGCATATATTACTGTTGCATGTTCTTAGAAGACAGTGGCTACAGAGCGCACTGACTGTGGAACCATGCCAAAGCATGTCTTTACTCTACTTAGTAGAATTTATAAATAAGCCTCAAGCTGATATTGCAGCTCGAAACATCGAATTTCTGAAGTGTAAGCAATCAACCCAGTGAATAATCAAGTGCCACAAATCAATATTTTGGGTAGGATTACATGTAGGTATGCTGGTAAAACCATGCAAGATTAACACATAAGACACTTGTCACATGAACAGAGACACAGGCACGCCTCATAGAAGGCTTAGGCAGAAATGTACCTAAAGTACACCCACATTTCGCCAGTTTTGTACGCAAGCCTCATAATAATAACGTAATTGCAGTACTGACTTGATGTATTCCTGGTATTTCTAGGCGAGTCGAGCTGGTTATGCGGCGGGTAATACTTGGCGGCGGCGGCGTGGTAGTGTCCGGCCGGCGCGGCGGGAGGCGTGCTCGACTGCTGCCCGTACTGTAGGAAACAACTAGATTCGAAATACTGAAAGACCACAAATATGTGTCATGAAAATGTTGGAGCAAGACAGCATACTTGTGTCCGGGTGTATGGTGATGTTAGTACACGTTTTAATACAACTCCATGTCAGCTTTGAAATATTTCCATGACACTTCAACTTCGTCTATATTAGCTTCTTACAATCTACTTCTGTGTTTGTGTTGCTTGGTGAATTATAGCAACCCAAAATTTCCAAGTAAGCTTTCTTATTTTCAATATAATTGAAGAAAAAAAAATGGCTCATCTCCATAAGTTAGATTTCTCTTTGTGACACTCGCTTTGTGTTTGATAACAACTCTTAGATGAAAGAGGAGAGTGCTCGTGAAGGTTTTAAAGATAAACGAAGACATTCTGTGCATGCACAAGGTTGATCCATTTAAGTAAAAAAAGCTGATGACACATTAGAATATATTTGCAGTGTGTGCAGCCATTCTTTGTAAAAATCTTACAGTGAAAACGTAGTAAGCAGTTGTTCCACTACAGGTATGCTAGGAATTGATACACTTTAGCTATGTTTTGACGGTGAGATTTAGCCAGAATAGATGTTCGGTGTCGGGTAGCGGTTACCTGGTGCTGCGGCACCTCGGCCATCTGCTGCAGCTTGGCCAGCGAGCACGACGGCGGCCACGCGCCCGCGTGGTACTGCTGCTGCTGCTGGAAGCTCAGGTAGTGTCGGGTAGCGGTTACCTGGTGCGGCGCATGGTGCTGCGGCGCCTCGGCCATCTGCTGCAGCTTGGCCAGCGAGCACGACGGCGGCCACGCGCCCGCGTGGTACTGCTGCTGCTGCTGGAAGCTCAGGTAGTGTCGGGTAGCGGTTACCTGGTGCGGCGCATGGTGCTGCGGCGCCTCGGCCATCTGCTGCAGCTTGGCCAGCGAGCACGACGGCGGCCACGCGCCCGCGTGGTACTGCTGCTGCTGCTGGAAGCTCAGGTAGTGTCGGGTAGCGGTTACCTGGTGCGGCGCATGGTGCTGCGGCGCCTCGGCCATCTGCTGCAGCTTGGCCAGCGAGCACGACGGCGGCCACGCGCCCGCGTGGTACTGCTGCTGCTGCTGGAAGCTCAGGTAGTGTCGGGTAGCGGTTACCTGGTGCGGCGCATGGTGCTGCGGCGCCTCGGCCATCTGCTGCAGCTTGGCCAGCGAGCACGACGGCGGCCACGCGCCCGCGTGGTACTGCTGCTGCTGCTGGAAGCTCAGGTAGTGTCGGGTAGCGGTTACCTGGTGCGGCGCATGGTGCTGCGGCGCCTCGGCCATCTGCTGCAGCTTGGCCAGCGAGCACGACGGCGGCCACGCGCCCGCGTGGTACTGCTGCTGCTGCTGGAAGCTCAGGTAGCCGCCCTGGTAGCCGGCGCCCGGCCCGCCAGCGCCCGAGCCCTGCATCACGGCCCCGCCCGCCGCTGCGTCCAAAAAACTCGCTACATTTATCATAGCAAGAATTGTGCGTTTTAATTAGGAGGTAATGTAAACAAAATAAAACAAAACATCACGCATGTATACTTAGGAGAGGTAGGCTAACGGCCAAACCCAATAACGTAACATCCCCAATTTTGGCGTACTTGAGATAGAAAAACCAATCAATCTCTGGTTAACGTGTTGACAGCTATTTGTTTGACAGGGACAGATAGAATTGTATTGTCTATCATCAGTGGCCATCTGTCTTATAGGTTGGTCTTATTGGGTTTTGCCGTACGGCGTTTTAGACGGTGAGCGTCTTGTGTATTTCGCTAGTTGTAGAATGTAATAGGAAAGGGAATTTATTGCTATTCCTAAATTTAGTTGTAAGATATACAATGGGGCGCATTTGAGTGAAAATTGCAAATTAAGTGGGCACAGTACGGAAATAACTTTACGTACTTACGTTTTGTGTGAGGAGATTTTGAGCGAACAGCGGGGTAATTGAGTAACATACTAACAGTAGCAATGGCTTTTAATTTATCGAACATAATTATGAAGTAATGGATCAGCAATACCCTTCAAAATGATTCAGATTTTGATTGAAAATGAGTTACGCAATTAGGGCGCAGCGCTAGTCGAGCCGAACCGATTTTTCAGTAATAGCTTCAACAGCACATTTTTATGGAGTACAGAAATGTTTACAATAAGGTTTCTGCACACTCCTTCTCTATATCAGAATCCTTTGCAGTGGGACAACCTGGTATTAGTATCGGTGTGTGTGTACGGGCCGTGCGTGTACTGACCGTGCGGCTGGTGCGCGGGCGGCGTGGCGCGGTGGCGCGGCGCGGGCGGCGTGGGCGCGGCGCGCAGGGCAGCCTGCTTGCTGCCCTCGGCGCTGTTGTTGTTGGCGCTGCTGTTCCTGTACATATACTGTGCCATAGTAAACAGAACTATACTTCTACTCTACGTCTAAGTATCTGCTTTCGACAAGCAGTTTCATTGTTTTTAAACATGCCTCCATAAATCGTACAGTAGAGTTTACAGTAGTTATCTACATAAACGATAAATCACAAACGTTGTTAACACTTTGCGGGGCACCAGCAACAATAAAAATGTCTATTGTATCTCGTCCACATAACAACGTATTTGGTATGTAGCCGCCTCTATGGCGACTGAGTGAAAAGGTTCTTACCTATTCCTATTATTAATCTTCTGCTGCTTAGCCGGCTGGTTGGGCTGGCTCATGATGGACGGGATGTGGATGGAGGAGTACTGCGGGCTGGGCGCCGGGTGCATATGCATCATGGAGCACGGCGACGCCAAGTCCGAGCCGATGCTGGTGGGCGACTCCAGGCCCAGCTGGCTCACGTCCAGCTCGCACGCTGGGTACTGCACCGAGTGCACCGAGTTGCTGGTCGAGTCTGGCGTGTACACGCCCATCGACTGCAGCGCTGGACTCACTGCCTCACACAACTCCTCCTTACTAGTATCCTTAGGAGACTCCTCCTTCTTGTGCTGCCGCGACTTCTTCTCAATCTCCTTCTCCTGCCCACAAGGCCCGTTCTGACTAAACGGCGTCTTACAACTAGGAGATGACAACACTTGTGAACTCTGCTGCCGGTACTCCGCACAACTCGTCACCACTTCCTGCTGTTTGTTCACTTGTCGCTGCATCATCTGCTTCATTTGCTCAGCTGTGTTCTGAGACTGCGACTTCTTCGATTCACACTGCGTCTGACAAGCAGTCGTAGTCTTCGATTGTTTTGAAGGCTTACATTCGTTTTTTTGTGAACACTCCGCTTTGGACGTCTTAGTCTCCTTGAAATGCGGCAACCCTGTCGTTGCGTATAAACTACTGCTCAAGCCGTAAGCAATGTTGTGGAACTCTTTCTGGTCATACTTAGGAAGTAATTTCTGAGGCGACTTTTGGACTTGGTCTAAATGAGGAAGATTGAACCCTTGATGTTTATCCAAGTAGTTCTTATCACTAACTATATTTTTCATATCTAAAAATCTATTATGTTCCCACGAGCCCTGTATCCGCGTGGGGTCCCAGGGCGGCCACTGATACTGTCCGTGCGTCGTGTGGTAGTTAGGAATTTGGTTCATAGCGTAATCCGCTTTAGGCACTAATTCATTATCATATTTAAATTTGGGCAGCATTTTGTTCAAATCGTTCTGTTCAGCTTTCAAGTTCAGCTGAGCAGTGCAGCTCTTGTCATGTTTGACTGACTGATTTTTTGAGTCACATTTGGAAGTATTGGACTTCTCTTTCTTAAAAAAATCTTGCTTTTTGGGGGCCTCGTTTGTTTTAGTTTCCACTTTACTCGTGACTGGCACGGAGTTTATCACGTTTATAGGGACAGACGTCTCTGGTTTCCTAGCATTAGTGTTCTGTTCCGGAAAAAACATCTTAGGTTCAGGTGTACTCCTAGGAGTGTCATTCTTAGTTTTCTTGTCAGTTTTCTCTAGCTTGCTATGAGCCGAGTTCACTCGCACGTCACGCAGCTTACTCTTCTCTCTCGGTTTCAAGTTAGGATCGTTTTTACAGTCTTGAGAATTTGTTTGGACTATGCTCATAGATCCAGTCAAGTTTTGCATAGCATTATTGGCGAAACTAGCTTCTAAATCTGCTCTTTCCAAACCCATACTGACAGCCGCGTTAGCGCTTTGACATCGAGGTAAAAAATTGATATCAGTCACATTGGGCACTTTGGGTATGACTGGGTTTATCACTGGGGACGATATCGGATGCGGTACTTCTAACTTAGTTGTATTTTTACTAATTACTGGAGTGGAGTCGAGAGTGTTGTTTATTACGCGGTTCTGTTCACTGGTCTTCAAGAGTATTTTGTCAGTTTGTACCGACTGCGACTCTTTGCTAACATTCGCTCTGTGGTTCAGGTAGGAATGCTGAGCCGTGTTGATCTGATGTATCGTCATGGAGTTACTCACGGGATTTTGAAAATTTTGCATCGACGACTGTTCGATAACATTTCTGGTTACAATAATCTCATCTTTCCTTGAGTGCATCATGTCGTTACGAAATGGCATCTCACTTTCTCTACTAACAATTGTATTTTGTAATTTATTTCTATCAATTTCAGTAAAACTATCTAGTTTGAGTGGGTCCGGCTTCTTCATACATGATATATCTCTATGTGTGTTATCTAAATGTTGAATAATTTCTATTTTATTTGGTGACGACTTTTTCTCAGCAATTTTAGTTTCGTCCATATTCTGATGTTGAATAACAGTTTCTTTTCGCATCTCGCATTGCTTTTGTTCGCATATTATATCGGTGTTCATACCCTCTGGTGATCTTCTTGGTTTAGGAGACTCGTTAATCACCGACGTGTCGGTTTTTTTTAGTGATACGCCCGTGTGCGGGGAATTTGCGGTGTCAGACTCACCTTCAACGACTATCGTCTCAATTGGATGTATTTTTGGTATAATGAGATCCACTGCGGGCTTTGTGGTGTTCACGTCCTCTTGCACTCTCCCGCTGGGATCGAGCACGATATGTGCATTCTCGGTGGATACAACCGGTATCACTTTAGACGGACTCTCCTTCTCTTCAACCTCTTTGGGTTTATTCTCATTGTTTTGTTGAACAGGAGCCACCAAGTTAGGTTTTGGTGATGGCAGAGGACAGCTCTGACTGTTATTATCATCAGATTCAGATATGATAATAGTTTCCTTATCTTCCACTGCTGGTTTAGGGGGAGATTTCATTTCGCCGTTTCTAGGCTCAGCCAGTTTGTTGTCCTCAGTCTGATCACTCTTTGTGTTAGTCTGTTCCTCAGCTTTAGCTGGCGATGCTTCTGTTCTACTGCCAGTGGGAGTGTCATCAGGTTTATCACTAGTCTCGTTGATAACTTGGTCTTTCTCCGCATCAGATTTTGGGGAGTCCATGTGTATGCTATCAAGTTCCATATCACTTGTTTGGTGGTCTGTGCTATTCTCTTCAACATTTCGCGGTGACGCTGGCTTGCTTGTGACAATCTTCCTTTCTTCACCTTCCTCCACATCCATCTCATCATCAGCTTCACCCGAAGAGTCTTCAGAACTGGCTTCAGATTTCTTGCTTTTCTCCTGTGCTTTCTCTTCAAGTTTTTCCTCAGGAGATCTGTTACTTTCCTCAACGGGCACAGTACTACTGGGCTCCATTGAGTCGTCAGTTTTATACTCATTGACTTGTTCCTTAGATTCGTCAAGTTTGGCTTTCTTAGCTGCCGGTGACGCGGCCGTCGCTGGAGGCTTAGTGACCTTCTGTCGCTTCTTCTGGCGTCCTTTCCACGCCATTTTTCTTTTAGCCTTAGGTTTGATAGGGATTGCGGCTGGTGTGATGGCATCCATGTCCATACTCTCTTGACTTTCCTGACTGTCGGAGGCGTACGGCGCTTCTTTGACGCTTTGTCTTCTATTTCTCGGTGTCGGCGTTGGCTCCTCTGTGACTTCGCTCTGTGTGACTCGAGACGATCTTCTCGTGACGCTTTTACTTCTCTGTCTGCGAGGCGTTTCTTCCTCTTCAGGTTTCTCTTCTTCAAAATTAGTTTCGGAAATCTTCCTGCCAACCTCTCGTTTTCTTTTCCGGTTGCCCTCGGTGAGGGTCGGAGTGGTTTGGTAGGTGGTTTCACTGTACTTGAGAGGTCTCGTCCGTCTCCTGCCAGATGATGTGACTTCCACTGGAAGTTCAGGAGTCTCGACGTCTGCTTTAGCTTTCACGGCAGGTTCTTCTTTGGGTGCAGGCGCTTCTGATTCTGTTGCGGTGTCCTCGCTCTCAGTCTTACATTCTGCTTCATCGACCTCAGTTTCCTGGTCGCCCGAAGCTTCCTCAGGCGACCTGAACGGATTCACAGTAGGCGCTAGGAGAGGGGTCCACCTCAGACATTCAGGATCGATCTCTAGCCGGGGTTTACTTTTGACTTTGTTCATGTGATTATTTACTCTGATCCAGTCTATGCACAGTCCTAGTTTGGTCGTCTCATCATTGGGGATGTACCTGACGAAGCCAAGCAACTGAAACGTTACCGCGATGTCGTTCATATGCATTCCCGTCGTGTGAGCGATGTCTTCGAATGTAAACTGTTTATCTTTGTGGTCATACAAGTATTCAAGAATAACAGACTTCCAATATGCGTGGTAGGAAACCCTGCCCAGGTCTGACAATGGTTTTTCCGGCGTGCCAGGTTGTCCTTCTTCTTTTGAGAGTAAATAACCTGGGAAGAAAGATAAATATGTTGAAACGCAATTTTAATACAAACAGATAAAGTAAAATATTAATTATTTCAAATGAGATGTAATTAAGATTCCACCACTCACTAAAATGGATGAGAAACCTCCCGTAGCCCTGCCTCTGGTACTGCGGCATTGTCATAATACAAGAAACATTATATTTCTGCTGACAATGTTTTTCTTTGGAAAAGTAGCCAACTAGGTGGCATCCTTTGCTGTCATTTTTGGTGAGCACGTAGAATAGGAAGGGCTCGACATCGTAGTACAGGGTTTTGTGATCGAGGAAGAGTTTTGCGAGGAGGCAGAGGTTCTGGCAGTAGATTTTGTTGGCGTTGCCGTCGACCTCGAACACGGAGATGTCTCCGCAGCGATAGATCTCTGTGGCAGGCGGGTGCCGCCACAGGCACTTGTCCAGGTGCCGGAACAGCACCGCGCGACTCTTCGCGTACTTCAGGCAGAACTCGCACAGGAACAGCTTGGGTAGCCTGTAACGGAGAATTATGTCAGGGTGAGTTAAAGTCTAAATTACTGTTTAAAAAAATATTAGAATAAAATTTATTTGCAAAATATGTTTACTATAATTTAACAAATAGACATAGTGAGTTTCCGCCAAATTTTACCAGGTCTCTGATCTGTTTGTTGTACAAAATCTTAAATACACAAACAAAAACAAAGACAACAACCAAAAGTTGTATAAATTAATAACAAACAGATTCATTTAATTAGTTACTAGTATTGACCGATAAATTTGTATAGGTGGTGCAAACTGTAAATATGACTTGGTAATAAATAATAGTACATTGTGATACAATTGTGCTCTTTTGGTCATTACTCCCGAGGCGGTTTTATTCGATAAGGGAGCCGAGTGGGTAATGATCAATGCACACGCGTGTCACACGTTTTTCAATACACTGGCGAGAAAAAAAAACAGACACTGATTGTAGTCTTTAATTATTGAAACATTTAGTGAATGTACAATTCTCAAAATGATACCTAACAGTTTTTGTTGGAATTTTTAGTTTGTGTTATGGTACTGGTATTATTAATAATTTCGTTGTTTTCATTTTCTTGAGTATATATGTCGGATATGATAAAAATATTCATTGTATTTTTACATAAAAACTCTTTATGCAGATAAAAGAAAAAAGTAAGTTAAATATAAGACACGAATGCGGTAATATAAAGTAAAAAGCACGCGTGTTTAATACACTGCATTATGAACCTAAAAGCGGTGTAATAATAGCCACTTTATGAGCAACTGTTGAAAATACATTTTCAACACACTTGCTCATAAAGTGGCTCTATGGTCACTGCAATTAGGCACAGAATGACACCCATAATCAAACTGTGACTTTATGAGCTTTACTTTACATCTATAACTCACTAGTGAGTTATAGATTTTTTTTTTAAGTTAAATTTATTGGAGTGGCGTTGTTCTTAAATCATTTTCTTCGTATCTAGTACTTGTAGACATTTTAATTAATAAATAACTATACATTCAATAGTGAAACCGAGTTGTGAAAAATGTTTCGCTACGGCGGGAAAAATTAATCAGTTTTCCTATGCGCGCGCTTTGCGATCGGCCACAGACTAAAGGGATGAGGTTTTTTTTTATTTTCCGCGCATAGGGTTTTCGCCTATTCTGCCACGTACAAAATGGGGAATTAAAAGTTTTCTTCTATTACAGAGAAAACTAAAAGTTATATTTGAGTGAAAGATTTATTTATTAAACACGTACGAGTTAAAATTATCTATTTAAATAAGAAGTTGCATGATATGAGCAAGCAATAGGAACATTAATTTATTTGTTCTATTGAACACGATCTTTTCTTGAATAAAATGAGTTTTTATTGATATTTTATTCACAAGAGTGTTGAAAAACGTCGTATGATACACGTGTGTATTGATAATTACCGTCCTCGGCTCTCTTAAGACCTCAATGGCGCCTCGGCGGTAATCACCAATGTTACACACTAGTACCATAATGTACTATTATTGAACACATCACTAAGATTAATCAACTGCTAGAAACTCGGAAATATTGTAATAGTGTTTTTGCAGTAGAAAACTTTTTTATCATCTATTTTAGAGGGTTTTATTTTCGCACTTGAGATTTTTTTATTATTTATTAAATAAGTTAACATAATATAATAATAATATAGCATAAAATAGCATATCATTCTTTAATGGATGGTGGAATGTGATTAATTGGTGCAATACATAACATAGTTTTATGAATCAGTGCTGTACTGGAAGTTCTTACACATAATCTATTATGCGAGAATATGGTAAGGGCCTGAATGTTATACTGCTCTGGATATTTTGCTACATTAAATAATACTAGAAATAGAGTTCTAACAAGGTAAAAGTTAATAGGCGAAAATTATTGATCACACATGATAACGCTGAAGCCGGGGGTACCTTGCATATTCCTGTGGGAAGGGGCTGGAGTACCAGGTGTCGATCTCCCACTGCCCAAACTCGATGGCAGAGGGGCAGCGGGCCGGCGCGTGCAGTGCGGCCGGTGCGTGTGGCGCGGCTTGCGTGTGCGGCCCGCCTGGCGTATGCGGCCCGGCTGGCGTGTGCGGCCCGGCCGGCGTGTGCGGCCCGCCTGGCATATGCGGCCCGGCTGGCGTATGCGCCCCGGCCGGCGTGTGCGGCCCGGCCGGCGTGTGTGAGCCGGTTGGCCCGGCCGGCGTGCTGGGCGCGGCCTGCGCGGCGCCAGGTGGCTGCGCGTCGTGCGCAGGCGCGGCCAGCACAGCTCCGCCAACACCGACCGTGCTGGCGCCGGCTGCCGTGATCGCAGCGTTGAACAGCTCAGCATCGCTCTCCGTCACGCCCGCCGGAAGACGTTTGCCCTCTGCAATTTTAACCAGATAGCTACTGCCTGCATTTCATCTCGTATGAGAAATAGACGAGACTTCAAAAAATCCCAATCAATAATTATAAAAAATAACTATGTGATTTTATCAAGTTGTAACACACATCAAGATCAGTCAAATTTCGAAAATTATAATATTTACCAGGATCTTCGTGAAACTATTCAATGCAAATAGAATTAAAGTTAAATGAAAATACCTGGTGAATGAGTTACAAAATAATATCATAAAATGGCCTCGGGCGGAACGTAGTACCCCAGACCTAAATGAAAATAAATTGTCAATAAAAATAGGGTATACGGCAAGTAAAACATATAAAGCAAGTATTTCCCGAACAACCGCACTGCGTGTGCGGGTGCTCGGGGTTCCGTCCTTCACGCCTGCAGAGGCGCAAGCGAAAGTGCATGTGTGGATACTGCCGAAACCGAGTAACAAATGTTTTGTCATCGGCGCTCGGTGTCCGAATGAGAAGCTAACAAAGAGCGCGCGGCTCACTCACCCGTCCCGAACAGAGATTCGAGAGAGAAACGAAACGACTTGCGAGCGGAGCGCCGGCCAGCAATCAGAGCGAGCGAGACGGTCAGATCCACCAGACACTTTCACCGCACCTCAAACCGATCTTACCCGTCTGATTGATGGCCGGGCTCGTTGCCGGGCCCGCCAGCGCGAGCCCGCGACACAGTTTGTGCGCGTCGCCCGCGCCCGAGCGCTGCGCGGCCGCGGACCTAACCAGCGCCGAGGCCGACAGCCGGGCGCCCGGCGCGCGGGACCTACTGCGGCTCCGGGAGCGCGTCATGACCTCCTGCGAGGGCTCCGGCCGGCCGCGCGCCTGGCGCAGCGACGCCTGGTACTTTCGGAACGTGCTGCGGGTCTCTTTGAGCACTGCGCGGTCGTCGTCTCGCGTCTCGTGTCGCTCGTGTCGCTCGCAGCGCTCGGCCGGCGCCGGCCGCGCGCGCGACACCGAGCGCGACGCCGTGCGCACCGAGTAGAACTCCGACAGCCCGTCGAACAACGTCGTCAGCAGTCTCTCCCCGCAGCGACTGCGGCGCCGCGCGATGTGGTGCCTCTCGGGCTCGGGCCGCGGCAGCTCGGGCTCTAGTCTATTTAGCATCGGGGCGGCCTCTATTCTTCTTGGTTTGGGCTCGCATTCTAATCTACTCAGTTTGGGTTCACATTCTAATCGGCTCATTTTGGGCTCGCATTCAAATCGGCTTATTTTGGGGTCGCATTCTAATCGGCTCATTCTGGGCTCGCATTCTAATCGGCTCATTTTGGGTTCGCATTCTAACCGGCTCACTTTGGGCTCATATTCTAATCGACTCACTTTTGGCTCATATTCTAATCGACTCACTTTTGGCTCGCATTCCAATCGGCTAATTTTAGGCTCGCATTCTAATCGGCTCAGTTTGTGCTCGATTTCTAGTCTTTTGAATTTTTGAGACTCTGCATCCAGTCTCTTTTGTTTCCGCGGTTCAACCTCGAGACGTCTATGTTCATGTGGCTCTATTTCGAGTCTTTTAAGTTTCTGAGCTTCCATTTCCAGTCGCTTATGATTTTGTGGCTCGACCTGCAATTGTTTCTGTTTTTGTGCTTCGGCTGCGAAGCCCCACACGCCGCCGGGCGCGCAGTCCGCGGCCAGACGTTCGAACACCGTGGACATGTACGCGGGCGCGGGCTCCTCGCTGTCGCTGGAGGTCGCGGCCGAGTCCTCGCCCGACGCGCGGGACTCCGGCGACGGCGGTGACGCCAAGGACGCGGGCGACGGTGTGCAGCGCGAGGACGGCGGATCGCTGGGCTCGCGGGGCCCGGGCGAGGCGTCGCCGGGCGAGGCGCCGCCGGGCGAGGCACCGCCGGGCGAGGCGGGGCGACGCTCGAGGCGCAGCTCGAGGCGCTGCACGCGCGTGACGCGCACGCCGCCCCAGCCCTCCCACGAGCCGGACGACGAGCGGCGCCGGCGCCGCTTTACTAGATTGAACGCGGAGAATCTGAAAAACTTTTGCTTCTCTCTCGACATTGTCTGTTCGGTGAGGGTGTGGGGCGCGCGAGGGGGGCGCGCGGGGAGCGGGGCGTTACCGTCGGAGGGCTCGTCGTCGGAGTCCGCCGGGCGCGCCGGCGTGCGCGGCTTGCGGCTGCGCGGCATCGACGACCTGGGGTAGAAGATGCGGTTAATGTGTGTCGAGCTACGCCGCATGCCAGCGCCGTGCATGTGCGAGGCTCACCGCTTGCGCGCGGCGGGGCGGCAGGCGCCGCAGCGGTAGGGCGGCGCGCGGCAGGCGGCGTGCGCGACGTGCTCGCAGCCGGCGCAGCGGGCCGCCCAGCCCGCGCCGCGCGCGCCGCACTCCGCGCACCACGCGCACGCGCCGCACGACCAGCGCGAGTACTGCACACACAACAACAATCATGTAATCTAACCCGTGCTATCAATGATCCTGCTACACAAAAAAACTGGCTGACAGCCTCCATGTATCATCTTACTGACAGGTTATTATTTTTACTTGATTTTCTCTCAGTTTCAGATCAAAAATAATGCACAGTGGTTGAATCTGAATGAGTGAAGATGAGAGAAAACTGTTCAGACTACTGTTCAGAATACTTTTAACACTAAACACTCACTAGTGATCCCAGGTTTATTTTTTTTTACCATTACAAAATAAGAAAAATCGTGTAATCTGAAAGATTACAAACTTTTTAACTGAACATTATTGTTTATTTAGTCTTTTGATAAATGGATTAGTAAGAAGTGGAGTGCTCATTCAAAAAAGTTATATCAACAAAACTGAATCATCAGTTAATTAGTGGAGTTTCCTATAACTCCCGTCATTGACTGATGATTTTTGTAATACTTTTCTATTTCTTACGAAATCCTGTCTAAAAAGTACATTACCTTAATTACAGGTAGAGTAATCGGCTCTATAAGGTTGACGCACGTAGGATGTGCGTAGGAATTGCACTGTTGGCAGCTGATGAGAAACTCTTGAGCCCCCAGTCCATTCTTTTCAGTGCCCCGGCACTCAGAGCATGCAACCACTCTTTCTGGGCTTAGTTTCTGTAACAAAAATAATTTGTTCACTGACGTAATTTAACTGTTTTTAAAGTATCAAGCTATCAATCAATTTTTTTTTTGTATTAGTTACAAAGGGATTTTTACATTAAATCTTTTAAAAAATATTTTCAGTTTTCAATCAAGATACTTACAGGTTTCTTTACAGCTTCTAGTTTCAATATTATTTTAATTTCAGCTTTACAGCTCATAAATTGTGATTGATTCTACACACTATGTAATAAACCATTGTTGTATGTTAATAATTTGTAAACTCATCTACTAAAAAATACTATTTATGTTTTAATAAACTCCGTTTTAAAGCCCACAGAATAAATACAAAAGTGAAACTTACTTGGTATTTCTTTTAATTTCTTAAGTAATTAAAAAGTATGTAATTTTATAATAATATTTAGCTGGACTTTTATTATGATCTAAAGGATCATCCTATGTTTCATTTTAGAATTACATAGGTCAGCTTGAGGCAGTTCTATATAAACATACCTATGGTATAGGCTTACAATTTAAGCTGAGAAAAGCCAAAAAGTAGGTCAAGGTAAGCAGGATTTAGGTATCCATCCATCATCTGACTCCGTTATAAGATTAATTAGCATTTAGTATTATGCCCTCATGACTCTTTAAATAAAAGCAAGTGACGAAACTATTTAAAAAATACATGGCTTTCATGAATCATCAGAACACATTTTTATAAAATTCATTGGCATATGACTAATAGTATGTTTTAAAGTTTTCCTTGCTGATGTAAAAATAGATGGAAAATAACCAGTAACTTCTGGAAGCTGGAGCAATTTTTTTTTTTAATCTACAAAGCTAAATGATAATGAATTCTCATGACAGGCTCAAAAGTGCTGCAAAGCTCAACAAACCTTATTCAATTTCATTGAAACTGAAACAATAATTGTGACTCAAATAATTACCTCAAAAGAATGTCTGAATCATATACTGTCTTATACATTTTTTGTAGCTTGTAATTCTGACCAGGAAGTTGTATTTACTAGTCAAGTGAGATAAACAATATTTTATTTTCACTGTTTCTTTAAAAAATTTAACAAGTTTTAAAATAAAATTGTGTAAATGATCAATCCCCAACCTGCAGCATAAAAACTCAATAGCATTATTATTATGACAGAACAATATTCACTGTACTAGAACAAACTGTGTTTTAAATGTTGGTGTTCTAGTGCCTACATACAACTTATTAAAGGCATAAATAAAAAAATTAAATGTTCAACTTCATAATATGTATTGTATAGTTGGATTTTTTTTTTGCCCCAAATAATCCACAGCAGCCTTGAACACAAACTGCCAGGTCGCCAACCTTATAATTGAAGTGAACTGTTTCCCATTACTTTTCAAAGTTTATTCTTGTACATTGTTATTTTTTAATTTTGTACAGCATAACCTAACTTTTATACATGACCTACAATTAGAACAAACATAAGTTCAAATGGAATATTGAGATTTATTATTATATAGGAATACAACTATTTTGGCATACCTTCTTCAACATTTCTACATATTGTGGATACAGACATGAATAACAATAAAAGATATTGTGGTGTCAATACACTGTTAGAATGTTATGTTGTGCAAGCACAAAAGAGTATTGCAGCAATAAGTACATGATGCTACTAATCACATATATAACATTACACAAGTGTTTACTTCGAGCTAAACTAGTAATTGCATTCACCCCTCTCTCTACATCCTTAATTCTAAGTGTATACATAACAGTACTTAATAAGAGGAAGAGCTAGGTTGAAAGTTTGACACTTAAGAAAATTTGATTTTTCAGCCAACCTGCACCCTAATTGTGTAACACATTTTCGTAAACGATTACGACTAATCTGTTTGATTTTGACGGTTCAAGAACATTCATTGCGTTCTATATATTGTTGAGCAGAATTTTTATCGAACTTAAGAAGCAATGGATTAGCAATCTGTTTCAAAACGATTCAGATTCCGATTGATTGTGTATTACGCAATTAGGGTGCTGGTGCTTCCCCTTTAAACACAAACAAATAATTTTATTTTGTTTTCAAATATAGGTAAATGTTGTTTAAAATAAATGAAATCCAGAACAGCAAATAAGTAATGTGGAAATAAGTAAAAAAAAAAAACGAAGCAGTGTTTTTGTTTGTGTTGTTTGTAAACACAGTTATCAAATCCATTATGTAAAAAGCATCTCTACTATCGTGTGTCTTACACTGATATGTAAATAAATCTTATAAACAATGTTTTATTCATAGTGTTACCTGCTCAGGGGAGTCCTGTGAGCTCTTGGACCGCTGTTTAGAGCTGCGGTCCGATGAGGTAGTGAGGGGCCTCTCCGTCGCCTTGTAGGCACCTGCCTGGTGCGAGAGCAGACCTCGCGCCACGGCGCGCTTCAAGGCGGCTCTCAACACAGCACGCACGTCTACTTCACCTTCCACAGTCACTTGGTATGCTTGGTGCAAATGTCTTTCAATAGTCTTTAGTGTAGAACCATCACGTTCACCTAACTCGCGTACTGTTTTCGCTACGACCCTAGAAAGGTCCACATCTTGCGTGATCTTCAGAGTCTTGTTCTGCAACCCGCCGGGGTCCTTGTACGAACTCTGGCCCTTGTTGTACACCTTTAGCACGGCTCCCTCTCGCACGGCGCGCTCCAGCCGCTCCGCTACCACATCTTCGTGATAGTTGTGATGCTGTCTAATCGCGTGACAGATGCGCTCTACACTGGGTCTCTGTTTCTGTGAGCGGATCTTGTGTATCGCTTCCAGTATCCATCGCTTCCACACTTCTTTGCCAACGTCGTCCGGCTCGCTCATTTTCGTAAATGATTTTTACGTTCTGCCGCCTGAGTAACGGTACGGTATTGCACTTATGTCAACACCCATCGCATTTTGGCGCCTCGAGCGAAATTCCATTTTATGAAATGGAACTCCGCCGTATGCGGCCGGTAAATTTGGCCGCGGTGCGAGACGCCGGTTTACAGCATGTCACCGAAGCTCTCGCAACCCGATGACACATCGGGCCCCGCGAGCGGGTTTTGGCGGAGCGGGCATCCGACGGCCGCCATCTTGTGGCGATCTAAATTTTACGTAGCGAACAAAACACGCGACGTAAATATAACGGCCGTTTCAACAATCCAACAAAATACATCAACAATATCCGTTGAAATAAATCTTTCCACTGTCACAATAACTGTCTCTATTTCGCGAGTTTTTTTTTTACAAATCTTAAATACGGCAGTTCTTCTTTCCGGTTTTTTTTACACAATGCTCCTACACCAACAAACAACACTGTAATGTAAAGTGTACTTATTCAAATTTTAATTATAATAATGAGATTCGTGTCTCGAAAACACTTTCATAACATAGAAATCATAGAAATTTTTGTTGAAAACATTCACAAAACACCAACAAAAGCTCTTCAAAATGGCTATCAATTAGATTGCCTTGTTGAAAAATATTTTTGATATCCTGTCGGTCACGAATGTATTGCCATTTTAATTAGAATTACATCATAATTTTTGTACTTATTCATCGCGTTCATTGTCTCTGGTACTCGTAAAATCTATTACAATTTTGATTCAAAAACATACCATGTACTTGAAAAATGTCATGCTAAAATTCAATAAATATCAACTAATATTTGATCACTAAGTAAAAAAAAGCATATAGGACATAAACTATAAGTGCATTCCGAACGGTTGGACTGAAGGCCTTTTGGGAGACAGATTGCAGCTTCGTCTTCAGCCGGCAGCACATGATGGTCATAATTTGTCAAGCCAAAGCGAGTACCAAGACGTCGACGTCAACGCTCGCGGCTCGCCTAGCTGGCCGAGTGCAGGCGTGCGCCAAAGTGTAAAGGGTTCGTTTGCCGTGCCTTGCCAACACTCGGGATCGCTCGCTACGACTCGTCTTACTTCGGAACAGTTTCGGTTTTTCGGCACAAATCAAAGGCATTCGCCTTGTATCAATTTGCCTACGCTCGCGTTGGCTGAGGCTTGGCCAACATGTAGACAGTAGCACGCGCCTTGTATCAATTTGCATACACTCGCGTCGGCTGAGGCTTGGCCAACATGTAGACAGTAGCACGCGCCTTGTATCAATTTGCCTACGCTCGCGTTGGCTGAGGCTTGGCCAACATTTATTGCCGGATTTCCTTGGCGATCATAGTGAGCATATGGGCTGGGCCGCAAAATTCGTCGCCTTTCACAATTGTAATGTAGTCTGCATAGCAACTGCACAGCGATGCCAGCCGACCAAATTTGAAAATCCTGTTGACGGGTTCATGATTTTGTCTCAATCGAACTCAAATAACAGATAAGGCACTACGAGCCAGCATCCACATCCACCATTGTCACTCGTTGAGTCAGCAACTAATTAGGGCTGGAACGCATTTTTTTTTACAAACGGCAACACTGTTCCATGCTTCCAAGCAATAGGGCTTTTTTTGGGCGGGAAACTCAAAAAAGGCGGTACGTTTAAAAAAACCTCCGAAATTTTAAGAATATATTGATACTTTTTGCGAAAAGCTAATTGAAAGACACCATTTGGATGGATGGTGATGAAGATGAGGGTTCAGGTGGACCCAATTCAAAAAGAGCGGCTAAGCGGCATCTTGATCCTGAGCAGCAACAGCGGCAGCAACAGGAAAGTAATTTTGCTCCTTTTTTCAAACCAAATTATATAAGCCAATACCCTGAGCATGCAGTAAATACAGAATTTAATGTATATGTAGAATCCCTGGACAAAAATGAACGATTTGGAAACAAAAGTCCGATCTATCTCAATCATATTTACAACAGAAATAATTATAGGGTGTGGTGACCCTACAAAGAGTCAATGCAACCAAGATTGTTGTAGTATTTAAACTGGCCAATACTGCCAACAACTTCATGGCGAACACTGCGTTTTTGGCCAAATATAATTTAAAGGCATTTATACCAGCGGCTCAAATCGAAAAAAACAGGAGTGATAAGATTTGTTCCGACTAAGATCTCAACAAAGGAACTGTACTCAAAACTTTCATCTTACTCCGAAATCATCGCTGTTCGTCGTTTCTCGAAAAAAGTGGGGACACAACGAGTTCCTCTACAGACTGTTAGCTTGACTTTTCTCTCCAATAATCTACCGGAAAATGTACAATATGATCTTTTCTCATATAGGGTTTTTGATTATATTCCGCCTCTGCAGCAATGCTACCGGTGTTTTAAGTTTAATCATTCAGCAAAAGTATGTAACGGTAAGCAACGGTGTAGTTGCTGCGCCGGAGACCACCTTTATACGGAATGCGATAAAAGTAATGAGCTTTGCTGCGCCAACTGCAGGGGACCACATGTGGCCGTTTCAAGATCTTGTCCTATCAAAATTCAAAAAATGTTAGAAAAACGAAACAAAATTACCTACTCTAGTGTCGTAGACACCAAAAAATACGAACAAATTTTTCCAACAATACCCGAAAATGTAAATAAAAAACGTGTTTGTGTCAATTAAAACTACATTTGTTAATAAAAATGTACAAAATGTAAATAAAACTATACAAAACCTAAATGATAAAATTACTCCTAATAATAATGTTCCTGTAGTTCCTATTGCACAGGCTCCTCAAGTTAATTTAAGAGACCAATTATTAAATAATTCAGATCTAAACTCAGCAATTATTCGTACTATTCTTGAAATTAGTAATAAGGGTGATGAGACTCCAATTAATAGCAAAACTGTTAGCGACATGCTACTTAAAAACCTTACATAAACTTATGGATATAAATTACACCTCATCACAGTCACAATTACGCATAACACAGTATAATATACAAAGTGCACATAATAAAAAACCCTTACTAATAAATGTTTTAAAACATGAAAATATTGACATTTGTCTCTTAAATGAGACATGGTTTAAAGATAATAGAACATTTAATATTCCTGGATACAATTTACATTTTCGTAATGCAAGCAATAACCATGGAGGCGTAGCAATATTAGTCCGCCCTTTTTTAAAATATAAACAGTTGGATATTCAGTTTTATGAAGATTTACAAAGTATAGCTATATTGTTAACTACAAGACATGGTCTTCTTTCTATTTTATGTGTGTATTCCCCACCTACAAGTGGACATATTAGAATTAATAGATTACGAAACTTAATCAATGCATTGCCTCCTCCTGTTTTCATCAGTGGTGATTTTAATGCACATCATATAGCCTTTGGTTGCGTAGCCACAAAAGGACGTGGACAGCAACTTTATGACATAATTGATGACTCTAATTTATGCATACTTAATGATGGTAGCTTTACAACTATTCAATACCCAAATCGTAATCCATCTGCTATAGATGTTACTTTTGTCAGTCCCTGTATTGCACCGCTTTGCGATTGGTCAGTTTATGACGATAACATATCATGGTAGTTATCATTTTCCAACAATTACTTCTATATCATTATGTGTTGATAAATACAAAATAAACCCTCCTACAGAGGTACCTGTATAATAAAACTGACTGGGAACAGTATAGTGAGCTTTCCAAAGACTATTTTAGTAATGTAAATGTGGATCATGAAGACCCATTACAAACATATAACATTTTCTGTGATCAACTTAAATCTTTAAAAGATGCATGTATTCCTAAGTTTGTTTGAACATCTAATTACAAAAGTAAACTTCCAGTACCATGGTGGAACGATAAATGCAAACAGAGTGTTATTAATTCTTATGAAGCACTAAAATACTATAGGAAAAATCCCAGTATTGAACATTTTATTAATAACAAGAGGTTAAATGCTATTAAGAAAAGGACAATTGCTGAGGAAAAGAAAAATGGATGGAACAGTTTGTGTAATAGTTTTAATAGGACAACTCCCATTAGCAAAATTTGGAATCAAATTAAAATGTTTAAACATAGTAGAAAGGTTAATAGGTCTTATTCCGATACATTCATTGATTCGTTTTTAGATAAATTATCAGATAAGGGCTTAGAAGTCCCCAACTTAGAAACTTATTTTAGTATTAATAATGATAATGAAAATACGAAATTTCTCTTCAAAGTTTTCGTTCCAGGAATTTTCTGCTTCTTTGAATTCACGAAAAAATACAACACATGGTCTAGATGGATTTCCTTACATTTTAATAAAAAAGCTTCATCTCTAAATTCAAAAACTTTTTTTAGACATTCTTAACAATCTTTGAATTAATCAGATTATTCCACAGTCATGGAAAACACAATGTGTGATACCAATTTTAAAGGCAGATAAACCTCCAGATAACGCAAATTCCTACCGTCCTATTTCACTGTCATCCTGTCTAGGCAAATTACTAGAAAACATGATAAAAACTCGACTTGATTGGTTTGTTGAGCACCATGGCATAATACCAAATGTACAATATGGCTTCAGACGAGGGCGAAATTGTGCAGACAGCTTTGTATCACTTGTCTCCGATCTGAAATATGCAAAAAATTAAAAAAATAGTGTGATATGTACTTTTTTAGATGTACAAGGGGCATTTGATAGCGTACAACCAGGTATTTTAGTTAAAATTCTATCACAACTTGGCATTCCCGAACCGAACTTTATATGTTACACATAATAATATTATTTATGGACCTAGATCTGCATCAAAAGGCACAATGCAGGGCGCAGTATTGTCCCCTCTATTGTATAATCTTTACTTTAGTGAAATTTGTAAATATGTAAATAATCCAAATGTAAATATTCTTCAATTTGCTGATGATCTTGTTTTATATTGTACAAATAGAAATATTGACCAAGCTGCATGTACTTTGAATGATTCTCTGAAGGAATTACAAATGTATTATAATACATTGGACCTCAAAATCAATACTAGTAAAAGTAGAGTTGTAATTTTTGGCCAGGAATCACCTAACACAATTATAAATTTTAACAATGAACCTATTCCACAAACAGACAGACACATTTTTAGGCATAATTTTAGATAAGAAACTCTCTTTTGAATATCATTTAAAGTACATTTCTGAAAATTCTTTAAAAAGCCTTAATGTTCTTCGTTGCTTAGCTGGAGTTTCTTGGGGTGCAGACCCTAAGACTCTTACAATTTTGTATAAATCAATTGTACGTAGTCACTTTGATTACAGTTGCCTTGCATATATTAGTATCAACAGTAAGTTTGTAAATAGATTAGATATTATACAAAATAAGGGTCTTAGGATAATATCAGGAGCTATGTGTTCTACACCCAAATACTCCTATAAATAAAAAGTAAATTTAATAAAATATTTTCTGATTCTTTATGGCCATGTTATTCAACACAATTTCAATATTTTATTTAATATACCAAAATTGATTAATGCCTGTGTTTGCACCAATCAAGATCTTCTACAGTTTTTAGATCACAATAGGCAATATTATAAAATATATACTGATGGTAGAAAAGGAGACTCTCATGTGCGTAGTGCCATTTATGATTCTCAAATTAAATTTGTACAAAGTGTTATTTTAGACACTAGTTGTAGTATATTTACTGCAGAGGCATATGCAGTTTTAGAAGCCCTTAGGTACATTGATACTATAGACAAATGTACATATTTTTTAATCCTTACAGATTCTCTTAGTTTAATTAATAGTTTAAAAGGATTCAACTTTAATTTTAAATACAATTACCTACTATTTAAAATTAAGATTTTATTGAATAATCTTTTTTTATGTGGATACCTTCACATAAAGGCATAAGTGGAAATGATATTGCTGATAAAGCTGCATATAAGGGTATAAACTCTTTAGATGTAAGTACTGTTGTTAAAATCCCTTCCACTGACTGTTATCCTGAAATTAATGAAGATATAAATGAAATATGAAGAAGTTTATGGAAAAAAGATCAAGTACACAAAGGAAAGTGGTATGGAAGTATCCAGACAGACCTATCCAGTAAACCCTGGTATTACCAATTGAAGACAGCAATCCGAGATTTCATTACAACAATCAATAGACTCCGGTTTGGGCATAACACCACACCCGCACATTTGAGTAGATTCAAAATAATAGACGATCAGACATGCACTGCTTGCCACAAGTTTCCAGGAACCCTAGAACACATTATTTTTAGCTGTGAAGAATACAACTTCCAACGATTAATTCTTGCAAGCGAGCTTTTTGAACTATCAGAAGAAACGTCAACAATAGCGGTGGGTAACTCCGGAGGTACTGATCCAAAGGAGCCGGTACCGAACGCGGATACGTAAACCTTATTTATTCCTCACAATCCTTACCGGCACCGCGGTACCAAATGATTCCGGAGCGCGCGTTCACTGTTCACTCTCGTTCACTCGCTCAAGTCACTCGAAAGTACTCGGAACACGTCGTATCACTCTAACTAACCAACTGTTCAATTCAAAATGTGCCAAATGATCCAGTGAACCAAATGAATAAAATGTTCTGCGAAACCGGGGAACCAAAATGAGCGAGTGAGTCCCGGTGCCAAACGGTGCCAAAGGAATAAATAAGGTGAACCGGTACCGGACCCGGAGTCGGAATAAGTGAATCAATTCACTTGCCGGAATAAAGATTACCCACCGCTAGTCAACAAATGCCGAATCCCGCCGCCTGGACCAGTGTTGCCACCTCAAAAATTATCTTGTCACTAGATCCAGTGTAAAATGTCGCCATATTTTGGAAATTTTGATTGAAAAAAAACCACCAGTTCTCGCTATTTTTTTTTAAATTAAAATTAAGGTACTGTCTGTAATATGTAAATAATGCCTGAATAAAAAAAAAGGAATTTAGTAACAGTCAATAGAACAGACTTGATTAAAATTCAAGATTTTGAAACATTTTATCTTCCATTACATTATCATCATCCACAGACACCGACGTTCGTGCTGAAGATGTAGTTGGTTGTGATAGATCTCTAATGAGTACTTTGTGTTTTTGCCGACAGCCTCAATGACATCGCTAGGCAAAGTGAGCAAAACCCTTTCAGTTCGTCACCCAGGTAGAGGTTTAAGCCAGCTTTTGAGTTAATCATGCTCCTCCCACTCTTTTCTATACTTTTGCGTATTTTATTTTTCTTGGACGGCAGTTCCATTCTTTATCGAATTTAATATTCTGAACTTCAATATTCTTACTCCGACAATGAAACAATACGAAGGACACACTCTTCAACTAACTTCTTTACTGTTCTTTCACTGAGAATGTGCCATTTCCTACCAACTTTAATCGAATCGAATTCAGTTAAATAATGCTAAAACAAAAACAAAAACAATAAAGTCATTAACTCAGTGTTTGGGACTCCTCGACCATAGACTAAGTCCAGAAAGATACATATTTCCGTCTCAATTAGGTGTTCCCAAATTCCATATTGAAAAATCGTCAAAAATCGCTAAAAAATAATTAGTCGCTAAACGATGAAAAAATGTCGCTAAGAGCTCTGAAAAATCACCAGATCTAGTGACAAAATCACCAAGGTGGCAACCTGGCCTGGACGTGTTGCTACAAAAAAAAGATTGCTACAAAGAGTACTATAATTAGACGGGTATTGCTTTATGCCGCTATATAAATATATCAAAAACACTCTTGGAAAAATAAAAATAAAAAAGTAGAAGAAGATACGCCAAAAGAAGATATAACAACATTTCATAAAATATGAACAAGATTTAATTATAAAGATTTGGCATAAAGGCCTCGTAGCCACGCCATTTAAATAAAAAAACCAAGCAATAGGAATTCGCGCGCAGTCAGCGGGTATTTCGTAAAATATTTTGAAAGTAAAACTTAGGTTTTTTAACATATTTTTATTTCATAAATAAATCTCATATTTATTTTGCTTAACTGAAGAAAGTACAGCTCTGGTAAACGATAGTATGGAAAAATATGGCTGCATTGAAAACCCTGATACCTTGAAATTTGACACCAACCTTTGTTATGTACTGTGCAAACCAAACATTTAATAACTACCTATTCAAAATGAGATTACTCAAAAAGAGAACAAGAAGGTAAGTTAGTATCTCTATAATGTAACTGTATTGAACTTCGTGGGTGTGATCACATCACGCAAAGAGGATGAGAATTATGTATAGATATTCATCGTGTCGTGTTGTATCTACTAACACCACAGCAGTTTAATTATGATATTTCATGATGATATTTACCTTAATATCGGCCACACTTTAGACGAACTCATTTCTGGAAAGTTAAAACAAAACTTCTAAAAACATTGCATTTTGCTAAGATCCCATTACAAAAATTTCGAATTATTACTACTACTACTTCAGCAAATTTATATTTATCTCTACTTTACTACTTTGACTGTAAATGGCGTTAATTATTGCTCAGAGATTGTATAAAGTTGAAACCATTGTGTCTGCTTAATGAAGTAAGGTATTATCACATTTACATGTACAGATCAGCATTTTTCTGTAGGTAGCTCCATCACTGTATAACACTTATAGGCATCACTTGTTAGTAAGAGGAATCTGCATGTTAATGTTTTTAACTCATTCGCCTCGAAAGTGCTTAATTGCTGTAGTGAATTGTACTTTTGACTGTCAGGAAAGGATAGAGAGACAGGAAATTGTTGATCTGTGCATGTAACTGTGATACTCTTCATAATAATATGTTAAGACTAAATAATACACAGAAAATTATACAAAACATGTTTATTAGACAATAATACAAATATAAGTACATCACAACTACTATATATGTACAACTTACAGGGCACCAAGAATTAAAACCTTCATAAGACCGGGATGTGTCATCTGCAAACAAAGTCAATGTATAGACGAGAATATACCCAGAGTTGTCTGCAAGATAAACCCAGAGATGTATGATGGGTGTATTACAAGGAGTTTGTCAAAGCTAATTGACAGCATAAAAGATTTTATAATTATAGAGGCATATCGGTGCATGCCCCTATTGGGCGATGAGCAAGAAAATGTCCCAGATTGGGATGTGCATATTGTGCGATATTCTATTATATTTGTCAAACTTAAAACTACAAGTTAGTTGATTTATTTCATGTTTAAAAACATGAATTGATTTGTTTATACCTACATTTTCATTTTATATTATTATAACAGATGTTTGTTAATACCAAAATGGTAACTTTTTTGTTTTTTAAGTTTTTGAACTATTGAGAGTTTATTTATGTTCCTATACTTATTACATATATGAGAAATTGAGCTGATGACAAAATTTTGTAAACAAGACGAAGTAATGCTAACTTTTCCAAGCAAAATAAGAAAGAATAAGAAGACCATTTTGCTATATAAGTGGCAGGTTGCAGTTAATTGTTATTAAAATGTTTTTAAATTATTACTCCACTCTTACTTACATTATATGCTAGCAAAAGATAGCATAATTATTTCACTAAAGCTGTGCTTCTACAGTCAATTATTTTAGATAATTGTTCCCATTTTTTTATTGGAGCAATTTTGCTCCATTCTTTCTTTCTTCTTACATATTTAACATATAAGTGAAGAACACAACACAACTATAAACGTACAACATTAACATACAAACATAAGAATGGAACAAAAAGCACCACTAATAGTACCCAATGCCCAATAATTTCTGAATAAATAGCCTGTAACAGCGCAGCTTTAGTACTAGGATAGAATGTCTAAAATTGATTTAATATGTAACAGTATTACATTGACATTCTACTTATTGACTGACAATAAAAGTGAGTTCCTAATTATTATGACATTTCTACATTTTAATATTTTAACAATAATGAATGTGTATATCATTTTGATTTGCCGTTAGGTCATTGCATTAAAAAGTTTATGTACTAACAATTTTTCATTTAAATTCACCAACTTTAAAATTACACAAAGTTAATAATCTGACAGCATATTTTTTTCTGTCAAGTAAAAATAATTAGCAATGTTATCTCCTATTAAAATTTGCAGAGCCTTGCTCAAATATGGTGCATTTGCAAAAATAACTCAAAATTCATGCTTTGGAGCAAATGGAAGAAACAATTATCTAATCCATACATTAATAGGGATCAATATTAATTACAAATTTGAAACTAACTGTCTGTATGTGGCCCTTTCATGCCTAAACCACTGAATAGATTTCGATAAAATTTGGCAAGTAGATAGATGGCATTCTGGGCAAGGACATGAGACATACTTTTCATCCCAGAAGCACTTTCCTGTGGAATAATTTCCGACATCCACGCAGGCGAAGTCGCAGGCAGAAGCTAGATTCAAATTATCTACTATACAGAGTTTTGTAGTTGAACATTAGTTGACATCAGATCTATTTATAATACTATTTCATTGATTAGTATGAGATACAGTTTTACCTTGTTAGGACTGTTTAATATTCGAAAGTGTCATTGATAACATTGAAGGTAATTACTATAAACCAATTTAAAATTAATAGTCACATTGCAACTAAAATTAGTACAAATTTTATTTTACCCGTTTTTTATTCTTTAGTGAATATTGCTAATGTAAGATTAGAGCCAAATGTAGAAATAAATTGTATAAAATACATAAAGTAAAACCCTATCACAATGTTCAGTTCCACTTGATTGCACATAGGTTATGTTAGTAAATTTTCACTATACTTCACTGAAACTAGATTCAAACATAGATCACATTTAGCTATTTTAACACCTAAGGAGGCTTTTGGCCAAACATTGTTTATAGTACTAGGTATATATCTGAAACTACAACCTAGAATGAGGTAGTGTGGACTGGGTCTACATAGTTGCTAAACTTAGACAACTAAATCTAGCATTGAGCGCAATTCTGAGTTAATTCTAGGTTGATTTTCACATGATACACCTTTATTCAAGCACTTGTTATATCTGAGCTAAATAAGAACAATACCTCTTAAAGATAATTATATACATACGATATTGTGCGTCACTATGTACATTATTGCCTTGTTGATTACCAGAAAAATTGAAGATTACAGTTTCTAGACACATGGCTGATATGGCACTTTCGCATTTGAATACAATTATTAACTAATTCACATCACTTAGGGACCTTAGGGTTGACCCACATCTGTCAGCACGGAATCGCCTTTTTTCATGCTCCGTCCTTTTCTATCGCTCAGGATTGTCATTTCCTAGAGCGAGAAAGAGAGAGTGCATGCCGCGGAATCGGCGATGCGATTCGATTACGCCATGAAAATAGGCGATTCCGTGCTGACAGATGTAGGTCAAGCCTTATGGCTCGCGGCCTCTGATAATGTTTATGCTAAACAAGAGTATTTAATCTTCGACTTTGGGATTTTCTTCGGTCTCACCTATGGTGGATCCGGACTTGGCCACATGAGCATACTATCTAAAATGACGCATTGAGTGATACACATAAAAATAATGACAATTACTATCTTATGAAGCTTCAACCTTGTCTATGACAGATCGGTTTATTACGAGAATATTAAAACATTGGTCCATATCACTGCCTGTGTCCCGAAAACCATGAATTAAACAATTTCCTAGGGTTCAGGTTTAAAGTCACTTGGAGTGGTAAACGAGCAGCCTGAATGTTGTATCACATAAGCCGCAGAGTATATCCCACATTGGACGCATTCCTTTAATGATCTACCTCTCACTATTTGACTTAGGAATCCTCCGGTGAACGCATCTCCGGCGCCATTGGTATCTACGATTTGTTCCTGTTTTAATGGCTTGACAGGTATGTGGGTAATTTGCCCCTTATCGACCAGGATGACAGGACTGGCACTTTGGGTGACAACCACCACTCTTTCCCTAGTCTTGTTTAAATAAGGTAAAGCTGCTATCTCGAGTGCGATTTCCTCCAATGTCTTGCCTTTTAGATCGAAAAATTTCGCGAAGGCAGTTGCTTCCTGTAAAGTAGTATAATTAAACATTTATTCATACTGATTGGAGTAAAAAATGTCAATTTTGATGATCTGGTGCCACTCATCTAACAGCGTTTTTATTTTTATCTATAAGTACACTACTCAGCAGTCAGTGTCAGTCAACTACTGCTGAGCATGTGGTCTTGGGTTCGATTCAAAGGTCGGGCAAAGTGTTATTGAGTTTTTCTATCCAGACTTTCTCAGTAGCAGCCCGGAGTCTGGATTTGTGCCTGGTTGATGGCAATAGGCTCGCCCCCTATTACATTGGACTTAAGCATAACTGGCGAAATGTGGGTGTACTATAGGTACACCTCTGCCTTACCCTTCTGGGATTACAGGCGTGATGTTATGTTATGTTACAATGTGTTATTTTAAAACTATCATTTTTTTATAGTTCCAAAGCTGCCTCATGAAATTCTCTATACACTGGCAAAAAATATCAAAGTTCATTAAGTTCTACTATTAGGTCCCTGGAGCAATCAGTGTAACTCACCAATTCGTTTCCAAACAATATGTCGACGTAGGGCAGCACATCTTCGAGCTGTTTCTTATAGAACTCCATGACGAA
The DNA here is from genome assembly GCA_963555695.1 of Dasypolia templi. Classification (NCBI taxonomy): domain Eukaryota; kingdom Metazoa; phylum Arthropoda; class Insecta; order Lepidoptera; family Noctuidae; genus Dasypolia; species Dasypolia templi. The sequence continues at coordinate 22,509,302 of OY743157.1, forward strand.
TGGCGCGCTCACGTTTAGAGCAAAAATTTGGTTTTTCTCTAAGGCGTTTTTCGCTAAACTCATCATGGCTTCTGGAGACACCGCAAGGAAGAAACCCTGGAGATGAAGAATGGTTCTTGGTAAGCTATTCTAGACCTTGAGTTGTTGAGTTAAATATTACAAGTATGTTCATAGGTTACAATTACATTATTTTATTAAAATACAAATCCGTCACACCATTCCCTTATCATAAAGCTTGTTCATAAATCACCAGATTTTACAGAGATAAAGACTCTTAAACTAATAAAAACTCTAAAGAGAAGAAAGACTCTAAAGGGAAGAATAGTAAGTCTATTAGTAATAATAATGACAGTCTCTTTCAGGGTAGGATAGTTTCAGTCTCTCCCAGGGTAGAATAATGTCAGTCTCTCTCAGGGTAGAATAATGTCAGTCACTGCCAGGGTAGAATAAGGTCACTCTCCCAGGGTAGAATAATGCCAGTCTCTCTCAGGGTAAAACACACTCACCGAAGCATAAAACAGCTTCGCCTTCTGCATCTCCCAGGGTAGAATAATGTCAGTCTCTCAAGGTAAAATAATGTCAATCTCTCCCAGGGTAGAATAATGCTAGTACCTCACAGGGTAGAATAAACTGGTCGCAGCTTCCCCAAGTTCAATTTAACGGAACTGCTATTCCAGTTAAGAAAGGTTAAGAACCTTGGGGTTTGGATCGACAAACATATTTGTTGGGGTCCCCAGTTACAGGATGTAAGTCGCAAAATTTTTGCATCTGGTAAGTCCCTGCGACGATTGCGGAACTTTCTTCCAACTGCCACTAAAACTGCGCTTGCACAATCCCTTTTACTTCCCATCCTTGACTATGCTGATGTCAGTTTATCTCACTGAGGCACAACTAGATAAACTTGAGAGACTTCAAAACTTTTGCATAAGATTTATATATGGCCTGTGCAAATACGAATATTTGCGCAGGCCAAATATCACATTTCTGAATTTCGTACAAAGCTCAAGTGGCTTCCCATAGGTCTTCGCCGGAATTCTCATATCTTATTTCAGCTTCACATTATTATGTTTAACCCTACAACCCCCTCTTATCTTAAAAAACGTTTCAAGTTCCTTCATGACACACATAACAGATATCTGAGGTCATCGGAAAACTTGAGACTAGAGATGCTGATGCATTCCAGTTTTTATGACAAGTCTTTTACAGTTCAAGCAGTACGGTTATGGAATGCCTTGCCCATGTCGATAAGGCGTGCTCAATCACTGTCCACTTTTAAAATTCTAGTAAAAAACACTTCCTCACTCCTTAATCATTATTACATATAGTTTCCTGAGTCTTGTTTCGTGTTTATTATTGTTTAAATATGTGTATATAAATGTATGTACCTATGTATTTAATGAATATGTATATGGTACACCACCACCACTGACTACCTGCAGTATTGTCTCTTCACTTCTCCATGTAATCCATCCAAAGGTTGTCTGTAAAAGATCGCTTTTAGCGATAAAGACCGCCCATTGTGTCACCCAATGTAAAATTTCTACATCAATGTCTGTAATTTATAAGGTGTACATAATAAAGAGTATTCTATTATGATAATATTAACCTCTCAGGGTAAAACACACTCACCGAAGCATAAAACAGCTTCGCCTTCTGTATGACCTCCTTACACTCAGGCTTTTCAATGTGGTCGGCAGTGAAGAGTTGCGCGGCCGCGAGATTGGCACACAGCGACCGACAGTTGCCCTCCGCCGTCAGGAGCACGGCACAGGTGCCCGTAGGTTTGTCCTCATTCACCTGGTACAACACGTTCACGCCGTCATGTCTGAAAAAACGGAATCGGGATATTTGTACGTTGTTCGGGACTTCCGAAGTACCTAGGTAGGTACTGCACTTTTGTATCAACTTCGTTATGATGACTAATTTTATAAGCTATCATTCGTAATTTGATCATGTTGATTCGCGAAAGGCCTCAATCACACAAGCCTTTGCAGATGGGCCAATAAAAAAGTCAAACGAGCCGCAAATTGAGAAACGGTGTAACATTGGTATCTTCGAGGCAAGCAGTTCGCTGGAACTGCTAGGTCGCTGCTTCTTTGCCAGACATTTTTTCGAAAGTCTTGTTCATGTTTGGCCAGTAGTTTTAGTACCTAGTTAATAGGTACTTAGGCAAATAATATAATGTCATTGATTTAATTTTCTTACGACCTTCGTTCTATCCTATAAATACTGATGAGAATAGTTTAACCGCTGTAAAGACTGCAGAGATTCTTTTTGCATCATTATCTTGTCAGATTTAATAAGCATTAACATTATGCAACATAGATAACAATCACTGCATTATAAATAGGACACATAATTATCAGAGTAGAATATATAATGGCACGCTAGCCTACTCTGCATCCCAAGCGTTTTGACTTGCTCAGTGTCCTCAGGCATGGATGGGACTTCTTGCTCGTGTCTTACAGCTACATAGCCCCAGAAGGAGTGCAGAATACTTTACTCAAGCTGATGAATGGACTTGCATGTTCCTTCCTAACTTCCTACACTTAACACAAGCATATTTGATTAAATATAGCTACATAAGTAGATGTCATGGTTAGACATTTACGTAAGTTGTTGAGTTGAGTACGTATATAGCAAACAGTTTTCCAACTGTTTGCTATATACGTACTCAACTCACACAAAGAGGTCTTAGGATATGATAAATGATTTTATTTCTGTAAGTAGGTTTTTACAAACACATTTACACGTCAATCTTGCTTGCTATTGCTACACTTTTATATTCCCGAGGTATTTATAGAATTTCAATGGAAACGGAGTATTGTAGAGACAAGCAGACCGATAAGGAGATAACCGCGCCAGATAACCGGGGGTGAACGTTATCGCGATTGACGGGAACTTACAAGAGACCATCTCATTTGCTCTACTTCTTACATCATCGCAGTACCTACTTAGATAATATTCTTACAGATTCTTGCTCAACGGAATCTTTAGGAATAGGCAAAACATGATTTTAGCACCAGGGGCTCAAACTGTAACCTTATTATGTGTCTTGAACACTGTTTTTTAAAACTGTCTATACGAAACACATAAATGTAACTTATACAATAATATTACAGAATCCAAGTGTAACCTTTTATATATGATATCATATGTAACAGAAATAAGCAGTTTTAGGTATTGATGCACGGTACCTACTGCAACACGCTGCGGACAGATAGACGCGGCGTTGCCAAAATAGCCGCAGCGGTATTGCGGCCGCGTTTATCTGTTACACTTATTAACACTGTTATATCTGTTACAGATAGATTACTGTTACACTGTTGAATGAGTTTTGGGTTAAAATATTGAAAAACACATTTAAAAAGGTTATGTTATCCTTATTGGATTATGTTATCAATTCAAAATGTAACACTTATAATAATTCTGTAACACTTATGAAGGTGTTTTTAAGTCTCTGATTCATACAGATTCTTCATATTCATACAGAGACTCTTTCCTATAGACCCAATTTTGCAGTGACCCAAAAATTTATTTAGGAATGAAGAAAACCATGATTCTTAGCTCATAAGTTTAGGTTTAACAATAGAACGTCTAAGTTATCTTTTTCAAATGTCCCGAGAGCCCAATGCATACAAAAACCCCATTAGAAAGGACTTGTAAAAGGTACCTACGTTATAATTCAAAACAGTATAAAACATATGGTTTCGAGAATACCATTTTCGTAACACCATAAAATATCTATCAATCAATACGTAAGTAAAAAATCGCAAGGAGTTTATGCTGATGACCGAACATCTGTACTATAATAAAATTATCGGTACCTAATGGAAGAAGTCTCGGTTTAAAAAATCGGTAAACTATTTTAAACCATCGACCACATACCTACTATACGTAAGTAGCAATCATCTACATTTTATTGTCATTTAAAACACAAATTGCGAAATAATCATTACTACGTTTTGCGGTTTATTTCAATACAATAGCTAGCAGCTGCCGTCCTTGGGCCATTTCAATCGATCACTCGAGATATAGGTACCTGTTTAGTATTTTATCTAGGAAACCTGAATGTTTCATTATTGATTGACACTATCTTCAAATAGAGAATGGGAAACTGACATGTGAGAAAATAATATCTGGAAGCGATAACCTTCTTAAAGTGAGTCACATATTCATCATTCAGTTATTGCCATGGTATTGGCATCAGCACGCGACAGAGCCACAGAAAACACAACCGCGTGACGCGCGACTCAACGTCGCGCCTGTTTGTGGGAACTTTACGGGAAAAATAGATCAGGGAGGGAGAATTCTTGCTAAATTTTGAATTGAAAACAGAATCAAATATGTAACACTTCTAAATGTGTTTCCCAAAACACACCAGCGACAAAAGTGTAAGTTGGAACAGTAAAATATCTGTAACCGATCTAAAAGACCTAAGTGTAACAAGTAAACGCGGCGAAAATAACCGCTGCGGCTATTTTGGGATCGCCGCGCCTGTCTGTCCGCTGCGCGTTGTTGCGGTACCGTGCCATTAAACCTATAACTGTTTATTTCTGTTACATAATTATGCAAAACATAAACAAAATGTTAATCTTTGGTATTGTAACATTATTGTATCTGTTATATTTATAAAAAGTTTTGAAACCGTGTTAAAAACACTTATTACGATTACAGTTTGAGACCCTGAAATAGAAACCTAACCGCCGCTCTTTTAAAAGTTTCTTAAAAGATTTGTTTTATTAGTTTAAATTTTAATTTTTTAAATTAATTATTTTCATTGGGGAAAAATAATTGTCTCCTATCCATTAAATGATTACGTATTTGTGTACGCAGTACGATACCAAATAATACCCTTCACGATCGGACAGGGTTTTCGTTACATGCTGTATATTATAGTATAGTTCTAGTGTGTGGTAGTTTGCTATACTATAATATATATTATAGCTACGTCTGTGACGGGCTTAAATCACCTGTTCAACTCCCCGATTAGGCAAGCGATAAAAAGAAATGTGGTTAGTTCATTAAGCCCATCACAGACGTAGCTATAATTAATATATATTAATATATATTAATTAATATGAATCATAGCAAGGCATATTACGTCATATTTTCTATACACAATTTCGATTGACCGCACACGCAGCTATAATATATATTTCAATGACGTCACCAAAATATGTCGAAATATACAGGGTGTAACGAAAACCCTGTCCGATCCTGAAGGGTATTATTTGGTATCGTAGTGCGTACACAAATACGTATTCGTCTAGGTTTTTTAAAGTACAAGTTATTAAAAGTAAAAGGTTTTAAAAAGTAAAAGGTCTAGAAATGTGGTATTTTGTTACAACAAAATCACATCTTATAATCTATTTATCTATTTAACACCTGAGGAGCTGTTGTGCACAGTAATTCTTTCTATGATTCAATAAGTACCAAAGTTTTTATGAAAATTGTATGAAACTCATTTTACTTACATTTCTTTATCTGATAATTATTGTACTGCTGAAAAGCAAACCTTTAGATACATCTGTCAATTTTTCCACATCCTTTTATATCATTTCATGTGATCTCTTATTATTTTCCTTTTATTAAATGGTGTGACATTTTGTATCTAACATTGTCATCTGTCAGTTTTTCTTTTTCTATGGTATAGAGCTAAGAGGTCGTCTATTTTATTGTAAAGGTATCGTAAAACTAGTGTTAAGCCAGGTTCTCACTGTAAGCCATCTTTATTGTTCCTGGCCGATAACCAATTAAGAAGTATTTGGATTGAAAACTAAAAAAGTCACTTCTAGAACGATCGGCCAGGGGCTATATAAACCATCCGATACTTTTCACCAGGTTCTGTTCTTTTGATTCCGTCTTTTGACTCGGTCTTTTGGCTTCTTTCGTTTTGCAATTTTTCTTACTCATCAGTTTATGTTTTTCTATAAAGCTATTTAAATATAAACCTTTCTAGAAATTATTCTCAGTGAATTTATTACAAATATCTTGTGTGCGTAAATGTGTTCGACTCACTCGATCACCTCCGACCCTCCCACTTGCGTCTACGAGAGGAGTTCGAGACGGTTTGCATAGAACTAATAAACGTGGCGTGAGACACCACCGCCGGAAGAAACACCAACCGACGCGAGCTCCCTCGCATCTGGCTGCGGGCTGATGGGATAGGCTGCTGCGAGCTCCCACTCGACGGACTGCTGGACAGAGGAGCGGCCGACGCGAGCTGATTCAACCGTGAGCTGCTTCGCGACTGTGAGCACGGAGAGGCTACTGCAACTTCAACTCGACAGACTGCGGGCCGGAGGAGCGGCCGACGACTTGAGCTGCTGCACGACCGTGAGCTCCCTCGTGTTAGACTGCGGGCAAGAGGATTCGTCCTATGCTACTACTAATCGATTCCTATTCCTTAATATCTTTTTCTATGTAATTTTGTATTTTATATTTTAAAAATTACATTAACTTGTAACCACGTTTAGCCAGTCGGCTAAACGTTACGTTACAGTTTGGCGCCCCTCTTTCTAGAAACTCACACCCTCTATTATAATACACACTATCTCGTGCATTGTATCTCCTCAAACATACACTCACACTATATTGGAAACATTTTTACTCTTACGCCGTCACGCGCGATATCTAACTATTTTCATAGCGTGGGCTCGATTTCTCTTCAAAATTCTAAAAAACTACTACCACTAGTATAGACAATTCTGGAATAACCTTTTGATTTCATAACTTCGTTATTATTTATTACAACCTAGTTACTCATAGGAGTACCTTTCTCTTAAAGGGATCCCTAGACGATCAATCCCCTTTAACTTAAAAAAAAATCTACTTCTAATGTTAGAACCCTCCGAAACCCTCTTAGTACCTCTCTAACCCTCTCTTAGTACCTCTCTAATCTCTCTTAGTACCTCTCTAATCCTCTCTTAGTACCTCTAAACCTCTCTTAGTACTTCTCTAATCCTCTCTTAGTCCCTCTCTAACCCTCTCTTAGTCTAACCCTCAAAGATCCTCTTAGACCCTCTAAGTCTTACCCTCTCTTAGTACCTCTTAGGCCCTCTTAGACACTCTTAGTCTAACTTTCTTATACCCTCTTAGTACCTCTTCGCAGCGCACATGTGTACGATTTGAGTGACTCGAAAGCTTCCACAATCCGAGCTGTTACTTCGATTTCCGAATCACACATTCACTCACAAATAAAAATTAACATATTCAAATATTCCTGATTGGTATACGACATTGTTCGCGATACGATAGCGGCACGTGATACGTACGGACATCCGATCGCAAGCTATCTCCACGTGCGACTGGCGAAGTGTCCAAACAAGTAGCGACCAGTCGGCTACATCAAAGGATCGAGGACTCGTTATGAGTACCTACAGCGCGGCTAATGCAGGGCGGTGTCCTTTGAAATAAAATAGGCAAAAAATAAAAGATTTCGCCGGCCGGTGGAGTGTTGTCAACTTATGAAAATTTACAATATTTAGTGTTACATTTCGCATGGTAACTAAAAATAAAAAAATCAATAGCTTTTGGTTTTTATGAGTTAGATTTTTTTACTATTTTTTCTAGTACGTATGTTAAACCAGGAATACGCCTTTTTTGGATCGGACAGGGTTTTTGTTACATATTGTATATCTCGGTATATTTTGGCCTTTATTTAAACTAATTAATAATTAAACGGATAAGCTACCAGCACTGTCCCTGAACCGTCTCCGAACCCAAGTGGGAAGGTGCAAGTCGGACCTCGTAAAGTGGAGCTACTCCGACGGAACGGCAGCAGGGTGTGAATGTGGAGCTAAGTCATAAACTATGCTCCACCTCCTATCCTGCCCCTGTGCCCAAAAACATGCAGCCAAAGTGACCTGTGCGCTGCCACCGACAACGCCGTGGAAGTGGCAAATTTTTGGGCCAACAGTACTTAAGCAAGTGTCGTGCCATTAACACGAAGAAGAAGAAGAAGCACTGTCCCAATAGAGTATAGAGGGTTCATTGCTATCTTATTTTACAACCATAGGTACATATCATTAAATTATCATCTTTCTTTTGTTTTCATAGAGCAAACAGGTTAAAATTACAGGGCAAATATATGTATGTGTAGGAGGAGTAAACAAGATAATGTTATCTCTCAATGTAAGTTAAGTATTACGTCGATTACACGATTCCACACCCCGTGGGATGTGGTCATTTGGCTGGTTATTGTACAATGGTCTACAAAGTTCAACTCATTAGGAATGTAACATGATCTAGCAGGCCAAACAAAAGTTTAGTGTATTTCGATAACTGACTTCTTTTTTCTGCAACGCTTTGACAAACTGACTAGGCGATTCATACAAATATGAACTTTATATGAACAATGTTCATATTCGCATGCGTTTCATGTACCTTCACTAAGTCAGTGTCTAGGCTAGTATAGGGCCCGTTTTCGGGGAACCCTATTTGTCGATAAGGAACGGTTGTGGTACACGAAAAAACCAACACCGCACGTTTGGCAGTAGTTCTAAACACTCATTTTCATTGGGTATGAGCGGCACATGCTTCTTATGAACTTCATTGGTCTCTGGCCAGCTACGGGAATTCCCTGCTGACGGTGTACCGACCGCGTTATCAACAACGACTTCCATTAGTCATTACTCCGCCTGCGGGGAGTCGCCGCATGCTGTCTATCGACCGAGTTATCGACTAATGAAATTGAGCCATTACATACTTTATCCATTTACTTAATAAATATTTGCATGTCATCACAAAATGGCGGAATGTGTCTGCGCTGAATTTATTATACAGGGTGTGACGTAAATGGTGTTTCAACGGGTACAAAGTATATTCAGCTATCACCGACAGCGTGGTACAATTTTTAATACCATTCGCATCCCAACATAGCTAGAGATGAGAGTTGAATTTTTAAATAAACACATTATTCTTTACCTTTAAAATTACATTAACAAAGTTATTTGCATTTGATAACACATGTATTCCAGAGTTATAAACAAAATAAAAAAATATGTAATTTTTATTTACAGCCAAATTAGTGAGCAAAAAATTTTTTTGTTAATAATAAATAGACTTGGAAAAAATGGTTCAAATCGTGGTATGCGACCGCTGAATATACGGACCCCTTAACGTTGGACCACTATTTACGCCACACCCTGTGTGTAACATCCTTTGCAAATAATATTATTATTTTATTTTATTTCAATAAATTACACTTACTCGGCTTTATCTTTCAATATCTTGGCGAACTCATCGTTGCCGACACAGCCGAAGTAGGAGCAGATCTTGGGCTTCTTCAGGATCCACTGAGCAACTCGCACAGAGTTCTGAACGCTGCCGCCGGCTAGGTAATCTGGATTGTACCTGGGATTTCAAATATCAGTTGAAAGTACAAAGATATCATATTCATAAATAGTCAGAGCAAGCAGTGGAGGCTTGGTGGTAATGTCCCCGACTTACGAGTGGTGGTAGGTCGTGGGTTCGAATCCAGACAGGTGATTTACTTTGTGTAAACAATTACATCAGCACTGCTCTCAAAACGGTGAAGGAAAAACCAAGAACCAAAAATTGGAAGACATGTGAAATCTACAAACCCGCACTGGGCCCGGGTGGTTGATTACGGCCTACACACTCTCACCAAAAGGAGGCCTGTGTCCCAGCAGTGGGAATGTTATAGGCTGCTAATGCTATATCAACAAACAACTACCTACTATTCAAATATTGATTTTGTACTAGTATCTGTAATAAGTAGTGAGTGTGAGTAATAGTGTATGTGTACATTTAGTTGTAAGCTTTCTAACATCCAAAGCACTTTCAAACAGATTGTAAAAACAGAAAATAATAAAATGTTATACAACAAAGATGGAACACTGAATAGTAAGTAATTTATGGAAGTCAACAATGAAGTTATAAATGAATAAAAATAAGGACGATCTTGAAGGTAAATCGAAGCTAGATTTAAGAACAATTAAAGTCTGCCATTCTATATGTATAATACTTATATAGCTTTGCTGAGTAAGAATAACGAGGAGGCCTGTACCCTACATGAGAAAATTAGATTTAAATTCTTTCTTGTAGAGTAGAATTATTTGTTTGGGTATAAATAGAGCCCTTCGAAAGAAGCATGTTACAAATTTAGTTACATACATATATTGGTATTGTACTGTTAACTTGTTAATTTGAAAAAGTTGGTACATGTTATGAGTTTAATTTTAAAACTAAGTGCATAATTAAATTAGCAGACAGAAGTAACTTACTTATCAGTTAGTTCTTTGTACAAAGGCCTGTGTTTCTTCTCAGCCATGACGGCATCATTAGGCTTTAGGTCATATCTCTTCAAGAACTCACTGTCAACCATTGCAGAGATATCCAGAAGTGGGTTTCCTATGCCCACCACCGTACCTTCTGGCACATAATCGCTGGGGCAGGCAGCATTGGTACAACTACTGCAATAAATGTTTAACTCTAATTGTGTCACCTCACGTGGTTACAAAACAAGTATAAATTGGTCTCTTAAGGTTCGAAAAGACCGGCGCGTCACGCGACGCGAATAGCTCGCGGTACATTGGCATTGCTTGTCGCGCAACACGCGGTGATTTTGTGTCGTGTCTGTTTGAAGGAGCCTTTATTCTATCTCAATATTAAGTTTCCCCATAAGGTCAAACTGTCTGACTGTTGTTGAGATTTCTGCAAATACGTCCAAGTGGATTTCAAATTTTACCATTATTAACAACACTCCATTTAATTAAGGGTTTTTATACAGGGTGGCACTGGCAGGGACATGGACGTACAACCTGTTACCATGATGAATTCCGTTTCCGATTCTGACCATCCGGGCGTTGTTTCTTTTTTACTTTTAGGTATAATTAGATACAAAAGTGTAATACCTATGCTGTCAATTTTTTATTATTTTATAACCAAAGTAAAATTTCAATGCAGTGTTCAGAATCATGATCAGAATCATCAATAGTTTAGTATCTTGTGCTGAATTCATGGTTTTAGTACTACATACTTCTCATTTAACTTTTACTTTTTTTAATTTTTATTTATTTATTTGTGTAAAACATGGTATAAAAGGTCTTACAGTACAAAAATGGAGCAGACATGTTTTGCCAAGATTAAACACAGCATGCAAATATTTGTAATAACAATTTTCTTTAACCAAATTTTTATAATATTATAATAGAATAAATAATAATTAGTATAATAGAATAAAAAAAAAACAATAATAATTATGATTGTGTTGTGTACTTATTCAAGGTCAGTAATTAATCAAATGGATAATTGCAACCACATTTTATCATTATATTATTTAGAACATGAAAAATAATATTTAGTGCGCGAATAAAATTGCGACCGAGTGCGTTAGTAAACTCGGATAAAGAGCCTGATATCATTTTGTAAACACTCCTTAACATATTTTCTGATCAGAATAATATTACCGGAGGACCGTTACAGAGAATTAAACAAATTAAAAGTTTATAACAATCGCCGTCGGAGGAAGTTATTAATAACATAAAAATTTCATACCCCTTAAATTCCTTCATTATGTAACTCTCCATTGTGAAGTATTGCAGCACTGTATTATTTATACAAGATATTCGATTCGGTTTTCCTCTGACAGATAAACGGATATGTTATTGGCTTTCGAAAAGAAATTACCACATGTTTTTGTTGATACCGATTTACAAAACGTGTCCGCGGACTCCTACTCGCAAACGTTCAAAACGCCAAATGAATCCAAGACCACAGAGTACTTTTACTATACAGATACAAGTCACAGATAATGAGATAACTATAAACACAGACTATAGTTCTATTCTATTCTATTTTTATATATGGCAATGGTGCCGATGTCGACAATTCTGCCAATGTCAAATGTGATCTGTTAAAACGTGCGAAGGAGGAAAAAGATTAAAATTTAAAAAAAAACCGTAAAAAAATAAAATAAAAAAAAGTACTATTTGATTACAGACAATTGAGTTTACTGTGAAACTTGTAGACAAAAATTTATTAGTAGGTACACTGAAACAAACAAACAAAAATTATTGTTAGTTATATACTTAATGTACATAAATAGTCGATAAACTACACAAAAAACATCATAATTTAATGTCATTGACACGAATAAAAAACATCAAAGCCTCAAAGAGCTTCGGAGAAGAATGTGTTAGTAGGGAAGGAAAGTTAGTTGGGACAGGGATCTTTAATTTAGGGAGATGGCTATACAAGTCATGGGCTGGGTTATTATTGGAGCAGTTAAAGAAGATGTGCTCCAAAGTACCTTCATCCAACCCACATTCACAGAGCGATGAGTCTCTGACCCGAATTTTATTAAGGAAGACCGGCGTACAACAATGGCCTATGCGAAGACGGCAAAGAATAGAAATCACTTTCTTTGATATTTTTTTGTACGGGTAAAACCAGGGCTTGGGAGTAACGTTAGGCTGTATTGCGTGATAAAAAGCACCTTTCCGTTTACTTGAATTTAGCCACTGTACCTGCCATGAGGTTATCAAGTTATTTTTTGGGAGGCTCAGCAAATCGTAACCCTGACATTGAAAATGTTTGAGGTCGACAGCTTGAGACGTAACTGCATCCTTAGCAAGAGAATCAACATATTCGTTTCCTCTTATGCCACAATGACTTGGAATCCAAACCAAGTGTACGGTTTTGTGATTCTTGGCACAAGAGAAAAGAGACTTTTTGATTTGAAGCAGTATTGGACTGTGCAGTTTGCTCTTGAAAGGATTCTGCTCCAAAGCTTGCAAGCAGCTAAGTGAGTCTGTAAAGATGACCCCAAAACTTATGCTATGAGCCTCAATAAATAAACACGCTTCTAATATGGCCACGCACTCACCTGTAAACACTGATGATTGTGCAGGGCATCTAAATTTTAAAACAATTTTGGAGTTTTGGTAGTATACCGCTGCACCAGTGCAGCTTGCATCTGATAATTTAGAGGCATCCGTAAAGAATCTTTCAAAATTGTACCATCGCTCACAAACCGCTGCGTTGAAAATAGAGTCCGCCGAAGGAGACTTTTTCGATATGCCAATATTGTAAAAGATATCTGGTTTAAAACATATAGTTTCATAGTCAAAACTGAAAATAGGAAGTTTCGGGTATTGAATAATGGGGGAATCTAAATTTTGATAATAACGGAGGGATTTTAAAAACAGAGGGACTTCTTTATGGTGCCAATAATTGGAACTTCGGCATACAACATCCAAGTCATTGACTTTTTGAACAAGAGGGTGAGAGGATTTGGTGATGGCTCTAGCCCAGAATCTCGATGCTAGGTACTGCCTTCTCAAGTCTAACGGTGGTTCTGCGCACTCTACCTGCAACGCGTTAATTGGTGAGGACTTCATACATCCCGATATGATCCGTAGACACTTAGCCTGAATTCTGTCTAACCTTGCCAAAGCACCCTTGTTGCAGGGAATTAAAAGAAATGATCCGTAGTCCAGAACACTCCGAATTAAGGCATTGTATACCAGTTTCATGGTGTAGGGATGTGCACCCCACCAGACCCCGGCAAGCACTTTTAAAATAGGAATAGTCCTCTCGCATCTATTAACTAAATAATTTAGGTGATGAAGACCACTCAATTTGGAATCTAAAAAGACACCTAAAAATTTTACTTTTACAGAAACCGGTATACACTGTCCTTGGATATTCAGTGAAATTTGTGGGATCAACCTCCTGCGGGAAAACACAACTACAGCACTTTTGGGGGCAGACAAACTCAGTCCGTGGGAATTTAGCCATTGGTTTAGAGAGTCCAGGGATACGCAAAGAGATGATGCGGCGTCGCTAGCTGAGCTGTTGGTAACATATAAAGCCAAGTCGTCAGCATATTGCAGAATTTGACAATTGTTATTGAGGCATGAACCGATGTCAGCTGTATATAAGTTGTACAGTAAAGGACTAAGAACTGAGCCTTGTGGTAGGCCCTTCCATGACATCCTGACGTCAAATTCTTCACCTGGGACTCTCAAAACCAAAGACCGAGACATCAGCAAACTGCAGATGCACTGTACCATCCTCACCGGTATTCTCAGCTGTTGCAATTTGTGCCTGAGAATGGGAAGAAGGACATTATCATATGCAGAGGAGACGTCTAAAAAGGCAGCGACTACGGATTCATTTTTCGAAAACGATGAGCGTATATCTGAGACCAAAACCCCAACACTGTCCATGGTACTGAGTCCCTTTCTAAAACCAAATTGAGACCTAGGAAGTAAGTCTCTCGATTCTACTATAAATTCTAGTCGGTTCTTAATTAGGTGTTCCAATATTTTCGCAAGGACGGATGACAAAGCGATTGGTCTGAAGCTGTTAGGGTCATCAGCATGTTTGCCAGGTTTTAAAATAGGTATAATAATTTGAGTTTTCCACTGATCAGGGACCCAGCCATTGGTGTAACAAAAATTTAAAATGTCTAAAAAATATTTTCTTGCTCTATGACCTGCATGTGACATAAAAGAATAGACAATACCGTCAATACCTGGGGCAGAGTCATAAACATTTTCCAACACTGAGTTAAGCTCCTGCATAGAAAATGGTGCATCAAAGGGATCCTCTGAATAGATGAGAGACGGCTGATTATGTTCTGTTTCCGATGGTACATACGGAGGAGCCAGTTTGTCAAAGAACAGCTCGGCAGTCTCTCGAGGGATAGGGGAAGAAATTGAAGGGGAACATCCAGATCGGAAGCGGTTGATCTTCTTCCATACTACTGATAAAGGAGTGGAGGGGGACAGAGATCCACAAAAGTCAGCCCAGCCGGCACGTTTCTTCCTTCGCAGCAATCTTTTAGATTTGGCGAGGGTCCTATTAAATGCTATGAGGTTATCGCTAACCATCGCCCCATTATACACCAGTTCAGCCTCATCTCTTTCTCTTATGGCTGTTGAGCATTCCTGATCCCACCATGGTGGAGGAGGAATCTTCCCACGTGCTGAGTTTTTAACAGGAAAGCATGAGTCAGCACTAGCTGTTATGGCAGAAATGAAGTGATTATAGCAGTTTGACACATGGAGAGGACTAAGAGAATCAAAATCAAGGGATACTAAATTATGAAGTGAATCAATTTTGTCCTCCAATAAAGAGGAATACTTTGCCCAATCAGGATTAGACAAGTTATACCTCAAGAGTGGAGGACTGGATTTTTCTAAGTAAGTTTTTTCAGCTAAGGATATTATAATTGGATAGTGGTCACTGCCATGTGACAAACTGGTACACTCCCAATGACATGATGCTGCGATATCCAGTGTACAAAATGTTAGATCAACACAACTTTTATGCTGTCCAGGAAGAGACCTGCGAGTTGGGCAACCATTGTTGAGGATACACAGATTAAGGTCATCTAAGACTTCAACTAAACCTTCCCCAAAAGAGTCACAACGTTCAGAACCCCACCTAAAGTGATGGCAGTTGAAGTCCCCCATAACAAGTACAGGGCCCTCTATGTTTTCTAACATACGTTTTATTAATGGGAGAAAACTTTTATGAGGGTGAGCAATATAAATAGATAAGAGGGTTATACCCTCTACCCGACCGGCAACAATGCTAATATCATCACCTAGAGGAGGTAAGGATACAGCCACAAGTGGAACACGATTGTTCACGCAGAGCGCCGACCCGCCATAGCCATCAGATCGGTCGCATCTGAGAATATTGAAGGAAGGTAAACGAAAACTAAGACTCGGAACTAGCCAAGTCTCAGCAAGAGAACAAGCTAAAGGTTTGTATTTGTTCAGAAGAAATGTGAGGTCGTGTTTCTTATGCCACACGCTCCTCACATTCCATTGAAGGAACACTAACCGAGCCATTATTATGGGATGAGAGTGAGTTTATAAGTAAAGAAGCAACGTTGGACGGTAACTGATTTTTATTGGATGAAGAAATTAAAGTTAACAGGAGTTTATTAAGAAGTTCAATAATGGAAGACAAGTTTTCAGGAGATTCTGCTAGTTGACTCTTGAGAGCAGAGCCATTAGGCTGGGAAGATTGGGGGGTGCTAGAGAACTGTTGATGAGCTGTTTTATCATAGGAGGGAGAAAGGGGAGCATGGGTCTTTGGCTTAAGAAACACAGTTTTACGGTATGACTGAGTCTGTGATTTAGCTATTTCTGCATAACTACGAGTAGATATTGGAACTGTTTTACTTGCTTCGGAATAGGAAATCACTTTCTCAGCCATTATTGTTTTAATAGACTTCTGCCTGCTGTACTCCGGACAGGCTCTGCTATTTGCAAAGTGACTTCCAGAGCACAACACACAGAAGGCTTCGCTCTCAGCAATGCTACAACCATCACCGGGGTGATCATTGCCACACTTGCTGCAACGGGGTTTGGAACGACAAAGAGATTCTACATGACCAAATCGGCAGCACTTGCGGCATTGAATGGTGGGGTAAATATACTGTTCTACAGTTAGAGATGTATTAAAACAGAAAATCCGTTTTGGTAAAACTTGGCCATCAAAAGTGATGACACAAGTTTCTGTGGGTCTGTATTCAATTAAACCGTCTCTATTAACCTTTCTGTTGAATCGTCTAACTTTTATAATTGGACCACAGCCTACTGGGACTTTTAAATATGACAGTACTTCCTCTTCTGAGAATTCAGTAGGGATGCCACTAACAACGCCCATACGGGTTATATTAAAAGACGGGATTACAGCCTCATATAAATTTGTCCCCAAAACAATATTTGATAAAAACGCGTTAGCATCCTGAGGGGATGTAAATTCAACAGATACGCGATTTCTACCTACTCGCTTGACTGCAGCAATATTAGATATATTCTGATTGGCCAAAAAGCGCCCGAATGAAACTGGATGTAGGGTAGTTCCAGAATTAGATTGAGATTCCTTTCGGGAAACATGAACAATAAAGGGTCCTTTATCTGTAACTAAGTACTTATCGCGGCCTATAGTCGTTCTCGGTTGTTTAGTAGGGAGATTGGGAACATCTTCTTTCGTACCGTGACGTTTACGCATGTTAGTCTGGAGTGGAAAGGTCTGGGATGTAAGGATTTGGGACTCCAGATTACAGACCACATCTGCAAACTGGCTTAATGGGTTAGGGGTGGCGTTTGGATCAGACGGAGAAAAGCCGGATATGGGGGTAGTAGGGATTTCATCAGGAGGGTCTGGAGGTTTATTTTTATCCATATTCATATTGAATAAGGATAATGGTGACCAAAATTGTTAAAAACAAACACAACAAACCTGATATCAGGTACCAACAAAACCACACACAAACAAACACAATAACAAGTCACAATAAACACAATTACACAGAAAAACAGCCAAAATTCAAACACACGTGTTACTCAGAAGCACACTGTGGCGCGAATCAGACTATAGTTATGTACTAGACCAAAGTAAACTTCAAATTCTATTTAAAATGTTACCTAAGGAAAAAAATATTGGCATTGCCAATCGGATGCATTCGTAGAAAAGTAGTCAGATAAATCATAGATTTTGTATATACTCGCAGCTATATACTACATAGGGATAAACTAATTATTTTGCATGTCTATTTCTATTTTTATATTTCTAGTCTGTTTCTTCAAGTTATTTCTAATTTGTCCATTGATACCTGTTACCTCGATCACAATTCCATCCATTCGTGGCCAGCCTTTGGAATCCTTTGGATGTAATGCTGATTATCCTGCTATACACACATTTCAGGCTGGTTATTGATTGTGCAGTGGTTATTGACCTTTTTGCACAGACCATCGACTAAGGTTTATTTTTTTAACTGGTAACTTAATACACAATGAAGTAAAATCTAATGCGTATTTCATTCGTTTCAAAAGTGTACTTCCCTAGCAAAATATCATTAGAGGAAAAGAGATAGAAACTCCTCACAATACAGGCAGCCAAAAATTTAATTTTATTCTAAAAACCATAGAGTTTATCCAATTCTGGACAAAGGTAGATATCGCGCGTCAGTCTTTCCTAACCTACAACCGGCGGAAGATCACGTTTTAGTGTGATCCTGGCGAGAATTTTCGAGAATAAAGGTTGGGCTTTCTTTTAAAAGTACTGAAATATCATTCCGCTCAATATAAAAATGCTGCGCCTACCACGTGTTGTTCGCCGAGCATCTTCACTCCATAGCCAAGCTAGATTTTACGCCAAAGATGTGAGGTTCGGCGCTGATGTAAGAGCCCTCATGTTGCAGGGCGTAGACGTACTTGCAGATGCTGTCGCCGTCACAATGGGTCCAAAAGGCAGAAACGTCATTTTGGAACAGTCTTGGGGCTCACCTAAGATTACAAAAGACGGTGTGACAGTTGCGAAAGGTGTTGAACTTAAAGACAAGTTCCAGAATATTGGCGCAAAGTTAGTTCAAAATGTCGCAAACAACACAAACGAGGAAGCAGGAGACGGCACTACGACAGCCACAGTTCTCGCTAGAGCTATTGCTAAGGAGGGCTTCGAAAAAATCTCAAAGGGTGCCAACCCTATTGAGATAAGAAGAGGAGTCATGCTGGCAGTAGAAGCCGTAAAAGAAAAGTTGAAGGCTATGTCCAAGCCCGTCACAACACCTGAGGAGATCGCACAGGTGGCCACCATTTCAGCCAATGGTGACACTGCCATTGGCAAGCTAATTGCTGATGCCATGAAGAAGGTCGGCAGGGACGGCGTCATCACGGTCAAGGATGGAAAGACTCTCGTTGACGAACTTGAGATCATTGAAGGTATGAAGTTTGACAGAGGTTATATTTCACCATATTTCATCAACTCGTCAAAGGGTGCCAAAGTAGAATTCCAGGATGCTTTAGTTCTCTTCTCAGAGAAGAAAATCAGCAATGTGCAGACTATTATTCCTGCTTTGGAACTGGCCAACCAGCAGAGGAAGCCTCTGATCATTGTAGCTGAGGATGTTGACGGTGAAGCTCTGTCTACACTGGTAGTTAATAGACTGAAGATTGGACTGCAGGTAGCAGCTGTGAAAGCACCAGGCTTCGGTGACAACCGCAAGGCCACCCTCAGTGACATGGCTATTGCCACTGGTGGTGTTGTATTTGGAGATGATTCCAACTTGATCAAACTAGAAAACCTTCAGCAATCTGATCTTGGCCAAGTGGGTGAGGCTATCATCACCAAGGATGACACCCTCTTCCTAAAAGGTAAAGGTAAGAAGTCAGACATTGACAGGAGAGCTGAACAGATCCGTGACCAAATCCAAGAGACTACCTCTGAATATGAAAAAGAGAAATTACAGGAACGTCTTGCCCGACTTGCTTCCGGAGTTGCCGTCTTACATGTTGGTGGCTCCAGTGAAGTTGAAGTCAATGAAAAGAAGGATCGTGTTAATGATGCTTTGAATGCAACCCGAGCAGCGGTTGAAGAAGGTATTGTTCCCGGAGGTGGCTCTGCTCTCCTCAGATGTATTCCCGATCTTGCATCACTGAAGACAGCTAACAGTGACCAGGCTACAGGTGTTGAAATCGTCAAGAAAGCCCTCAGAATGCCATGCATGACGATCGCACGGAATGCCGGCATCGATGGATCCGTCGTGGTAGCTAAAGTCGAGGACTTGGGCCCTGAATTTGGATATGATGCTCTGAACAATGAGTATGTGAACATGATTGAGAAGGGTATCATTGACCCCACAAAGGTTGTGAGGACAGCGCTAACAGATGCCAGTGGCGTAGCGTCCCTTCTCACCACCGCCGAAGCCGTGATCTGTGAATTGCCTCAAGAGAAGGAAGCTAACCCCATGGCGGGCATGGGAGGCATGGGCGGTATGGGCGGTATGGGAGGCATGGGAGGAATGATGTAGATAATATCTAAGGGCTTTGAAATGCATTTATTGTGAAAAGCGAACTGTTATTGAAGTTATCACTGTTAAGGGTATTGTTATGGTAATAATATCTGGTAGTTTGATTGATTTTATACAAATTGTGGAGTGAATGTGTATTTCCCAGTTTTATTTGAGTCTGATTGTTTTACAAATGTAGGTATGTAGAAAGGCAATTCTCTGTCTTGTTAGAATTATTTAGTTTTATTTGCTTGAATAGTGCGAGCAATGTTATTTTTAATAAAATGATTAATGTTTCTAATTTGTGTATATTTTTCCTTCTAAAGTACAAACAAATGGTAATTAGCACATGGTTTATTGGAATGAAACTCTCTTTGTTACTACAGGGGTAGACAAAATTAATAGCTTCAATGTAAAACTGTTTTCTGAGATCTAAAATTAATTCATTGAATTCAAAGTCCATCCATTCCAAAGCCTTACCCATTTCTACCGGTAGGTACATATCGTGTGTGGTAGACTGTTTCCTAATTCAATGAAAATGCTACTTTGGGGCTACACGACACCACAATAAAAATATATCATCATCTCCAATTCAACATCATTGACAATTGTGACCAAACCGGTTTTGCATTGACCTGCATCAATGTTTAGCGAAAACGTGCTGAAGCACGCTTAGAACTTTCCAGTCTATTCTCGAGTACACACCGTGTCGTAAACTCGTAAATGGCGCGTAAATTACATAACCAGAGATGCGATAAAATCGCCGGCATAATTTGCTCACATTTTTATGACTGGTATGAAAGAGTTCTACGTTTAGCAAAGTTCATTGACCATCAAGAAAATATGTATACGATGAATGAAAATGTAGTTCGTGAAGAAACGTAAAATTAAATAAATTTTTAACACTCTATTTAGGTGCCTGACCGATATATCTGCTGTATTATAGGTTTAGCTGACCTATTTATTTATTATTTACTCCTGTGGCTTTGCCGTTCTCGGGTAATTACGTAAGTAGGTAGGTACAGTCCGCGAGGCCTGCTGAGATTTGCATTTGTTTGTAGGACAGGGAGTACACATAGCGAGCGACGCGTCCTTTGCTTGGCAATCGGCCTGAGGAGCTGTGCGTCCCTCGCGCGATCACATTGGTGCGATTGGGAATCACTCACACAAATGCAAACTCAGCTTAGGCCTCGCGGACTGTGGGTACCTTAAAACAAAAGCTGTAAACGCCCATGTCCATGTGCCAACTCGGACTCTTGAGATCGGGCACACCCTCTAAAGTAGAAAAGTTTAGTAACCTACTTTACTCGTAGTGAACTTGGCGCGAAATATAAACATTGATAAGTCTGATAAATACCTACACGTACTATTATAACTCGGCTGTTTCTTGACTTTGACTATGGAAATTATCAGGAATTAAGTCAAGCACCGCAAGGATGATCAATGCGGTGATACGTTAAAAGCCGTGCCGGCCGTGCAGAATTTACATACTTAGCATAGTATCCCGCCGCCGCCGCCGCAACGTATCTCGTTACTTGGCTCTTACTTCGATTTAAAGAATACGATAGTCTGTTACATAATATCATTTATTATATAGTCCTCTAAACTTAACATAAAATAATTCCTATAAAGATTTAATATAATCTAGGTAAGTCTTTATAATTTACAAAAATATCTGATCTTCGTCGGAATCTCCAGCACCATACACGAAATGTCTTCGCGTGACATTTTCGTTAACAATTGCACTCGGCTCAGTCTCTACATTGCTATTCTTACAAGGTGTCACAGGGTACCTTACTGGCCCCAACCACCTTCTACTAAATCCAAAGTTTCGTGGTAACGCTACGGACTTCGAAGAACTGCTCTTTACAGATTTATCTAAGCTATTCAAAGAGGATTGAATAGATTTCAAAGATGATTTCTTAAGTAGGTCATCTGAGTTGTCGTTTAAATAGTCATCTGGTAAATCTACACCTGTTGGAATACTGAGGCTCAAAGGTCGTCGCTTTGACCGGTTATCGGTGAGCTGACCGCGCCATGTATTGAATTTCTGAGAATTTCGCTTCTGGGGTGTATTTTCCTGAGATGAATAATTCCCTAAATCAGATTCGTCATACACTTTATTCTCTGAAAAACACTTTTGCAGGTTAGTCTTATTGGGTGTAGATTGTTTGGTTGATCTATCTTTCATTCTACTTATGACTTTATCTTTTGTTAGTTTTATTAGAGCATAAATTGTTTTTAAAGCTTCTTCGTTCAACAATTCATCATCTGTTATTTCTCCATCAAAGGCACAAGCAACACTATTACTAATACACTTTTGACCTATATCATTGCAGCTGCTGTCTGCAAATTGACTCTCAATACTGTGTTGATAGTCTAAATGGCTTGGTTTATTAGCATTTTGTAGAACAATAAGTTCCACTTTATGTGGAGCTGACTGTAACATAAGTAATGCCTTGTCATATTTAACATTCAGCAGGGTCTTCCCATTGACTGATATTATTTGATCACCAGGTAAAAGTTTTTTGCTCAGATCTGCAGGACTTCCTGGTGTTATTGACTTAATGTACACATTGCCATCTGAGCCTTCTGCTACTTGTAGCCCTAGAGCATTCATTTCATCTCTTTCTAGAATAGCAGTAACAAATATTCTTTCACCTTGGACACATTCCATACTGTCGAGCTTCTCAAACAGTGATGTATTTAAACAGGATTCATTATTAGCAGCATTATAATTGAAAACATCTGGGTATACTTTTGGAGATTCTAAAACATAAGCAGTTGGTGCACTTGTTAGGTTCTGGTTATAATGTCTCTCTGGAAGCAACTGCATGCTGTTGATAATACAATGCTGTCTTTGCTCTGTACTCAAATCATCAGAATCACTCTGTGTCATAGCTAAGTCACCCTCAGACCTTGAACAAGGATTAGAGGTTCTGACTGGTGAGGTGGGATATCTACTATCAGTAACAGACTTCATTCCATGAAACACTCTAGTGCCCATCTTGACACCTTGCCTCCTTGGTATACTGCAACTTTCTGAAGATGACAACCCATCATTGGAGGAATTTTCATGGCCTTGGATTAATGATGTGTTTGATACTATTTCATCGTTAGGTAGAGGTGATAGTATTTGTCTCAGAAGTTCTTCTGTGTTAGGCTTTTCATTTTCTTTATTCTGAACCTTTTTCTCCCCAAATATGTCTACTTTAAACCTCCTCCGAGTAGGTCTCCTTACTCTGATTGGGTTTCTAACAGCCAAATTGTAGCTGTCTTGATAATTGCTACAGTCATACTTCTTAGGACTTCCAGCTGCATTCAGAGGGCAGTTAAACTCATTTGATAAATAAGTGAGGAAGTCCTCTTTAGCATAAAGTTTAAGATACAACCTGTGGTGCAGGGACGCCAACCAAAATGTAAAATAGCTTTTGTTGTCTACCATTTTCAGTTTATATTTGACACCAATTTTTGATAGCCCTGAATATGAATTGGGCATAATGTACAAGCTTTTCTTATTATAATAGAATGTATGTATATGGTGCCAAGGTAGACTTTGTAGAACTATTCTATTTGTATGGGTACCTGTGTCATCAGTTGCATGATTATTTCTGGAATAGAGGGTTATACCCCTTGGGCCAATTGAGAGCCACACATCTCTGCAAAATCCATCTCTAGTGGCCCAAATTGCAGAGTAAAAATGAGCCCCATAGTCACGAAAAGTTTGTGCAAGGGTGATGTAGTTTATTATTGCCTTGTGTCTATCCAAACCATGTCTAGATTCGTGTGCTCTCTTCATGCGTAGCTTGATGTCCGCCATATCATTTGTTATCACTGTTTCAGGCAAATAATGTTCCAACAAAAAATAATCTGCTGTTCCATGTTCTCTGAATGAAAACTCTCCAAATTCTATATGTAAAGCATATCCAGCCAATAAAATGAGATTCTGGATTGTTGATGTCAGCTGACCTTCTAAGGTAGCTCTCCTAAGTTGTAAATACACTCTGTATCTCCATTCTCCACCCTGTATATTACTGGCAATGTTTCTGGGCAAGAAAAACTTTATCCTCAAGAAGACTGTCAAAGTAGCATCATCTTCAGATATTTTCTTTTTGCTGTTGGTTTTATGCCAAGCATCTGGGGCAACTTTTTTTATTTTGTAATCATCTGGTAAAAATACAAAGTCTCCTCCAATTAAAATGGCAATGCCAAGCATGAAGTTATGGTCATACTTTTCACTGTGCACTAATGCTTCAAATAATTGTCCTGCAGTTGTTACATTTGGGTCGCACAAGATCTCAACCTTCTGCCCATTCAATAAAACTACAGCAATGACTCTCTTGTCAGAAACTGCTGACAGAGTTAAATCCATTTGTCTTGCTGGTTGTGAAGCTCTTACAATGAACTCAGGGCCAGTGCATCCCTCTTTCCCTTTGAATCCACATTCAGCTTTATATAACCTTGATGCAGCCCTCTGAACAGGCTTTCCTCTTCTAAAAGTTGTTGGTAGTTGTGGCGGTTTAGTCACATTTTCATTTAAAGCGATTGCAGTCATGGAAACAGTGTTGGCCTGCATTCTAGGTTCCTCAATTTGTGTGCTGCAGGCAATTTCTAGAGTGGAATGTGCATTACTCAGTCCTCCCCTCCTAGGGGTGTCAAATAGATTAAAAACAGGCTTTCTGTAGTTTCTAGGTATTCTGCAGCTGGGGAATGGGTCTCTTTCATCTGGAGACTTGAGGAGACCCACACAGCTTCTTGGACGGACACTGACTTTCAGTTCTGTGTTGGTGCTAGCCTCTTGTGTTTTTGAGTGTCGTCTTTTGATGTGGTTCAGGTCTTCGTCAATTTGGAAGTCCATGACTGGGCTGAGACAGATTGACGCTGCGGAGCAGGAGCTCCGGCCCGAATCTTCGTCGCAGTGACGGAGCATAGCGCTATAACAAAAACGACACTGGTTAATACAGTCGGAATGTTATGTAAACTTTCTTAAATGCATTTCCCATGTAAACATGCAATGTTTGTAAGATTTGTTCGTGAGATCCGACACCGTAAGAACTTATTTGTAATTAAAAGAGTACCTGCAATAATACTTTTTGTTTCTATTAGGTAGGTACTACATTTGGGACAAGTATACACTACATCGTGTGACTGTCTACACAAGTGGTTATAATCGTTGTGCGTGTTAAATAATCGTTATCTCTAAACAGACATTAACTATTCAAATATTCGACTTAAAAGACCACGCTTTGAGAAAGTACAACATAACATTATACATTAATCTACTCAGCATATTGTATTTAATATGATGATAGCTACGAATTTCATCAATCTTCAATTGTTTCCTTTAGAATCAGCTATTTTAACAAATACTGATAATTTTAAGCATTCGATAGTTCGACACCTACTTGCCGAAAGTTTTAAAACAACAATTTTACTTTTTACAAGTTTTGTTATAGACGCGACTACAGCAGTAAAGTTGTACTCACATTAATTGTTATTTCACTACTTTCACTTTTGTAGCTTACACCAATCCATTAAAATAAAATACCTACAATACAAAAACTTTTGTTTTCTTCATCAAACCGATCACATCACAAATAATTCACATTTCACATTCACAATGTCATTGTATCGTGATATTCTATGTGCTCTGTGATCACGACATCGCGTTACATTACAAAATACAAATACAAATCGTGTACGGCGCGCACTCATTCAATTTTCATATTCTATGGGGAAGGCTACTGTCAAAATGGCGCTGTCGTAGCTAGTTCCCAACACAAGCTAATAATACAAGGCGTGATGTGGTTTTATTTTATTTTAGCGAAAATTGACGCTTTGTTGTGTTCCACTATACTACGAAATTGGAGTCCACAATTTCCCGTAAGCCCCTAAAATTATGAGATTGTGGTTTAAAGCTCTTCGTAGAGATTTTTTTGAGTTCGAGTTACATTTTGAAGAAAGTGATTACAAGGAAATATTCAAGGTTTAAAATTCTGACACTTTCCATGTCAAGTACTTGATTTAAAATACTGAAATCACCGAAAATAAAGAAATAGTGAAATAAAATCAAACTCATGAATGAACATAAAATGAAATGAATGAACGAAATGTCAAATTTATTGTAGGCCGCAGGGACCTAGCTATGGTCACGCCATCTGCAATTAGCTTTGCCCGACCTTCCCCATTGAATGTGAATGTGACATGTAGGTGACAAGTGAAACAACCGTTCGTAGTAATGACTGGTTTATTACTGGCTTAGGTGGGTGCGCGATCGCAGCGCGCAGTTTGTAAATAGGTACATATACATCATTCCTCCACACTAATTTTGAAACCTGGTAACAAATAAAACATAACTTAATATTATAATTATAGCCCTGCTAATTTCCTATAATCAACTGGTTTCCTGGGACGTAACTGGCGTGTCAGTGACGGACTTGCAGGCGCTTCAGTTTCATCAGCAACTTGCACCGGTGCCACTGATGGTGACCCCGTAGACTGCGCTCTTGCAGGAGTCCCTCGCTCACAATCCTCATCCTCACAGTCAATCCACTCCTCTCTATCCTCCTGATTATTAACTACCTCCTCAGTACAAGGCGGTGTGGACTGTTCCGGTGGAATCACAAAGGTTTTTGGCAGGGACATTGGTCTAAAAGTATTGGTTTCATTTACAGAGTCGTTATTTTTAAGTAATTGATCCACGTGTCTTATACATGAAACGTTATAATCTTTAATAAATACTTTGAACATTCTTATTCCTATTTTTTTTTCAATTACTCCCCTTTCCCAACTTTCATTCCTTGCACTGTACCACCGCGCCCAGATTTGATCACCTATATCAAATTTTCTTCGATTTACAGCTTGTGATTTATGATGTTTATTCGATTTTTCTGATGGCAATATCAAATCCAGACGCGACCGTAAGTTTCTCCCAAACATTAATTTTGCAGGCGAGTCACCTGTGGTACAATGCACGGCGTTTCTATAATCGAACAAATAACCTAATAATTTCTCATGAACAATATTTTGAGTTAATGTTTCTTTAAATACACATTTAAGCATTTTTTTACATATTCTGACCGAATTCTCTGCTTGCCCGTTACTACATGGGTGATAAATCGGCGATGTCATATACTTTATACCATTGTTGGAACAAAACTCATTAAATTCCGCCGAGTTGATTTTAACATCGTTATCGGACACTAATACATTTGGAATTCCAAATGTCGAAAAAACAAACTTTAATTTTGAAATTAATGCCTGTGTCGTGGTGCCATTATTCATGTGTAAACACTCTAACCATTTACTATACGCGTCAACTATTACGAGATACACTCGCTGCCCTATAGACATATAGTCAATGTGTATTCGCTGCCAGGGACCCGGTGGGCGCGGCCAGGGGGCCGGGGGCTCGCGCGGGGGCGCAGGGCGCACGCTGATGCACGTTTCGCAGGCACCTATGAAACGTTGAATGTCTTGGTCTACCCCAGGCCACCACATTCTACTACGCGTGTTACTTTTCATCTTTATTATTCCGAGATGAGTACTATGTAGTTCGCCTAGCATACGTTCTCTCAGTTCTACCGGAATGACGACCTTATGCCCGCGTAATAAGCATCCGTTTTCGTACTGTAAGTCCGTTCGACACAGAAAATATGGCAATATAGATCTACACTTAATCTTACGCGGCCAACCAAACTTCATATATTTTATGACCATTTTTAATGTTTTGTCATTTTCGATCGCTCGTTTGATATCACTCAATCGGACGGCGTATGAACATGCGTCTAAAAACTTCATTGAGCAGAATGAATCAAATTCGTCGTCACTACTAGACTTAGTTTCCTCTATCGGAGCTCGTGAGAAGTAATCTGCCACTAGGTTATTTTCGCTAGACGTATATTGAACTTCGTAGTTATAGGCGGATAATATAATTGCATACCTTTGAAGACGCAAAGCTGTCGTTACTGATATACCTGTTTTATTATTAAAAATAGAAACTAACGGTCTGTGATCCGTTTTTAAAATAAAGGGTATACTCTGACCATACAGGTATTGGTGGAACCTTTTCACACCAAATATGATAGCTGTTGCTTCCTTTTGAATCTGGCTATAGTTACGTTCGCTAGCCGTCAATGACCTCGATCCGAACGCCAAGGGTCGCTCACTGCCGTCCTCGGTCAGCTGCGAGAGAACGGCGCCCAGGCCGGCGGGCCCGGCGTCCACGGCCAGCACGAGCCGCGCGGCGGGCTCGAAGTGTGCCAGCACGCGCTCGGAGGCCAGCTCGCGCCGCACGCGCCGCACGGCCTGCTGCTGCCGCTCTGTCCACTCCCACTCGGCGCCGGCGCGCAGTAGCTCGTGGAGGGGACTCATTATGGACGATGCGTTCGGTATGAAGTTTCTGTAGTAATTTACTACACCTAAAAATCGTTTAACTTCCGTAACATTTGTCGGTTCTGGGGCATTCATAATGGCGTTGACTTTATCAGGACACGTTCGTAGTCCTCTCTTTTCGATAACATAACCTAGATATGTCACGTTGTTTTTAAAAAAATCACACTTCTCTTTTTGCAAACGTAAGCCTGCATCGCTCAACCTACTTAGAACCTCTTGCAATCTATTTAAGTGCGTTTTTCTGTCTGGTCCCGTAATGCAAATATCGTCCAACCAGCAGCTCACACCATCTATGCCCGAAAGGAGTGTTTCCATTGACTTTTGGAATATAGCGGGTGCGTTAGCTAAGCCATACACTAGGCGTGTGTATTTGAATAGTCCCTTCGAGGTATTTATAGTAGTAAGCTCCAAAAAAATTGCGTCCAAGTAATGGCGGACCGCCATTTTTGACAACGTAAACTTTCAATTTTTTTGTAAAATTTTCAAACGTTACATTCGTTTCAAAATACCCTAAAGGAGCAATTTTATGTCCATTATACAAGCACATTCTGATATTACAATTATATAACTTGTAATCTGAAAACAAACTCTTATATAGATTTTCTGAAATTACTGATGTACCAGAACCAGAATCTAACTCCATAGTAATTTTAGTTTTCCCGAGAATTATATTTAGTTCGATAGGCTTGTCAGTCACGTACCTCAAATTGAAGTTTTGACATTCCTCGCAACCGCTCTCATCGCTCTCGTCATCACTTATTTTGTTGATGCGCGAACACTTATATTTTTTTTTATCACACACTTTTCTCAAGTGTCCTTTTTCACCACATTTTTGGCATCTATAGCCTTTAAACCGACACTTCGATTCGCTATGATTTTTCATGCCGCATACTGAACACAGGGGCTCGTCTTCACGCCCTGGCTGGTAGCGCGACGACGAAGAAACGCGTGACCCGCGGCTACCGGCGCCGCTGCCGCTACCACCGCTGTCATTGGTACCGGCGCGGCGCGCGCCTCCACCGCGGCCGTATATACCTTGCTGTGATGCAGCCCGGTAAATCGGCTCCTCCTTTACGGTCGCAGCTCCGTCTTTCACGGAGGCTCTTGCTGACCTCGCTGACGCCGCTTGTTCAGCTATTTCGAGTGCTCGTGCAAACGTCATTTTGTCGGGACTTTGCTCGAACAACTTGTCGCGTTCAGGACCTGAGTCTAGGCCGAGGACGAAACGATCCGTGAGATTCGTTTCCAAGGCGGTGCCGAAGTCGCAATAGGTTGCTAGACCTCTTAGTCGCGCCGCCCAGTCTCCCAAACTTTCGCCAGGACTCTTCGTCGCCCCGTAGAACTGCGCCTTGTCTGCATACGAACATTTTCTGGGCTTGAAGTGGCCGTCGAGTAATGAAACCAGCTCTGCGTAGCTCAGCGTATCTGCATCTGCAGGGTAGGCGAGGTTCCGCACTAATCGGTACGACTCATCAGAAAGATGCGTGATGAGA
Source organism: Dasypolia templi (assembly GCA_963555695.1). Classification (NCBI taxonomy): domain Eukaryota; kingdom Metazoa; phylum Arthropoda; class Insecta; order Lepidoptera; family Noctuidae; genus Dasypolia; species Dasypolia templi. Next base: position 22,538,972 of record OY743157.1, read on the forward strand.
ATCGCACCCTTGTTCACTTCGTCCACCTTATTTACTTTAGTAAACTGCACTAATCGGCCCTTAAATAGTGACCATTCACACGTTTTGTGATCAAAAATAGGCAAATTTCCTAGGTAGGCCATTTTTGTTTTTTCTCGCGTGGGTGACTTTTACAAACTCGTCGCCAGTGACATGTAGGTGACAAGTGAAACAACCGTTCGTAGTAATGACTGGTTTATTACTGGCTTAGGTGGGTGCGCGATCGCAGCGCGCAGTTTGTAAATAGGTACATATACATCAGAATGAAATTAAATCAACTCAGCAACCCGTCAACTCGTTTCAAGTTTTCAAGTTTCAACACTCCATTCCAATTCCAATGTAGATTTAAAGTGCGCCAACGAAATTGGTTTGAAAATAGTAGATTATTGCATCGAGCACAAACTAATTTATTATTGCACCGAGTGCCTGATTTAATCTAACAGGCACGAGGGCAATATAAATTACTTAAGGCGAGGTGCATAATGTGCTTTTCTTTCAACTATTACCTATAGGAATAGTAGATAAAATAAACTCATAACAAACAGTTAAAATAGAAGTATAATTATTGAAATTAAAAGTTATACTTGAGCAATTATTAAACGTAAGGTTAAGAGTTTTGTTGGGCAAATTTATATTTAAATTTGAAACAAGTAGGCTAGAAACGAATAATACGTACGTAAAAAAAAGCATTGATATCGGCTGGCTGAATAGAGCTAATGCATTGAGATTGGCACCTTTTGGTGCGATTAAAAAACTGTGCAATAATGAAATTTCATACATTTTATTGCTCTCGACTCGCTTTGTACTGAGTTTTCAGTGTGATTGTGATGAAATGAAAGCATAGTTGGAAGAAAAATATATTTATGATTTTATTTCGAGATCAACATAAATTATTTCTTCTATGGTCATAAGAAAATCATAACTGATTTTTCCCGTATTTCTGACCCATTGCTGAATCATAAATCTCTTCTTGATTCTCAAAAGGGACAATGTATTCTTATTGGTTTTCAAAGGGACACATATTTTTTTGTATTACCCGGAGTGTTAGGCAGAGGTACACAGCCTAAAGTATACTCACATTTCGTCAGTTATGTTTTATGTCCCACGTAATATGGGGCGATCAACGCTTTCAACAGCATCAACCAGGCACAAATTCAGACTCCAGGCTGCTACTGAGAAATTCCAGATGGAAAACGCCAGGAGCTCATTCAGCAGTAGGAACGAGGCATGGAAAAATAGAAATAGGGAATATATCCTTATATCTATATATATCCCCTATCCTATCCATAAGTTATTATTATTTGGATTAGTGAAGCATGTCTTCCTCTCGTTTCTGTCAGCAGTATCAGCCAACATCTCAGTTTTAACTTCTTACCTTGGTATAATTTTTCAGTTTCGGTCTGAAACCTTTTATTTCATCCAGTTTCAGCACCACACCGTCAGAATGTTTTTGGTATGATATTATTATCTCCTTTATTACATTTAAAAAACTTATAAATTACATTAAATATTTTTCAAAAATCATAAAAAAGCATTTAAAAAAATAGTATCCCACCGGTATCAGGCAAAGGGCTACCGGCGCGCCGGTAGCCCTTTGCCTGCGGTCCGGGCTCCAGAGAGAGGAAACTCCTGACAATGCGAGCCGTGTCCAGAAGTACCGCATTCTGAATTAAGCCAGCTGCCCAACGAGAGCCTCCTCATGTGTTTGTCGAGGCTCTTGGCTATTACGTCATTGGCTGTCACGACTATCGGCACAATGATTGCTGAGTCCACTTCCCACATGTCGACAACCTCGCGAGCCAAGTCAAGATACTTGATTTGTTTATCTTTCTAGGCTTTAACGGGGTTACCGTCATGAGGGACCGTAATGTCAACAATCATTGTGCGCCTCTCGACTCGATCTACCACCACTATATGAGGCTTATTGACAACAATAGTCCTGTCAGTGATGATGGATCGATTCCAGTACAATGTGATATTTCCATTTTCGAGAACTGGGTCGGGCACATAGCTGTATTATGGCACTTCCGATTCCACAAGGCTGAATTTTAGAGCAAGTTGCTGATGGATAATCCTGGCTACAAGGTTGTGTCTATGCAAGTACTCTTCGTTAGCTAGACGAGAACGTCAGGAGATAATGTGTATTATTGATTCCCCCGGAAAGTGACATGCCCGATAGATGTCAACCGTGCCTGCCATCCTTCACATTAGATCCATAATAACAGTACTCTTTGCAATAAATCTCTGGTATACATGACATGCCCGAATACTTATAGGTTTTGGATGCGGAGAGGGCTCTAAGGTTTATGGAATCCGAGAGTTGGGTTCCCACGGATTCCACAATCTCCCCTCGCTTTACATGCATGACCGCACATTTGTCCACACCAAATTCTATTCTGATGGCGCTACTGAAAGTTTCAGTTTCTTTCAGTAGCTCCATTAGTTGTAAATTGTTTGGGGCAAAGAGTTTTAGATCATCCATGTACAGAAGGTGAGATATAACCTGCCACCTCTCCTCAGCCGATAGCCTAGACCTGAGTCCTCCAGCAGTGTGCTTAGCTAGGATTCAAAGGTAAGCTGAAGCAAAGCGGGCTCAAACTATCGCCCTGAAATGTGCCTCGCTCGATCCTTTTGGGCTCGCTATTCCTCTGGATATTCCGACATCCTGGATAGCGAAGGACCATCGTTCATCGCTCCATACATGACATCAAGAAGGTGCGCAGAGTTGCATCCACTTTATTCAACTCCAGCACCCTCATGAGCCACGTTTGTGGCACCGAGTCATAGGCCTTCTTGTAATCTATCCAACATGTCGACAGATCCTTTTGGGAACAACGAACTTGTTGACTAACGGCTATATCAGTAGCTCCTTAGTACCGCGGGACCCGTTCCAAAGTCCATTTTGAGAGGCAGACATGATGGAGTTGGTGTCTATATGTTTGTTAATTTTAGCTCTCTAAATGGATGTAAGAACTTTATAGACCGTCGGTATACATGTGATCAAGCCAAGCTGGTACGGTTGGTTTCGGTCGTGTAGCTCTAGAGTCATTGGAAAATTTGACGTGAGCTACACGACATGCCGCTACAGCCGCGCAGAACAGAATCGGTGTGGTCTTCGCAGTCATCAAAATAGTTTGATAACTGCGAATCCAGGACCGCCACCAGCGCCCTATTTTTATTATGCATGGGCAAACGAGGTAAGCGTGGTCTAAGTTCGGGTGACATGAAACGATATTCCCGAATTGCACTCTCCAAAGCACTCCTCAATTCCTCATTGCACTGGGTACTCACGTTTGTAGCCCTATCATCACTTCCCTCGTCAGCTTGATTTGTGTTGGACTGTGGTAGTACCACAACAGTCTGCGACGGGGGGGCGATGACATGGCTACTCTGCATTTCAGTTCGCAGGCGATCAAGCACAGTGTTATCTAAAATATGAGTACGTTGGATGAGCCGCACTTGATCCGACAGTCGTATGCGCCGAAAAGATAACAGCTGGCTCAAGCACCTGAAAAAGAGAGAGCATCCGAATTTTATTATTATTTGAGGTTGATCAATGGGACAACGTGCCTCACCAGCGCCACCAACCAACACCAGTTTTTTGTGTCTCTGTCAGTAAAAGTACTCTGTGTCTCTGTCTGTGTCAGACTGACAGTCATATTCTAAACTTTTTAGCATTATTCAGCTAGGCAGAGGTGCATCAACCCAAATAAAGCACAGAGTACTTTTTGACTAGAGCCAGAGTATTTTTATTATATATATAGGAACTCGAGTCCGTCTCACTCACGAAAGAAGTCCCTGTCAGCTGATGAAATATTACGAGCCGTGGGCATGTTAGAAAATGGTGCTATTCAACGCATCGTTGCTGAAGCCCTATACACCAGCCAAAACGTGATATCAAGGTTGTGGTCACGTTATCGCAGTTCTGGGGATGTGACTGAACGGCACACTGGTAGATATCGTGTTACTACGCAGAGACAGGATCGATATCTCCAAATGACCGCCAGATGACAACCCAATATCACAGCGATGCAACTAGTACAAAGGCTCCAGGAGGACCATCAGCTGTTGGTAAGCGACCAAACCGTGCGAAGGAGGTTGCATGAAATCTGTCTTCATGCTCGAAGACCGCTCCGTGTTCCAGCATTGTGACGTGGCAATCGCGGTCGGCGGCTTTCGTGGGCTCGGGAGCATTTACCATGGAGTGACGAACAATGGTCTTTGGTGCTGTTTACCGATGAGTCCCGGTTTGGGTTTTATCCGGATTCACGAAGAACACACGTTTGGAGATCTCCAGGGAGAGTAGCCGTCTACGGCACCCTCAGGAGGTCCACTCATACCAAGGCGGGACAATCATGGTGTGGGCAGCAATTCGTTTCGGCGGACGAACCCAGCTCGTTTGGATCCAAGGCAACATGACTGCACAAAAATACCATGAGGAGGTAGTAGAGCCTGTTATTGTCCCACACAGAATCCAAATGGGCCAGGAATTTCTACTCATGCACGATAATGCTCCTTCCCATACGGCGCGTCTCATGTCGGCCGCTCTCCGAGACCACAATATTCAAGTTTTGGATTGGCCTGCACAGTCGCCCGACTTAAATCCTATCGAGCATGCCTGGGACATGTTACAACGACAAGCTTTGAGAGATTTCCCGCCAACTTTGACAACGGAACAACAACTTTACGAACACTTGCAAACAACATGGGACCTCTTATCGCAGCAAGACATTGACAATTTTATTTTAATAGATAAAAAATATCCCTAGATTTTGTTGATGTGTGTATTATTCAGCCGGACATCCTTCGTGAGACGGACTTTAATCACATGGTGACACATGGGTGCATTCCGAATTAGACCATAATCGCTCACAGCGCTCACATCGATAATGCGCGTGTATCGTAATAACATGACCCCAAAAATGGCACAAGAAAGACCGATTGGATTTTTTTATGAAAAAATAAGTTCAAGACACTGACACTACTTCTCGCGTTTCTCTGATTTGAGCATGTCAGAAATTTGTCGCCCGTTTGGCTCGTCAGCACTCATGCTAAATTCACTTGAATACTCATGGATGGAATACTGTAAAGATTGTAGCTTTCATTTTGAAAACTTCTTGCACTTGTTTAAAGCAGAGTTGTCTTATGTTATGTCAAATATATAGTTCTAACAATCTTTGTATAAATAAAATATATTATATGTGATTTCTTCACATGGTAGCAGTAGGAGAGCATGGTTTATAATGTAAAACGTGAAAAGACACGAAAGCGTAGATTACATAATAAAACAATAAAATAAAAAGAAAGGCAAAGATGTCGAACAGAGTAGAAAGTTTAAATAAAGAAAATTATGACACATGGGCAATACAGGCCAAAGCCGTTCTGGTAAAAGGAAAACTATGGAAATATGCAGAGCAACAAATAGACTTGAAAAATGCAAGTGAGCCGGTTAATGAAAGAAACTTGCTGGCTATCAGCGAGTTAATTCTTATAATATCGCCGTCTGAACTAAAACAAAATAAAATCTGCAAAACTGCTGATGAAATTTGGATAAAGCTAAACGAAACTCACGCTAGCAAATGCCCTGCGAGAAAAGCAACGTTACTGAGGCAACTAATTTTGACAAAATATGAGAAAGGAAACGATATCAGGGAACGTCTAAACAACTTTATGGACGTTGTAGACAAACTGGAAGCAATGAATTTCGCGGTTCATGAAGATTTAGTAAGTATTATGATGCTATACAGTCTTTCCTCAGAATATGAAACGTTTAGAGTTGCAATTGAATCCCGTGATAACCTTCGGAAACCGTATGAACTAAGAATAAAAATCATAGAGGAATCACATGCGCGGAAAAACACTCAACGACTCCAGCCGAGTACAAGCACAAGCGAACAATAATCGTTCTATGCAAAAACTAATTTATACCGCAAAATAACATAAAATAACATCACGCCTTGCTTCCCCGAAGGGTTGGGCAGGGGTGTACAAATAGTACACCCACATTTCGCCAGCATGAAAAAGGGGCATATGACTAAGAACTGCTGGAAAAACTACAAAAATAAGTACAAGAATATTTGCAACAACAAAGGGAACACAAATAACAAAAACGAATTTGCATTATTAGCAAAAGACGAATCATTACAGAAAAAGTGGATTTTGGACAGTGGATGTACATCCCATATTATGTAATATAGCAAAGAATATTTCAGTGATATAGAACAAACTAATAAAGCTCTAAAATAAGCTTATAAAGATCACAATACAAAAATACTGGGAAAAGGAAGAGTTGATCTCTTACTATATACAAATAAGGAAATATATTTACACAATACGCTCTTCGTTACAGATCTCAGCACTAATTTTCTAACATAACATCACGCCTTGTTTCCCCGAAGGGTTGGGCAGAGGTGTACCTATAGTACACCCACATTTCGCCAGTTATGTTTAAGTCCCATGTAATAGGGGGCGAGCCTATTGCCATCTACCGGGCACAAATCCAGACTTCGGGCTGCTACTGAGAAATTCCAGATAGAAAAACCCAATAACACGTTGCCCGACCTAGGAATCGAACCCAGGACCTCATGCTCAGCAGTAGCGATTGCGACCACTATCTATTGGAAAAATAACAGATGCTGGTAATACAGTACTCTTAAAAAATGATGGAGCTACAGTAAAAATCCAAATTTGGCATTATGATGAAAGCAAAGAGAACTGAAGATGGTCTCTATGCGATTATACACAAGGCTGTGATAAACGCACAAGATGAAAAAGTTAATTAGGTTCAAAATAATAATATTTCTGAATGGCATTCAAAGCTTGGACACATGAACTTTAAAGACATGAAACTAGCACTTAAGAATGAAAGTTTGATTGGACTTGATTTCAAATTAAATGAACAGCCGGAAGAATGTGAATCCAAAATGAAAGCTACGATCGGGAAACCAAGAACTGAACCTCGAACTTCTGAACCACTTCACATTGTACACAGTGATGTGTATGACCCGATGTCAAAAGCATCTTGTGCAGGAAATAAATATTTTGTCATATTTATTGACGACTTCACCAAATATAGCCGGACTAGATTTTTTGTCTTTATGCAGAATACTTTCTGCATAAAGACAAAAAATCTAGTCCTAGAAATGTTCAAGGTATATTAAGCTGAAGAGGACTTAATGGAAAAGGAAATTAAATACCTACAATCCGACAACGGCGATGGTTAACCACAAACTTCTTTTTTGGTTAGGTGGCGATTGTAGCCAAAACCACAATTTCGAAAATGCCACATACAAAACAGCGGAAACACAACTATCATTTTTGACAGCGCTCACGGTGATATTAATGGTCCGCGTTATCGCAAGATGGCGCATGTCATGACGTCATCCATGACGATTTACGGGACGTCGTTAGCGCGCCCACGCTATGTCGGTACGGATTTAAGTTAAGCCCACAGACTAGATAGGTTAAGCCCGCTCAAATCGAATACAGCGAAATTCGGAATGCAGCCTATGGCCGCATTCAGAGTTAGACCATCGCTGACAGCGCTCACATCTTCTTCTTCTTTTTGATTGTGGCAGCGGCCTTAGCCATTGTTGCCAGTGTCGAGTGTTCTTCTTCTTCTTTTTGATTGTGGCAAGCGGCCTTTGCCATTGTTGCCAGTGTCGAGTGTTGAGCGCTCACATCGAAAATTATCGTTCCGATTTAGTGATCACGAATATGACAGATGAGAGATGTCAATGTCAACAATTCGATCACAGTGGTAATTTAATTAAAGGGTCGGCGTAATCGCAAGATGGCGCATGTCATGACGTTTTCTATTCACGGGACATCGTTATCGCGCTCACGCTAACTCGGAACGGGTGTTTAGAGATATGGGGAACAGGGTGTAAAGTTCACTCATACTCTTTAGAAAAGGGAGGATCCTCCGACCAGATGGATGTCGTATCTGGTGGGCAACTGCCCGATGATTGTTGTCGGGAAGTTGTATATATGCTATCTGCGCGGTAAACTCTGCTTGCGCGATGCAGGATTGATGCGTTTGTTCGCATGTGGCGGTGTGGATGCCGCCACATCACTCCCCTCCGAAGACCGGAGGTCGATAGTGGACTAAGTCTTGTATCTTGCGATGCTTGCCAATGCCAGTTGGGTTCCAGTGGGTTGGAACCGGGTGTCGCATAGTTCGCGGTGAGTCGGAACTGTCTGCGAAGATGCCCCCCAGTGAGTCGGGGTGGCTGGCTGCTGATGTCGACCAGGAGAGGGATTAAGCACTCTGCTTGTGGACCGGCCGAATATGCAGTGTGCTGCGCCAAGGTTGCTGATGAGGCTGAAGGTGATGACCAGTTATGCGCTTGCGCTGCATGCTGATGGTCAGGACAACTGTTCACGCCGCTGTTGCTGGTTGGCTGTGTGACTTGCGGGAGTGATGATGATGACGTCACGCTGAAGTAGTTGCACGAAGGCTGCGCTGACGTTCATACTCGGGGTCACCAGTTTTAGGAGTATGCAGATCACGTCGGGGTCACCAGTTTTAGGGGTATGAGGAACAGGGTGTTTGGTTCACTCATACTCTTTAGAAAAGGGAGGATCCTCCGACCAGATGGATGTCGTATCTGGTGGGCAACTACCCGATGATTGTTGTCGGGAAGTTGTATATATGCTATCTGTGCGGTAAACTCTGCTTGCGCGATGCAGGATTGATGCGTTTGTTCGCATGTGGCGGTGTGGATGCCGCCACAGGTGTAAGCGCGCTCAAAACGATTACAGATCAATTTGGAATGCGGCCTACGTAGTCCGTGCATGTGTCAATGTGTTAATTACGAGTTGGACCTTAATCGCTGACAGCGCTCACATCGATAATTTGCGTTCCGATATCACGATTACATATATATATATCACGATTATAATAGCTGAGAACCGTCAACAACTCACAGTGATTTATTAAAGGGCATGGTCGGCGATATCGCAAGATGGCGCATGTCATGACGATTCACAGGACATCGTTATCGCGCTCACGCTAACTTGGAACGGGTGTAAGCGCGCTAAAATAGAATACAGCGCATTCCGGAATGCGGCCGTGGTGTTGGTGTCATATTCATAATGTGTCAACTGTCAATGTTATGTGTCATCATGTGTGAACTTAAAATGTGGTGAGAGAGCGCAGTCATGGGTTACTATTTGTTGAAATAAAACATAAACTTTTTGATTACCGTGGCAGTAACAGTATGCCTTTAAGGCTGTAAAAATGGCTACATTAATTCAGTCTTACGAGCAACAGTATTCAGTACTTACAGCAGATATAACGGCTAAAATAGGACGTTTGAAGTCGGGTACTGAAGGTAGGTGATAGTCCTATCAGCTTTGTTTTTATAAATAAACATCAAAAACTTCTGTGACGAAGCTTTGCGTTTTTAAGGTTGCACATAAGCGTAATTACTGCAGGGAGTAATGAATAATAATAAACATTTGTCCTCTGCTAAGACCATAGCAGACAGCTTTGTCATCATATTAGAAACTCATTATGTAGGCGACACAAATACCTTGCCAAAAGCCGATCGTTATTAAATATTTATATAATTAAATGATTGATAAACATATTTTACAGACAATCGTGACCTGTTAACCCGAGAAATTCAAGCAAATTTCGAAGAAGCCAATGATTTGGTAAGTCACAAACAATCATTTTATGTCATGTAGATAACTCTAGAAGTAAACTTTTCAGGGTGATACTTTTCTGTGATACACATAAAATGCTATAGTTAGTAATCTTGCAGAATACACAGATAGACAGACAAAATTTGTCTTTGTATTAGTGCCAACAGTAGATTATAATGAATTTTTATAATTTATGTAAGTACATCACACACTCCACCCTTGATCCCCTGATCCCTTATGTAGAGAACAACATGTATTCATGTTTAAGTAAATTATATGAAACATTCAACTGCTTTTTGTTACTAGATTGTTACTAGATATTATAAGTGATAGCTTAGCAAATGAATGAGTAATACTACACATTTACTATATATACTTCCTCTTTTGAAAATACATAAAAAATTACCAGGCTGCAGCGAATTCTATAAACAAAGAATTCCTAAAGATATTATTATCATGTTTAGCAGGTTAGAAATGCCTGGCTGTATTTTTTATACCTATTTTCTATTAATACATAGTTTTTTAAATGGTGCCAACGGGACCCTATTATTAGCATTCTTAATTTCTTAAGGAAAAAGTAGTATGTTTAATGTTAGTTTCCAATGTTTGTGGTGTGATAGAGTACATAAATAAATGCACAATTATATACATCACATAACATCACGCCTGTATTCCCAGAAGGGTTAGGCAGAGGTGTACCTATAGCACACCCACATTTTGCCAGTTATGTATAAGTCCCATGTAATAGGGGGCGAGCCTATTGCCATCAACCGGGCACAGATCCAGACTCTGGACTGCTACTGAAAAATTCTAGATAGAAAAAGCCATAAAACTTTGCCCGACCTGGGAATCGAACCCAGTGGGAATGTTTCTATTATGTTCAATAAAACACGAATTAGGTAATTCACTATTTTATTTCGTGGTAAGCATTTAAGCACTAGGTAGCCATAAACTAAATTGTTATTTACACACAAGTGGGGCACTTGTACAAATCTTATTGGTCAAGAAGATTTACAAGTACCTACATTAAAAATACACAACAGTTTCTTTGTAGAAAGTAACTGCTATTTAATGTACCTAAGATAATAACCAATTATGATAGCACAATAAACTATGTCTTATCCATTATAATTATATTAATTCAAGTTTGTTAAGAAGGGCAACCGCAAACTATACAGATGTTCAAATATGTCTGACAATATGAAATTAAAGGCTAGGCCACATTTAGGCGGGCCACACTGTAGACCATCGCACTTGAAAACAAAACAGGCTGGTCCGCACAGCCCCTATGTAATGTGTGCCGATGTAGGAGGATGAAATTGACCTTAATTGCTCTGGCCTTTATATTGATGTGGTTATTGTAGCTGGAGCAATTAGAGTTGGAGTCTCGCGGCGCAGGCGCAGGGTCTCGGGTGGCCGCCTATCGTGCGGAGTTGCAGCGCGTCAGGGATGAATACCGCTCTGTTGTCAACAATGCTGGATCATGTAAGAATTTTATACTGACTGTTTGCAAGATTTTCAGATCGAACTTTTACTTTGCATAACGTCGCATTCAAATATGAACATTAAACGCGTAAGAATAAGGTTAATGGGGAAGGCAACTGTAAAAGTGGCGCTGTTTACGATTGTTCCAAATTATCTGTCAAATTGTTCACAAATCACATAGAGAAATTAAAAAGTGTTGTGTTATTGGGTGTTAAAACGTAGGCCAACACAAATTTCCGATAAATCGTATTAAAAGAAACAAGTGGACAGCTGCCGTAAGGATTAAAAACTTAGCCTACTAGGACGACGAGGTTATGTCGAGATCATTTTCATGAAAATGATTCCCAAACATTAAGTGTGAGTACAGGTGGGTGTTATAAACGATAGTTCTTCTATTTAAGCTAGTATCTATATACCTAAATTGTTAACATTACATAATATATATAAATATTTATCATTGTTCATCTTGTTTAAAGGTTTGCCCTGTAGTGTGCACACAATTTTTAAAGAAAGAAGCAGTACCAAGTTTTTTTTCATGGAACCAGAAAAAATATATCAGCCAGTGCTCGTGCGAGAGACGAAAGACATGCTAAGTGAAACATTCAAAAGAAGCTTTTCCAACATCTTTCAAGCAATCAAAACCCACACCCTTCTATTTCTCAGAACCCACAATATAATGGAATACGAAAGAGAGTTAGAAATTTCTTCTCTTGTTACACCTGTTAATTGTGGTGACAATGTTAACAATCAAAATAACAAAACATCAGTTTCTACTCAGACTGCCACAATGCTGTCTCTTTTTTCAGTAGACCTTTTATTAAGTCATGTTGAGTCTGCCAAGTTTTACACTGGATTAGAAAATTATGAGAAATTAAAATTTTTGTCAACATTACTGCCTCTGGCAGATCATTTGAAATACAGGTGTGAGTGGGGTAAACGGAGTTTCTACTGAACTGCTTTACTAAGACTATTTTATATGTATAATGTTATGCAATTTCCGAGAGTGTATCACAAATAAAAAACTCATAAATAACTTTTAGGTGTTTTTATTAAATTATAATAATCTTTATTAATTCATAATTTCAGAGTTTATATCGTTATTGTAAAATAATCTAACTTTAATAATATGTTTTCTATTCACAACTCATCTTTTTCAATTTAAATAAATTACAGTATTTTCTGCCACTGCAGTACATTTGTCCTTGTACTTGAAAATCATATAGGCAGGTTTTTTAAAATAGTAATTCCCCATTTTGACTCTGTATATAAGGTACAGATTCAGGGCTAATAAGTCTGTTTCTGCTTACATGCCATGCCATGCCATGCCACCCTGGTCATCTATCTTGATGTCAACTTGATAGTTGAGTTTTTTCATTGTCTTCTTGACAAATCCTTTAATAAAAGTGATCATTGATAAATGCGATTCTTATCAATATGAGGAATCTGTCTTCATATAACTTTTCTGATGCATCTGTATTTTGTTGAATCTTCAAAATGACAGAAATATTTCGTATTAGTAATATAGGAACTACATACCATCACATAAAATAAAACCGATAAGAAATATTGACCTTTGAAAATAATCTAATACATTGTCTTTCAAGCGGAGGTAAAATCGAGTTAATATTTATGTCATAGTACATCTCCAATGGTGGAAGTATGATAGAGGGTTCTGTTGGATTTGGAGAGAGTTGTGGTGTACAAAAGTTAAAGTTTTTGTCAATACAGCTCTTACCTGGAAAAATATAACCAATTATTCATCTCTCTTTAACTCTAAAAGTAAAAAGAACTAGCAGTTAAGCTGTTGTAAATATAATCCTGAATTTGTTTGATTCAATAATTTTAACTTAAATACATACATGACAGTATTCACCAACAATATAAAATTTAAAAATAAATAATAAATATACATACTAACGACTAACAAGTTATTTAATTATAAAATTATTCGTTCAAACATTGTAAGCGTATTGATTTCAAAGGTCTACGTTGACCTAGGTCTAGGCAAATAGCTCCTAAAAAGTTTTTTTTCAAGAGTCCTACCTTTCCACTTAATCAGCTTTTCTTCCTTTAACAGACGCCCCTCTTCTCTTTAACTCGGCTTTAAGTTCAAGCAAACTTCAAGTAGAATACATTTTCGCGTCTATGTTAGCAAATAAACTACACTAATCGCCCACAATGTTCGATTTTTTAGTTTGTTTACAAGATTCAAGAAATGTCATACTGAAGCCATTGGGAACAACCGCACGCAGCGCCATCTGAGATTAGCTTTTTAACTTGCCATCCCCATTCGTATGAAACACTGACTTTACTTAGCAACTTAAAGCAAAGTAAAGTCAAAGTCCGCTCTATGAATCTTTCCCTTAGTGGCTTGTGTTATATTCTTCGGCTTCGTCCGCACTGTGTGGACATCCCAAGGACATCAATCATGCAATATTTTGAACGCAGACTTTTAAAAGGCTAAATTAAACAATTCAGACAACTTCGAGAACGATGAAGTATACGACGACTGGGACGGGGCGGGCGAGCAACACCGCAAGCTGCTCGACAACTCGGAGCGACTGGAGCGCACCGGCAAGTCGCTGACCGAGGGCTACCGCGTGGTGCTGGAGACCGAGCAGATCGGCGCCGCCGTGCTGCAGGACCTCAGCGTGCAGCGGGAGACCATACAGAGGTCCCGGGGCAGGGTAAGATTCATCATCATCCACAGACTGACTTTATCCGTCATCCTCTAGCTTAAACCTTCCTTAGGGCCAATCCGTTATTTCCATCCACACTTGGGGGCGCATTTTAAGCCCCTATTAAATTGGGCCAGTCTTAACGCCCCTTAAGGTACAGCATTTTATGTGCAAACGACGATGTCATCCTCGCTCTCTTACTGTTGTTATGGAACAAAACGATTTCAGAGTTAGTTCACAGAGTACTTAATAAGCACCCCTGTGTGGCCCGAAGGCCCGTTGTACACTCACTTGACGATTCGTCGTGTGTAGGCACGGTCGCCAGTGTCGTATGGATCACTATAGAAGCTTGTTGACAGACACGGCGGCACTACGGCCCGGAGCCGTGCCATTGTCGAATGCGTCGTCCGGTGGTTTGCCGTGTCACATACAAGTTCACACGATTATTCTACGGAGTGGCTAGCGCGCTGTACTGTAAAGAAACCGTGCCGTGTATAACTGGCCTAACGTGTCCTATTTGAAACCGATAATACGATGACAGAGAGGAGGCCTGTGTCCCAGCAGTGGGGACATAATAGGCTGATTAAGCATGATTATGCAATACGATGCCATTCATACAAGACATTCAAGCATTTTTAGGTTACTTTGGGTTAACAGGAATACTAGTAAACAAATAGCTGATAAAATCTTACAGCAGCTTAATCAGCCAATAGTGTTCCCACTGTTGGGACATAAACCTCCTCTCTTCGAGAGGAAGTGTATTGTAATATACCACGCGGGCCCAATCAGGGATGGTAGATGTCACATGTCTTCGCATTTTTTGTTTTAGGACATTTTTTTTTGCCTTCCAGCTTCGCGAAACAGACGAGCAACTGAACCGCTCCTCCCGCCTGATGAACACGATGGTGATGCGCGCGCTGCAGGACCGGTTCATCCTCATCATAGTGTTCCTGGTGCTGGGCGTCCTGCTGTGCGTGGGCGTGTACTTCTACGTCACCTAGCTGGAGCTGCACGCGTATGCGTGCGCACGGGGTGTGCGTGTCGGACATGTCAGCATGTTTAAACATGGCATTTTAAACTTTAAACTGTAGTTTATCGTTTGTCCGTGATGCAGGTGGCGCACACTGTGAGAGAGTTATCCAGTCACTTATAAACATATTGGTCAACTTTAATAGACAAAGTTGGCAAATCACACTTGGCGAATATGAAGCGAATAGGTTCTTTTGGCGCGTGGCCAAAATCGGTACAAACACCGTTATTTTGCAGAATTGTTTACCAATAGCGCCCCCCTGTCAACGTCATCCGAGCGCCAAAGGATCCTTGTAGCAGTGTATGCATTCAGCCCATTCACAGTTATTTTGCATTACTGTGACAATAAGGTTGCTGTTGGTTTGCTGCAATTCTCAAGTTTGTCAAAATCACAGTGCTCTTTATTGTTGTTGTGACAAGGTTGCTATTAGGTTGATGCTGTTAGAGGTAAAATAACTGTGAAAGGACTGGTGACTGTGTGGTTAAAGTGTCCAAATAATAAAAATACATTTTAAATCGACATTTCAAAGAAACCAACAGGTTTTCCACAGTGTGTTTGACTAAAACGCACGGTATTTTCAAAGTTGCTTCTTATTGAAAAATTTACAATTTCCACACCATGCACTATTTTATTAGTGTTCGGACTGGGTATGCTGGCGACATGCTACTTCAAAATTTTGGACTGTTCCCAAATTATTGAAATAAAAATAAGCAGTTACCTAAGCCCCTAAGTGTATTTGTTGAGAATGCTTCTGTAGTAGTTTGCTGTTGTGAAGCCACGAGTCTCATGTAATTTATCATTATTAATCATCAGTAGCTTGGTATAATGGCGACACTGTTGGCGTGTTTGTACAAATATTTACGTTCTTTGGACAATACAAAATAAACTCTATTAGAATTGAAATAATAGTACATGATGGTACTAGTGTTTAACAGATGGTAATTATCAATACACACGTGTATCATACGACGTTTTTCAACACTCTTGTGAATAAAATATCAATAAAAACAAATTTTATTCAAAAAAAGATCGTGTTCAATAGAACTAATAAATTAATGTTCTTATTGCTTGCTCATTTCATGCAACTTCTTATTTAAATAGATTATTTTAACTGTACGAGTTAAAATTATCTAATAAATAAAACTTTCACTCAAATATAACTTTGTTTTCTCTGTAATAGAAGAGAACTTTTAATTCCCCATTTTTTACGTGGCAGAATAGGCGCAAACCACAAAAATAAAAAATAAATCTCATCCCTTTAGTCTGTAGCCTATCGCAATGCGCGCGCATAGGAAAACTGATTAATTTTTCCCGCCATAGCAAAACATTTTTCACAACTCGTTTTCACTATTGAATTTATAGTTATTTATTAATTAAAATGTCTACAAGTACTAGTTATGAAGAAAATGATTTAAGAACAACGCCACTCCACCAATAAATTAAAAAAAAAAAAACTAACTCACTAGTGAGTTATAGCAATGAAAAAGTCACAGTTTAATTATGGGTGTCATTCTGTGCCTAATTGAGGTGACCATAGAGCCACTTTATGAGCAAGTGTGTCGAAAAATGAATTTGTAGTAGCAGAATTAAAATATTTTTACGAATACGCCAAACTTTGGGGCTATTTATTCATGTTACCACGTACAGAGTTACTATGAGCTTACATCAATTCAGTATTCCGACATTCGGTTCGATACAATGTAACATTTAAAATGTCCGAAGCCGCAAAAACTCGAGTTTTAGCACTTTTGAACTTTTCTGCAACATCAAATGTTTAACAAAAAAAACTTATTTATATTTGACCGTTGTCACCCTATCGCTTATAATCTTGGGTCTTTATGGCCAGGCCCTAACGACAAGATGGTAATAAAAATTATCACACGGCACGATGTTATAAAATAATATAAATGTTGATGGATGGAGTGGGAGATGAAGAGCAAAGAAAAGATGGTTGGATTGTGTGAGGGATCATAAGATAGTAAAACAAGTGAATAATAGAGTGACGACTGCGGAAGAAATAACCATGTTGCGTCGTCGTCTCCAAGTCACATGGGACCAGCGCAGGGAGACGATGAGGGCATGATGTTATAAGAATAATCATAAAATGTATAAAGCTTCTTATCTTGTCTAAGTGCCGATTTCACCAAGGCAACTAAACGCGTTCAGCGCATATTCTACGTTTACGAGCTGTCAGTGTCATTATTTTCTATAAAATTTTGACACTGACAGCTCTTGAACGCGTTTTAGATGTGTTGAACGCGTTCAATTTCATTGGAGAAATCAGCCGTACAGAGTCAGCTTTTATCTATTTATTAGCTAACGCCTTGCGGAATGCGTTGCAATGCCTTTTTTTGTTAGAAACCTTTTCCGGCTCGCACACAACCGCATACCGAAGTTTCATCATAATCGGTCAAGCCATTTTTGAATTTTGGCGAGACTAACGAACGGCAATTGATTTTTGTAAAATATATAAGTTCCTTAGCTCCCAGTATTTAACACATTCCTGTGTGTATAGATATAAGGCTATTTATTAACTTGTATCTTAATATTAATCAACTCATTATATTATCGTATATTGAACGTGTGTATAAACATGTCAAACGATAAATATGAATGCATTCAAATCGAATTGTAAAATATTTGTGTAAATTTCAGAAAAAACAGTTCTTGTTCATATTAAAGCAAAGATAAGCATTTTATTAGCAAATGCAACATTTTATGAGAAAAAAAACAATACTGTAGCCTTTTCACAAAAATTTTGATGTTTAAAATACTTTGCCTCTACTTCTCACAGTGAATAAAATATGAAAAAAATAACGTATTGTGCATTCATGCAAATGAGACTGTTAATAGTAAATTAATGTAGATAGACAAATATTTATTATAATGTAAGTGTATTCGGTGGGGTGAGGTATGAAGTGTATTAAATGTTTTGACGAAATATTACTTTTTACTTTTCTTTTTGTAATTACATAAAACACCTACTTACTTGCGAATGTTATATATGTTTCAAACTTGGCACCTAAAAACACCTGTTTACTTGAAGTATGTAGGTACTCCTTTGGTCTATTTATACCCGACTACGGCGAAGCAAAATGGAGGATTATGATTTTGACCGGTATGTATGTATATATGTGGGCATGTATACAATGATTGTTCATAGGTTCCCTCATAACTTGTACACTTTTTGTCATAATTTGACAAATGAGGTTTCGTTGCAAGCGTCTTGACGTCATTAAATGAATATGGCCCTCTAGAGGAAATAACGACATGAACAAAAAACGATGTCGTGTTGGGTACTTTTAGAGCGTGATTTTAGTAGCCGGGTTTCATTTTTGATCTAACTTATGAATGAAAAATGAATATTCAAACAAAATCAGTATAACATTTTATTTCATACATTTTTATTACATTCGAATCACATCATCCGTTATAATGTCGCAAATATATTACTGAAATATATTAAATAACTATATAAATATAGAAATCGCCAACCCGCCTTGAGCAAGCGTGGTGATCAATGCTCGTGAAGAGGCTTGCAGTGGGACAATAATAGGCTGGTATTACTATTATTTTATTAAATATCTGTATATCGTAGCATATTGCTCAAGGAAGACGGCTTCTAAACTAGCGTGATGCGAGACGGAAAGCTTGTGGCTACACAATATTGTCACTATTACCGCATAACCGCGCATAGCGCATTATATCTAATTAAATTAACCATTCACATATGTAGTCAATGGAATATATACTTTATAGTTACCAAACGTTCATCAAATTTACTATCTTCTCAAATTCTGGCTACAGTAGTATCAAAGGCATGCGTCATTTAATTTGTATATTAAGACGCTGACAAGAGGTAAAGCGCGGTCACTGTCGGGCTGCTTATATAAGAGAAGCGCGATGACTCTCGCGATGTTCTAAGAAAAATGTTCAAGATTAACATAATTATATATTTTTACAGGTACCACAAACTTGTAAATTTGCCTCTTGTCACTTTCGCTAGCTACGCTTATGTTTAGAAATGGCATCCCTCACGTTTTTAGGTTATTCTCGCTTAGTTAATCGGTAGACGGACACTGAACGAGACCGTAGAAGTTTTATTATTTTTACGCCTATGGGCGTTTAGTGTTTCTCAAAGTGTTAAGGACCCTTCATCATAAGGCCTACCTTAAAATAAATACTTACAATCTTAGAGGATTGTAAGTATTTAGTTTAAAGTAGGCCTTATACTCATGTGAGTCAAGCTAGCCTCCGTAAACACGAGTTTCTTAAGTGACATAATTCGATATTTTTAAGCAGTTGGCAGTACCCATCTCACATCAGCAGTCTCCTCACTTGCACAGTACACGTTTATTTACATTAAAGTCTACTTTACAGATATATCATTACATAGATTGGCAATGGTGGCAAAAAACACGAAACAAAAACGAGATGCAACAATATGCGAGTTTTTTTGTGTGGAAGACTGCACAAGGCATCATCTATATATACATTAGCTGACCCCGCAAACGTTGTTATGACTCTTTTTTTTTTGAAAATTAGTTGTTGGGCGATTCTCAGACCTACCCGATATGCACACAAAATTTCATACAAATCGGTCTAGCCGTTGCGACACGAGAGTTTTATATATCAGATTATAAATTTGCTGTTTGTTGTTCTTCTAAACTACACAATGGATTTTGACAAACAGTGGTTTTTACCATCATATAGACTCCAGATTGTATTCTGGCAGGTACATTTTAAACTTACATATAGTAAAGAAATCGCGATGTTTTGCCAATAACATAATTTTAATTGTTGTGAATGTCAGACTCATTGCTTCATGTTTTTTTTCTGAGTTTGTTAAAATCATGATCTTGCACTTCTGGCAGTTTGAGTAATTTATGCGGCCTACCTAAATGTTCTTTCCTTGGTATTGTTCTTCGTATCATTGTGCTCCTTAAGTTTTGAGTTGAGCTGCACGATTACTGACAAATGCGTGCGCTGTCTGGACAGGCCCAATCAATCTGTGTGGTTCTTTCCTCAAAAGACCATTTCAGACATCGATATAAATGGTCTAGTTTTAAAAATATGATTGATGGGTAATAGTGTTTGTACAAACTTACTTAAAGAAATAAAATCATTTATCATTTCGTAAAACCGTGCGAAGCAGGGGCGGGACGCTAGTTATGTATCAAGGCCTAAGCAGACCAAATCCGTGGCGTGTGCGTGCACGCACTTGTTGTTAATGTATGAAACTATGAAAGGTATAAGACCGGTTGCCCCGCGCAAGCCACGCAGCTGCTCTGTTCAGGCCTAAAGGTAAAATAACTTAAAACTATGGTATTTTTTTTAATGTTGTGATCAGGCCGATAAACTTGAACCCATGTTTCTCTAACGCACGTCGATACTATTTTCCTTGTCATTCACATAGTCAATCCCTGTAACAATATACGAATGGTGTAGCTAGTGTGTGTTGCGTGACTCAGCGGAGTGTAGGCGTCGCAGGCGCAGGTATCATGTGAGGTTCTGCGGGGCTTCGGCCACGTCCTCCTCTACTGGGTGACCAAGGGACACGAGGCGCATCTTGTAGTCGTTGAGTTTTATGTCCTACAACAAAATAAAACAGATTAAAATAAGATTATGTTTAGTTATGGTTTTCCTTGTATTCAGAACTTGTAAAAAAAAATACCGAGTTTAAAATCTCAGAATAATAGTAACACTCGTGTGATACTATTCAAAACCCCGCCTAGTGTAATACCCCTCATTATACAACAGTTTCATCAACTCTCATACATTGGGATTTAAAATATGAAATTTTCTTCACAATCACTGATATCAGACATTTTTAAACAAGGATAAAAAAAAACACGAAATTCAGTACAACGAAACATATGAATGTACACGGTGCACAGACAAGTAAAACTTGGAATCAAAACCTTTTTGTAATGCTATAAAAATGGCGCGCCCCCCATAACATACGTTCCATTAGAAAAAGTTACTGATGGAAACTCCTTGGTGATAATTTACTTCTTGAATTTGAAGTTTAGCGCAATGGTAATAACATTGTTGTATAACATTATTTTGTTAGAGAAAAAGGGTTATAATTTGATTATATTTAAAAAATTCTGTATTATGTTTCTAAACTATGTCAATATAAACTCACCAAAAACAGGTTGACTGGTAGAAAATGCCTATGGCATTAATTCCGCCACTGTACATTCGTGTGCGTTTATTAAATAAATAATGAACTCGTTTTGAAGCTTATAGTTCGAGTTTTAAGATATAAGAGTAGATAAAATATTTAAAAATTCTAAATAAATGTGACATACTTGCGGGCGGTTACTTTATGAATGTCCAAAAACTAAATAGTTTTTAAAGAGTGAACGCCACAATGGATTAGTCTTCTTTTAACAACAACACCACAAACCTGATCAGCAAGCAATTCCAACAGATCATCCTGATCCTTTCTCACTCTCTCCAACTCTTCGGCCGTACTTCTCTGCCCATCCTGACTTATCTTCAGTTCACCGGTGAGCCTGCCCACTTCAGCTCCTAACGCCTGTAACCTGGCTTCATATGCCTGAATTCTGGAGTCGTCCTGGACAGGAGGGGGAACTGCTTGG
The DNA here is from genome assembly GCA_963555695.1 of Dasypolia templi. Lineage (NCBI taxonomy): Eukaryota > Metazoa > Arthropoda > Insecta > Lepidoptera > Noctuidae > Dasypolia > Dasypolia templi. Next base: position 22,560,442 of record OY743157.1, read on the forward strand.
CTTGGTAGGGCGACAGCGGCTGATACTTGAGCTTTCAAGAGTGTGTTTTCGTCTTTCAAGTGGGAGTTGGCTGATATTGAGTCATTGAGGGCGCTCTGGAAGTTATAAAGAGATACGAAGTTATATACCTAACTAATATTATAATTGCTAAAGTAAGTTTGTTTGTTACGCTTTCACGCTTTAACGCTATAACGGATAAACGGATTTAGATGAAATTTAGAGATGTACTATTACCTACGTAAGGACATAGGCTACATTTTATCCAGGTTTGCAGACGAAGCCGCGGGCAATAGCTAGTGTGATATAAGCCGATGACCACAGTCTGGACAGCGATACAATCAGTCTTTGTTTTTAATGATGCCGTAAAATAGGATCTAGGCTCCTGACATTGCACGGCTTATGCAATAACAAATTTGACTGTATTGACCTTACAAACACATTGTGTTACAAGGTGTTTTTCGAGACCCTTCGAATAAACACCTTGTTTCACAATGTGTGCGTGTGCCTCAACTGTTCCATACATAAATATGCAGGACTCACTCCGGGGAACGTGCGCCTCTTCGTCGCCTTGTTGATTCTTACAACACATTTGATAGAACTAGTATATATTTTGTCAATCTTAACAATTATTTAAGAAAATGGCTCTGGATACTTTGTTTAGCGAGTAATTTAAATTAAGCTTAGTAACTCAGCAATGTTGTGGCAACGATCATTGTTTTACTTTTCTTTTTGTATCACGTCTTTCTTCTTTTGTCTTCAGCAATTCTTTTAACCTTTTGATAAAACGTGGACAATACGAGGGCGACACTGAATGATTTAAGAACTGGCCACTTGACCACTTGTAAACGATATAATAAAAATAAGTTCCAATTTTGAAAATGGAACTCTTTGCCAATATTATTGTGTATGTTTTGTATTCATTTGTCATTTGTTTACGATTTGGCGGCAAATTGAAAATTGTCTGTTTCACGTCAGCATGAACGTAATGCGAAAAAGATTTCGTACCTACAATGATTTTTTATGACTTTCGATGCCATTTCAGTCAACAAAAAAGTTATGATAGACTTCGATTTCCCTTTCACGATGAAGCCCTATCTCGTGCCACTGTTTACAACTGGTTTAATGAGTTCAAACGTGGTCGCACTAATCTCACCGATGATCTGCGTGACGGACGGCCTTCTACGGCGACGACTTAAGATAACATCAGTGTTCTGCGGCGTATGATAGAGACTGACAAAAGAGTGACTTATCAGCAGATTCGAAAAATCTTAGGCATCAAAATGAGTCAAGTGTACAATATCCTCCATGAACATTTAGCGGTCAGGAAGCTTTGTGCTCGGTGGATACCTCAAAATTTGACAGAGGCCCAAAAACTCCGTCGTGTTGATTGGTGTCGTGAAAAGGTTCCAAGATTTAACGGAGGTGACTCAAATGCTGTGTTCGACATACTAACGGGTGACGAAAGCTGGATTTATTGTTATGATCCTGAAACTAAGAGACAGTCTGCTTCCGAGGAGTTGCCAACTAAAGTGAAGAGAGGTCGAAGCGTGGGAAAATAGATGGTGGCGTCGTTCTTCGGAAGGACATTACTCAACAATTGTTTTAGAGGATCGAAAAACAATTACTGCGAAGTGGTACACTAACAATTGTTTGCCACTTGTCTTGGAAAAAGTTCGGGAGAAACGACCTCGCAGTAGGATCCTCCTTCACCACGACAACGTCTCGTCGCACACTGCCAAGCAAACAATCGACTACTTGGCAACGTCGACGTGGAATTACTGGGTCACGAGCCCTATAGCCCCAACCTCGCACCTTGCGATTTTTATTTATTTCCGAAAATAAAAGAAAAACATCGAGGAAAACGTTTTAAGGACGCCGAGGAAGCAGTGGCTGCGTTTCAAAATGCCGTCGAAGAGTAGTTCTGTTTTTGGTCCCTAATAAATAAATAAACACCGACATCGTCTGGTTCGTTCGTTGCGACTTAACAGATGATATTTTCAAGGTGATGCTATAATTTGCAAATTATTAGTCACTAACGACCCACCTCCGCTTCGTAAGATTTTTACGACTTGACAAAACATCGAAATTGATTTGTGATGTTTAAGTTTAATATCAATGTATTAAACAAATAAACTATGTCAATATTTGTTGCGTAGTTTAGAAGGACAACGCGGTCACACAGACAGGCATGAAAAGAGACTTTAATTTCGTAATATGGATAGAAATAGATATGGGTATATCATTTTCATAGTTTTCGAAAATTAGAATCCAAGATGGCGTCACCTGTAAGGACTGGTTCTGATGCAGCAGGCCCTCCAGCTGCGACATGAGCTCCTGCAGGCGCGCGTCCTGCTGCCGGATGAGCGTCTTGTACTGATGGCGTCACCTGTAAGGACTGGTTCTGATGCAGCAGGCCCTCCAGCTGCGACATGAGCTCCTGCAGGCGCGCGTCCTGCTGCCGGATGAGCGTCTTGTACTGATGGCGTCACCTGTAAGGACTGGTTCTGATGCAGCAGGCCCTCCAGCTGCGACATGAGCTCCTGCAGGCGCGCGTCCTGCTGCCGGATGAGCGTCTTGTACTGATGGCGTCACCTGTAAGGACTGGTTCTGATGCAGCAGGCCCTCCAGCTGCGACATGAGCTCCTGCAGGCGCGCGTCCTGCTGCCGGATGAGCGTCTTGTACTGATGGCGTCACCTGTAAGGACTGGTTCTGATGCAGCAGGCCCTCCAGCTGCGATATGAGCTCCTGCAGGCGCGCGTCCTGCTGCCGGATGAGCGTCTTGTACTGATGGCGTCACCTGTAAGGACTGGTTCTGATGCAGCAGGCCCTCCAGCTGCGACATGAGCTCCTGCAGGCGCGCGTCCTGCTGCCGGATGAGCGTCTTGTACTGATGGCGTCACCTGTAAGGACTGGTTCTGATGCAGCAGGCCCTCCAGCTGCGACATGAGCTCCTGCAGGCGCGCGTCCTGCTGCCGGATGAGCGTCTTGTACTGATGGCGTCACCTGTAAGGACTGGTTCTGATGCAGCAGGCCCTCCAGCTGCGACATGAGCTCCTGCAGGCGCGCGTCCTGCTGCCGGATGAGCGTCTTGTACTGATGGCGTCACCTGTAAGGACTGGTTCTGATGCAGCAGGCCCTCCAGCTGCGACATGAGCTCCTGCAGGCGCGCGTCCTGCTGCCGGATGAGCGTCTTGTACTGATGGCGTCACCTGTAAGGACTGGTTCTGATGCAGCAGGCCCTCCAGCTGCGACATGAGCTCCTGCAGGCGCGCGTCCTGCTGCCGGATGAGCGTCTTGTACTGATGGCGTCACCTGTAAGGACTGGTTCTGATGCAGCAGGCCCTCCAGCTGCGACATGAGCTCCTGCAGGCGCGCGTCCTGCTGCCGGATGAGCGTCTTGTACTGATGGCGTCACCTGTAAGGACTGGTTCTGATGCAGCAGGCCCTCCAGCTGCGACATGAGCTCCTGCAGGCGCGCGTCCTGCTGCCGGATGAGCGTCTTGTACTGATGGCGTCACCTGTAAGGACTGGTTCTGATGCAGCAGGCCCTCCAGCTGCGACATGAGCTCCTGCAGGCGCGCGTCCTGCTGCCGGATGAGCGTCTTGTACTGATGGCGTCACCTGTAAGGACTGGTTCTGATGCAGCAGGCCCTCCAGCTGCGACATGAGCTCCTGCAGGCGCGCGTCCTGCTGCCGGATGAGCGTCTTGTACTGATGGCGTCACCTGTAAGGACTGGTTCTGATGCAGCAGGCCCTCCAGCTGCGACATGAGCTCCTGCAGGCGCGCGTCCTGCTGCCGGATGAGCGTCTTGTACTGATGGCGTCACCTGTAAGGACTGGTTCTGATGCAGCAGGCCCTCCAGCTGCGACATGAGCTCCTGCAGGCGCGCGTCCTGCTGCCGGATGAGCGTCTTGTACTGATGGCGTCACCTGTAAGGACTGGTTCTGATGCAGCAGGCCCTCCAGCTGCGACATGAGCTCCTGCAGGCGCGCGTCCTGCTGCCGGATGAGCGTCTTGTACTGATGGCGTCACCTGTAAGGACTGGTTCTGATGCAGCAGGCCCTCCAGCTGCGACATGAGCTCCTGCAGGCGCGCGTCCTGCTGCCGGATGAGCGTCTTGTACTGATGGCGTCACCTGTAAGGACTGGTTCTGATGCAGCAGGCCCTCCAGCTGCGACATGAGCTCCTGCAGGCGCGCGTCCTGCTGCCGGATGAGCGTCTTGTACTGATGGCGTCACCTGTAAGGACTGGTTCTGATGCAGCAGGCCCTCCAGCTGCGACATGAGCTCCTGCAGGCGCGCGTCCTGCTGCCGGATGAGCGTCTTGTACTGATGGCGTCACCTGTAAGGACTGGTTCTGATGCAGCAGGCCCTCCAGCTGCGACATGAGCTCCTGCAGGCGCGCGTCCTGCTGCCGGATGAGCGTCTTGTACTGATGGCGTCACCTGTAAGGACTGGTTCTGATGCAGCAGGCCCTCCAGCTGCGACATGAGCTCCTGCAGGCGCGCGTCCTGCTGCCGGATGAGCGTCTTGTACTGATGGCGTCACCTGTAAGGACTGGTTCTGATGCAGCAGGCCCTCCAGCTGCGACATGAGCTCCTGCAGGCGCGCGTCCTGCTGCCGGATGAGCGTCTTGTACTGATGGCGTCACCTGTAAGGACTGGTTCTGATGCAGCAGGCCCTCCAGCTGCGACATGAGCTCCTGCAGGCGCGCGTCCTGCTGCCGGATGAGCGTCTTGTACTGATGGCGTCACCTGTAAGGACTGGTTCTGATGCAGCAGGCCCTCCAGCTGCGACATGAGCTCCTGCAGGCGCGCGTCCTGCTGCCGGATGAGCGTCTTGTACTGATGGCGTCACCTGTAAGGACTGGTTCTGATGCAGCAGGCCCTCCAGCTGCGACATGAGCTCCTGCAGGCGCGCGTCCTGCTGCCGGATGAGCGTCTTGTACTGATGGCGTCACCTGTAAGGACTGGTTCTGATGCAGCAGGCCCTCCAGCTGCGACATGAGCTCCTGCAGGCGCGCGTCCTGCTGCCGGATGAGCGTCTTGTACTGATGGCGTCACCTGTAAGGACTGGTTCTGATGCAGCAGGCCCTCCAGCTGCGACATGAGCTCCTGCAGGCGCGCGTCCTGCTGCCGGATGAGCGTCTTGTACTGATGGCGTCACCTGTAAGGACTGGTTCTGATGCAGCAGGCCCTCCAGCTGCGACATGAGCTCCTGCAGGCGCGCGTCCTGCTGCCGGATGAGCGTCTTGTACTGATGGCGTCACCTGTAAGGACTGGTTCTGATGCAGCAGGCCCTCCAGCTGCGACATGAGCTCCTGCAGGCGCGCGTCCTGCTGCCGGATGAGCGTCTTGTACTGATGGCGTCACCTGTAAGGACTGGTTCTGATGCAGCAGGCCCTCCAGCTGCGACATGAGCTCCTGCAGGCGCGCGTCCTGCTGCCGGATGAGCGTCTTGTACTGATGGCGTCACCTGTAAGGACTGGTTCTGATGCAGCAGGCCCTCCAGCTGCGACATGAGCTCCTGCAGGCGCGCGTCCTGCTGCCGGATGAGCGTCTTGTACTGATGGCGTCACCTGTAAGGACTGGTTCTGATGCAGCAGGCCCTCCAGCTGCGACATGAGCTCCTGCAGGCGCGCGTCCTGCTGCCGGATGAGCGTCTTGTACTGATGGCGTCACCTGTAAGGACTGGTTCTGATGCAGCAGGCCCTCCAGCTGCGACATGAGCTCCTGCAGGCGCGCGTCCTGCTGCCGGATGAGCGTCTTGTACTGATGGCGTCACCTGTAAGGACTGGTTCTGATGCAGCAGGCCCTCCAGCTGCGACATGAGCTCCTGCAGGCGCGCGTCCTGCTGCCGGATGAGCGTCTTGTACTGATGGCGTCACCTGTAAGGACTGGTTCTGATGCAGCAGGCCCTCCAGCTGCGACATGAGCTCCTGCAGGCGCGCGTCCTGCTGCCGGATGAGCGTCTTGTACTGATGGCGTCACCTGTAAGGACTGGTTCTGATGCAGCAGGCCCTCCAGCTGCGACATGAGCTCCTGCAGGCGCGCGTCCTGCTGCCGGATGAGCGTCTTGTACTGATGGCGTCACCTGTAAGGACTGGTTCTGATGCAGCAGGCCCTCCAGCTGCGACATGAGCTCCTGCAGGCGCGCGTCCTGCTGCCGGATGAGCGTCTTGTACTGCTGCAGCGTGCCGCTCTCTGGGGAGCCGCGCTCTGGGCCCGGCGAGCCCGTGCCGTTCTGTTGGCTGCGCTCTGTCAGGCTCTCCACCAGGACACCTGGGGCAAAGAAGGATGGCTTTATTAGAATGTGACATAAAAGCTTTTGAAGTAACATCACGCTTCCGAAGGTGTAAGCAGAGCCGTTCACTAAACCCACATTATGATCAGTTACAAGTGGTAAGTAACGCACTAGGTGCCAAACGTGGTGCATAACTCCAGTTTGAGACTAGTAGTCAAAAATTTAGTTCTAAACGATAACGGGCGGCAAATAGACCCCTTTTTTATTATTCCGGGGCGAAAAAACTATCATGGATGCACTCTTAATGACTACAAACCACCCCGGTGTTCCATCTCACACCTACGTCGGGGTCGCGGGAACATATGATTCTTCCGCAACCCCGACTGGTGCCGGCCGGGCTCGGCGGGCCTCCTCGGGTTGGGAGGGGGAGTGAGGTGTTAGACTCCCCCCGCAAGGTTTAAGAGGGGCGCGCGTGGAACACTACGCGCCGCCAGCGCGGGGCCTGATGTGTGGGGGGCGGCGGACGTGCCCGAGGCCGCCGTCCATGGACACATTTAGGGGACTGGGAGAGGTATGTTGTCCGCCCTCCGCCTGTGCCCGGTGCGCCTGCTGCGGATCGGGAGAGTGAACGAGATCTCTCTTCCCCTTTCCACAGCCTCTGAAAATTCGCTACAGCCGGCAGCCACAGGTCACTGCCTACTCCCGAGAGCATCTGCGTCACCCAAATCGACAGGAAGCCATGCCTCCTCCCGAGCCGGAGGTGGAGCCCCGGCCGGACCGCCTCGATGGTGACGGGCGGTAGGGCGCAAGAGCCTCCATTCCACGGGCAAATAGACACCAACAGTAGCTTTTTCAAAAAGTTACATAGAAATCAGTCGTGTCGCTGCGGTCTGTCATCGCAATAGGAATGATGACTATGGTTAAAAATGTTTGAACATAATATAATATCACGCCTGTAATCCCAAAACGGTTAGGCAGAGGTGTACCTACAGTACACCCACATTTCGCCAGTTATGCTCAAGTCCCATGTAACGGAGGACAAGCCTATTGCCGTCAACCGGGCACAAATCCAGACTCCGGGCTGCTACTGAGAAATCCTAGATAGAAAGACCCAAAAACACTTTGCCCGACCTGGGAATCGAAACCAGGACCTCATGCTCAGCAGTAGCTCTTGCGACTACTAGACCAACGAGGCAGTCAATCAATAATCGAACAAATAATGAATTTTCAAAGAAAGCATAGTAAAATGAGGTAATCGAATAAATCGATTGTAATATGAATAAACTACACACTTCAATAGTTTTTGGAGGGGATTATTCCCGTCCTTGTCGTGCGGTACCGACAATGTATAGCGCTACTACGAAGTCTTACATAGTCGTAACGTCACTTCTATATAAGTGTTGTCTTTGTTCAACAATTATTTTAAAAAGTTTATAACTTGGCAATTTATACACTTTCTATAATATTGTTTGAACTAAATAAAAAATGTCATCATACCTATTTGGCGGCGTTGCTGCTGCGGTCGCCTTCGGAAGAGCATCTTTGCTATGAACACTATACTCACTCTCCAGCACCTTGAACAGGCGACAGAACTCGTAGTCGACGAGCACGTCGGCGGGTCCCTTGGCGCGCAGCTGCGGGTGCTTGGCCGCCTTGTTGTACAGCTCGTGGCGCGTCACCTCGCTCAGCTTGGACGTGAACACTATACTCACTCTCCAGCACCTTGAACAGGCGACAGAACTCGTAGTCGACGAGCACGTCGGCGGGTCCCTTGGCGCGCAGCTGCGGGTGCTTGGCCGCCTTGTTGTACAGCTCGTGGCGCGTCACCTCGCTCAGCTTGGACGTGAACACTATACTCACTCTCCAGCACCTTGAACAGGCGACAGAACTCGTAGTCGACGAGCACGTCGGCGGGTCCCTTGGCGCGCAGCTGCGGGTGCTTGGCCGCCTTGTTGTACAGCTCGTGGCGCGTCACCTCGCTCAGCTTGGACGTGAACACTATACTCACTCTCCAGCACCTTGAACAGGCGACAGAACTCGTAGTCGACGAGCACGTCGGCGGGTCCCTTGGCGCGCAGCTGCGGGTGCTTGGCCGCCTTGTTGTACAGCTCGTGGCGCGTCACCTCGCTCAGCTTGGACGTGAACACTATACTCACTCTCCAGCACCTTGAACAGGCGACAGAACTCGTAGTCGACGAGCACGTCGGCGGGTCCCTTGGCGCGCAGCTGCGGGTGCTTGGCCGCCTTGTTGTACAGCTCGTGGCGCGTCACCTCGCTCAGCTTGGACGTGAACACTATACTCACTCTCCAGCACCTTGAACAGGCGACAGAACTCGTAGTCGACGAGCACGTCGGCGGGTCCCTTGGCGCGCAGCTGCGGGTGCTTGGCCGCCTTGTTGTACAGCTCGTGGCGCGTCACCTCGCTCAGCTTGGACGTGAACACTATACTCACTCTCCAGCACCTTGAACAGGCGACAGAACTCGTAGTCGACGAGCACGTCGGCGGGTCCCTTGGCGCGCAGCTGCGGGTGCTTGGCCGCCTTGTTGTACAGCTCGTGGCGCGTCACCTCGCTCAGCTTGGACGTGAACACTATACTCACTCTCCAGCACCTTGAACAGGCGACAGAACTCGTAGTCGACGAGCACGTCGGCGGGTCCCTTGGCGCGCAGCTGCGGGTGCTTGGCCGCCTTGTTGTACAGCTCGTGGCGCGTCACCTCGCTCAGCTTGGACGTGAACACTATACTCACTCTCCAGCACCTTGAACAGGCGACAGAACTCGTAGTCGACGAGCACGTCGGCGGGTCCCTTGGCGCGCAGCTGCGGGTGCTTGGCCGCCTTGTTGTACAGCTCGTGGCGCGTCACCTCGCTCAGCTTGGACGTGAACACTATACTCACTCTCCAGCACCTTGAACAGGCGACAGAACTCGTAGTCGACGAGCACGTCGGCGGGTCCCTTGGCGCGCAGCTGCGGGTGCTTGGCCGCCTTGTTGTACAGCTCGTGGCGCGTCACCTCGCTCAGCTTGGACGTGAACACTATACTCACTCTCCAGCACCTTGAACAGGCGACAGAACTCGTAGTCGACGAGCACGTCGGCGGGTCCCTTGGCGCGCAGCTGCGGGTGCTTGGCCGCCTTGTTGTACAGCTCGTGGCGCGTCACCTCGCTCAGCTTGGACGTGAACACTATACTCACTCTCCAGCACCTTGAACAGGCGACAGAACTCGTAGTCGACGAGCACGTCGGCGGGTCCCTTGGCGCGCAGCTGCGGGTGCTTGGCCGCCTTGTTGTACAGCTCGTGGCGCGTCACCTCGCTCAGCTTGGACGTGAACACTATACTCACTCTCCAGCACCTTGAACAGGCGACAGAACTCGTAGTCGACGAGCACGTCGGCGGGTCCCTTGGCGCGCAGCTGCGGGTGCTTGGCCGCCTTGTTGTACAGCTCGTGGCGCGTCACCTCGCTCAGCTTGGACGTGAACACTATACTCACTCTCCAGCACCTTGAACAGGCGACAGAACTCGTAGTCGACGAGCACGTCGGCGGGTCCCTTGGCGCGCAGCTGCGGGTGCTTGGCCGCCTTGTTGTACAGCTCGTGGCGCGTCACCTCGCTCAGCTTGGACGTGAACACTATACTCACTCTCCAGCACCTTGAACAGGCGACAGAACTCGTAGTCGACGAGCACGTCGGCGGGTCCCTTGGCGCGCAGCTGCGGGTGCTTGGCCGCCTTGTTGTACAGCTCGTGGCGCGTCACCTCGCTCAGCTTGGACGTGAACACTATACTCACTCTCCAGCACCTTGAACAGGCGACAGAACTCGTAGTCGACGAGCACGTCGGCGGGTCCCTTGGCGCGCAGCTGCGGGTGCTTGGCCGCCTTGTTGTACAGCTCGTGGCGCGTCACCTCGCTCAGCTTGGACGTGAACACCTCCATGCCGATGCGCTTCGTGAGCAGCTGGCGGAGGGATTCCTGGGAAACGAACATTAAATTAAACAACATAAACAGTGTTTCATTTAAATCCTGTTTTAGCAAAAGGACCACGATGAAGTTGAGAGGTACTAAAGCTACCAAACTTATATAGCTCATAATCACGGAGTAGATCTCCACGGAGTCATCGTTGAAGTGTATGCAGATGGCGAGCAGTAGGGAGGAGAGGCCCTACAGCAGCTAAAAGCCGCAAAAAGGAGTCGTTTCGACCAAACTCCTACTTTTCGGGCTTGAGCTCCTAGGCATGGAGTTGACGTCCAGTCTCAACTTTGCCGCAACCATTGAGCTCAAAGCTCAAACTGCGGCCAAAAAACCGGGCTTTTTAAACAGAGTGAAGCGATACTTTACGCCTGGACAGCTTCTAACCCTTTATAAAGCACAAGTCCGATCCTGAATGGAGTATTGCAGCCACTTTTGGGATGGCTCAGCAAAATACCAACTTGCCGCGCTCGACTCAGTGGAACGCAGAGCTAAGAGGCTCATAGGCGACGTAAAACTGGTGGATGCCAAGCTTCACAGCTTAGCTCATCGCCGCATGGTTGCCTGCTTGTCGGTCTTCTATAGACTGTACTTCGGTGAGTGTGCGCTCTTGCGCTTCTTACGTTAGTTCTTACTCCACGACCTCATCCCACCTGCCCCCTTCTACCATCGGACATCTAGGCGTACTGCTAATTACCATCCATACTTAGGTTGCCATTCCACCAATTTGCACTAAGCGCTTCCAAACATCCTTCATAGTGCGCACGGCAAAAGAGTGGAACTCACTACCTGCGTCTGTGTTCCCGACCGCATTCAATCCGAATCTCTTCAAAGTAAGAGTGAACAGGCTTCTTCTGGGTAAGTTCACTCCATCGTAGACTTTGTCTCTGTCACTTCTGACCTAGACTAGAGTCAAAAGCAAACCCATCTCAAAAAAAAAAAAAAAACAGGAACTCGTAGTGACATAGTAAGCTCACCTTGGAGTAGTTCTCGACGGAGTCATCGTTGAAGTGTATGCAGATGGCGAGCAGTAGGGCGGAGAGGCCCTGCAGCAGGAACTCGTTGTCGTCGTGGTCGGCGGCGCAGGTCTGCGCGACCAGCCAGCCCACGCCGCCAGGAACTCGTAGTGACATAGTAAGCTTACCTTGGAGTAGTTCTCGACGGAGTCATCGTTGAAGTGTATGCAGATGGCGAGCAGTAGGGCGGAGAGGCCCTGCAGCAGGAACTCGTTGTCGTCGTGGTCGGCGGCGCAGGTCTGCGCGACCAGCCAGCCCACGCCGCCAGGAACTCGTAGTGACATAGTAAGCTTACCTTGGAGTAGTTCTCGACGGAGTCATCGTTGAAGTGTATGCAGATGGCGAGCAGTAGGGCGGAGAGGCCCTGCAGCAGGAACTCGTTGTCGTCGTGGTCGGCGGCGCAGGTCTGCGCGACCAGCCAGCCCACGCCGCCAGGAACTCGTAGTGACATAGTAAGCTTACCTTGGAGTAGTTCTCGACGGAGTCATCGTTGAAGTGTATGCAGATGGCGAGCAGTAGGGCGGAGAGGCCCTGCAGCAGGAACTCGTTGTCGTCGTGGTCGGCGGCGCAGGTCTGCGCGACCAGCCAGCCCACGCCGCCAGGAACTCGTAGTGACATAGTAAGCTTACCTTGGAGTAGTTCTCGACGGAGTCATCGTTGAAGTGTATGCAGATGGCGAGCAGTAGGGCGGAGAGGCCCTGCAGCAGGAACTCGTTGTCGTCGTGGTCGGCGGCGCAGGTCTGCGCGACCAGCCAGCCCACGCCGCCAGGAACTCGTAGTGACATAGTAAGCTTACCTTGGAGTAGTTCTCGACGGAGTCATCGTTGAAGTGTATGCAGATGGCGAGCAGTAGGGCGGAGAGGCCCTGCAGCAGGAACTCGTTGTCGTCGTGGTCGGCGGCGCAGGTCTGCGCGACCAGCCAGCCCACGCCGCCAGGAACTCGTAGTGACATAGTAAGCTTACCTTGGAGTAGTTCTCGACGGAGTCATCGTTGAAGTGTATGCAGATGGCGAGCAGTAGGGCGGAGAGGCCCTGCAGCAGGAACTCGTTGTCGTCGTGGTCGGCGGCGCAGGTCTGCGCGACCAGCCAGCCCACGCCGCCAGGAACTCGTAGTGACATAGTAAGCTTACCTTGGAGTAGTTCTCGACGGAGTCATCGTTGAAGTGTATGCAGATGGCGAGCAGTAGGGCGGAGAGGCCCTGCAGCAGGAACTCGTTGTCGTCGTGGTCGGCGGCGCAGGTCTGCGCGACCAGCCAGCCCACGCCGCCAGGAACTCGTAGTGACATAGTAAGCTTACCTTGGAGTAGTTCTCGACGGAGTCATCGTTGAAGTGTATGCAGATGGCGAGCAGTAGGGCGGAGAGGCCCTGCAGCAGGAACTCGTTGTCGTCGTGGTCGGCGGCGCAGGTCTGCGCGACCAGCCAGCCCACGCCGCCAGGAACTCGTAGTGACATAGTAAGCTTACCTTGGAGTAGTTCTCGACGGAGTCATCGTTGAAGTGTATGCAGATGGCGAGCAGTAGGGCGGAGAGGCCCTGCAGCAGGAACTCGTTGTCGTCGTGGTCGGCGGCGCAGGTCTGCGCGACCAGCCAGCCCACGCCGCCAGGAACTCGTAGTGACATAGTAAGCTTACCTTGGAGTAGTTCTCGACGGAGTCATCGTTGAAGTGTATGCAGATGGCGAGCAGTAGGGCGGAGAGGCCCTGCAGCAGGAACTCGTTGTCGTCGTGGTCGGCGGCGCAGGTCTGCGCGACCAGCCAGCCCACGCCGCCAGGAACTCGTAGTGACATAGTAAGCTTACCTTGGAGTAGTTCTCGACGGAGTCATCGTTGAAGTGTATGCAGATGGCGAGCAGTAGGGCGGAGAGGCCCTGCAGCAGGAACTCGTTGTCGTCGTGGTCGGCGGCGCAGGTCTGCGCGACCAGCCAGCCCACGCCGCCAGGAACTCGTAGTGACATAGTAAGCTTACCTTGGAGTAGTTCTCGACGGAGTCATCGTTGAAGTGTATGCAGATGGCGAGCAGTAGGGCGGAGAGGCCCTGCAGCAGGAACTCGTTGTCGTCGTGGTCGGCGGCGCAGGTCTGCGCGACCAGCCAGCCCACGCCGCCAGGAACTCGTAGTGACATAGTAAGCTTACCTTGGAGTAGTTCTCGACGGAGTCATCGTTGAAGTGTATGCAGATGGCGAGCAGTAGGGCGGAGAGGCCCTGCAGCAGGAACTCGTTGTCGTCGTGGTCGGCGGCGCAGGTCTGCGCGACCAGCCAGCCCACGCCGCCGGGCGCGCGCAGGAAGGCGCTGACGGCCGCGGGGCAGTAGCTCATCCACATTGATAGCAGCATGAGCAGCGCTACCTGCACACATGCAAGAAATGGCTTGAGTGTAAAGAAAAAATTCATCAATAATTGATATAAATGATTTGGTCTCTGTCTGACAACTCTGAGAAAAAAGGCCGAAACAAACTCAGAGATACGAAACAACTCCGGACATAATCTTAGTAGTCGCAGTATCGTAGTCAGAACATGTGAAGACCATGAAGTTAGGTGAGGTGTCTGTGGTTTGAGTGGAGCTGTCCAGTCAGTGCACACATAACTTAAGGAGCTCAGCGACTCGACGAACAATACCAAAGAATTCATCATCATTCAACAGTGAGAACAGAAAAAAGACCCACATAGGCCTCACCTTCACAATAGTTAAAAAGTAAATATTCATGAATTTAAATAAAACGACAAAAAAATATCAGTAACTAAATTAATGGCAAAGTACACATACTTGTCATCAGTTATCTAATGGTTTTGCCTTTAATTGAGCACAAATCAAGACTGGTTGACTACTGAGAACTTCTCAGTGGGAAAGCCCGCTCGAGGGATCGAATCCCAACAGCCACGCACGCTTGAGACCACTATTTCGACCATTTATCTATCAATATTGCAAAATAAGCACCATGCCTTGTTATTCAAATTTTTCAAGGCATACTTTCTCAATCTCAACTTTATTTTCACATTCTTCAAGTAAATAATGTTTTCAATCATTAATTTTACCAACATAACTGCTGCATTGTTCAAAAAACTCATTAACAAAATGATAATGACAATTCACTAGAAGCAACAACATTAAAACGACATTCTTCACACCAAGCTAAACAGCCAAACAGCATACCTTAGACTTCAACTTAGTAGTCTGTTGCAGCAACAAAGTACACTGATGCAGCAACGAGACAGGCGAACTTCCGATATTCGTTGCTAGCAACACTCTAAGCAACTGTTCCTTTTGCACCGGGTTCTCTATGAGCCCATGCATCAGAGCTACGGCTGAGAACCAGTTGGACAGTACATCGGAGGAGAAAAGGCCTCCACACAGAAGTTGGCCACTTGTTAAACTGGACATGTCTGATGAAGATGGTAGGAGCGTTTGTACGAGGCTCGCTTGACTCATCTCGTTGTGGTAAAGGTAGCATTGGAAGCAGTAGAGAACTGCGCATCTGGAAAATATAATGCTGATTTAATATCGTAATTTTTTATTTATGGCGAAAATATTTTTCCCCGATTCAGTTTGATAATGGACTTTTGTGGGTTGATTGGATTGGAAAGGTGGCCTATTTAATTGGGCATCAAGTTTTTGCGAAAACATAATTTATTTTCTTTAATGGCCAACCAACAATTGAATACACTGTTACAATTATAAAATAACATTTTACTTAAATCTAAGGTTAGTGTAACAATTTCTTATAGCATGCCCGACAAACGTAATAATTGTGCCTCAAGCACTATTACTATAAAATGAATAACTAAGAAGGGAAAACAAAAGAAACAAGTTTAAAGTAACATGATATAATAAGAATAAGAGTTTCAAAATAACATGAAAAGTTCATCTGAATTAGACTACCGCTAAGTCTATTAATTAACCAATACTTATTGAGCTTTTGTAATAGTAGACATGCTGCACCAACTAATAAATTGTATCCAGCCATTCATTCAAGATCCTTGAATATATTTGTTCATTAGTCTATTATTTGAATGAACAAGAATTTAAGAGGTACTCACCTTAACGAAAAGGGCTGCTTCTCATTAACCATAGACATCAGTAGCACCACAATAGCTGGTCGCGGCGGGTTGGACGGCGCCATCACATTACCCAGGAACTCCTGATTCGTCACCTCCCCTCTCACTGCCTCCCCCACCGTGTTGATGGTCTCTGTCAGGATATCAGCCGGAACTCCACTTGACATCAGGATGTTACACAGAGCATCTAACAACCCAACATTCTTCAGAATCTTTTGACAATTCAAGATTATTTGTGCTGAGTTACTTGGCGAGACTAATGTTCTTACTATCAGGAGCATGCAATGTACGTTGGACACCTTCTGCGGCGACCAACCAGCTTCATCCGACTCGTCAGGAGTGTTGAACATCGGCAGCATCTTCTGAATATAA
Source organism: Dasypolia templi (assembly GCA_963555695.1). Lineage (NCBI taxonomy): Eukaryota > Metazoa > Arthropoda > Insecta > Lepidoptera > Noctuidae > Dasypolia > Dasypolia templi. Next base: position 22,576,088 of record OY743157.1, read on the forward strand.
CTCCCCTCTTTAAAAAAGTTGATGTTACTGCTGTTGTTCTTCAACAAATTCAACATCAACAACAAACAGTCTTCTACGATTATTCCACCGTCAGAATACCCCTCAGTCGAGACTATTTCGAATAATCTATCGAACGCGTTTTCGAAAGCAACAATCTTTTGTATGTTCGCGTTTCCTCTTGTTAACTTTATTAGCAGTAATAAAGTTTCATTTCTGATTACTTCACGCGCATCTCCTAATAAGTCCATCATTTTCGAGACGCCCATAGGTTTAACTAGAATGATTTCTTGGATGTCTTTTGGTCTATTTGTAAGTAGGGAGGTGAGGAGTTGTACGGCGGACAGTCTCACCCTAAAGTCATATTCGTCTAAGAGATCTAGCACTAGTTGTATGTTGTGATGGTCTTTGATGAACATTTCAGTGAACTGTTCGCCAATGTTCATGGGTACGCGGGGGTTGTTCTCCTCCTCCTCGAACTGAGTGGGACACATCACGTTGTTGAGCGTGTCTAAGGCATAGTTTATTGTCTCGTTGTCGGCTCGGTCCAGTTCTAATACCTGGAAATAGATAGTAATTTGTGAAACGTCTGTTGTGGCAGTGGCATTGGTGGCATGTCAAACAGAAAAGATAAACATACTGACTTGTGATGCTTTAATTCTACAGATTTTTCTGCGTTCTTTCTGCCTTTTTTTCTTTTTTAAATCCAATCGGTACTTCCAGAGATTACCCCCTACATACAAACTTTTTCGCTTTACAATATTAGTTTAGATACAAAAAAGGCTAACATTATATCTATTGCCACAGATCTATGACGCGGCGAAACAGGCGAAAGAGCGCCTCTGTGGTCAAAAATGTAAGGGAAAAAAACCTTTTTTCTTTTTACTTTGCGTAGCAGGGGCGCCGGGCGTCCCGCATTTTCCGACGCCTGCAAAGGCGTCACGATTTCCTTTAATTTTTTACCACAGCCCTGGCGCCCCTGAAGTATTGAAGCATCATCGTCAGATCAAATTTGACTAATATGTTGCTGGCAAATTACCTAGCGACTCTTAATTCATGAACTTTTCTGCATAGGATTAAGTACTTAAAAAGTCCAACTTATCTGAGGTAGAGTGCTAAAATCTTAACGCTCGCTTCTTCAGTCGAATGACGCGATCTTAGCAATCGAAAATCATGACAAAAAAATCAGAATAATTATGACAAGGCCAACGATTTGTTTGCAGAACAAAAGGCTCGAAAAGTAAAACTGTATTTTCTTATCTATACCTACTAATATTAAAGTTATAGTGTTTATTGGTTTTTGTGTGAACGCGCTCTTTGGAACTACTTAGCAGTCGGATTTCAAAGAATCTTTTTGCATTTGATTGAGTATCATATTCTTGAGAAAGGTTAAAGGCTATTTAACATCACGCTACGACCCTTACAAGCCAAGAAAAATAAAAAAGTAAGAGACAACGAAAATAAGTAAAAGCGCGGGCGAGCGATGCAGCAACGCGGCGGGTAGGGTGCCGAAATTACACGCGGGCGAAGGCCCGGGCTGCAACTCGTATCCTATAATCACAATTTATTTCAAACTCTATCCTGTCCGAAGAATAAATGTTCGACATGTCAATGTATGGAAAAGGTTAAAGAATGGTGGGGTGGTATGCGGCAGACAAAAGTGTTTGCCCCGCCTCGAAAATTCTAGAGCCAGGGCTATCCAGTGATAAAGAATATTAATATTGATGGCTTCTAATTTAAGGCTATTGGTGAACTGAGAAGGAGTTGTTGGATGCCAATATTGATCCCTAAAATACATCCACAATCAAATCTTTTAAGCAGGGTAGAAGGCAGAAAGAAGTTGGCTCTTGTGATCACACGTTTTTGAATAACTAAATTCTGTAGGGCATTTACAATTTACAAGTCCGGTTTTGTATTAATAGTCTTACTTGTTTGAGCGTATCCATGCCCTGGGCGCCGACTTCGACGCGGTAGGTGCGCGACATAGCCTTGAGCGCGCGGCAGGCGTCGCGACGGTCTTCTAGCAACGTCGAGTTGTTCACGCGGTCTACTAGTCGCTCCACCTGGAGGAGAAAAATGATTTGAAGTGTTTAATTAGAAATAAAACACCCTTCAAAGTATAGCAGCCTGCCTGTCTGGGTCGGCAAAAACGATGATTTTGTATTTAGATTATTTCAGATGTATCTTTCGATAATCATTTTTTCATTATCATACACACCAGGAAAACAGTAAACAACCAAATTTAATAGAATGAATAATTGGGATGATGACTACTATTAAAAATGTTCGTGCAATTAATGTAATTTCAAAGAAGGCATAGTAAAAATGACATTTTATATTTGGACTATTTGGAAATAAACATTTTTTTGAGATTAAAATAAAAAAATTGTCATCATCCCCATTATCAATAAAAATTGATTGTTGTATGTGGTCATTTTTATTAAAATTGGAACTTCAATTTGGGTAAACATAGCAACTGCATATCCTATTGATTGTCATTCGTGTCAAAAAGAAAAAAAATCTCGTGGTCGTTTTATTAAGTACATTTTATTGTAAATATTGTTTTTGTGTTAATTGTGATTACGAGGGCTGCACTAAAGGTATCGGGAATGGAATATTTCCACTGTTCCTGTCATATTAAAATCTTTTTAATTGAACACTCCTTGGTTTTAAAAATCTAATATCATTTATTTATTTAAAAAAAGATTCTCGGTCTTGTCACAAGGTTTTGTCAAACTTGTTTAGTCGTTGAGAAAATGGAATTGACTCGAGAAAATTCAAGAGCGATGATTTATTATGACTTTCGAAGTGGTTTAACACAAAAGCAGTGTGTTGTTGTTTGCTGAATTTCAACGTGGACGTGTCAAGCTCAGATGATCCCCGTCAAGGTCGTCCAAAAACTGCAATTACCCAAGAAAACGTTGATGCTGAGCGTAAGCTGATTGAGGAAGATCGACATGTGACATACCGCGAACTTCAGGCAACTTTAGACATTGGCATGAGTCAAATACAAATAATCTTGCATGAACAATTAGGTGTAAAAAAGTTGTTTTCCCGATGGATACCACATTCGCTCTGTGAAGAGCAAAAAGCGGCTCGCGTTACTTGGTGCATCAGAACTCTCGAAAGATTCCACGCAGGATCCTCAATTGCTGTATACAACATCGTATCAGGTGACGAATCCTGGATATACGCGTACGAACCCGAAACAAAAAACCAGTCACGAGTTTGGGTGTTCGAAAATGAGTTAAAGCCAACAAAAATTGTTCGTTCACAGAGTGTTGCAAAAAAAATGGTGGCCCGTTTGTCTCCAAAACAGGCCATGTTATGACTATTCCTCTTGAGGGACAAAGAACGGTTAATGCAGAATGGTATGCTAGCATTTGTTTGCCACAGGTCGCTTCTGAACTCCGTAAAGAGAACTGCAACCGCCGCATCATCCTCCATCACGACAAAGCGAGTTCTCACACCGCACACAGAACAAAAGAGTTTTTAGAGCAAGAAAACATAGAATTATTAGACCATCCGCCGTACAGCCCCGACCTAAGCCCTAATGATTTCTATACTTTCCCTAAAATAAAGAATAAATTGCGTGGACAGAGATTTTCGTCACCTAATGAAGCTGTGGACGCCTACATAACGGCCATTTTGGAGACCCCAACTTCCGATTGGAATGGTTGCTTCAATGATTGGTTCCATCGTTTGGAAAAATGTGTCAAATTTCGCGGAGAATACTTCGAAAAGCAATAAATACATTTTATAATAGTAATGTTGTGTCACTTCCTTGATTCCCGAAATTTTCAGTGCCGCCCTCGTATACGTATTTATTTTTGGATAAACTTCGTCTTCTGTTCCACCTCAATCTTCAATTGGTTATGGGCCCAGAACCCAGAAGTGTAAAATGGAGCTTTCAAAAATACAGATCACAAAACTTGATGGCCACAATTGGGTCGCCTGGAAATACCGAATGGTTGCCTTACTTAAAGGCATAAACGGAATTTGGGAGATTGTGGAAGGCAAGACACAAAAACCGGCGAAGCCTGCGGAAGGCAGTGGGGATGCCGAAGTTAACTCTTACAATAAAACTTTACGAGATTTTGTTACATTGGAGAGCACAGCCCTACTGCTAATAACGAACAATGTAACGGATGAAACACGAAAGTAATAAGGTTGTCCACTCCCAAGGAAGTATGGAAAGAACTCCATAGGTTGTATGAGGGTCCTGATGAGCGCCGGCTCTACGACTTATGTTTGGACTTCTTCAGACTTAAAAGGGATCCGGCAGACAACATGTCAACACATGTCTCGAATCTGAAGAATTTGTGGCACAATCTGAAGGAAGAACTGCTCAGAGAGGAGAACGTTGAAATGCCTGAAGTTCTCTTGATTTGCAAAATCCTGGATACGTTGCCGGAAACTTTTTTTTCTTTCAAGTCTAGTTGGCTATTGATGTCTAAGAAGGAAAGAACAGTAGACAACATTACGGCCCAACTGTGTGCACATGAAAAAGCGCTGAATGCATCGATGGCTGACGCTGAATCGAGCGAAAGTGCCCTTTATGTGAAAACGAATAGAAAGGTTGCTAAAGGAAATGACCAAAGAGACAAGGAAAATAATAAGCGGTACAAATGCTTTATTTGTAAAAAGTCTGGACAACATAATAAGGATTGCCCGAATAATAGCAAGAAAGACAAGGAAAATAACGCTCACAGTTCCAACATGATGTTACTGACGGTGACTTCAAGAAATTCTGGCACTAACCGTGATATTGATAATTGGTACATAGACAATGGAGCGACACATCACGTCACAAGTCGAGGAGATCTATTTCAAGATTTTAAGAAAAATTAAAACAGATGATGTCTGAGGCTAGAAATGCTGGACATACTATTTTCGAGGTTTTGAGTGATAATGGAGGCGAATACGATAACAGGAAAGTCAGAGATCTACTTGAACAAGCTGGAATAAAGCAAAGACTCATTATGCCGTTCACTCCAGAACAAAATGGGTGTAGTGAACGAGATAATCACACTATAGTCGAATCTGCTAGAGCAATGATGAATGCGCATGAGGAGATTCCTCAGAATTTGTGGGTTGAGATGGTAAACACTGCTGTTTACATACTAAACAGGACAGGACGTACTTCAGTGGAACACAAGTCGCCTTATGAACTATGGCTTAACAAGAAGCCTCAGATAAAGCACCTGAGGATAGTCGGTTCACCTTGCTATGCGCATGTACCAAAGCAGAAGAGAAAGAAATTACAAAAGAAATCTACACGGTGCATTTTAATTGGTTACGACAATGATGATGGATACAGACTTTGGAACAGAGCAAGAAATTCATTAGTCCAACCTAGGGACGTTATTTTCGATGAAAAAGCGCTAGAGACTTCAATGAATGAATACCCTGAAGCAGTCTGCAGTCCGGAAAATGAAATTGAAGAAGAACTCGATAGAGATGTTTTAAAAGATAATGGACGAAGACTGTTATGCCTACTATTGAAAGAACCGGTGAAACTGACATGGATATAGGTGAACAAAAAGTGTCGGAGAAGAGTTTCATGACGCAGAAAACGTAATTATGGAACAGTCTATTGAATCGGAGGGGAATGGAAACGTCAACGAAGATGATAATGTCGTTGATGAATATCAAGATGATGCTAATGATGAAATCATCGCAGATGAACGTGAAGATGTGTTCCCGGAACAGATGATACTTCGAGACCGTTCTATGTTACGTCCTCCAGATAGATTCAAAGACTTTGTTATGAACGCGATAATGGGATACAATGAACCAGAAACGTACAAAGATGCGATCAGACGCCCAGATAAAGAGCTATGGGAAAAGGCCATGGACAGTGAAATTAGTTCCTTGAAGGAAAATGACACATGGAAGCTTGCGAATCTACCCAAGGGCAGAAAAGCTTTACCTTGTAAGTGGGTTTTTAAAGTCAAGATGAATGCTGATGGCTCCATAGACAAGTACAAGGCTAGATTAGTCATAAAAGGTTTTCATCAAAAGAAAGGTATAGACTACATGCAGACCTTTAGCCCTGTGACCAGAATGCCAACTGTTCGCTCAGTGATTAGTACAGCAGCGAGCGAAGGTATGTCGATGAGACAGTTCGATGTTTTGACTGCCTTCCTGTATGGCTCGTTAGATGAAGAGATCTTCATGAAACAACCAGAAGGTTATAATGACGGCTCCGGTCAAGTATGTCTTCTAAAGAAGAGTCTCTATGGGCTGAAGCAAGCACCACGGTGCTGGAACCGGTGCATTCTAGATTATTTCAAAGAAATCGGTTTCAAGGCAAGTGAGGCAGATCCTTGTCTTCTGATACGAAAGAGAGGATGTGGAAAGCTTATAGTAGCTCTGTACGTGGATGACGGTCTAGTCGTCGGATCCAATGATGCACTGTTATACGAGTTGATGGAGGAGCTCAAACGTCGTTTCAAAATAACTATGAAAACTGCGTCTTATTTTCTTGGAGTAGAGATAGAATGCAGAGGAGATAGTATTAAAATATTCCAAACGTCGAATGTACGTAAGATCTTTCAATTTCAATTTTTCAATTTTCAATTTATTTATTCATAATCAACAGGTTTTAGCAAATACATTTTAGAGGCCTTCTTTTAAGTATGGAAATACCTGTGCCAGAAGACCTCCCTCTTCCATACGTCTATGTGAATACATACAAAGCCTGTTAATGACAGAATCAATACCAAAGTAGTAACATTACGAAAAATAAGAATATAGAATCTACAGATAATTAATTACATAGGTTAGATACTTGAACTCGTAATCCCAGACAATTTGCATTTAATTCCAACTGACAAACAACACTGAGAAAAGCAGAGAAAAAGTTAAATGGTTGCAATAGCATTAGAATCCTATGGCGTATGTCATTGAATTTGTTGTATTACATTTGATAATTATCTCAGATTCCGAATCCAAGCATAGTTATTTGTGGAGTGTAAGTGTGTGTGTGTGTGTGTATGTGTGTGTGTATGAGCGAGGAAGAAAGGGAAACCAAAAGCATATTAGTCGTATTCGTGTGAAGGATGTAATTAGTCCGCATTTCATTTAATAAATGATTATTATGTTACTGGATTTAGGAGTGCCTCAGTTTCTTCATATGTAAGGGTCTTTAGCCAAGCAGTCAGGGATTTCTTGCATTCGTACTGAGTTTTTTGGTAAATAGGAAGTTTTTTGCAAATGGTGTTATAAATACGAGTAGTTTGGGCAGCATATTGCCGCCTTGCGAACGCAGTACGAGCCCTAACTCCAGCCAAACGACCGTACTTATTTCTTTTCCTCAGAAAACCAGGATCAAATACCGTTGTTTTATGCATTTTTAAGGCAGACATTAGAATATATAACTTTCTCACAGTTAAAAGGTCAGATAGTTTGTAAAGTTCTTGTGTTGAAAAACGATACGGTTTAAAATAAATAGTTTTGAGAAGGGCACGCTGTGATCTTTCTACATCTAGGAATTTGATTTTGGAAGCACCCCCCCAGATAGGAATGCAATAGGTTAGAATGGATTGGGCCAGAGCAGTGTATATTTGTTTTATAAGATTCACTGAAGCAACATGCCTGAGTAATTTAAAAATCCAAATGAGTTTTCTGATACGGTCACTGACCAATGCTACGTGATAATGCCAAGAGAGTCGCTGGTCAAGTAAAATACCCAGGTATTTAGTCTTATCTACCTTTTCGATAGTCGGACATGCACAATTAGTGTCCTGAATATTGGTACATTGGTGTATCTTTACACTGAAATTAGTACCAGTCTGAGTTCTATTACTTAGGGAGAAACACATGTAGATAGTCTTCTGGCTATTGAGCGTAAGTAGGTTAGTTCTTAACCAGGAAGCAACCCTAGATAATCCTACTTCCGTCTCCTTCCGCACAGAATCCCAATTATCGCCGATAAAGACCAGCGCTGTGTCGTCGGCATACGAGAAGACCCGAGCACCACCTACCTTCAACTCACATAGGTCATTGATGTAGATTAGAAACAAGGTGGGCCCAAGGACGCTCCCCTGTGGCACACCGAATGTGATATCAGAGTCACTGCTTGTATACTGGCCAATTCTAACCTTTTGTGTTCTATGTGTTAGATAGCTTTTGAATAATTCAAGGGGTGTGCCTCTTATTCCCATATATTCTAGCTTGCGTACAAGAATGGGAACAGAGACAGTGTCAAAAGCCTTTTTTAAATCGAGGAATACTGAGAGGCATTTTTTTCCGCGATCAATGTTTTTAGTAATGAGAGATGTTATAGCTGTTACTGCATCTTCAGTCGACTTGCCCTGTCTAAATCCATACTGTGCATCTGATAATATTCGATATTTATTAAGGAAGTCTAATAATCGTTTGTTTAAAAGTTTCTCTAATATTTTTGACAAAGCAGGTAACACTGATAGCATAATCAGCCTATAACGTTCCCACTGCTGGGACACAGGCCTCCTCTCTATGAGAGGTAATGAGCCGTAATCCACCACGCGGGCTCAGTGCGGGTTGGTAGATGTCACATGTCTTCGAATTTTTGGTTCTAGGACATGCCGGTTTCCTCACGATGTTTTCCTTCACCGTTTTGAGAGCAGTGGTGATGAAATTATTTACACAAAGTAAAGCGCCTGCTTGGGTTCGAACTCACGACCTACAACTCGTAAGTCGGGACCGTTACCACTGGGCCACCAATGCTGCTCGGTAACACTGATATAGGCCTATAATTAATGACATCATCTCTTGCTCCATTCTTGTACACAGGCGTAATTATAGATTTTTTTAAGAGATTAGGGAAGATACCTTTACTAAAGCACAAGTTCGCTAGGTGAACAATAATTGGGAGAACTTCGTGCTTAGCTATTTTGAGAAATAGGGTTGGAATGTTATCCCAGCCAGGAGCGCTACTTGATTTTAAATTCATAAGTAAATAATGTACTTCGTCTATATCTGTATCCAAGAGAACAAGTGATGTTGTTTGAGTATTATCTGCTCCCAAGTAAGTCGTAACATCCGATCTAGTATTCGGCAAGATTTTTTCTGCAAGTCGTTTACCTATTCCCACAAAATAATCATTTATATGATTGACAACTTCAATTGGCGACGACTTTTCTGCGAATAGTTTAGTGTTATCTGCGTCAGTTTGCTTCATATGCGTTATGTTTTTAATATTTGACCAAAGTTTTTTACTATTTTTGGTAGAGTTAGCTAATTGTTCCCTCTCGTGCCGGCGCTTCAGTTTCTTAATCAATTGATTGCAAAAATTTCGATATCTTTTATAGCTAATTTTTAGTATATCATTGTGCGGATCATTTTTTAATTTCTTTTGCAACGTATTTCTATTTCTGATACATTTTAAAATGCCAGGGGTTACCCAGGGTTTTATAGTTCGCTTAGTTTTGGGTAAAGTAGTCGTGATAGTATTTTCTTTCAAAGAATCCGAAATTCTTTCAATCAAGACTTCACGACAAAATCAGGGTCGTTAGAAAACAAGAGTTCGCCAAGATTTTTGTCTACTAAAGATTTTAGTGCCATATTGAAATCGGTACTTGTTTTTGTCTTATGAACTTTATGTTTTAGCTTGACTTTAGATAGGTTTAGGAATAATAAAGAATGATCAGTCACAGAAGTATTTAAGACAGCAATGTGAGCAGATAATTTATCCTTATTAAGCTTTATCATAAAATGGTCAAGGCAATTGTTTAATCTAGTAGGAAAAGTGTGTCCTGCCAACAGTCCATGCATAGTTAACATTGCCAAATAGTTTTGCCTATTGTTACGTTCCTGGGCTTGCTCAGATGGAGTTGGTGTGAGATTTATATTTATATCCCCAGCCAAGGTAATACAGTTACAGGACTTTATGGAGTTCAAATATGTGTCAAGCGAGTTAATAAACATGTCGGCATTGGCATTTGAAGGGGATCGATAAACCCCTAATATAATATTGTTATTATTAATTTTAATTTCCAAAGCAGAGGCTTGGGTTAATTTAATTTCCCTTACATTTGCTGCAATATTATTAGTGACGTACACAACTATTCCGTCGTTTTTATTTATGTGATTTGTTGTTTGAAAAGCTGAGAGGTTCGGAATAGTGGGTATAGGTTTAAAAGTATTGAGTTGACTTTCTGTTAGAATCAGGATATCCGGCTCGAATTTGAGACAAGACAGAGTAAGTTGGAGATCATTTAGGTTACTATAAACGCTTCGTATATTTTGACAGAATATTTTGCAGTCATTCTTTTGTACTTGTACGTGTTTAGTCAAATCTTCAATATCACAGTGAAAAGCCTGAGCTATATTTGAATTGTCTATATCGTTTAGTGTGTGAAGTGAACTATCCATTAAGAAGATTGACTTGTCCGAGGGTGAGCTTCGAAACATATTTGAGTGCAATGGATGTATACAGGCGGCAACATAATTTTGATAACCGCGGAGTATAATATGCTTGTAGTGAGGTTTTTAAGTATGTGAGAGTGTATGTTTGAGTGTAGATTTCAGTTGTTGTGTATAAAAAAGTATGGGTTAAAGGGAGTGAATGTGTAGTAGTACAATTATTTATAACAAGAGTAGTAATAAGAAACATCATTTCTAAAAACACAAAACAAAATAAAAAAGCTAAAAGACCATTTAAAGTTAACATATTGTCAGGGTAAACATAAACGTGGACTTCTCGTTTTCGGTCTAGTCAGGTTCCCTGTGTGAGCTGGTGAATCTGTGCTTCAGACTTGACCGTTATTCTTTGCGACGTTTCATCTTTTTTCAAATATACTCTGCCGTAAGCTGTCCAGCAAAATTTAAATTTCTTTGCCTTGACTAAATCTCGCGCAAGAAAATGGAGACGAGAGCCTTTCGCAGTAAGTTGCTCCGACACAAAGATAGGCGAATCCATATTTGAGCGGCATCCAAGATGTTTGGCAGCAAGCTTATTTTGGCATCTAGTATTGAAAGACTTACACATCTTAAGCAGTTCAGTTTTCAAAAGTGTTGAGGAGGTTTCTACAATGATGGAGCTATTTTGCTCTTCCTTCTTGCTCACTCTGTACACGTCTTTTATGTCACTTTTCTCAATTTTGCAGTCAACAGTTTTAGACAGACAGAGTACCATCCCAATCAGGTCGTCTTTCGTTTCTCCACTCGTTTTCGGCACGTTTTTTAACTGAAAGTTAGGTTTCCGATTTGAAATCTGCATATCTTCGACTTTGTTCTCTAAAACCGTTATGTAATCTCGGTCCCTGACAGCTTGTTTTTCCAACTGGTCGATTTTACTTAGCATGTCCTTGTTCTGTGCTGTGAGAAAGGCCACCGAGCTCTCAATGTTAGTGTTCGTCCTCTGCATGTCTGACAAAACTACGCTAATCTTATTTATTTCTTTTCCAATTTCCTGTCGCTGCTCAGCCATTAGAGAAGATATAAAATTCTTAATATCGGTGTCATCCCCCTCCCGTGGCCTTTTAAAGCGAGATTGTACAAAGTTTGGCGGTGTCTTAGCTTGACTCAGATGGTCTAAGTCCGATTCTGACATTAATTTATCCATTTGGCTTTCCTTATTACTAGGACAAGAGTAACTTTAGCCACTTATCAAAAAACTACGTTTTTCTAACTTTGAGACTGACCCTTACGATGGAAAACAATCTTGCGGAGATTCGGAATGGACACCTGCAAACCGGTCTCGACGCCGATTGCAAAAGACAGTACATGGAGCGAGAAGGTGGACATGAATTATTTGAAAGATAATTACAGGCAAATTGTTGGGGCCTTGGCTTACTTGATGGTATGCTCTAGACCTGACATTGCATATGCTGTAAGCGTAGTCTGACGAAGTCTGGAGAAGCCAGAAGAAACAGACTGTGTTCGACTGAAGCGCATAAATATTGTTTTTGTGTTAATTGTGATTATACATATTTATTTTTGGATAAACTTCGTCTTCTGTTCCACCTCAATCTTCAATTATATTAACCCTTTTTGCCTTCACATAATTCAAACGGAACTGAAAAATTTACAGGCCCAAGAGTCATATGGATTTCTCTACAGATGACCTGTATTTTATGGAATTATAAGTTTATTGCTATTCCAGACTATTGCCAACTCACTCTTCATGACAAAACAAAATACACGAGTTGAAATGAAATGCTCTCCTTCAATACAGATCATACTTGCAACCAACAAATCATATTACATATTACTAAGTTATCAGAACCACAACATAATAACAACATAGTGACCTTTGCAAACATATTATTAATGTATTTATAGCCTTATTTCAAAGTGGTAGTTGAAGTTCAAAAGATATTTCATATCAGTTCTGAGTCTCTATGTGCCCTTTGGCAAAGGCCTTCTCCAACCCCTTCCAATTCTTCCTGTTCCTTGCCTGTCTTGTCCATGTTTTTCCAGCTGTCCACCAAGTTATCCTCCCATATTGCAAACACGTTAACTATGCATTAAATAAATAACTTAAGGTCTGTGAGAGTGCCATCTGCATAATAAACTTGCATTAAAACACTTGTCTCAATACATAATAGACTTCAGTTACACCACATGTGAAAGTGATTTTAATTTCATTTTATTATTTCAAATTATAGATTATTTGTGAGAATTAATTTAAAAACCATGACATGTTTATTTCTCCACATTGGCAATTTTTATTCAAGAATATAATTAAACTCTGCACTTTTACAGCAGTTTCAACAAAGATCAGCATTGCCAAAGAGGCTATTTCAAATCTATCTCATTCAATTCTTTATCTCTCTAGTTTCATGTTAACAAATCCCAAGAATACTTTATCTTGAAAGAGACACTGGTAAATTGCAATGTAAATTATATAAATAGCAAAATAAATAATTTTAACACATACCAATAAAAATATGACAGAAACAATTTCTTTGATGGATTGCTGACAATATTTTCCTTGATACTACCTTTTTGTTCTGATACTTTAATCATGCATCATTTTGTTATTGAAAGGAAATCCAGGCTACATGTTAGTAAACTTAGAACTTGTTTGTTTAAATGTAGGAATGTGTAATACAAGTCCAAAGTCCAATCATTAATTTTAAATCAATGAGTTTTGAACCACATTGCAATTTTATTTTAATGCATAAAATGTTCAATATATAAAGTTTTCTTTCATTTTACAAGTAAAACATAAAAAATCTTCAATTATACTTTTATGACATAAAACACTCTTTTTGTGCTGAGTACAAAGTACTTAGTGAATTATAAAAAAGTTTGTGTTATCACCAGAGTAGCAAGTAATTTCATTACTGTAAAATGATTATGTTTTTACTTTGCTTTCATAATTAAATTTATTTTGTGATAACACATTAATGATTTTCTTTACAACACTGCTGTCAATAGAGATTTATTAACATTTTTAAATTGTTGGTAAAAATACTACCATACAATATTGGCATTTATTTTAAAATGAATGGAAGGATGAGGAATGATGTCAGCAATGACCCAATGGTTGAACATAAAAGGGACAATGTAAGGGCAGGTTAGTTCAATAAATAGTTATTACTGTAAGAAAGAGAAATTGGCGATCTATTCAAGAATTTGAAGTATTGAAGCGAGGGACACTAGTGCTGTAAAATTCTTGAAATATTGAACCAATTTAAAGACATCTAGACCCGCCTACGCTAAAATTATACATACGAAATAGCTACTCTATATTGAATACCTTAAATAGGTCAGCTTATGTTTAAATTCTAGTGAGTAAATATTGAAATACTCACGATCTCCGCTCCCGAAGGTTGGTGGCCCGGTTCCGGGGCCCCCAGCACGGTCTTTAGACCGCTCTTTAGAAAATCCATTTTCCTTTAGTCCCTGATAGTAAGAACACAATTAAAACTTAATAATACGAAATCATTGCACAAAATACTTAAACTCACAAAAATTAAATCAACCCTACGCGCGACACGTCAAAGCATTTTTGACATTAGAAGAATTACGTTTTGGACTTGTGGTGTTCCTAAATGGTCCGTAATGGCTAGATATAAGTAATATAGACAATTATTGATTTGACGCAAATACGATCATAAATATAAAAATTAACAAATGTAACTCTTGTCATGTTATGAATCTTAATTTTAGTACGAAAAAAATTGTGAATCAAAATTATTCTCACAATAACAAAACGAAAGCTTGACACTGACAGATAGGCGAATAAGCTGTCAATTTGACATTGGCCACATTCCGAGTTAAACCATAATCGCTGACAGCGCTCACATCGATAATTTGCGTTCCGATTTAGATATCACGATTAAAACTGCTGATAACTGTCAACATTTCGCTCACAGTGATATTTCTAAAGGGCATGGTCGGCGTTATCGCAAGATGGCGCATGTCACGACGTCATCTATGACGATTCACATGACATCGTTATCGGGCTCACGCTAATTCGGTACGGACGTAAGCTCGCTCAAATTGATTGCAGCGCAATTCGGAATGCGGCCGCTTAACCACTGCTGTCCGTCACTCGACTTGACTGACTCGACACCACCAATGCCGAAAGCCGCTTGCCTGACATTTGCCACAATCACAGAGTACTTTTAATTATAAGAAATTCCGAAAAGAAGAACCACTTAGACTTGTTCTTGCTCGTTCAATGAACGGAGCGCTCCGATCTAGTACAATTTGTGAAACGTACTAGTTCGGTCTACTAGTACTATTAGTACATTTAGTACACTGTCGAATGAAGAGTTTTACGAGTGCTTGTATGGTATCACACAGAAATGTTATAAATGCAAATTTTTACAACTTCACGATGTCGCTGGCAGAATCTAATAATTATAAATAGTAACATTTTAATATTATAGTATGCGAATGGCAGCATACATATATATATATACATATATATATATATATATATATATATATATATATATCTATTTTGAAGAGAATAATAGCAGTGTACTAAATTCAAAATGAACACTCACTAGAAAGTATTTTAAAAATAATTTAGTAGAGAAATCAGAAATTAATTTGAAAACTCTGCAACCTTGCATATATTTTTCAAAAGATGTAAATCAAAATAGATTAAAATGTTATCATGATTATGATCTAAACAACTTGGCAAATCAGATATGAAGTTGTATGTTTGAGTAAGATCAGAGTGCACCGAGTAAAGAGTGCGTCTCGCTCGTTCCGTCCACTTCCGTCGCCAGGCGTTCGTTAAAGTTCGGTTCATCGGTTGCGTCAGTTAAGTGTCGCCGCAATGGCGGGCTTGGAGCGCAATGGCGCGAACTCGCGGCCACCCGTCCGTCGTCCGTGTTCGTCCGCCACCGCGCCGTCGTCGCTTCACTCCCCAACGGCCGATAATTCCCGCTCGATCTGACAATCGTGACCGGGATCTTAGTACAAGCACATACATAGTCTGTGGATCCAAGTCCGAGCGACCGATCGGACGGAACGTGATCAAAACGAAGTACTGAAGTACTAAATGACCGAAGTACTAATAAGCTTAGAGAATAGTTCATTCTAGTACAGTGTCATGAATGAATTCCTAATAGTACTTAGTTCATGTACTACACAAGCCTAGAACCACTGCTGTCAGTGTCAACTCTGTTAACATATTTTAATATTCTTAATTCTTATCATTTCTCAATATTTTGTACAGTTCTTGAAATATTATAGAAATGCCGACAAAGTAACAATTATTTTCAGTCGAACTAAGCATTATTCGCAACAAAAATGTCGACGGACCTCAGTGCCAGTTTCAACGAGCAATACATGAACATCAACACTAAGATGAAAAAGTAAATATACTCACTTTTATGTGTGTTTAGCCCTGTTTCATCACAATATTTACACTTTTAATTAATTTTACAGACGGTTTATGCGGAAGCCAAATATATCGGAAGCAACTAACGAGTTTATAGCCCTGGCCATACAGTGCGAGCATTCCGACCAGCCAGCGTTTGCGGGTCACGCCTACGTCGGTGCGGCTAAGTGTGAAGCCTCCGTGGGCCACTTCCTTGGCGAAGCGGAACATTTCTTGGCCGCGGCTCGGCAATTCATGAAGGCTGAGAAGAAACTGAAGTCTCTGAAGTTCTATAGTGCTGATAGAGAGAACTTGGAGGTAAGGAATGTTTTAATTAGAGTTACTTAATGTAGGTAGCACCTCTGTCTTTTTCACAAACAGGATAGTTTATAAGTGATACAATCAAAATTGTATATTAATGACTAACTTTATTGAACTTATTATCCATGTGTTAATCAGTGAATCCCCCAAAAAGGTTCTGGTTTCTAATAATAAAACCTACCCTAAATTAATTAAAATTAATATACATATAAAAAGACTACAAAATATATTTTCGCTAATGCATTTCAGGCAGCAACAGGCTGTTACATTCAAGCCTTGAATAAGTACCCAGAGAAGTCCCCCATACGGACATCCATACTAATGGAGCTAGCCAGTGACCTGATAGAACTGAACCACAAGCTAGAAGCATCCGCATACTATGAGCAGGCCATAGACACTGTCACTGAAAGCACCATGCAAACAATCTGTTTGAAGAACTTGCTCAATTTGAGGATTGACTGTGGTTAGTATCTTTTCAGGTCAAGACTCAAACTTGCTACTATGAAAGGTTGTAAATTTTTAAGAATATTGTCTAAAAACCTGCTACAGTACTGTTATTATATCAAGTTGCCATAATAGGGATGATGACTAATATGAGAAACTAGTTGTTCGTGCCCTGGTTGAATTTCATACAAAAATGGCATCTAAATTTCAGACTCTCTAATTAAAAAAAAAAAACATACAAACAACAAAGAAAATATTAACGTGCGGACAGACATTTTTGACAATTGTTTTTATCATAATTATACAATGTGTAACGGAATAAACGCAAGATCTCATAAACCCCAATTAGAATATTAAATCATAAGACTAAAATAACATCTGTAATTTAATTTAGTTAAACCCAATGACTATTTAACCAAAATTGTTATATTCTCTTTGGTTAAACCACACAAAGCCATTTTTTATAAAATAGTTGTCCTGACTAAACATAAAATGTTTGAGGGGACACTGCTTGATCTCTACGCACACTTATAGCGCACCACACACTATAGCGGGTGTGCCTAACAGCTGGCTAGGTAGGTAGGTAAACACTGCAAGCGTACGCACTAGGTATGTGTGTACGTTAGTTCAATGACCGAACATTTCGTACAGAGACCAGAGTGTAAGTTTTTTTAACCATTGAGATGGTTAAAAGAAACACACACTAGGGCCTCAGATCACACGTATTATGTAGGCTTTGGATAATTTTGTTCTAAGATATTAGGTTTATTATAGGGGAATCATTTTTAATTCGCGCAACTTTTTGTTCGTCTGCGATAGGGTGGTACCAAAGGCGTGCGCCTGCGCCTTGTCGCCCCGGAGACCGACTCACTTAAGGTTCGTACACCAGTGTGTACGAACCTTAAGTGAGTCGGTCCCACAAACAGGCGCGACGCGAAATGTAGCGTCGCGCCTGTTTGTGGGAGCCTTTATTATCTCTGATGCGCACCTAACTGTCCTGATATCATATTTAGAGTCGGCGTCTATGAAAGAATTGAATCATAATATTTACACTAATTAAATCGGTAAAGATAAAAGTAATTACAGGATTGAACAATTTACAATACACTATTTCTTCGTTGCCTTTTTAGTAAACTTTCAAAATATCCACCGCCTTACTCGATGCACTTTACTGCACGCTATATTTAGCACTGCAGTCACTTTTCACAATACTAAAAGCGAGTTTTTTTTTTTGTCTGAGGTGTTCTACACTTGTTGCCTCGTTTACGTAAACGAGCGATTTTAGTCGACCCCACAAATAAGTCTAACGCCTTTAGCGTTAGATCATGATCTGGGAGGCCACTGCACTGGTCCTCCACGACCAATCGCTCCATGTGAAATGCGCCGGAGCACCGTCGTGCTGGTAAAACACGTCTCTTAAAAAGAAGAGTGGGACGTCCTCCAATAACCCAGGCAAAGTTTCCCGCAAGAACTGTTATGTAGGAACTTTTATCTCCAGTCAACCTCGGCAGAAAAACGGCCGAGTACGCGTGAACCCACAACGCCCGCCCACACATTCACGGGGAACCTGTGCTGAAACGAATCAACACGGCATGCATGTGCATTCTCATGTCTCCATAAATGCTAGTTATGCTGGCTCTCGTTCGTCCAGATGATGTTTCCTTGCCAGTTCTCTAACAACTATCTAATAAATTCCAGCGGCAAGTAGTCGTTCGGCGTTAGCTCCATACAACGTCATATGTGATACGGGAGTTCACATCAGCGCGTAACGTTCGCCATACGTACATGTGGCTGCAGTCAAATAATGGCGATGCTTCTCTTGTGCTGCTCTCTGGGTGTTCTTCAAAATAAATTAATATGTTTGTTTGTAAGCGAGTAGTGCTCAAATTCGCCCCTCAATCTATTACGCGTCGCGCCTTTTTGCGGGAGCCTTAAGGACGAAAGGTACCGGAGCCCTCAGACGCTGAGTTGCACATTGTCCTGCTGCTAACTCGACATTATTGTTGCAACGAGCCAGTGTCGTCACCATCTCCGTACCGAATATTGGTGTACCTACTGGAATGCTATCGCGCGCGTATACAAATAAATGTGACAGCAACAAAAACGAAATTCGGGAACACTTGTCGCCGCCGGCGAATTTATACGCACCACGACCCCATCAAAGGTAAACCTATAATGTGGTCAAACGTCAAAGAGGTAAGTTAATGCATCTCGCTCTTTCACATTAATCTTTCATTTGCAAAAAAAATACTACAAACTTTCTAATATTTTGGCATTTCTCAACAAAATAATGTGAAATACGGTCTACAAATTTGGGCATGCATTTAAAAAAAGCTTTAAGTATACCGGATATATATATATAAGGTGTATCTATTCATACACGAAATATTTAAAGAGGGGCCCCTATAGGTCGTTTAGAAGCTATAGAAACGAAAAAGAATTTTTTATCTAAATGTTTTTTTTTATTTTACGTAATTATCATAATTTAAAACTGCTTGAGATGTTTTACATAAAACCTTTTTTGCCAGCTCTATGAATCAAAGACGCGGCGGGGAGAGGCGCGGGTGCGATGCCCGCCCAACCGTAGCAGCGGGGCGCGTGCCGTCTCTCTCTTCGTAACTCGATCTCGTCTTATTTTGATAACAGAGTTATCGCTTACAATAAAAATAAATGTGAATTTAAAATACAAAACGACCTAAACCTAAGTAGCTACAATATTGAATTCCCTCCTCGAAGTTTTACAAAAACAGTACCTTCTGTAAACTAGGTACTTACATCTGAATAAGCAGCTGACCTCTGTGGGGTCACGACTTTTACGAGCGAGCATCGAAACGTTTCAATCATTTTCTTATTTATTTTACGAAAAGGATCCTAGATTCGATTAAAACATTCATATTCTACAGTGTTACACATCTTTTAGATAATAATAATAGAAAAATAAACAGCTGACGCAACGCGATTTCGCGTATGGTAATGACTTCTGTTGGTTACGAACTGTGCGTCGAGTCGTATCTGTCAGCTGATTGATAGGTTGTGTACCTACCTATTTGTACAGATGTAAACTGAAAGAAGTGCATAGCGCGAACAATTTAAAATGTACATACCTCATAACGACGTAGTTTTTATTTATATTATTTACACCAGAATTGCTGTACATATTCACCCTGCAGTTGCAGTAAATATTGTTATAGTAAAGTTGTTAAATAATGTGTCGTTGCACTTTTAACAATGTCTCTATCTCTAGCCATCACTGCGTAAACGCCACGATTCACGTTTTTTTGTTCCGCACTAGAAATGGTCTGGCCGCCATTACCATAAATCAGGTCTATCCCTACCCCACACATGGAAGTTCAACGACGTAAGATCTGACCTGCCTCCGTCTGCAGCTGGGGGCATGTAGACCCCGTAGTCCCGTTGCCGCTGTCGAGCTTTTAGGATCTCTAGGAAGGGGGCTTGTGCTGTGAGCAAAATAAGTCCACCCTCATTGTAGCAGTCCACCATGTTCTGGTACTCCTAGTTGGAATATTTCGGCATTGTTGCGCGAAGCGCGATGCGTTCCACGTTGGTTAAGCCGCGTGCAGTGCAACATGCAGTTCGCGCGAGACTGAGCATGGCGGCGGAGCGGACGGAGCGGCGGGCGCGGGGAGAGGCATCGTGCGCGGCGCCGCCGCCGGCGCCTCTTTTGATAATTCATAAAAGCCACGCGACATCTAAGGGCACCGCCATGACCTTGCCCGCTTCAATGAAAGTAGTTTCTATGTAGTATTTTCGTAGCGTAATGGATGTTACAAAATATGAAAGAGCCAGTATTTTATGTGTGTTAAGTAATATTACATTAATATTTTTTTTAAATTAGATGCTTAGATAAAAAAATAAAAATCATTTCTATAGCTTATGTTCGACCTATAGACGCACCTGTTCAAATATTTCGTGTATGAATAGATACACCTTATATAGGAGATAAATTAAGTTATTTTATGTAAATGTAAGCGGTTTTGCATTAAAATAAGACGTATTGCTTTGGAATAAGGTTTATACTTCCTAAAATTACCTATTTTATTTAACGAGCTCAGCGAATTACCAATTCGGTCGTGCATTTGAATAGGCTTTAGTCCTTTGTGATAAGGGCTTACATTTCCTTAAATCAAATATTTTATTTACCTTGTTATATACGCTACGCTAAAGTTTTCCGTGAAAACTTACTCATATGCATACATAAATAATGACGGAAATCGATTCAGAAGCTGATTCTGAGGAAACTACTTCCAGGTCTTGCGCTCATTGCACGTTACAGATGTTCAAACAAATAATGTAATTTCAAAGAAGGCATTGATAATCGAAAAAATCTGATAAATCGATGGAAATGTTAGGAAGGTACACACTCAAAATGTTTTTGGAGGGGATTATTCCAGTCCTTGTCGCGCGGTACGGACTATTTATGGCGCTAGTATGAAGTTACATAGCTGTGACGTCACTTTTACAATAGTGCTGTCTTTGTCTAACAGTTATTTTAAAACAAATTTAACTTTTGGCAGTTTTTCAGGCTTTTTGAGTTAATAATTAAAAAAAAAACATTATCCCTATTACCTTACCTTGCTTGGCAAGATGACTCTGAGCTACAAGAGCTGATATTGAATAAAATATCACTCAATATCACTTTGATTTCAGGCAAATATGACACTGCCTTAGAGATAGCCAACAAAATAGCTGACTCCACAGACATGAGTATACAAGAAGATATCCTTGCAGAGTAAGTTGATTTAATTATATTATAATTAGGAAGGCTTTTTGATTCCTGGGTTTTATTTTTGCCAGCTATGGCTAGCCAAAATTGAAATTCATTCAAACATCAATGCAAATCCAGTACTAGGCCATGTTTCATGCATCAAGGATAGGTTAACCCATGAAAAACCTAGATCATAAAAGATATAAATAAGTATCAGAAACTTGGCCTGAGGTGAGTGCCTCTGGGAACAATCACTGCCTGTGTGTAGCCATTACACTTTCCTACTACTGCCTGTTGTTTTTTTTTTTTTACCAAGTTGATGACTCAAGTTCTCAAGATCTTTCGATGACGATCTTTTTATAAACACGTGTTTCTGTGACAAATAAAGCTATTTTTCTTTCTTACTAAAAACAAATGCTGTTTCCAGAGTGCAAGTTAGTAGAATACTGCTGGCTCAACTGGTGAAGCCGCCTGAAGACAGCAAGCCTCCATCATTGAAGCAACTCTTCATAGACTTGATGAATGACAATGACAGTGATGGTAAGTTTAAATTATTATTATTTCCACTTACATATTATGATTTTTAGATGCCATTCAAAAACCCAATTAAAGACCACCACCAACAAAAATGAAATGTTCATAAACTGTCATATTTTAACTCACAGGATCGAAATTTATACCTGTTGATTAACGTGCATGATAACAAGGTCACAAGTCCCAAGTCGACGACTCTGAGTACCGGCACAAATCATGCAGTGGACAATATGTTATGTAAGTTTCACCCTCTGGAATTCCGCAAATGAGCAAGTGAAGATATACATATAGATAATCGCAGAGATAGATCGGGCAATAAAGATACTTATCTTTATTGCCCGCCTCACCGGATCTGCCGGACCCAACTTTAATAAATATAAATAGCCTCTCTCTCTCTCTAAATAATAATCGCATTACAACAGGACTTTTTTTCGACCTATCCCAAGCTTTCGACTTTGTAGCACATGACGTTTTATTAAAAAAGTTTGAAACAATTTGAATAAGAGGACTAGCACTGCAGTGGATTTCGTCTTATTTAAGTGTTAGGAAACAATACGTTGTCCTAAATAAAGTTAACGAAAACTTTCTTTCTTCCTATTCTTATTTATTTATTTAATTATTTATGTACACACAGTAAAATACAGAGGGACACGTCATAGTTACAATTTGAGTACAAAGGTACTGCTTATTTCTTAAGAAATTTCTTCCAGCAGACCTGCGAAAGGAGAATTGAAAAAGAAATGTAGACAATAGTGTGTGAAAACAAGAAGAGAAAAATATGAACAATATGAAGTCTGAAACTAAAATAACGCAAATATATATTTATATATATAAAACTTATGTATTATTTATATATACATAAATAAATACTCACAGTTAAGAGGAAAGGTAATGCTCTTTTAATCGACATTTGAATAGGGAAATAGTTTTAAATTACGAATGCTAGGCGGAAGTGAGTTCCACAATCTTACAGCATGTACAGAGAAGGAATAAGAATAGTAGCTTGTTTTATGAGGATGAGATTCAAGGAGGGATCTAAGGTGCAATCTACACGGTGCGTCGCTAGAGCGAGCGTAAGAAAAACGCTCACGCAGGTAGGAAGGATAATACGGGTTGTGTAAGATATTGAAGAGGAGACATAAAATCCGAGTGTTCCTTCGAAGACGGATTGGGAGCCACTTGAGTTCCTTGCGAAGGTGAGAAACATGGTCATACTTTCGAAGACCGAAAACAAAGCGAATGCACAGGTTTTGCAAGCGCTCAAGCTTGTTTAATAGCTCCTCAGTAGCATCCAGGCAGCAGGCGTCAGCATAATCTATAATCGGCTGAATAAGTGTTTGTGGCAAAGTAATTTTAGTTTTCAAGGGAGACTTTGAAGACATTTCAGCGAATGAAAGGAGAAATGTACCTTTCGGCTGACCTCATTGACCTGAGCACGCCAAGAAAAATTGGAGTCAATAACTACACCCAGATCCTTAGCGGTTTCGGTATAGTCAATGCGAACACCATCGAGATATAAAGGCAACAGGTATGTAACATCCGCCGCATTGCGAACGAATCTGCTACCTATGATCATGGCCTGGAATTTGGTTGGGTTAATTTGCAAACCAAAAGACTTAGCCCAAACGCTGATGCAAGCCAGGTCATGATTCATTGCAGCAATCGCAGAACCCGCGTCATTCCCGACTGCTGAAGAAGTAATCGCAAGTATAGACTTCTTAACGTCATCCTCAGTAACATCGCTAAGCATAAAGTGAGAACATTGCGGTAACGGCTAGCTAGCAAGACTCTCTAGTGTCGCAGCTTTGACAACCGGATCAAGAGAAAAGGGAAGGATAGAGAAATGTTTATTGAGATCATTGAGGTTCACATCCTTACATTCGTTGGTTTGTGATTTGCCGATGCCTACAGATTTGAGAAATCTCCATACATCGGAAGAACTGCGGTTATTGAGTTGGTCGTGGAAATAGTGACTAATTATAAATGTAAATTATTTGCAGATGACTTTTCAATTATCGTTACGTCTGACAAGAAAAATAAATCAAAATCTGATCATCAAATGGACATTAATAATACTATTGACAATATTTTAGAATGGTTACAGACAAATAAATTAAGAATCAACTTAGACAAATCCAATTTTATACAATTTAATAAATCTAAACATGCTGAATACAATTTTAAACTTAATATTGATAGACTGAAAGAAGTTACACAAACGAAATTCTTGGGTGTACTCATAGACCAAGACTTATTTGTGCAATAGGATCAATAAATTTGCATATGCTCATAAGCAAGTTAAGAACGTGACAAATAGGATAACGGCAATAACTACATACCATGCTTATGTAGAATCCATTTTACGTTAAGGGCTTATTTTGTGGGGAAACAGTACGGATAAGGACAGAGCATTTATTGCACAAAAAAATGCGTCAGAGCCATCTGTGGGCTCAATCCTGATGAGAGCTGCGAACCGTTTTTTAAAAAGCTAGGTTTATTACCACTTCCCTCAATTTACATATATGAAATCTGTAAATTTGTGTACAGTAATAAGGGATTGTTTAAAAGAGCGTATGATGTAATCTCTC
Source organism: Dasypolia templi (assembly GCA_963555695.1). NCBI lineage: Eukaryota > Metazoa > Arthropoda > Insecta > Lepidoptera > Noctuidae > Dasypolia > Dasypolia templi. The sequence continues at coordinate 22,600,473 of OY743157.1, forward strand.
GGCCAACAAGAGATCCCCACAGACTTATATTAAAGGAAAATCCTAATTCAGCCAAGTATGCGAAAAGCTGCCTTGTGATGTGTGCACGTATTAACAACAAAATACCAAAAGAACTAAAATTACTCAATAATACTAACTCATTTAAAAACAAACTATATAAATGGCTGAATGGACAAAACTTTTATGACATTAAAGATTTCTTCAACATGAAAATATAAAATGGGTATGTACAGGTAGTTAATAAACATGTAAATGATGTATGATCTTAATGACTATCATTGTATCACCAATTATTCTGTGAAATTGTATAAGTTCACCTTTAACTTGTGTATTAATTATTCAGCATACCACGAATAACCACTAGTGCGAAATAAAATTGCGCCTCATCTCCAACTTACAGTAACCAACCATCTGAACCATCCCTATTACAAAGAGGGTTGGATACAATAAGTGGATTGAATGAGGTAGACCCCAAACTGTTTCATCTAAAGGAACAGGGTTAATTATTGCATAATTTCAATTTTATTGCATTATATATTACTCATATGGATGACTTACTGCTAAACAAAACAGAATAAAAATACAAAAAAAGTACCGAAGTGTGACTGTCAGCTTTTGGCTTTTACCCTTGTCTCACGTCCCTTCTATGTGGCCCACTCCTTGAGCGCAGTATCGTGCTCAGTGAACGGAAATAAATTCATGAACAAACAAATTAAGTGCTTAACTATTGTTTGTGCAAGTGCTAGCAAGGTAGAAATAGCGACATCCGTTCGCTATTTCTACCTTGCGCGCCCTTATTTGAAGACAACAACCCAAATAAGGCATAAATGCTTTTGCCTTTGCTAAAATGGTGCCTACAGTTCTATTCTACTTTGTTTTCCTTTCCTCCTTTCAGCAATTCCTCTGAACACAGACTTGCGCCTGAAACTCCAGTCCATCATCATCAGCCACACGACGGGAGACGTACAGTCTCTCATTACTGTTACTGCGGACACCAAACAGTTCCTGACTGTGCAGCAAGTTGAGCTTCTACACAAACTGATATCAGACGAGAGAGGTTAGCAGAGCTGTTGATAAGCATAAGAGTGACTCAATAAATTATAAATTGATAGGAATAGTCATTTTGTAGGTAATTGTGTAAGTGCAAGATAGGAAGTATAACAATACGTTGGGAATGCTTCTTTTTATAAAATGTAAGATTTCCAAACAAGTCTAATGGGTGTAAAAATTATGAATGAAGCTGTTCAGCGTTCTTACCGTCATTATGTTTTTTTTTTACTGGACCATACCTGGGAACCTTTAACCTACAATATCTTGGGTTTCAACTTCTTTAGGCGTTTTTTTTTACGATATTATGCTGTTTAAAATGTTATAACTTAAATAAGAATACTCCCATAATCCCTGTACCATTGCATTGCCCACAAGCACAATGTATTGCGTACTACAAAAACAGCGAATTTTCACTCCAAAAATTAATGTCGTTTTTCATTACTGAAAGTTACCTAATTTAATGTACAGAATGAGTTACTGCGTAGGCGACAGCTTCGTGATATGTAATTTTACACCCATTTGTTATGAAACATAGATAATGTAGTTTTCTTTGGTTGTTGTATCTCGTTTTAGATATTAAAATCTACATGTTATTGTATATTCTTAAATTAAAAATGTTGTTATAAAAATAAAATGTCTCAATTTTATTTCTCCAAAACCTCAAATGCATAGTTGTTTAATAATGATAAACCATAGTTACAAAAATGTATATTTCATTACATTTTTTTCGTATATTTTTATTTAGACAAACATATTTTTTTGTTTATGCTTTCTTTTTCTTGACTTCTATGAACACATTTGTTTAAAGACATTTTTTTAAGACTTTTTATCAGTACTACTTATGTCATCAAACTTAGGTATGACAACTTCTAGTTCTTCAGCAAAACTGACTTTATGGTCTGTTTGTACCACTTTCTCTCTGGAGCCAATCTCCTGCATCTTGACCTCGTTGCCAAAGTCAGCTGCAGTGTCTATGACAGACTTGCTTTGTGCAGCTTGAGTCCACATTTCTTCAAATTCATCCTCTTCCTCTACATCGTCTTCATCAGCACTCTTGTCACTCCTCACTTTCCCCTCATGTGTCTTCTGCCAGCAGTATTCAAATGGATAGCTGACATTCCTATTATCATCGGGAGCAACCTCAAAGCGACATAACAATGAATTGTAAGTGGTATGAACACCTTCAAGGAAGTTCACATCAATTTCATTAAAGCCAGTGATAGACTTGAACAGGTCTTCACCAGATTTCACGTCAGCCACACCTTTCTTTTCAAAGAACTGGAAAGAAAACAAAAAACATTTAAATTATTTATAAACAAACAGGAAAAACCCTAATAAATCATGATTTGTTTACAAAATTATAATTGTTGCACAATATTTTTTTCACACTATGATTATATTATTGTTTTTATGAGTCTTAGGTTTTTGAAGTTTATTTCTATCTGATAAAATGCTTACATTAGCAATATTGCGGCAATCCCTCAGCAAGAATTCCAGACCATTAGGATGGTCGGGCTGTACAGACTGGGACACATCTATGAACCAGCACTTGTTTTCCCACCACAGGATGTTGTACTCTGACAGGTCAGCATGAATCATGTGCCCTGTGTTGTACAGCTTGTGGACTGACTCCACCACCTCATTGTACACACTCAGCCATTTCTCAGGCTTCAAGATAACTTCCCTTAATTTTGGAGCAGGCTTGTTGTCCTTCCCAATGAATGACATCACCAAAATATGTTTCTTCAAACAAACCATATCAGGACAATTAATCCCAATTTTCTTCATGCGGATCATGTTATGCATCTCTTTCTCAGCCCACATATGAACAATCTTGCGTGGGTTCTGCTTTGAGAAGCGATTTTTGAAACGATAATCAGCTTCAATATACTTATCACGAGTTTTGAACTCATTCAGAGTAGTCTTAAATACTTTGATTGCACATTCTTTAGGAACTGTTAAGTCGGGATACTTGGTGTTCCCATTAGCATGTAACACAACTGATTCCTTGCCAGTTGAAATGATTCCATTGATATCCTCCAACAGCTCATTGTTAATTAGTTTGAACAGAATAAGCCTTGTAGGTTCATCAAGACCCATCTCTGCAGTGGCATGACTTTCTTTACGGTCCAACATTTTGTGTTTACGGGATTGTTGGTGTTTTGTTTGCTCTCTCAAATGATTGAACACAGAATTGGACAGTTTCATGTCGAACCCAGCTCCATCACCAGTGCACACCTCTGGAGGGAATGCCATCACACGACAAGCATTCCTCCTGCCATTGAGCACACTGTCATGCTTGGTGACCATCTCTCCATCTTTCATCACATATCCACATTTAGGCAGGCTCGCAAACTCCTTCTCATTCGTCTCGAAACGATCCCAATCTTTGTTTACCTTTCCGAAATCTTCTTCATCGGAATCCGATTCATAAATTAAATGCTTGGGCACATTGAAGTAGTTATCGTACGATATCGATACTTTAGCGTCTCCGTTGCGTTTCTTCTCCACCACCTTGAGTTCATCGTCATATTCTCTGTCGAATTGGTTTTGCAACACCTTCGCAATTATTGCATCTGAGTCACAATACTCCTTGACGTTGGATGATTCGATTTCATGCAGTAACTCGGGTGGTATGTCGGTAGACGTACTCACATGATGATCGGAGAGTTGATCGGCAAACTTTATTTCCTCCTTTACTTGGAGCCCTCGAGCTAATTCTTCAGACATGATGTCCGACAAATCTTGTATTTCTGCTGGTGCAGCAATTTTCTTCCACGGGTTCGACATGTTGTTTAAAGAAATTAAATCTATATCACAGATCTTTGAGTTAATTTTGATAACTTATTATATTCCTGTTACAGCAGGCAATTTAATTATTACACAATATGAATAAATTATTACGGACGTACACAAACCTTCCTTGGGCTGACAATTTTGACATTGAACCAGGGGGGGGACCGTCCCATATATTTGACTTGGATGAAAAGATGGTGGCTCCATCTGCATGTTGTTCCTAAACGTTGGTTTTTTTTTATGTTTATGGCATGGCTACGAGGCCTTTAGCACCGCGACTCGAGAAAAAAAAAGTTTTATACATTTAAAATATAATGTACCTTAACAATATTTATTTTACATTACACTAATAAAATTGAGCTTATTTCAGTATTTTTACAAATTGAAATACAAATGTAATTTTTTATGTACTAGCCTTTTTTTTTAAACTGGTAACTGACAAAACAAAGTTTAGCAATTTGTTTGAAATTCAAATTTCAAAATGGTAGCTACTCTCTGTGTCAGAGTATGTTAGTAGTTTTTTCCATTTTTCGTTTGTGTTTCGGCTGTGAAATCTTCCAGAAAGTGCGTCGATTTGAGCTTTAAGTTTCTCCGCCTTTCTGTGGTGACTTCGGCCCGTAATATTTGTCGAATTGATTTTAACAATTTCGCGAAAGGACGCTATTAATTTTATTGTGTTGTGCTAAATCAACATTTCTATTGAAAATGCCTAGGTTATGTGCATTTGGCTGTGCTCCCAGTGGTAAGTTTAATTTTATAACATTTTAACATCACCGGCAATGTTCTATAGATGCTTCATAACAGGACATTGTTAGTACTTCATTTCTGAAACTCTCAATATTCAGTGAATATATAATAGTGACATAGACTACAATATATTTATAAAATAAGTAGGTACCAATTAGCAGTTTCAGTATTCAGATTCTAAGTTTTAAAAAATTGTCATACTAACCATGTAAATGAAGTGATGGAACTGCTAATGCATTTAACCGGCTATTACGGTTTCGATCTCTCGTAGTAAAATGTATATCGCAAACCAACTTTGTTCGGTAATATGCATAATCAACTGCTGTTTGTAGTTTTCCACCAACAAGATTGACCCAAGCCTTAAGACGATCAGGGAACTTATCAGCATTTGGAAAACGATGCATTGGGACACCTGCAATTGGAAAGATAAAAGAGCTGTAGGCTATTTGAATAGTCTTTTAACATTTATTGATGTGCCTTCCTTGTAAGGTATGCAACCTGGGATATATGTATCATTGTTAACACCTGGCTAATAAAAGGGACACTCCAAGCGTGTAATGTATCAGCTGTGTACATCTAAAATGTATAGCTAACTTATCTGCTATTGGACCACTTGGACTTGTAGTGGTCAAAAAGATGCTTCACAACAAGTACAAATTTTATAATCATATTAAATTATTAAATCTGCGTCTTTACACTGCAGGAAGCTAACCCAATAAAGACTGATGTTACGAAAGGAATATGTACCATACCAGTCAAAAACTATTGTTATCTATGCCAAAAATTATTGTCTTGATCCATTCAAATTCATTTTTAGTCACGCGTATAATAAATATATATTAATGTAATTGTGGCTCATTTATCGGTGCTTGACGGGTAGTCATGAATTTATATTTGGTTCACTGAATATTGAGAGTTTCAGAAATGAAGTACTAACAATGTCCTGTTATGAAGCATCTATAGAACATTGCCGGTGATGTTAAAATGTTATAAAATTAAACTTACCACTGGGAGCACAGCCAAATGCACATAACCTAGGCATTTTCAATAGAAATGTTGATTTAGCACAACACAATAAAATTAATAGCGTCCTTTCGCGAAATTGTTAAAATCAATTCGACAAATATTACGGGCCGAAGTCACCACAGAAAGGCGGAGAAACTTAAAGCTCAAATCGACGCACTTTCTGGAAGATTTCACAGCCGAAACACAAACGAAAAATGGAAAAAACTACTAACATACTCTGACACAGAGAGTAGCTACCATTTTGAAATTTGAATTTCAAACAAATTGCTAAACTTTGTTTTGTCAGTTACCAGTTTAAAAAAAAAGGCTAGTACATAAAAAATTACATTTGTATTTCAATTTGTAAAAATACTGAAATAAGCTCAATTTTATTAGTGTAATGTAAAATAAATATTGTTAAGGTACATTATATTTTAAATGTATAAAACTTTTTTTTCTCGAGTCGCGGTGCTAAAGGCCTCGTAGCCATGCCATAAACATAAAAAAAAACCAACGTTTAGGAACAACATGCAGATGGAGCCACCATCTTTTCATCCAAGTCAAATATATGGGACGGTCCCCCCCCTGGTTCAATGTCAAAATTGTCAGCCCAAGGAAGGTTTGTGTACGTCCGTAATTATTTATTCATATTGTGTAATAATTAAATTGCCTGCTGTAACAGGAATATAATAAGTTATCAAAATTAACTCAAAGATCTGTGATATAGATTTAATTTCTTTAAACAACATGTCGAACCCGTGGAAGAAAATTGCTGCACCAGCAGAAATACAAGATTTGTCGGACATCATGTCTTGACATTGACATTGGGTTTTCTATCTAGAAGTTCTCAGTAGCAGCCCAGAGTCTGGATTTGCGTCAGGTTGATGGCAATAGGCTCGCCACCTATTTGAAGGGACTTTAACATAACTGGCGAAATGCGGGTGTACCATAGGTACCCCTCTGCCTAACCCTTCTGGGATTACAGGCGTGATGTTATGTTATGTCTTGTAGGACAATTATCTCCTCGGGTGTCGTAATAAGGCTAAGGGCTCAAGAGTAACTACAACATGTAGTAACTACAAAAAAATTACATAAAGGGGGCTATCTTACAAGTCAAGACTGGCAAATGCTGCTAAATTATCCCAAGATACTGCATTCCAGCAAGTTGTCAAAAATTTGAAAACACCGGCCCAGCTGTTTGTCCATATGCAACTGCAATCGGCAAAAAAATCCAAAGGTAGGCGGTTTACTATGGATGAAAAAATACTTGCATTGTCTATGTATAAGAAAAGTCCAAAAGCCTATTCTTTACTTTATAAATACTTTACACTACCTTCAACAAAGGCAATGAAACGTTTGCTAAGTCAAATTAAACTCCATCCTGGCATTAATCCTATTGTATTCAATAAAATTAAGAAAACAGTACTTGAAAAAGATGCTGCTGATCGTTTGTGCAGTCTTATGTTTGACGAAATGTCTGTAACACCTCAAATATTTTATAATAAACAGAAAGATGCATTTGAGGGTTTTGCCACAACCAAAGACAATAAATTTGCCGACCACGCTCTCGTTTTCATGGTGAAAGGTTTAAAACACAATTTTAAACAGCCAGTAGCATATTATTTTACCAATGCCTTACAAAAAATAGAGCTGAAAACACTCATAAAATGTGTAGCATCAGAGGTGCAAAAATCTGGTTTAATTATTATAAACAGTGTATGTGATCAGAGTTCTGTAAATGTAGGGGCAATAACGGATTTAATTAATGACACGAAGGCGAGTTATTTGCGGCTAGGCAAAGAGTGGCGCCATGATCTTTTCAGGGTAAATGGTCAGAAGATAATACCGTTGTTCGATGCTCCCCATTTAATCAAAGGAATAAGAAATAACTTACTCACTAAGGATATGGCGTACACCTCTGATAATAAAGTTAATATTGTTAAATGGGACTATTATCAGCAGGTATACGCTGCAGATAAATCCAAAGGGGAGCTTCGACTACTAAATAAAATAACAGAAGAGCACATTGTCCCTGAAAAAATTAATAAAATGAGGGTAAAATCCGCGACCCAAATTTTCAGCCACAGTGTCGCTGTGGTAACAGACCATTTAATAGCTAGAGGAGATTTGCCCAAAGAGTGTAAACAATTAATAGAAATAACATTATTACTAGACAATTTGTTTGATACATTAAATGTTAGTAGTTTTTCAATACCCAATGGTAAAATGTATAAAGGGCCGATTAGGAGGCACTCACCTCACCACCAATTATGGCTAAAATCGAAAGAAATATTGAAAACTGTGAAATTTGTTCAGAAAAAGATTACTGGTAATAAAGTACGATTAGTGGAAACGACTATACCATCTGTAAAGAATTTAATTAAAACTATCGAAGGCATGGAAGCAATTTGCAAGGTGTTGTTTGATAAATATGGTTACGATGCAATATTATCACGGAATTTTAATCAGGACCCTGTAGAAAACTTTTTTGGGAATATCAGAAGCTATGGAGCCAGAAATATTGCCCCAAATACAATATCATTTGAAGGGGCATATAAAGCACTGCTATTAAATAATTATTGTACTCCTCATTCAAAAAGGGCAAATTGCGAAGAGGACACCAACAAGTGCCTACAAACTCTTAGTTTTTACGTCACAGAAAAATGTGATGCGACTGATGTTCCCAAGGAAGACAACATTAATTTTACTACTAATGTATTAATTGATTACTGCAAAGAGTCTGATGCTGGTCAAAGAAATTATGTATGTGGTTGGGTCCTGACTAAATGTTTGAAAAATGTTGCGAAATCATGTAAACATTGCAGAAAAGACCTTTTAGATAAGAATAATGAAAACATTAGTAATAATAGTTTCATAAACGCAAAAGAATATGGTAATAAAAAATGGTTAAGTTATCCAAATGAACTCTTGCAAAATTATTTCCATGACCTGCAAAATATGACAGAATCTTTTTTAATAAAAAGTGTTCTGAAACAAAATGTTCTTAAAACAATTAATTCGTTTGCAGATGTTTTAGTGGATACCCCTTTTAGCTGTAGTATGCACAAAGAAAAATTAAAAGATTATTTCTTTAATTTAACAGTTAGTGTCTTACTACATAGTTGGTGTCGATCCGTTAATCGTATTTTAACAGGAAAAATAACATATAAAGGAGATGACGAAACAAAAGTTTTTGCAAAATTGTATTATGATAAGCATAAACATAATAAAAATAAAAAATGACATAAACATTTGACTTGTTTCATTTCACATCATTTCTCTTAGAGACAAGCCTACATGATATATCAACGGCATATCAATGGTAACAAAACTAGTAAAAGTAGATCCTGTCTTCTGTAAAACCTATGATACAAAGCCAGTTCTGCTTAAAATGGTTTTGTTACCTTTGATAAACTGTTGCACCGTACCTACAACTACAAAAACCTGGATAAAAAAAAACCTGTATTAGTTCGGGCACAAATTGTAGACGGCGCCACTGCGCTTATTGGCATAAAAATGACCTAAGATGGCACTCTTTACCCGTCTAATTATAGTACTCTTTGCATTGAACTCGTTTGAAGTTTTGAACATGATCATGAACATGTCTGTCTCTTTTGTTTCAAAGAGCGAGTGAGATGGAAATGAAATTCGCAATGGAACTAACTGAGAAAGCATATTTCTATGCCAAAAGTCAAAAGTTTTAACTTATAGCAGTGACAGAACTGTGCCAAAGTTGCCCTACTTTTACCTTTGGGAAAAACGCCAGAGAAGTCCAATTACCTAATTTTCTTAATGTGTTATAATTAAATTGTTTGCAGGGATATATTTTAAGTTTCGTAGAGCTCATATGGTATGCCGCCTTACATATTGTTGACCCTCCAGGGCCTCCGGTATTATGTTTTGGAATAAAGTGAACACTCAAGAAGGGTTCCTGTAATTAAGTTTGGGGTCTTAGTATCTGTGGGGGTATTTTCATGAACTAGTGGGCAAGGGGACGTGAAAATAAAACTGTTTTAGAACTTGCCCCCTGTTGCAGTGTAAGAAACTTTATTTCTTCCAAATTTCAAGTTTAAGATTAGTACTTCTTGAAAATAGCAGTTGTGAAACGAACGGACAGACAGAGCAAGTAACAAATGTTCTTTTATCACTATTTTGATACGAACCCCTTTTTTTTTGGGTGAAAATCATCGAATGACTTCTCCCGCTCTGAGTGGAGCGGGAGGGCGTGTCAGACTTTTACTGACTAAAACCTACCCGTGTTCCTTCAGTTGCACGTGCCAGGGCCTTGGTTTCTCTTTCGAATTCTCCGCGAACTTGAGGCGCCGGCCCTATCGGACCCCGTCATTTCGTGCTGATATCTCTTAAGAGACGCGCGTGGAATAAGACGCGCCGTCGGCGTCGACCCGGGCCTGGTCCTTACCGGACGGCTAGCTACCGATAGCGCCGCCGATCGCCTCCGCGAGGACACGGCGGTGCTTCACCCAAGCTGGGCAGACTTCCACCGTGTCCTCCGGGCGATCCACACAATGGTGACACTCGACATGGTGGTTTCCTCCCGGCCTAAGCGAAACAGGAACCTCCCGAAACAACCGTGTCCGGTGAAGACCTGTGTCAGGCGGAAGGTAAGGACGCTGTGGCGTGGCGCCTCTCCAATCACTCCTCAAAGAGGGGACTTATCGCAGCTATCGTGGCGTGCCCAGCACTGGGTTACGACAATCGCACCCTCCATGTCGCCATGAGATCCCGCCGGAGCACTGTCCGCTGAACCGTGATTTCTCGCGGTAGCGGAGTTACACCTCGGCGTTTTGCCTCCTCGTGCCACTACCATACGTGTGCGAGGGCTTTTGCCTCCAGATCCCATGGCGGCAATCCGGCAAGGAGGCTCACCGCCTCGCAGGAGACCGTGCGGTATCTTCGGACCAGCCGTATGTTCATGACCCTTTGGGATGCGTTCAACCGGCGGGCTAGTCGGCTCAAAAAACGCGTCCACACTGGTGCCCCGTCAAGGGCCATGGATCACACGACCCCCGCGTAGAGCATTCGGCCGTTGGACCCCCTAGATTGGGCTGGAGCCGCTTCAAGGCAGCCCCAGCTCCAGTCTGGGAGCCAAACGTCGGAAATGCTCCACGAAGTTCCACCGGCTTTCAAGGACGAGTCCTGGGTCATCGTTGACTCGACGGCGTTGTGAACCCCTCCTGCCGTTATCTGGGAACCCGACTGTGGCGCGTTCCTAGGACCATAAAACATATGGCGTCGGACTTGTGCAGGGCCACTTCGAGTCCCACTTGCCGGATCCTCTCGACGATTGTCGCTTGTTCGACCGCCGCCTGGTGCGACCTCCTTTTTGTTTTTTCCACCCCTTTAATTATTATTAGTAGGTAATACGCCACCACGAAGGTGCAATTAAAACGCTTTTAAATCTTGATAAAATACCACTGATTTTCTAATGATGTACGTATTTGCTATAAAACCCTACTTCAAAATATTCCGTCTATCTCGAGGACGGAAGCCCGCCAGGAAGGCTCCCGGGCTCCCGGCACGTGTTAGCGAGGTTCATTAACTCTGCCTACTCCATCAGCATCATATTGCATGCGTGATCCTATGGTGATTTCTAATGCAGTGTGAATTTGGGAGACTCGTAAAGGATAATATCAAAAGTATGTTGGTATAGCTATAAATCGGTAATACCAAGGATCCATAATTAATGTCTTTCTCATGCTCTTTTTATTCCTTTTCAAAGATCATAATTGGCCTTCAAAAAGTTCTGTAGTGACTGGTTTTCAAAGAGTGTTACTAATCAATTTAAAGGACACTAAATGAAACCACAGAATAGATTTTCCATTTATATTTTTAGCTTAACATTTACTTTGCCGCTTTCTTGCCACCGCCGCCGCCAGTCTTTACGCCGCCGCCGCCGCCGGCCTGTTGCGCTTTTAGGACCTTGACGATCTTCTGTTCTTCAATGAGGAAAGCTCTGACGATGCGCTGCTTGACGCACTTGTGGCAAAGCACACCTACAATAAACAAGTTATTAGGTAAAAGTATTATTGGCTGGTGTTTGCCACTCCAAGTCCAAGCTCGTATTTTGTGTAAGGGAGAAATTGTTGAAATTGCAGTTTGTTTAATGCAAACAAATGTATTTTCTTTGTTCTCTTTACCTCCATAGACACGCTTAACGGTCTTCTTGCGGTAGCAAAGGCGAGAACGCTCAGCAGGCCTGGCCGGCTGGATACCGCGCAGTTTGCTCTTGCACTGGCCACACCTCGGGATCTTCTTGGGCTTTTTCACATACTGGTAGACCAGACGTCCACCTGGAGTCCTTACTCTGAAATTTTAGAAACATTTGGCTTTAGAAATTTTGACTTGAGTGTTCTCGCTCAAAAATATGTAGAATTGGTAAGGGAAAATATAAACAGCTAGCATTTGCCCATGGCTTTGCTTGTGGAGGTCAAAAATTGTACCTTTAAATTTTTATGGGTATGTACTCGGGGAATAAAAAGTATCCCATGCTATAATCCAGATCATGATCTCCCTGTGTGACAAATTTCATGGTAGTCTGACCAGCCAATAAGGCGCGAAAGGGTAGGAAGTATGGATAAAAGCACAAAGACAGTGCATGTTTTAGAAAACCTTGAAATCATAAAATAATATCAATATGCAAATAGCAACTTCAGAATGTGGGACTAGGAATATTTCTAGACAGAACTTTATCATGAACTCTGAATTACTATGAGGAATAGACTAAAACATTTATGACCAGTCTTTCGTTCAAAGAACAATAACTAATCATAACCTTTTTCAATAATTACACTGAATATTGTAAGCCAGACAAAACATTGTTTTGGGTTTTAGTTAGGCACTTACTATTATCACAGCAAGTAAATACAAATAAACGTATAATGTAGTAGGCAGTCAGTATTAAACGCCAGACATTAATGAGATACACTGGATGGTCTGAGAAATAAGTGTTGTCAGACAACACTTCGGTACAATTTTGAGGTTAACTTGTAAATAAGACAAAAGTAAAACTATTGATAAATACTTTACTAATGGGAATTACGTCATGTAATTAGCTAGTTCGAGCAGTAATTTATTAAGTAATATACGATAAAATACTCACATTCTCCTTTGATTTGACTTAGTATTGTACGACAAACGTCGTCTAAACGTAAGCCGCTGTACCATTTTGGAGCTGAAATATGAAAGAAATTGTAAGTAACACGCCTCCTACTATTTAAATCACTATGGTTATTGCGAATATCTTAAAACTATCATGAGATTGAGATAGATTTTATTAAATTATTTTCGTAACACACAAATCCCAACCTATCTGACAGCTGTTGACAGGAAAAGAAAAACAATTGGGTTTATGGCAACATTCACAAATTGCACAGATAAAGTAAATAGCCAACAATAATAGCCAAGTAATATATTGATAAATTATTATTAATATAGTAACACGAATAAGTATTTCATCAATATAAATATCATAAATGGAAATTGCATAGCTCCGGGAAATGTCCTACTCCTAGGTCTTTCCTGAAACATGTGTTATTTTGGACTACTTTTTTGCCTTTTAATTTTCAGTATCTAGTAGTTGTTTCTAATCTTCATTAGCTAGTTATAAATAATTATTAGTTAATAACGGTTCCATGTAGTAGAATGAATGTTGATTTAGCAAAAACATCAATTCCTTATTTTCAGAACGCGTATCCATAAAACAGTAAATAGTTTTTCTATCGGGTAATAATTTGTCAGAAATACAAAATGGCTATCACTGTGCAATGTTTGTGATGTTTTCGAGTGTATAAAGTTATCAGAAGTGAAATTTGAGTGAATTCTTTAGAAAATGGGTAAGTTAATCATTAATTTAATGAATTTATACTTTTCTTTTCTTTTTTCGGTGCTTAAGTCAGGTGTTTATGATAGACTTAATCCATTGAGAGAAATGTTGTTATTGAAATGAAAATTGCGAATAAGTTTAATTCTATGCAATGTATGGTAAGGATCCGGTTGAAGTGTCATTCTTGGAAAGAATGTAAATTTTCTCAATTCGTACTTATGTGGCTCGTAATAACTCAGTAGGTAGTTTGTCAGCTCAGCCAGAATACTTTACTATTTTGTATTACGTTATAACTATTATTAACTTAAATGCCTGTATGTTTCTGATTGTAGCAGTAGATATTTCTTCCCTTTGAAAAGTATCACGATTAAATTTCTTCTGCGTGAAATGTTACATCTTAAAGAGTTCAAATAGTTCTCAATAGATGCCACTACCAGTCCAATGCTAATATGTCCCTAACATGTTTATAAAAGCTTTTAAGCACCCACGTACTTGTAAACATTAGTCTCATTAGATTTGTATTTACGCCTCTATTTAGAGGCTGCTAGGCCGTCTTTGCAGGCCCATTTTCATAACTTATAGTTTTGATTAATTTCTTTGACCATCATTCAGTCACTTGATCCTCAAAACGCCTCGTCGAGAACATACAAGCCCTGTTTATAAAATTCTTGATTTGTGTCATCACTACTTAATCTACATCAGACACAAATCAAGAATTTTCATCAGACAATCGATACGCCGCTACCGGTTGTTTAGGACCTAAAAAAGATCTGCTGAAAATGGGAAAGTCCAATAATCCTATTTACATAGCATTGTGAAAAAATAACGAGAACCTCTCGTGGTGTTCTGTAGTTTCTGCCTACTTTCATGGAAAGAAGGCGTGAGTTTATTATGTGTTTAAGTAACTTCTACGAGGCTTTCGACAGAGTAAATCACGAAATATTGGTGGTTAAAATATTACTGTATCATACATTGCAAATTGTCGAAAGCATTACGAAATATTCATACTGATAAAAAAAAACTTATTCTGTCATCAATCATGTACAACTTAACACTGTGCAGGGATGGTATGCCCAAAGGCTCTATTCTTGGGCCGAGTCGCCATCTAGTTCAGAGTACCATAAAAATAATGCGTTTGTGTCCTGGACAGACCATACCCGCATAGTTACTGCTACTCTTCGAGCGTAAATTGAACTCTCAGCAGCCACTGAAAATGTCTTAAAAGAAAAGCCGATAAAAGTTTAGTATCGTTTGGCAGGAGGAAGGGGTGGGGAGGTGGTGGGGGGGAAGGAGGGGGGTGCTCCGTCCCCCCTGGTACCACTCCCGTGAAAAGGTAACGCACCGTTCTTGAGAAAAACTAATTATTGTAACCTAACCTCAAAACACTTAAATGTCGCTTTTCTAACGTCTCCGGCGCTGCGGGAAGTGCAACCCCTTCGCCCTTGCGTAACAAAGGATAGGCACCCATGCTAACCTCCGCAGCTTCGGCTTACTGGTCGCCTCCGGCGACCAGCCTCAGCCGCTACGATTCGCACGGGTGCCTATGCTTTGTTACAGCGGGCGGGGGTTGCCCTCCCTTCGCGCCTCCGGATTTTTATAAACACTCTAGGGGTAGGAGCCAAAAGACTACGTGGAGTCGGGGTGCCCCGATTCGGTTTTGGAGCAATGTCGACCTATTTTAACCATGAAGTGGGGGTGCACTAACTTCTCACAACTCTGGGAGGAACGGAATGAACGTAAACAAATGACACTGACACATGACGCAAATAGCGTTTTTTTTTTTTTTACATTCCGTTTCATCAATTTTGCACGACAGTTTACACCACAGACAATACACTAGTACAGATTTGGTTGTCAATCGCCGATTTTAACGTTTCGTTACGCTGTAATCTAATTTGAGGTTAGAAACATTTATAATTATAATTTCTCGAAAAATACGCATTACCTTGTAATAAGAGTGGTAGCATTATAATAAGGGAACCCATCCCTACCATCTTCAACCCTTTTTACCCCAAAACTCCTGCCAAACGATACTAGACTCAAGCCAAAAGCCTATTACTACAAAATCGGCCAAATGCATTTGATGTTGTTAGAAATTATTAAATGTGTGTGCCGGGCAGAGACATCACTTTTGAGAAGAAAATTACACGAGAAGAAGAACAAGTAAAATTATACGTTGTTTTCCAAAATCTCATAGCATTGAATACCAAAAAACTCTTTGCATGCCGCTTACATGTGATGTTTCGTCTCCACGCTCCTTTAAGCAAATTGTTATCCAATGCGCAGATCTTCTCGAAATTTTATGCAGATAGCCATTCGTGAGACCTAGGTATTTTTATAACATTTAACAGAATATCGGATTGATAGACATCGAATTGATTTAACTGATTTAATTAATTGCTTACCAATTTACTCCTAGGCGCCAACCTACATAAAACGGCTAAGTCTTTGTCTTGATTGGGGTACCTCATACAATAATTATTCCATTAATTTAATGGCTCAGATTATGGAAATCTTCGTCCAAACCAGATGTATTGGGATGTATTAAAAAACTGTATTTCTGTGTAAAGCTTACTTAATTTTTGTGACATGCTTAGATATAATATCCGTTATTGTAACTAATTATTACTGAAAATGCAGTTATCTGGCAGTTTACAGTTGAGACAGTATATAGGTATTAGGATAGAACTTCGAAACCGAACTTAAAAAGAAGACCAATGTCACCAGCACCTGATTGCGTAACACACCATCAATCAAAATCTGAATAATTTTGAAAGATACTGTTAATCCAATTCATGCAGATCAATTGATCAAATAAAAAAAACGAACATCTAAAGCAATAGCAACAATTTTTTTGCTCAAAAACGTATACTTCTGACAATCTAAGAAGTCCGATTTGACGGCTATCAAAATACTTTGTGTAGTGATAGAGGAAAAAAAGGGTTGCTTTAAAAACCTACTCTCGAGACAGATTGATTTATCATACTTCGAGTTTGTAATCGATAATTTATTTACATTGCCTATAACTGATTCTCAAGGCATATCGTTTTATGTCACGTACGAGTTTGTAATATTTAACAGATACTTATATATAAATCCCAGCTAAGTTTAAATTTGGGTTAGTTTCAAACCCAAACCAACCCGACATACGGATGTTTTTCGCTTTTTGGATGTGTGACCGGAAGGCCCGTGCTTTTCCTTTATATTTTTTTGCCAATTCCAAGCGCTTGTTGTTTGTTGTACTTGGTTTACTTCTATAAGAGGCTTATTTGCTGACTCTTGTTCAAAGTACTCGTGCAACTTCTTAACTCAAACTCAGCATTTATTTCAATTAAACCATTTACAGGCACTTTTGAATTGTTAAGGAGTCGGTCAGTCAGAAATATGAAGCTAGTTAACCAAGTCACGATGTTGAGAGTACGTCCTCTTTTAGACATGTTGACGAGTTCACACGATAACACCAAAATCACGTAATGCGTAATCAAAGTCCAGAATTAGTAAGTTAAAGTAATTAGTAACGTTCCTAGTAGTATATTCGCTCAATGCGTTCACTGATCTATCAGCAACTTGTGTGCTCAAGTGGACCCGCATTATCAAGCATATAACAGAAACAGTCCAAAAGTAATAGCCGAGTCAGAAAATATTACAAAAACCAGTAACACAGAAACGTCCAAGATAGTGAGAGACTACGCGGAGCGCTTGACGAATCAATGACGTGGATATTTTTTTTTAACCAAAACTTTTCCTATTTTGACATAATACATATCAAAATAAAGCTATTTTTTTATAATTATTTAACAAGTAACTTGACTCAAATATTATGTGAGTAACAATATTTCTTAACAACTATGTTAGTAATCTCCTACACACTTAACCTAACACTGCCATATACTACTCTGTGTAAAAAGTATCGGGAATATGTCAATAAAAAGACCCGCGTAAAAGAGGTCGTTCTAATTTTTTTACTGCAGGTTGGTAGCACTGTACTGATTTAGCGCGCAAAATTTGAGCGGGATCTGTCATTTAATTTGTTTTAAACTACACTGTTTGTTGGTCATAGTTTTGAGTCCTCGGCGATTGTCACTACAAATGTTGCGAAATACCTACGGCGAATCGTGTATATCGAAAACAAGGGCTTATGAATGGTATAAGGCTTTTAAAGAAGGCCGAGAAGTAGTAGTAGACTTACCTCGTTCTGGTAGACCTTCAACCGCTACGACCAAAGAAAACATCGACAGAATCAAGAAGCTAGTGCTTGAAAATCGACGTATGAGTCTGAGAGAGTTGGCTAGTGAGGTGAAAATATCTTTTAAGTCCGTCCACAACATTCTCATTGACATTTTAGGCATGAAACGCGTCGCCGCTCGACTAGTTCCAAAAGAGCTCAATTTTGTTCAAAAAGCGCAGCGAAAGCATGTCGCTGAAGACATGGTTTCCCGAGCTTCTACGGATCCGACCTTTATGAAACGTATAATAACTGGCGACGAGACATGGGTTTATGAGTACGACATGCAAACAAGCCAACAGTCTTCAGAATGGCGTCTCGAAAACGAGCCGAAACCCAAAAAACCGCGGCAAAGTCGCTCCAAAATCAAGGTGATGTTGACAGTTTTTTTTGACTACCGTGGTGTGGTTCACTCCGAATTCCTTCCAGAGGGAGAAACAGTGAATAAAGAATATTATTTAGGCGTCATGAAGCGTTTGCGTGAGAGTATCCGCCGAAAACGTCCAGATTTGTGGCAACACAACTCATGGATGCTGCACCATGATAATGCACCATCACACACAGCCATTATAGTGAAAGAGTTTTTAGCGAAAAATTCAACAAAAGTTCTCGACCAAGCACCGTATTCACCTGATATGGCTCCGTCTGACTTTATTTTATTTCCCAAGTTAAAATTACCACTTCGAGGAAAACGTTTTGAGTCGATAGAAGCCATAAAAGAAAATTCGCTGAATGAGCTAAAGGCCATGCCGCAAATAGCCTATGAAAAATGTATGGAAGACTGGGTGAAGCGGTGGAGATGTTGTATTGCAAGCGATGGGGCCTACTTTGAAGGCGATAAAATAAATTTAGATGAATAATTTGTATTTTTTGATTTATTGACAAATTCCCGATACTTAGTACACAGAATGTATATCAATGAGAACCCCTGCTACAAGTTCAAAACCGATGCGGAAAGCTTGCAGTAGCGATCCACACACAAGCAGTCCAATCTGCTCGCGATACAACGCAGTATAATGTTGGGGCAGGCCCGCACCCGGCGCACCAGGTATGCGCATCTTTTTCGCATCGTAGCGTAGAAGCAATCAACACGAGCTTCAGCCATCCTTGATGCGCTACAGAAGCGGAACAGCCCCATCAACACCCGGAAAGCATTGTTATATTGAATGCTATGGGCGCTGTACGATTTTTAAGTGTAATCAACCCACAGGTTGCACGTGTAAAATGAGGTGCAATATGCACGAAACAAGGTTTTCTTCACTACTTTAGAACAACGTGCAAAAAAAACTGCGAGCGATCATATTAGCTCTCACCGACAGCGCCCTTCTTTCTTTTTCAATATTATCAAAGTCTTTGAGGTCAGCGGTCAAAAGATGTCCCAAATATTTCACCTTATATACCCTTACCAGCGATATACCGTAACTTGACCGGAGTTATAGCATCGGAACATCGACCGCTGACACCAAAGACCATGACTTCAGTTTTAGTGACGTTGTAGACCAATCCGTGGACAAACGCATACTCTTCACAGATGGTCACCTACCTCCTAAGACCATAAACCGAGGCGCTCAGCAGCGCCATATCATCGGCGTAACTAATGTTGTTAACACATACTCCGTCAATGTAACAGCCGGAACGCTCTCTGCTGAGGGCCGCGATCAGCTCATTGACAAACAGATTGTACAGCGTGGGTGAGGTGAACGCCCCCTGCCTCACCCCGCACTCCAACCTATACGGCTCTGAAAAGGCCCCGGCCTGATCCTGGCCGGCATTGATCTGACCCCCATACCAGCATTTGAAAGTATTTATCAACTCTGGAGGGAACTCCAGCTTCCTTTAACTTCCTCCAGAGGATACTGTATGCGACCAGATCAAAAGCTTTGGAGAGGTCGAGGAAGCAAGCATACGCAGGGGTTTTCCTATGCGAGTAGTACCTTGGTTGTCTCTTGTGAAAATTTAAATTCCTATACCACTCATAACTTTATTTTTTATTTTTGTTGTTTATTTCTCCAGATACAGTTAAATGACTACCACAGAGCATTTTTATAGTAATAATCGCTGTAATATGTAGCATTGGGCAGCCGTAGTGTTTTAATTTGCGTTTGCGTCCACTTTCCACTTGCTTGTCAGTGTCACAGCGGTGCCATAAAGTTTACAGAATAGTCAGAACACTGACTGAAATAGAGTGCCACAGACACTAAAGGCATAGACAAGAATGTTACGTCGGGTCCTGACACGCGGTTTGCGTTGGAAATTACAATTTTCTATTATTTTACTTAACATTTTATTTTTATTTATTTCATTTTAATCTTTTTCTTGGGTTTCTGTAACTGTCCGTGACTTCACAGCGGGCCCCATCAGAATACCAGAGCTGTGACACTTATTTTTAAGTGTTGCAGCATTATGCTGAGATGAGGACCTTTTGGCCTCGTACAGGACTTTGTTTAGTTTTCATTGTTTGTTATTATTAGTTTAAATTAATTTTAAAAGAGTGTCTATATTTAAGTTTTAACTATGCACTGTGCGAGTCCCAATAAATGCTTTTTCTTTCTTTCTACCTCACAGCCCACTTTAGACTCATTATGGCTCTCTCAGTTGATAGTCCGGATCGAAAACCGAACTGATTGTCGTGCACCTGAACAAAGCTATTAAATTGTTCGAGTTGTTAAGTACTTTTGCGATCACCGTTGCCAAAGTAATGGGCCTGTAGTTGTTCAAGTCCGCGATATCACCCGTTTTGTTTTAATAATGGGCACTACAATAGTTTTAGTCATATGACAAGGCATATACGCGTGACCAACACAAAAGTTGAAAAACATTGATAACACTCTTGGTAAATAAGGGCCCGCGAACTTGAGATGCTCCATGTTCAGAGCATCGTGATTGCCTCTTGACATGCTGTTGATAACACGTTTAACGTCCTTGGCTGTGAATCTCGTTATATGTGATCAGATTTTGTTTTTATATTTTTAAACATTAAAATAATACAGTGCCTAATTATTCGTTTCTCACTTTTCTAAATGTAATGTTTGTAATAATATCGGTTATTCAGAACATCGATTTTATTCGGTTATAAAAGAACTTATACTTTTATCGGTCACAAAACTACGGCAACGAACCCAAAGACATGACATTGTTATAACGTCCTGTCGGAATAATCAACGATGAATTCGTGTTTTGTGAGTGCTTTTTTCCAATATAAACTAAAACTTGGTACACACGAATGATACTCAATGTTATAGTGTACGGATAACATATGTATAATTAAGATCATGAATTAGATTTTTCGATTTCTTACGTAGACGTTCATACAAAGTTATCGCGGTATGTATAGTGAGCAACACCAAATCGGACTTCTTAGATTGACACGAGTTTAAATTACGCAATTTGAACCGTCAAAATGATAGCCATTGCTAATGTTAGTGTGCTACGCAATTACCCCACTGGTATAATCTACGAGTTTCAGAATATTACTGAGGAAGCAAAAATACTCATTGTATTAGTAGATAACGTAACGTAAAAACGTCGACGGGATTGGTCCATATGAGCTCAGGATTGAGTTGAGTGGAAAAAGAAAATGGAAGCGTTTGTCCAGTAGAGGGACAACACACAGCGATTAAGGAAACCATCTCATGCCTAAAAAAATAAATCGTTCCCCACACCTCGAAAATCATTCTCAAAAATCACATACATAAAAATTCGATACGTACGTAAACCATTTAAGTTAATACCCGCATATAAATCGTTGTAACCAATTTGGTATCCCATTCTGTGAGGGTTCACCTTTATAGGCTCATCCCGTCGATGCGCGTACGCATTCGTTATGCGCCATGTTTCATCCGAGGTGTCAGAAATAAGCCTTTATAAAATGCTCAAAGGCGCTTACGTTATACATAATTTCAACCGCGAAGAACTTGGTTCCAAGAACCGTCCGACATTGAGATGGGTCATTTTGTAATAACAATAGCCCCAGCTTCACGTAGGGCTGCCTCAAAAAATGAACATTTTAGTTGTGATCGTATATATTAAATAACGTTGTGAATCATAATTATAATGCTCATGGCATGCCTGTTGCCTAGTTTAGATCTGTGGTTTTCCTCAAATTGTATAAATTGTCACGTTTTTGTGGACCACCAAATGAATGGAAAGTTATTTTGCTCTGTGACTCACATAAATTTATTATAATGGTGTCAAAGTTCAATTTAAGCTGTTAACTTTAAGCCTATGAATAATGCTAACGTTGAATAATTTTGTGGTATTTTTGGTATTTGTGGTAGTTGTGGTGGTAGGTATGTGACGCCATAATTAATTAAAATAAGTGTTTTTTGGGGGCCCGCCCAAATAAGGCTAGTAAATACAATTAATTAAAGTTCACATGCATACTTACTAACGTAGATACTTATTTGAAACAGAAAATTTATTTAAGCATTCAGACGGTCATATAGAAATTCATCAAGATTTTTTGAGATCTGAATTCACCTAATTTGTACGACTAGTTATAAAATTTCATGATGCCAACCCTGACTGGAGATGCAGGTTATTTCTTTTACGTTTTTCCCCAGTCGAGATTCGGTGCCCGACACCTCGTGACAATGGCGCTAGCAGCGCGCCCGTCAAACTGACGGGACTATTGTTGCTTTATGCTCTTGGTACTGCTTTCCCTCTTCACCAGAGAAGTATAAGCAAAATAATCTTGATGACACAATTACGGCCTTTATCCTTAAGGAAATTAATCTCAGAATATACTCCCCATGCATCCTTAATGTTAAGCTTGCTGATGACGAAAAATTGAAAAACCTCCTTCTTTTTCCTAAAACTTAGTTAATCCAATTCAATGTTGTAGCCTTTCCTTCACTTACATTCTAAAGGCAGTACAGCCTGTTGTGACAGTAATTAATATTTTACAGCAAAAAAATGACTCAAATCCGGTCAAAGCAAAGTAAAACTTGTGTTTTAAAAGCTTTATGTAAGTTTAAAGCGCAAGCACGCCCAGCATGTGTATTATCCTGTATAATACTTGTTAAAATCCCACATAAGTTTTTATCTACTCGTGAGCTTACGCATAACATCCATGTTTTAAGTCAGTAATGTATAATTACGCCGTATTTTATATTAAATCTGTGAAACTAGGTACCTAGTTATCCTCGGCTCAGGATTGCAATTACTACAACTATTCACCTCATAACGATGCCTCTGATGTGTACTTACAACTCACTTGTAGAATTACTAAGTAAAAATAATGCGCTATTTTTTCTAAGAAACGCCTATCAGGACTCATAGACTTATTGCAAATATTTTTTTGCTTATTCCATTCTACATATTCCTATTTGTATATAATTTAATAAAAACTTTTTCTACATCCTTCGCAGAATACAATGACGGCATATCCCGCCCACTCGTGTCATGATACCTGTATAGGTACTATTGTTGCATTCAAGACGTGAAATGACGTTTGTATAATTTTATTCAGGGTACTCGTGGGTCTACCTTACTTTAAGTAGGCGTTAGTCTAATCCTCATTTCATCATCATCATTGTGCATTACGTAATGATTTCTTTCATGTTCCATTATTATCTCTTAAACGTTTTCTGAAGTCTGTAGTGTTTTATAATATAAACTGTATGTAGGTACTAACGTAGTGTTATTAAATGAATTACTAATCGTCTCAAGAATATTTCTAGTATTAGATCTTGAATAGGTAAACAACACTTAATGTACTCACATCATTAAGATTTTGCCCACCTACGGCCCCTTTATACTGGTTTCGAAAGTAGCATCCAAGCTAAGAAGATACAATCAAATCTGACGATAAACTAATCACATACAATATGGCCTATTAACTATAATTTTTGACCGGTAGATTGATCTAACCCGCAAAAAATCCTACAATACGATTACATAAAATTAAGAGGTGAACATGAACTGGAACAAAAACTGAAATTGAATTGATTATTGCTGGCTGGGTTCACGAGCAAAACATAAAACATTTGTAGCTGTACAGAAATGTAATATCGTTCATCTTAATGTCCTGATGCGGCGTGACGAATCGGAAACTCGGATTGATGCGATCACGTATTAAACCGATTCCCTTCCAAGTGGTCATTATAACAGCGATTTACTCGTATTTTTACACCAGGAAAATAATGCTCCGAAAAGAGCGGTTGATGTGAGAGTAGTGCTTTTGGCGCAATAAAAGAAAAAGGAGTAAAGTGAAAATGCCATTGGTACGAGTACTCTATCAGTTTATAGAAAACTCACGTATCCAAACATCAATCTAACAAGCCAGCTTTGAAACCGACTTCAAAAATATATTTAATTCACACCTATATAGATTTTTTTTTGCAGCAAAAATTATTTGCGTTGGTCTCGCCTTACTGTCTTCTCTACTACTTGGTCTGCGGAACTACGAGTATATCAGTGCTTTGGTATAATCTATATCAATGATTCAAATCGGCATTGCATTATTACTTCACCGGTAATCATTACTACTGCTTTAATCGTTGCAAATCGAGATGCTTGCAATGATATTTTTATGAAATTTATCATCGTATATGATCAAGTTGTGTTAATTGAATTTGCGGACTATCGATTGAGTTCTGCTAAAGAAGTTTTAATCTAATCTTTTTAATACCTCTATCACACCACTTCTTTCTTACACCGTCTCTTTGTGCTCAGTCACCGCTTTTCGGAGCTCATACACATTAAGTAAAATGAATTGATGTAAGAGTACGGCTCGATCGCTCCATTGCTTGATCTGTGTATCAATAGGAAATCATTGCCATTGTTAGGCCTAAGAGCCAGGCGGCTTTGTGACTTTATCCTATCTAATAATTTAAATCTACCACTTGGAAATTCATTTATAGTTTTAAAATGCCCACCTTTATCGTTACATCTTTCACTTAGTATTATTACCTGTATCTTAACATAATGGTCTATTTCGGGCGGGAAATCTGATCTCCAGATAAACATGAAGACGGTTGAGATTTTACAGTGTCATTGCTCGGTCGTTGAAGCGAAAAAATATGGTTGGAGGACAAAAATGCAGCAAGTTTCCATAATAATCTCATCGCACGTCACGAGTTTGGTACATATTATTTCTGTACAAATCCACGCACACGTTTGTTTACAAGTCGCTGACCCGAACAGAAAATACTAAGAGCGTATTGTTGTAAGTATAACACAGTTTACAATCTAGGGCGTTACCCCTCTAAAATGAGCTATTTGTTTAACAACAAGTGCTGTTTGGATTATAACAATGTATCGCATTCCGATGTATTTCCTTACTGGTAACACTTTCAACTTGGTGGACGCCTTATTCGACGGTTTAGTCTACTTGAACTATTTCGAGGCACTGTTTGACAAGGCGAGCAGGAATGTTCTTTGAAGTATTGAGCACGAGTTATTAAACTGTATAAACATGTAAAACAGAACTGATAATCAAAAGGCCTCAACATGTAATAACAAATCATCATCTGTTGACGTAAAAATACTTGTGACACGTAATGAATTCACGCTGGTTCCGAGTTCAGTTGTAAAATCTGTTTCCTTTCATAACATATGTAGCGTACATTCAAAGTAGTATTCACATGCTGCTATCGATGAATTTTAATCAGGGACGCATAATGTAGGCGTTGCACTCCTCGTTGGCGTTGGAGAATTAAAAATCAACGAGATGCGGCGATAATACGGTCGAACGTAGTGTGAGCACCGATCTCCTGGCCACAGCATTATTATCGCTAGTTTAAAAGATTATCAGACTGGTATCAAAATATCGAGTTACAAGAGCGACCACTTCACGCGCTAACTTAATATAATTATGCGATTGGATAAGATAATAATATATTAAGTTTTGCGGTATCTAGTCGAGAAATAATTTATCGCCCTATGTAATCGTGTCTGACTTGTATCTTTCCACTTATGTGTGTAACGTTTCTCTTGCAATACCATTACACGTTGTTTCTGTGCAGTCTTGTAACAGAGCATCAGTCCATAGCATCCTTGGTATTAGTTAGCTGTACGTGTACCCCACTCGTAGGCACTTCTGCCGTACGCCTACGAAGGTCTTACATAACTGAAAACAAACCGTAAATCTTGTCGCGTTGAAGGATGTTCGGATCACATGTGCGATGGTACGATAATCCTGTTATTTATTCATCCTTTCCATGCCCTTAATTAAACGTGGGCTTACCATCCAATAACACTGACACATTAGATGGTATTTATTTCGGGTACTACCCCAAGGATTCCTTTCAAAACGTTAAGCTCTACTTAATGACCTCTTTCCGTTTACAAATCGGGGGTTTTAATGTTTTCTTAAGAATTTGTGCGGTTCAATTTTTTTTTGTCATGTTGATTGCTCTACGTACTTACTCATGGTTTTTGTTGTGGGATGGCGCGGACGGCGTCGCACGAATGGTATCAAATAATAACGCCTTCAATTATTGGGATGTACATAGTTACATTTCTTTTGCCACTACAAAACGAAGTAGTTGATGGCATTTATATATTCACGCAGCAGTACGTGGATGGTGTGTTATTAGTGTTGCAATAGCGCCGGAAGGGTATCTCTCAAGCGTCATATTACTTGCTTTGCTCTGTTCGTGCTATCTGGAGTTTTTGCGGTCGAGCGGCCAGCCCTGGTGCCTGCAATTTGTTCGTACGTGCGAAAAGGAATTGCTTCCCCTAATTGCAGTTTGTGCGCGCACTGCGTCGACCATTTTATTTACTTCGCATTGCATTACCTCCCGTCGAATTTACTTCTCGGAAGGGATCTATTTGTCCCCATTTTCCTCGCTATAGCCGAATACTGAAGTTGAACGTACTGAAATCCTTTTGGTAGAGTTTTTTTTTGTTATGAACAGTTATTCGAACTAAGTATTCTCTTTCGATTTTTGTCACAGACTGTTTTAAATCGTATCTGCTCTTATAAGGGTCTCCAGCCATCAAAGGCACGTGGGAGTTACGGCCGTGCTTATAAGGCATTAAAATAGACGCCGGCGAAGCGTGCGGATTGACACTGAATGGCGAATGTTGGCGATGTGCAGGGTTCGTGGTTAACTCGATGGTACACGTCGTTTTTTGTTGTGCCGGGCTTTGCGAACGAAATTACGCCTCGTTCGGCGCCGCGCGGCCGCTTCCACTCCTCTTTTTAACATGGTCCACGTCGAATTTTATTATTTTTATTTAACACCTGCGCCCGGTAATCTGTATTCGACGATCTCCCGAACGCTTAACTCTTTTTGGGCGTGTTTTTGTGTCGGGGAACGCCGATTTATAGCGTTCATGTTTTGTCCACCCAAAAGTGACGTTTAATTTTCGTTGTCGCACCGCACCGTTCATAATAGATTATATGCGCCCTTTGATTAAATTCTTTTGTGGCATCGCTTCAAAATCACCTGTTTTATTTTTGTTAATTAAAACTAACGATAGCTCGCAAGTCGAGTGGTATTGTTCGATAATCACCCTGCCAAAGAAATTGAGCACACATTCATAAATCCGACTTCCATTCATAAAAACAGAGTCAAGTTGAATCGCTAGAAATGCGTAGGTCGTCGTATTTTTTGTTCCCATGTTCAATTACATCGATTTGTAGCAATAATTGTATGGGTCTAAACGCTAATTGCTACCGGCACGCGGACGGAGCGCGATGGGCGAAGCTGCGCCTGCGCCACTTACCCCTGTTATTATCTAAATGCACTGCTGTATACCTGCCAAGTTCCCAGCGCTTCTCACTATACGCATTAATATTTATAAGAATATTCACTTTGGTGCATCTTTAGCTTCTGTAGACTATTTTAGAATGTATTATTGGGTTTAAATTTATTTATTAAATATCTGTTACCATTCTCGATATTCTTGTTTAGGAGAGATATGTAGCTATTTTGCAGTGCAGGAAAATGCCCAAAGTGCAATAAAAATTAAAATAGTTTTGTAATTAAAATTGTTCATGATAGCGTGATTTCAAACTATAAACAGACCAATACCATAGAGTCTTGATGCCTTCAATCTTTACACTATTTCATTGCGTGATGATGTGATATCATAGAGCCGACGAAAAAACGTCTATCTGGCAAAGTTCTAAGAAACCAGCATTAATTAAAGTCTACAGTCTACACGTTCCTACCATGCACTAATTGCCAACCAACACTTTGGTTTGTGATCGTGACCCCTGCATTATCTACAAACAGTTTAATACTCCAGTTTATTAATTATGGTATCGAATAACGTTAATTACGGATTAATTGCATTGCTCGTGTTCGTTTATCTTAAGTATAATGGTATTTTAACGTAACATGTTGCCTACTAATTACTACTAATAATTATTCAGTAACCATATTTACCATAATCTGAATATTATGATTTCAAGAAATATTTAATATTTTTGCCTCATACGATGAGTTGGTAAAAGTTTCATTATAAACACATTGGTTGGTATCCTTATAATATTGACGCAAGAGCGGTATCTTAAGATTGATACATTTCGTAATATGATCGCCGTCCTTTTGCAGCCGTACCTGTGGTATTGATCAACCAATCGGTATTCCTATCCGACCTCGGATATAATAAAATGAAATCTCTGCATGAAAAAACGCGGCTCCCCGGCGCCTGCGTCGACCTTCGACTACACACATTAAATTAATGCTGACTGCCTTATTTCTATAGCCTTAGGATTTCTTTTTGAAATATTCTATAGCAAATATAAGATAGTTAACATATAAATCATATTCGCCATATGAATACGTGTTTTACACAAATATACAGCTTGAAATGGGATAAATATATGTTTTTTTCCCAATGAATAATGGCTGACGGTTGAGGCGGGCTCATCCTAATTGTGATTGCCATTAGGTGTTGCATTAAAGTGACGAAGGTGTTCCTTAGGTAACAAAATGAGATGATAAAGAGCCATTTGTAAAAATATCTTAGGTGTTATTCATGTAGGTTTATAATAAACCGAATGATATTTGATGCATTGTGGGCTAAGACCACCACAGCATTGGTTTCTGAAAGCGTCTAACGAGTTCACGGACCGAAGACCCGGGCGTAGATAGCGGGAGGAACTTGACGCATAAAGGATGGATTGGTCCATATTGTCAAAAAGGAAAAGGAGGCCTTTGCACGGCAGTGGGAAAATACAGGCTGATTATTATTTATTATTGCATGATATTTATGTTTCAGAGATGATTGATGAATAAAAATAATAAGCACGACTTCCACTTATGCATTTTTAACACAATTTTGAATACTAATCGTATTCTAGAATCATATAACAACTCAATAGGTCCAAGTTAAAGCAATACCATACCTATCAGGATATTTACAAAATAATTCACACACTACAGAATTAAATATGAAATAATAATAATTTACTGACATTAATATCTAATAAGTTAATAAAACGCATAGTTTATAATATTTCATTTTAATTAATAAAATATTATTAGGACAATCATAAATACTATCAATTTAGCTAATGTCTATTGGTCTATTCATTCGTCGGCTCTATCAAAGTTATAGCTTTTTTGCCATTTATAACACAACCCGCGCTTTTTTGGGCAAAGCCATTCATTATGTAAAAATATATAAGATTCGGTAATTAAAGAGGAGCCATGAAATAATATATGTCTACCGCCGGAAATACCTTGTTGTTGTAATTGCAAATTAATACAGAAACACTATATCTCGAACGCTTTATGTTAATGAGCAGTTCTTCCATAGAATTGGAAGTTCAAATATTTGGACACAATCGTGTCCATCGGCTGCTACTAAACAAGCTTTTACTATTATCAGCACCGGAAGTTAGGTCTGTCGTTCTATTTTAAACGTGTGTAACAGTTATTTAACGATGACTTAAATGATCTTTATCTTTGAACGTTTCTTCAAAGAACTGCACAGACTTTGAGTTTTATTCGTCTCAAATTAACATTTTCTCGCTAAGAATGTACCTACCTATCGGTACCTATTGAAGTTCTTCGTTCTTAAGTTTCGTACACACTGGCGCGACGCCACAGCGAGACACAAAGGCACCGCGTGTCGCGCGACGAGCGGTGCCTTTGTGTCGCGGTGTGGCGTCGCGCCTGTTTGAGTGAGCCTTTTTGTGGATGAACATACAACAAAACTTTTATATACCGTACCTACTGAAAATACTAAGATATTTTTCAATACGTTTCGAACGAACAGTATTCTTTTTGTAACTTTCAATACTCACTGATTAAGATAAGAGCAATGCATTTAACATCAACTCTCCCTGCTCCTCGCATAAGCTTAGTTTACATTTCCTATAAAATAAAATCTTCCGTTCGAAATGGCTTTGTCCGCACTGATACAACAGTTTGATTGACGTCCAGGTTACTTCGTTAGAGCCCTCTTCAAAAGCGCATTGTGCGCTTACACACGACCGTATCCCATGTCTGAGAGCCACTCGTAAATACTACCGTCTCATCTCCATTTACGACGTGTCATTTTTCTTGTGGTCCGACCAAAATGATGTTATTTGACCCTCTCCTCAGCGCAGGGTCTTCTAACACGCACTCTTATTGTTCAAAAACTGAACTGCATTGAAAGCAGTGTTTTGTTCTTTTTTCTTATTCAAATCCTGTTGCTGGACTTCATGCCTATAAATCGGTATTTCTTTTCAATTACGGTTTCCTCTTTCTTGGATTGTGTAGTTCTTCAATGGCTTTTATTGTTCTGGTTATTAGCGTTTAGGCTGATTTATGTGTTCATAGAACTTTGACACCTTCAGCTACACTTCGTTCAAAACAACATTCGCTTTGTACAGTCGCCATCAGATATATCGTAGCCGGCGAAGGTACTGAAATATTTCGGATTATACGGAAAATGGTCAATAACATCAAAACATGCAAGTCGTCATAAATACAAGGTATGGAAGGGACATCGACGCACAACCGGTTACCATGGAAATATGTGGCCACCTCCTCTCTATATCTGCTCTGTGAAAATACCCCATACGTCATGCCAAAATCAAAGATCGCTAAGCATATTATAGTGTAATTTAAACTGTGTGACTTAAGGTATATTATCCATAAATGTTCCGATCTTTATGATCATCTTGACTGCGTAGATACCTTTGACGTGCTGTGCTTTCTGATATTTTCACCTCGTTATATGTTCCGAATTTATTGAAAAGTAATGCTGCTCCGAAATATTTGAGTACCTCGATATATATCTCATGGCGACTGTTGGTTTGTTTGTTTGTTTGGCATCTCGCAGGTCAACCTATGAGGTTGTCGTCTGCTTAAACGGACTTGCTCATGGCGACTGTACATGTGGGTTAACTTTGTATTTAATGTCCCAGTTTCTATGTTTAAAATATTCTGGCATCAAATGAATCAGGATATATTTTCTTCGGTCATGTTTTTCCAAAATATAAATAAACTTGTACTAACACTATCATCCGCTTTGAATCGGAGGAGATTACTCGGCAGATGTTTTATTAAGGAACCCAGGAATGATGCGATGTCAGTCAGTTTGATTGACGGCAGGCGCCGAGCCTCGGTCTGCTCCTATTGATTATAGTGATACACGCCGCATGGTGTTGGAGTGCTTTTCGTAGAAACTGACCGATACTTTGTTGCTTCATACTGAAACGATGTATTTGGGACCTCATTCCCAAAGAAAGATCTGTATAACTGTCTCTTTGTTAGCGCTAAACCTAAATTAGCTACCAGAAATACGCAATCTATCACTTCGTAACGGCCACTCATCTTGTTTTAAATACTTCAGTACATAAATAGGCATCCTACACGACCGTACGGTAGTTTGAACTGGCTGTGATGCTTCGTGACCAGTTTCTTAAGCTTAAGCGTAGGCGAGGGCTTAAAACAAACTTGTGGAACGTTATAAATAAAATAAAAAATGTAAATGTCAATTGGTTACGGTTAAATAAATGATTTCCGTCGGTCCCCGAAGAGAGATACAAAGGGTTCTCATTAACAAAATCCGACACCGGACCTAATCCTTTCGTTAGAGGTCTTTTGTGGCCATAGACTTATTACCGGGGTACCGGTCTCTTCGCGGCCCGGAAAATCATTAAACGTATTATTTGATGTGTTAATATGTCATTATCCCATATAGTGTTTGTTTTCGTTATCGTGTAAAACTTAATTCCAGTCTGTTGCGTATTTTCATTTTTGTTTTTCAGTTAACGTTAGTTTTTCTCATGTTTTACTTACCGTTAAGGTTCTCATTTATGAATTCATGTTCTTGACAACAATGGTGAACTATTTACTACTTTTTATCTAATTACCAACACTTAACACACAAACCCATAGTCACTTTGTAGTAGTAACTGCTTTAGGTCAAGCATCTCAACTTGCTTACCTGGTTAAAAGTTAATTGTTTATTTGGTCAACAAACACTATGCATGTAACTAGTAAAGAAACGAAATTACTACGTATGCTGACCAAATCATCAGCACACAAAGTTATCAGTGGAATGTAATCAAGAGCAAGTGCGAAGGGTCAATTAAGACTTGAGTTACTGTGATTTAGATGACGAAGTTGCATTGCATTTGCGAGATCTGTCAGTAACTCAAATAATTGGGAAACACAACTTCACTCGGATTTCACTCAGAGTCTTGAGTATGATGGCCATTATTCAAAATTACGAAACAAACACATAAGACAAAAATAAGTGCTTTGGTATTGGTATGAACTTCGGTCTAGTTTCTTTGACAAAACATCTGACACTATGTAGAATTCCTGTACAGCGTATAGGAACACCTAGTTTTCAAACCGAGCATCTTGTCGCACGTTCAATGTGCTCATTTTGACTTTTGTATGGCTGTAGAAGAAGGATCTCTTGAAGCGTACGTTAGTTTGCGTTGTCATTAGAACTTGGCCTAAACTATCTGAACACTTGCGACAAATGTAAGTACGAAGGATTCAATCACAGACAATATTACCAATGATAAGTAATGTGAGCAGACCATGTACGTAAGATATGTGACACGAATGACGCACATTTTCAAATTGTGCATATCGTAGGAAATAGGCGTCAATTGAGACGAATGCTGCTCTAATCGAAGCATGGCACGGCCGGACCGAATGTTTGCGGACAGTTGTATTTGCGATGCCGATATTATGATCTCATAGTAGTACGGTTTCTATTAACTTTTCGGAGAATTCCTTTTGAGACTGTAATTTTTGGTTAAAAATCTATTTGTGACTTCAGTACCCATTTAGAAAACTCTGAGTAACTACGGAAGTCTATTAGAACTCTTATGAATTATCGTTCATCTAACTTAAAGTCAGGTAAACTCAGGTGTTTGAGATAATCATGTTGTTCTTACAAAGCTTATCCTTAAGCAAAAGTTAACTAAATGAGCCATTGTTACCTACGAATGATAAGATAACGTCTCGTTAGTCGTACCTAATTGTGTACTCTTTCATCTTCAATCTCCATATTTTATGGTTAACGTGCTCATCCGTAGTTTATGGTGCTCAAGACTCTTATCATATTACTAGCTACTGCCCGCGGCAACGTCAGCGTGCCTGAACGTTCTACCGGGATAAATAGCATCCTATCATCCAAATCCATTCAGCCGATAAAGGGTGTAAAGGTAAAAGGTGACAGGCGGATAATAAATGCAAATAATCTTTTTTTTACAGGTTTTATGATTCTAAATGTCTAACTTAAAAATAATACAATTCGTTTTATTGTTTTGAAATACTCTAGCGTCGCCATTGACCGCGTATTACCTACATATTACTAGCTAAGTTATTTTGTAATAACTTTAACCGATTTAAATGAAATAAGTACAAAATAAATAATACCTCAATATACGGGTTCAGACTATATTTCAATTTCCTTAAATCTATTAAAACGAGTTTTTTTTTTTAATAATCATATTGATTCTAAATGGTAACTGAAGTCATAAATCATCTGTAGGAGATGATTTATGACTTCAGTACCCATTTACACAAACGCTTTTTAATTTCTTTCCAAAACCATACATTAAAATTTTCATATCCCTAACTAAAAATTGCAGTTTCACACACAAACTTTTATCTTAGATCACTAGATACAGGCTATAAAAGTGTAAAACCTTTTATTTAAAGGATTATTTTGTGTCAATAAGTAGTCGAAGTCCTTCCGCAGGATGCCATCGAAATCGGTTCAGTGGTTTAGGCGTGAAAAGGTAAAATACACACAGACAGAGATATTCTCGAATTTATATTAGTATGGATATTTCGTATAAAAGTGATAAAATGTTTTTTGTCATATACCATAAAAATCGAGCATTCGGGACAGCCTAAAATTGTCAACCCAAACATTAAACCATATCAGTAAACTTCGTTGATTTACTTCCGTCTAGCCTGTAATAAGCAGCTTTTCCCTATAAATAGTTTTAATAACCCCGATCAACGTTTAAAGTGCGGCGGAGCGGCGACATCAAAGCGGGGTTTATCTCACGTTGACAGCTAACAAAATCCTTTTAATTAGCGGGTGTCTGCGCCCGCGCACCTTACGCGTCGTCCCTCTCCCACGCCAAACAGCGCACGCAACCTTTTTATTGACTCATATTCGCTTTGGAACAGATAAATTGAATTGATTATTGACTTATTTGGCCATTCTTATCTCGATGTCTTAATGTTAATCGATATTTAATTGGTTGGTCAAGAGGCTCGTTTTTACCCGACTATTCTTCCTACAAGAGGGTAATGTGTTAATCAGCATTTTGTACATATTGTTTGTTTTGGTTTGACAAGTTCTGGGAGAGTTCATAGTAAAGATATGGACCAACGAACAGCGCACTAAAATAACACGCGTTGGCGAGATAAGTATGTATCTACAGTCACGCTTCTTAACTTCACAAGGCGAGCAGAATTACTGGCGGTATCATAAAGCAAGAGTCATCTGTGGTCTCAAGTCTGGTGAAGGACGATCACGCTATCAGCAACACATACATTAGCATCATGCAGCTTTCTCTATGACATCCTCAACAATTTCATCATACATTACGTCCTGCTTGATCGGTAAAACGATAATTGAAAAAAAAAAACTTGTCATGTTAGAAGATTTGGCTGAAACCGATAAAAAAAATGAACGTTTTCGCGGCTGTAAACCATATAAGTGTTTAGGATTGGATATGATAAGGACCTGGTCATGTATGTGTAATGACAACGAAATTCATATTCGATAATGATGATAGTAAATGTAAAAAATAGTCGTATTGTCGAAATGCGAAAAAGTAAAAACGACGAAAATGCATAAAGCGTCTTGAAGCGTTCGGCGAAATTCTATAAATAGGGACAAAATAACTTTCTCGGAGTCAATACAGCTTTCACGCGAATTACACAGTTTGCTGTAAGGTATTAAAGATCCTATGAACACTGGCCATCTCAAGAAGTGGAGTTTTCAAGCAAAATATTATTATAGGCTTTATCTTGCTTCCAAGTACGGGTTAAAGTAATATCTGCAACATTGTAGCTGGAGGAACGCCCTGGAGTTGTAACTTACTATTCAGCACTCATTTATCTTTTAGATGAAGTTGATATGGATGGTTCAGAGGTTTTCTAATAAGCATGTGCCGTAAACGCATTTATGTAGCGTTCCGAAGTGATCTTTTATACTCCATGAAATAAGTTTTTTGGAGAGGATAGAAGTTTTCCTAAATCAGCGCGTAGCAAGTGCAGGTGGAAATAAATCAGAATATGACGTTTTTTTTATTTTTTAAATCAAAATGTATGATTTTCTTGGTTGTTTATCTAATAGGATATAGAAAATTAATTTTGTCTGTTACTACAGTTTTAATGATGACCATAAATTGTAGTACTCCAAAGGGCATCCTTATCGACGCCAGTCCTCGTAAAAGTCGGCATAAACTTTATGCAGTGGCCATTATGAAAACGTTTATTTATATATTTGTGGGATTTACTGCTGAGGAAGCCTACTAGCATCCGCCGGACCAAAATACTCGGTCGCCTGCTAAATTCCGCGACGTCTAGTGGGTGAACGAACCCGTAATGAGATTCTCTTCTTAATGATAACATTGTATCATGATACCTTTCAAGTTTATGGTTGAGGCCTTGTTGAGATAAACATCTCCATTGATGGATGTGTTTCGGTAAGGATTTTATTTTAGGATTTCGGTTTCCCCAAAATTAACAAGGGCAGAACTTATTATCGTGTAGGTTGAATTATTTAATTTAAGATATTCATTGAACACTAGTATGTTATTGCAGAAACAAACGAAAAACTACAATCTTAGTCTTGCAGGATTCATGAATTTATAATTTAACCAAAATAATTGGTTCAGGGACATCGAAGAGACGTGCCTCAAGTGTTGTAGACGTATACTGACTAAAAATTGTTCTCTAATCAATGCTATTGAGTCAGTGTTTTGATATGTCTCGTATGAGTTCTCGTATTAAATACACTTGACTTATGATTACATTGGCCAAGTTCATTGCAAAACCATGTTTGCGCTTACACATTCCGGAAGGGTTTAAATGACTCATATCATATTTTTGATAAGTGATACTACTATCTTGATGCGTGGTCGGTCGATTTTCGTGAGTTTATCGATGAAATGTCTTGTATCTCTCTTGTATAGCAATTTTCTCAAAAAAAAAAACAAATGAAATGCCGCCCCTATCATACGCACGAACGCTTAAAATTCAGAGTTTATTCATTTCATTACCATCCCGTCATCTTGAATCTTGCATTCAATCGCACATTAATATCATACTGTGCTCTGAGTTCTTTATCTCTACAAAAACACGCAATAACGAGACGAAATCGTTTCGTTAAGCGTCCTCAAATTCCATACCTGTACCATTTATAACGTCGATTCGAATTCTCCATTCCAAAACTCGAGTGCTTCGAGACAATTTATTTGTGAAATTACGGTTCTTATTCGTAGTTTATCCGTCTCACTCTGGCCGGGTTGGAGGTGCTCATTGTGTATGGTGTGAAGTCCTGTGGTGTCCAATTATTCTGCCGGCGGTGGTCGTCGGGCAGGCGCCTCGCCCCCTATCGCGGCTCGCCATCGATAATACTAACCGGTTCGTTTTTCGTTTATAGGTCGGACCATCTTGATATTCAACTCCGTGGACCGCTTTATACCGAATTCCTAATCTGGGATTGTTCAACTTCACGTTCGTTACGAATCAACCATTGGATACGAATACGTGGTATTTCGTTTGTTTTCTCCCATAACGTTGCAGTATTTTTTTCTAGCATACCTTGTTACCGCATTTCTTCGGCGCCAGTAGTTTTACCGTGACCACGTCAAGTTTATAGCATTTATTATTTTCATTCAACAAGGGTTTTCCACGTATGGTCATATAAGCAGTGCTTACTCACGCTTGTTTAATCAACTACAATGCCATGCCACCTATAAATGAGCAATTCATTCGTCAGCAGAATACATAAAGTTATTGTAAATGTACGTTTTGTGAACACTTTGTTGTCGATTTTAATTAAAGGCCATAATTGGAGCAGTTCCACGCACAGTATGCACAAATTACACCGCCTACTGTCCTCACTAAGGATATAATTTGTCTGTGCTCGACGTAATTACAGTGCTAAGCGACTCAAAACACATTCTCCTTATGAAGTACCCACAACTGGTTTTCCTTTGGCTCTCATGTCACATAAATATTATCATCTAGTTTTACTGTTTCCTTCGGCGCGTCGCAAAAAACCTTATCATTTACATCGTACACGACTCAAAAGGATTCCGTGACTCCAAGTTGGGATTATTTATTTTAAAAGTGGTCATTAAGTACAGAAGCAGCAATTTGGTTCTCACATGACCCCGTTCTGCGCACCGTGAGATAATCGCAAACGGTAGTGTCCAAGCACGTACTAGTCCTTATTAGGCAAGTCAATTTTTTTCTGTCGCCGGCTGGCACGGAGGCGAGTCGTGTCGTGCCATGGGATTGAGTGCGCATGCATGATTCCTACCGTTGCGCCTTGTTGCTTTGCGCCATTCCGTACCATTTACAGATTATTGAGTTATGTCGCGCTTCTTCTACACTCCAACTCAGTCCATCAACTTCCAAGTAGATTACTACTAACAGATCTCAAATTAGATTGATCAGTGCTATTTATGATTTTAATATTTGACTTTTACATAACGTATTTAAATAACGAGCGTAATTTCAGACACATGAATTTTATTCAAATAGTCATAAAAATCACGTTAGTCGTAAAAAAATTGTTCATTAAAATTATTTCTGTCAACGGTTCTTGGAGTTCATAAATCTAAGGTCATTTTAAAATTACGATTATTAATATAAAAAAAATGGGAACATTTTGGGCCTCTCAAAGCTCATAAAAGTCAGACGCGAGTGCCATAGTGAAATATGATAATTTTCCACCATCACTTGCTCGGGTTGAACAACAAAACGATCGTGCGCCGGCGCCAGCGGTCCTGCCTCGCCGTCATGTATAAACGACCAGTTTTTATTCCATTCCAATATGGACCAGTAAGGTGGGCAGATTTTTAACTTCGCGCTTCAATGAAGGCTGACTGTTAATACTTTCTTTGTTGTTAGGCCCACACCACCAGTACCCTCGGGTGTACTTGCTCTCTAGTTACTGCTTTCCAAATAGACAACTGTTTTGTAATAAAACTATATAAGAACTAACGATATGTTCCGAAGAGAAGAAAAGGGTTGCATAATTCACAGAGCAAGCTAGCTGACAATACCATAACGGGTCGATTTAACAAATCTATACAGAGCTTATTAAGTTACCATTTTGGGTAAACAATAAAATGTAAACAGCAACCCGGAAGAGTGGTTTCCTCGCTACCAGGTCCGACTCTCGATGGACACCCGTGCCGTTATGAATTATCCAAATGTGCGGGCGTCTCAGCGGCGCCCGCGCAGCTCGCTAGTATCGTACGCAACAGTAAACATCGGCCGGGATAATAAACGAATGAGTCTGTTTGTTTCCTTTGTTTAAATCTTGTCAGTCATAAAGTTGCAACTGTTGCTACATAGTCATACTGCCAGTGTCAGCCCCTGGTGTGTATGCTACGCTCCCTAGTTAAAATTCCTCACGCATCAAAGGACTATAAGTTAGTGACAATTAAGACTGAGTTTTATAGCCCGACATAAAGGTTTTTATTTTAATTCTGTTTGATTCCGCGTATCAACATAAAACTATTGCCACTCAGCCGCAGTTCATTCGATTACTAAACCTAGGTTTCCAATTTTGTAGTCATAAGCCAGGTGTACAAATTCCTCTTAAATGACTGGTCCTGATTAGTAGGCCTCAATTGGCACACCTTTTGTTGTTGAATATTATAAGTAATTAACAATCATCGAAAACGACCACTTCATTTGTATAGATAACATCGTAACTACAATCTGTGCCCTTGTTCGAAATATATTGAAACTTGCAAATAGTCAGCTGAACGTAGTAGACAGGTTACCTTACATGGTAGCACGAGCTGGAGGCGTTGGAGCCTGCAAGGGCCACTCATTGTAAAAGCATAAAAGTTTATTGCTCGTCCGCACGAGTTTGTTTAATTCAATCAAAGGCGCATAAATGGTCGATCACTGAATCCAGCGGTGTTTGTTTCTTTTCACATGTTAAATGATAACCAACATCCATAAGGACCATTTTACGTAAATGCGTTACCTCTCAATAGCTTTTAGCATGTATTAAGAATGATAGCTATGATACTGGCACTAAATATCTAGATCTGAAAGCACGCTTGTATAAAGTTACAGACATTTTAGCCTGAATAACCCGTATGATAGAAACTACATTAAGGAGTTGGTATCATATTTCACGTTCAGAATCAGCGATCACCGATAGAAACGCCACGGCGTTGGCGTTGTCGTGCGGTCCCATTGCGAATAGGGCCGGGTTGTCCGACCGCATTCGTTTATCTTTAGAATTATAACAGATGCGAGGTGCGCACGCGACGGTCCCCCCTCATCGGCACCGGCAAAGCCACCAGCAGGACGCAATAGCTCCGCACTTTGATTCATTGCCGCGAGACTTCCATCTTATGACATTTTTATGGCCATTTATTAATTACCTCTCTGATTAATATTGCAGCTTCTAACCATTTACAACTCGGCTATCAGTGCCTCTTTAGAAAAACTTGAAAGCCAACGAGCTTGATTGTTAGTTTTTTGTTAATTTTACAGGGTCACTAATTTCTTCACTCCGGATGCGTGTACTCAACGGCCGGAAACGGAGATTTATTATTTTTATCCACAATAAAAAGCTTTTACGACCTTTCAGACCGTTATTAATAAAATAAACCGTCCCTTAGTTGCTTCCGCGAGAAAATATCGCGAACCAAATGTTTGTAATGCATTACGGGAACACTGCGCGTTGTTTACATAATACATTATATTTAAAAGATGTTCATTTCGTTCATATATTTTTATGCCCGAGTCGTAGGCTGCATTTGAAATAGATATGACCTGTTTTTTGTATACATTCTTGTCTGAGACATCAAGAGATGATCTCAATCCTCAGCTCTGCCGACGAGATTGGCGGTCTCGTTATGGCAAATGTATAAAAACGAAAATATGTCTGATATTCTACGCTTTCATTTTTAGAAATAAGTAGCCCGATTTAATTAGCAGCAACGAAATTAGCATTTAAAATGAGTTGAAACTAAACTTCTTCAGGTGTCGTTTCGTGCAATTATCTAAACCCGTTTGATGGTCTACCATAAACTGTTTTGGATTCGGTACGCATGGTATCGCCATATATGCCAACGAATTTTATTTTGTCGGTGTTCATTTGGGTTTCGATTGAGACTGGATAGTGGACTTGCAAGATAACGATAGTCGCATCACTGAGCTTTCTGATTCACTTATGTAAAGTTTTATGCGTTGACAACTTTAAGTGTATTGAAATCGATCGTAGGCACGTTTACGATTGCACTAAAGGTTAATTGGCTATTCAAACAGTTTGCAAGCGAAGATTGACAACTTTTATACTCTGGGGTTTTCATTATCGTCCTGCGAGATGAAGCAAATGTGAACAGTATTATATGTGCATATGTGTATTGAGTGATATTACAGTAGACTAATAGTACGTTGTGAACAATTAACTTGAGACAGCTCAACGGCACCAATTAAACTGGAAATCAGGACGCGTCGCGCTCACTGGTTGATAATTAATTGTAATGTACACCGCGGACTCATGAATGGTCCGCTACAATATGCTCCGCAAAGAATACGTAATGGCAAGGCGACTAGCGAACACGTTACGTTGGTTGTTTGGTGGTTTATTGAAGCATCGCTTTTGGTCAGTATGCCGTCACGCTGATTCCTGGTACCAAGTTGGATTGTTTGTTATAAACTGCCTAAGTTTTATTGATATTATTAATCCATCTGTACGTGTCTGTGTTATATACGTAGTAGGTTTCAATATTTAGTATTAAATTTAGGAGTTGCGAAATCGCAACTTATCGGATTCTAACAAGGCCCATCGTGAGCGACCACGTTTCAGTGCCAACTTGACAGTTTGTCCTAGGTAAACTTACTCGTCCACAACTTCGAGTCTAGAGTCTCCGATCTTTATGAGATTGGGTGTTACATGGGCATTTGATATAATATATTACATTAAATGTGAAAGTTTGTATGTTTAGATGTTTATTACTCAATCACGCAGAAACGGCTGAACGGATTTGGATGAAATTTGGCACACAGATAGTTTATGACCTGGATTGACACAAAGGATATTTTTTATCCCGATAGTATGTTCCCATCTAATAATTTCCGACTCCACGCAAGCGAAGCAGGGGGCAAAAGCTAGTGTGAAATAAATGTAAGCCTAACCATACCGAACGTTACCTATCTCATAAATTCATTGTTCTTGTCATTTCAAAGGGCTGGCCTGACTTTGACAAAACTGCAGAAATACTTATTGTGGTCCTGTTGACCTTTATTGCCACAATACTTTATATAAAACTGTCTCCGAACTATCAAACACAACGTCATGAAAAGTTTAAGATAGTGTAGATTTAGTTTTATCTAGCAATGAAATCTAGCTCTTGTACTGCAATGTAGCGATCATGTTACATTATTCATTTGAGTGTTATTCTTAGGTCCTTATCTATGAACAACATAAAGCCTGATTTGTCAAACTAGTACAAAGTACTCTGAAGTGCATTCCTGAATTGAAATAGAAACGTCTAATGTTATCGACGTATATTTCAGGTGTTGTAGTAAATCAGTCAGATGTGCGCAAATTGGTGTTGCAACATGATTTAAAGGTTGGATGGATGGTCGTGCCAACAGGTCGGTACGCCGATTAGCGATTGGTCACGGGACGAAATGGTAACGCGTAGTTCCCGTCAGACCGTAGCCGTGGAATTGACGTGGAATTTTGGGTTTTTTACCCTTAGGATGATATTACGAAGCTTGAGAAGATTGGGTGGAGTTTGGAATTAAGGGCCGATTTATTATGACAGGACATTATGAGCTTCTGTATGTGGGTGTTATGTGAATTTGTGCCGTATTCTATCATGCAGGTTTTACAGACGCGTTAGTGACAATGATAAGGAAGGAGCGAATTGGGTGTTTGTTAATAATTCACGTGTTTGGAGATATAAGCAGAACACTTTAAATCTGTATGATATTTTTTTTCCAACACGTAACTATATTAATATTATAGGTAACTGGCAAATCAAAATCTAAAGTCATTTATTCAAATTGGCTGAAAATCAGCACTTTTCGAACGTAAAAAAAAATGACGTGAGACAGTCCCCCAAAACGCCCACCCTCCACCACTTCCTAGTGCACTCGCTGGGAAGAAGTGGCGCAACAAACTCCCCAGCAGTGCTGCTGTCTGTTCAGTTAGAAAAAACTTGAATCTATACAATAATAGGTATGCAAAGTAGTAAGTATTACGAGACACAGAACATCAATTTAAATTATCTGCCGTATGTTAGCTAGCCACGCCAATATAAAAAAAAACAATAAAAATCAAGCAAAAATAAAATAAAAATGTAAACAAAACTTAGTACATAAATAAAAGCCTCCAGGCATAAAGGGCGTGACAGCTTACTTAAGTAATACCGGATTAACTACACACAAATGATAAACAGACCATCGAAGTAAAATAAATAAACAGAGCAATTACTTTATCCATACCAAAACCATAGACAGCAACGACCAGTCACCACAAGCAGCACCCGTTCTAGCCATATTTGAGGGAAGCAAGCAAACCGACCCCCGACGTTACTGCGAGCAGTGACGTCTAAGGGAGCATGACAAACTTGCTGCTGGTTGCTCAGGCAAGAATAATATGATCAATTGTCCAGGTCGCTAGCTAACCATAACCATATATTGCAATACAACTCATTAAAAACATTGTAATGAGTAGATCATGTCAATAATAAATAAAGATAACTAAAAAGAATTGCCCTAGATATTCAAATAGAAAAAAACTAATATAGGAACTCATATACCTTGTCAGTAGGTAAGCTGATTCTGGAGAAAGAACATAAACATTGTCTTGAGTTAATCACAGCGACCAGCTATTGTTATCGTTTAAGAAAGTAGTCGTTGATGAAATAGTATGTCTTTGTTTAGATTCTTTTGGGAGGAGATTAAATAAGATGTCCAACAAAAGATACGTATCACACAACTTATGAATCTCTATAGTATATAGTTTTACTAGCTGACAATGACGAACGAGCAAATAGACATAATGCCGAGATAGAGCCCGTAAACTTGGTCCCGTGGAGCGAGTTCACATCTGTTCGTACGAGAAGTCTAAGACGATCCTAGTCGTACCGGCCGCGGCCAGCCGATCGTCGCCAACTTATTTATTAATATGGGCTTCTAAGGACCACATCACGACCGGTTCTAGCCTCCATAAACGAACTAAGACGTGAGGTCAGTAAATTGTTTATTAGAAAATCTTACGGACGAATCTAACGACTTAGCTTTCGAGATAAGTTTAGTGTAAACGGACTATGTAATTTATTGTTCGAGACTAAAATATTTCTCAGTACGACGTGTGTATAATGATGAATACGTATGTATGATGTATCTGATCAGATATATCATACATAGATTTTATAGAACAGATAGATGATAGACAGACGTCGCGTCGTATCGAGGAGTGGCCTGTTAGATTGATTCGAGTTACGTTCATGGGTCAACGCTTCTTACTTACGACACTAGTTTTCGTTCTGACGTCTATTTGCAAATGATCATTTATTACATTTAAGGATTTCGCAGAAATTAGGCATTGGAACGTGAAATATTTATGTATTTTCGTAATTATATTGGACACGGCAGTGGAATTGCTAAACAGTTGACAAAAACATGTTTTAGGTGGGTTCCAGCATTGTAGAATTGTATTTTCAAAATTCTTTAGGCATGACGAAGTAGTAAATGTGTACCCAGACATGACCACATAGATCAAAGCTTTTGCTTGTCATTATTTTGTAGGTTGGACAAGACTCGAGTATCTTTAATTTAATCTAGAGTATACCCTCTCATAACTGCTGCCATTGAAATTACAAGCACAAATAACGGACTAACAAATTCGTGCACAAGTTAGCAAGTCGATGTAAAGTACGGTCCACATACACACTTCGATGGCTTCGCGAGATAAGCGCTGTGCGTCTCACATGCTGAGTTGAGCTCAAATCAATCGTAGCCGATGCGTATCAAATGTCGAGACACGATGCTATACCAGAATAATCAAAATTTTATGTTCACACCAATCGTGTTTGCTGCCATTTGTTCCGGGTGTAGACTGCATTAAGTTTTAACATTTTCGAGTAGTGGTTGTCGTTTCCTGGTTTGTTGTCGGGGCGTGTCGACGAACGCTTGAAAATGGCGTAGGTTCAGTATCGGAACCGCATTTGACCGCCTGTGGATCCTGGAACAGCATGTTGAGGATTAAGTACGTTTAATGTCGATTCTAAATCTATTACTTGTGTCTGCCAAAAAGGTTTTGCACGAATAGTTTTCTATAAACTTCACAATAAAATACTCGGATTTTTTAAATACTTGTCCACTTCCACATTCTTCCATCCTCGGACTTTTCCGCATGCATCGTCCATATATTGCATATCACGTCTGACGCACCGTGGGAAACGAGATCTGCACAACGCGAGATATAATCGATACACTGGCTGAATGTCATATCGAATCATGTAATTGTATATCGTGACCCATTCGGACATGCCATGTTTTGAAATCGACACTGCCCGCGCCGAGCTTCAAAACGCGTTCCGCCGGAAATAGTGGTTTACACGTCATTTTATACACGCCATCTCGATTGATAAGTTTCCGGCAATACGTTCTCGTTCAGATGCTATCTGTTCAATGTGGAACT
This sequence comes from Dasypolia templi, assembly GCA_963555695.1. NCBI lineage: Eukaryota > Metazoa > Arthropoda > Insecta > Lepidoptera > Noctuidae > Dasypolia > Dasypolia templi. The sequence goes on from OY743157.1 coordinate 22,645,448, forward strand.
TGTCATACATCAATCACCCTTTACTTCACTGTGGTAGGCCATCCGGCTCGGTTAGTTAGCTTTCGAATAATATCTTCCCCAAATGGCTCGATCTCGTATTACTAATTCACTATTCAAACATCAAGATTCAAATAGCCAAATAAGTGGACTAACTACAAAAGGTAAAAGCAGCTGGTTTTTATTTCCTCGTTCTCCGTTTATATTTGAAATATATAAACTGAGAACGGCATAACAGGCGATAATATTGCATTGTAAATGGGACAAAGCGTCTAATCCTGTTGATCATTCATCACATACGCGGACATTTTCAACGAGATCGTTTAAACTAATCCATTAATCATTTGGTCAGAGGTGTCGACTGACCAAATGTCGGCTCGCTTTCGATTTGGACTGTCAATGTGTCTGCGCACATGTTGTGTACACTCGTGACGATTCATTGCGGCCTATGAGAGGTTTAGGTATTGAGTAACGTAACACTGGAAATTAAGACTTCCTAAAAACGACCGCGGATATATGATACGTAAAATAAATCTGAAGAATCATTTGAATAACAAGTTTAAAACACTTTTTAGTTTCTAATAATTAAATTATTAACTGTCTGAATGCATCAACTTCAAAAGAAAAAGAACTTATTGTATTTTTTCCTTTTCTCACTGTGAAGCGAATTCGCAATGCAATTATTTGTAAGAAAACGCGAAACGATTTCGCGTCAAGTGGATGTTGCCAATGTTTGGCAACATCCACTTGACGCGCAATGTTCGGCCAAATTAAGCGTCGTCATAAACTGCTACCATTAATGTGATCCAGAAACATTTCCAAGTTATATTCGTAAATCTTATTTCCGAGAGAGAGCTATTTTCATTTTAAATATTTTGAACCAAAAATATTTATTCGATTGCGACTTTGATATCTCTTTAGGACAAAATCCAAATGTAACTTTTAGATTTAAACTTCTCTAAATTTATATAAATCAATTTCTGATCGTATATTGATGTACTTATCGCGATCGTTAGCTAAAAGCGATCGTTTTATCAATAAACCATTTTTATTATATCTAGGATCAATTTTATCATTACGACTCTTCAGTTTTATCACTATCATTTATTGTCCGCAGCAGGTTTCTTAAAATTTATTCATGCTGCGACGCATTTGATGGGCATAATAATGTCTTTTATATTTTTTTCAACTCCATAGAGATGGGCTTAAAAGGGTTTGACATGTAGACCAGTTTATTCCAGTTTATTGGTTCCCAGTAGCGACTGAGTACTTACGTTCTGGTGAATTGAGAATAATTGAAATAAATGGATTGAATCATTCACCGCTGTAGGAAATCGAAGGAACAAAATAATCAAATTCAATAAATTGAATCACTTCAATTTACAAGCAAATGTGACCAATTTAGCTGCATCAATTGAGATTGTCTCCGACGATGATGATGTATGCAGGCACCCTGACGCCGACTGCGGACGATCAGTTTCCTGCGATCATTCAATTACATACAAGTTTATATGATTGTAAATGCGGGCTGGGCTGGATAAATGATGTTATACAAATCGCTAGGGGCCGAGATTACTGTAAATTGACACCACTCCACTCGTAGCTGGTAGCCGTGCATCGCTTTATATCTATCCGGCGGACTACTGATTATAGAAAGACTAGTATTATTTGAAAATGTTCTTGAATTGGTTTGAAATTGTTACAACCCTGCAGTGTGCTGCTTCAAATTAATGCGAACATCCCTTGCACCATCAAGTAGTTTACAAAAAAACATTTTCGACCCTTTTAGATGTTACGAGAATTTTGTTGTAAAATAAATTATGGCTACAATTTACGTTACCTATTATCGGGGTGGTTTTGGTTTAAATTTTCGCAAATCAATTATATACATCCATTAGCGAAAGATATGCTCGCGGAATGTCATTATTTAGTAATGTAAAAGAATAAAACAAACCATTCAAATTGAGGATATTATTTTAAATCGGCGCAATTACTGCTGTGTTTAATTCGTGGCTTCCGTCGCATTTTCACCGGGTATCGGTCGGAGGTGCGGAGTTGGCCGCGGGCGGTTTGTCATTACGTTCACCTGTAATGAAGTGGTGCCATTCTTGGTCATTTGTTGGCCGCTGCGGCCACTGCGTGCTGCCTAGTGCTGGCCCATTTGTAACAGGATGCAGGCCGCGAGTAGGGTTGCCATATTCGTCGAAAATTGGTTTACACAATACATTATTAGAAACAGGCCTCAGAAAGGCAAAATGTATTGTTTTCAAAAGCCGAATAATTGATCATGGATCATGGAATTGACATGCATGATATAAGTTTGAGTTTACAACGCTCATCCAAAAACATTTTAATAATTTATTGTCCTCGTATTAACACTCCTTAGGTAGATAATAATATTATTTAATTACTCCAATGCAACACAATCTTTACAACTACAATTAACCATCCACCACATTTATTTAGAATTCTCGACACAGTTACTTTAGTTTGTCCGACCTGTAGCTCGCTCCAAAACCAAGTGAACGACACGACACGATTGCCGGATGGCGCCCTCCTTTACCACTTGTCAGCTGTCTCCGCTTAGTGTTGCCACATAAAAAATCGTTCTCGATAATCCATATGCTAGTTTAGTCGATTTCAAAAATACAGATAAATGTACCTAATAACCTGATTTCGAAATTAAGTCCTTTGACATAGCAACCCTACCTGCACTGTAGTCCGAGCAACCCGACTGCCACCAAACGTAGCATTACGCTCAATACTGACAAGCTATTCTAAATTATTGCTATTTGTATGGATTTGCGTGGGATGAATTCGTGAGCTTGATGCACTACAATTTGTGCACTAATTCTACAGATTATAACGTCATGAGTCGCGACTGGCAGTCCTATCGCCCCGTTTACGCATTTATTAGACTTTATTGGGTGTTGTAACATTTGCAGCCATTTACAGATCAGCAGGAAACATGTGCTTTTTATCATTTTGCATTCGGCAATGCAGAATTTAAATAAAGCTGCGTAAAGTTTACAAAGCAAATATTAGTGATTCGTCACGAATCACTACACTAATATTTGCAAAAGTAATTTCGTAAAATTTGGAAACCAAATCTTAGTGGGTGTGTTTTAACGATCGACAAGTGCTAATCAATACAAGTATGTTTTTTTGCTTGGCTGCGAAGGAAACGACCGACGTATTAAGGGGAATATGTATACAGGCGAAAATATATAGAGAATACAAGAGTAGCCGCGCTGCGGGACGTGTATAAATCCAATATACCCATTGTCCTGTCGCGCGCTCACAAAAGTGCACTTTTGTTTTATCCCGATCCAGAACACACTCCGGCGGAGACGACAACGCGTATTTAACCCTAGAAGTTACTCTATTATGGCAACTAGTAACGTATGCAGTAGTATAAATAAATTCTATTACTTATATGGGAATCTGAGAAACATGGATGGTATTCATTATTATCAGAAAAAAATAATCAATCGGAAGCTATCCAGTAAATCCGATTAAATGTACTATGTATGTGACGTTGAGTGATAATAGGGAGTTCTATTATGGTAATCAGTCAGAATAAAGCGTGTGAAACAAAAAAATCACATGAAACTGACGATTAAAGCTAACTAGAATTAATAAGTACTGTTAGTAATAGTTTCATATGTTGTGTGCAGATATTGTAGCCCTTGGTAGCACGGTAACATTTCCGTCGGTTAATGAAGCTGGCACACGCTATGTTATTCACTTGCTGAAAGCTCCACGGATTCCTGTTCGTTTAGCCGCCGACCGACATCGCATTAAAGGCGAATGTTTTACAATCCCCCAACGTCGGATTTTTTATTTGCCTCCGCCGCGGGAAGTGCGAAATTCGCGCCGTTTCGAACACAATAAGATAGAAACTTGCTTAGTAACAGTTGTTCACACGAAACGAAACCCCTGATCGAATATATAACGTTTTCGGTCACATCTATAATAATGTTCAACAATAAAATTGTTACGGGCTCCATAATCCGATTTAAATAATATTTCTTAATCGTAAACCATCGCAGGCGTTGGCGTTGGTAACAGTCGTGCACCAGGAACGTTTTATTACATGATTCCAATACTTTTATTGATCATCATCTATAAATCATGAACTATATACGTTGGTACTATACTTACAAGGTGCAATGTATCACACCCGAGATTCTTTTATCGATAAATCACGCGAGGTGGACGCTTATTAAAACACCCCCCGCCTCGGTGTTCCAGGTCCTCTCACGCACTGATCATAACAGATGAAGAAAATCCAACGTTTATATTTAGCTTGAATTTATTACTAAATAAAACTACAGCGACGGAGAAAGCTCTAAGCGTGTTGGGTATCTCAAAAGAGCGAGATTTATCCTTTCTGGGAAGGCAGCCGCGGCCGACATGTGTGCGGAAATGTCCTGTTTACTTTCCGTTTTCTTATTCGGACAGCGCCTTTTAAGTCTCTTGTTTATTGCGCTCTATGTACAGATAACAAGGGATTTTGTAACTGTACTATTTCTGGTATAAAATTAATTGGTATCTGCTTCCCATTGGTGGGTGGATAACTGAAAGCGGACCGTGAATTTTGTTATAATATCCATTTCGGTGCTGTGTTAAGAGTGTTATGACATATTTGTAGTGCTTTAATGGCTTCGCTAGATAACTGCCGCGATCGGCCGAATAAAGTAAAACTACGTTTAATTTATTTTATATGGTAAAACGGCACGCACTCGGCGGCGGTTCAAAGCGAGTTCTTAATAAGGACGTGTCCCCTTAATTCTCGTCGGTGTGGTCACTAACATTCCTACAAGGGTTTGCTCTCTAGATTTTTGTGAGTTCGATGTTCGTTTTTCTCGTCGACCATTTCCCACCTCGGTTTGTCGTCGGGAATTTAAACGAGCGCACCGATTTCAATCGCGCACCATTTGGACGCGTTTTATTTGTATGCTCGAGCGACAAAAATTACAACACTTCCACTGCGACAATTTAAAAAGTACGCCGCCTTTGATTTTGTTTATTTCTGGCCGTTGCTGCGTCTTTTATGTTACATTCTTGTACATTTATGCTACCGTATTATATGACCAGACTCTTCAATAGTTTTGCTCTATCATCTATATTTTATTAAGACGTGTTGACAACATTATGTCTTTTATAGAGCTCGACAGTAATTTTAAATTTCACCCTAATACTTTAGAGGAATACACCTGTCCTCTTATAATATTCATGAGCAAGGAGAGCCTTCATCCATTGTATTAAATCTGGTTTATAAAAATATGTCCTTGAATTTCTCATTTCATGTAGTCGGTCGTGTGTTTGTTTTGTTTTTGTCGCGAGCTTTGTGCGATGGACAGCGGATTAACAAGAGCTTCGGCGCCAGGGTTGCGGCTACGGTGGCGGCTGAATAGCAAATGCGACTTGGTGTGCGGTGTCCGTATCTAGATGCAGGTTCGGTGCTCGCGCGCCGCTCCCGTGCAGATGCGCCCGATTTGTTGCATTAACATAGCACCGCGATGCCTGTTTTTTATAAGTACGCGAATTCATTGTAAATTTACTTCTCTTTTGTAATTCATATTTTGTATTCTTTTCTTATGCTCACATAAATCTGTGTAACTTATGCTTAGCGGGGATAACTCTGTCTCCATCCGCTGGCTAATTGACACACGGAGAGCGTCGTGCCTTCAAATTGTGTTCAAATATTAGCCATGTGGACGTGTAAAGCGCACAGTAAACACGTTGGTCCGTCCGTCTGTTTGTTGAGTCCAATGAGCCCAGGCGGACTGTTTGCCCCGGTTATCTGTGCTGTGCGTGATCTCGGCACGGACGGGTTTACTTCATCCCGAGGGTTTTCTTTTGTCTTCCATATAAGGTGTGCAATCTGAACGTGAGATCAGCCTGGTTGCTCGTTGACACGTAGCTGCCATTAACGAGATGTCGATACCAGTAGGCTGGTTGTTAAGACCACGATTTGTTAGTCTACAACTTTTTGCATTTCGTGCTTGAAAAATTCTCACTTAAGTATTTTTTATTTGGCCAAATGCATGCAAACATGTCGACGGTTAGAGCATTAATTCATCATTTTTAAGATCGCTCCGTACTAGTACATTTCGGACAGTGAACTAGTTCATTCTATTCGTTCTAACAGCTCTATTCGTTCTTCGCTCTCGGAGTCGGTCAGCATTTTCTTAAGCGAGGCTCGGACCCGGCCGGGAGCAACACGCTCTTTATTTATGGTCTTTATGCAGTAACGTAACAAAGACATTGTACTAAATCACTACGTTTAGGTACTTTAAGATGATGTAATGGAAGATATTTTTTAGCATTTAAATCAGAATCTGTGTCGCCGTGACGGTGACCAAGTCATAGTATTAATTTAACACATTTGATTTTCCTTCGTACTTGAACAGGCTTAGGACTGTCATTCTGATCAATCGTAAAATTAAAATATCGTTTTTCCATTATTAAAATAAGTAATATAAGAATGAAACCAAAACATTTGTTTTTATCTGCACAGTACCTATTTAATTGTTTGGCAACTGTGTAATGTAGAAAACGTTTAGAATGGCGAATTCGGTCGTTCGGGTTCGGGTAGCATCGTCATTCGTCGGCTATTCTCTCTCGTTCTCATTCACAGACATCGAATGAATTCGTATGACGTATCATTTCATTTCTCGTTCTCATTCGCACCTAATAAGATCGCGCGGTTTAAAATGTACGAGTCCGAAAGGAGCTATTAGACCTAATAGAGCGATTACAAGTCAGAGTTCGGAAACGATTCTTTTAGTACAGTGCAAAGATTCGGCTCCTATTCGTTCATCGTTCATGAACTACACAAGACTACTGACAGCTCACTCCACGCTCACTTCAGTTACGTTTTCACGGTGAGATGGTTACATAATAGCACTACTACAGTGGTCTTTCGGCAAAAATGATGATGATAGATTTAGACCAAGTTTTGTAAGACTATGCATACTTTTGTTAATTATAAATTTTTGTTTTGTTTCAGGTATGTATGTGCAGTGACACAGGACATTATCAACAGCTATATTTTAGTAAAGGTATTACATTAAATTATGTCGACACAAATTGTTATAGCCGCCGTTAGAAGTAAATTTCGGCGCCATACCATCACCAGTTGCAAGTACGTTATGTTCCGGATCTATTAATTTGTTCAATTAAACACTAATCAACTAATAGTTTGTTCATAATACATAATTTACAATATTAACGTAATTTGCTAGAACCACGCCATGCTGTTATTTAAATACATTTCTAGATAATTATATCAACAAGGTTCGCCTCATAGGTTTTTATTTCACAATTCTTTCGTATCTCGGCGTTATCCTTTCACGTTCTTTATGATAATCATGGTTGAACGTGATGTGTAATGAATTGCTTTTTCCTCGTTAACATTTTTGAGAGAACTCTAAGATATGTCTGTATAAAGGAAAAATAAAAATTCCTGGTAGGCTTGCCCACTTTTTGCTTCGACAGAATGTCAAGCCGGTGCATGTACTAATGGCTAATGCACGTTAATTGGCATCCGAACGCAGCCGGGGGGCGAGTACTGCCAAGTTAAGGATGCCGTTTATGCACCGCCCCGCCTCACCTCGAGTTGTCGCCTGCTTCAATATCTTATACGGAGTTTCCATATATAAAAATAAAGACTTTAACTGTGAACAGCAGGGTATCCTTAGGGAATAGTATAACGAGAAATACATCATCCATCCCAAGTTACGTCTTTTTCACGCCATGTTTTATTGAATCCAGTTGCAATAAATTGGCTCTAACACTAGCCAACTGCATACATACGACACACTGCCAAGACAATGTAAGCAACATTGTCTTGGCTTGGATCAAAGAGATATGATGCTGGAGGAGCGTTGAGTTGAGACGCGGGCGTGCCTTACCCAACTCTGATTGGAAAGGTGCGCTGTGGGCGGGGTCAAATGTCAGTGCTGTATCTTGTGGTCGGGCGCTAATGTGAATAGACCACTGTGCACAAATGTAACTCGAACACTGATCAACGCGACAAAGTAAAAGGGACGTCGTTGTAGCCACGAAGCTATGAACAAACCACAATTTGTTAGAAGTATCGAAGACCTACGTAAAAAAAAATATGCACCATATTCCTATCTTGATATGGTAAAACACAAATTCTTTGAGATTACACTATCATTGATGATTAAGTTTATTGCGATGAGTTTTGTTGGTGTGGCTGCTGATAGATTTTTCGCGGAAATTGATTCATTGTTATAAACACGTGTAGTTTAATTATCCTTTTGAACATTTATGCCGTCACATTCCGTTTAGTTTAGATGGTTCTGTTAAGGTAGTATAAACCTATACTACCTCAAATTGCAAAAAAGATCTTAGCATTAATGGCTGTAGTTTCAACAGTACCGCAGTATTTACTTTAAAATTAATATACAGTAAAGATGAGGACAACTACTAAGTACTGTCTGTTGCGAAAACACGATTGCATACAATTTTCTCGATACAAAGAAATCTCAAAGTTACTTCTAAACCGTACAATAAATTATTAATATTCAATTAATAAATTCAAATTCGGTCATGAACTTTGCAGGCTAATCAAACTATTTATAAAGCAGGTACCATTTGTTAATATTTATTTTTTCACCGTTAAATTTAACGTAGAAAGGTGAGATAGGAAATATCAATCTTTATAACTGCCAGGACCCAGACAGGACTCCGAAGAATCAGTACTTGTCATTGTCAGTACCGCGTCACTTCGCTTGCACTCAAAAGCCCAGACAACGTTTTATGTTCAAAAGAAAATATATCTTGTGTAAATGTAATTTGGATGTAAAAATAGTGCACCCGTTTTTAGTTTTTTTCCAAATTTCTTAGTTTATCTTTTTAAAAACATCTGAAATGATTCAAAATCGTAATCTCATGTGAATGTCAAAACATTTTAAACAGGTAAACGTACATATATTGTAGACAGTTTCCTAATATGTTGATGGTGTTTTCAATATATTCAGCAAACTTTTGAAAAACTTACAGGCAGAAAGAAAATTGGCAAAAACTTTTTTTTGATGCCAATCGATCCTCTTTCTTGAAGAACATCGGTTGATCATGTTTGAGAACTAGAAAAGACAGAAATCGCACAACGTAGCCTGTTTTTTTTAAAAGTGAGAGGCTATTTTCAGAAGCAATTTAATGACGAAAAGTGTAATCGTCAAATTCTGAAATTAATGTTTCCATTCATCACAACTTACCAATAATAGATTTTAAGAATGACGTGTGAAATATTGTGATAAACACTATTTGAGTTTATAATATGTGCGTATTTTTTTATGATTTACATATTATTCGGTTTTCCCGAATACGAGTAGTAACCGACGGGTCGTGTTTTTTTTCATTTGTTGTTTTCGCTGGAGTAAGCACAATCTTGCTTCTTTGCCAACTCCATTGCTCTGAATTCTCGTGTTTATCATCATGTCATTGTCATCAGCCTATAACATCAGTCCACTGCTGGACATAGGCCTCTCCAATTGCACGCCATTTAGCTCGATTCTGGGCAACTCTCATCCAGCTGCTACCAGCTACCCTGCGAAGATTGTCGCTGGTATTTATCATACCACGCAATTTTGCGAGGTGTAGAGCTGAGCTTGGCTCCGCTGTTACTCGTGAACAATTCATTGTTAGTTTTTTATTTCTCATAAACGTTGCAGGTTATTTCATAATTATAACTTAAAGTATCATTATTATTTCGTCCTATCCATCTGTCCATTGCCTACACTTCTTGAAGAAGACCTAATTTTTTTTGTTCTCCGTTCTGGAAGCCCATCCCACATTTTTTATGTTTTATATGTTTTGGTTCACTATAAAAACTGACCTACTCAACATTGGTTTGAATATGTCAAAACACTAAAGTTTTTCTATAACATAGCAAATTAGGACATTTTGTATGATATGGATATTGTCATTATGGCTGGTTTGTGCAATTTTTACCTTTGTAGTCCATGCAGTAGATTATTAATTGAAATGGACTACCGTCCCAAACTGACTCCTCGATATCAGGCACTCTAGTTGGTCCAGTGAGTAGTTGTAATAGACCATAGTTATTAATATTATGTCACTAAGCCTGTGTTGAACTTTTTTGACTGTAATAATACTGTTTATCCACCTCCTACATAAACTATGAAGCTGCATAAGTAATAAGGTTAGTTTAGCTAAATACAGTCAAACCAGAAAAGTTACGCGCTTCGGTAACCTTCGTGTTTCCGAATTAGCACGAACGTCGCACCACTAGGTTACCTTGAGTTTACTACACCCCCGCGTTGTAGTAGTGTACCTATCATTGCGCATTTGAATGAAGTTTTCTCTCTGTCGAGTTGCCTACTCCGGTTGCACTCGTCATCTGTCACTCAAAACATAAGCTAAGTTTTTTGAAATTGCGTAGTGGTCATCATTAGCCTACAGCCACAATCGCAATATCATAGTCCACAATCGCAAGATATAGGGACCGATAACATTCTTCGGACTTCTGTATAATTTTTCGCACTGTGTGGATGTGTTCGATCGTGCTGTATCTTCCTCGAAAGCGTGCCTGCTCTGGTGGCTAAAACTCATCGAGTCTTCGCGCTACACGATTCGTGACGATGCTTGAAAACAACTTAGATACGATGTTAAGAAGTGAAATTAGAATTTCACTTCTTAGATTTTTTTTAAAAATGGTTGTCTTTAATTTTAAACCATGGTAATATAAAATGGACAAGTACTTGTCTATTTGACAACCGATTTGTTGATTTGACCGGTTCGTTGATTTGTTGTCGTTGTTACAATTCTCAAATTGAGTTGTTACAAAACAACTCAATACGAATAAGATCTCATAATCGCGCGTTCGTATTTTTGAAGTTTGACTATGATTGTCGAAGCGCATATTTTTGGTTGAACATCTGTACGTAGGTTACTTTGGCAAATTAACTAAATTATGAATTATTACATTATAAATTCAATCGAAATATTTCCATTTATCTATCGAGAAAACGTCGACGAATAATAATAATAATAAGTTTTATTTATTTTCTCTCACAATGGTTTTGTAGTAGTTAACAGTTTTGAGCTCTCTAGGTCACATTGTGAGAGCTGGTGCCTGAAGTAGGTTTTAGAAAAACCTGTATTACAGGTCACCAGACCCCACTTAGTGGCATCATAACAGGCTGGAACAAGTTTTTCTACCAAACAATTAAAAACGAAAATAAACATATGAAAAGTAAGAAATTAATAAAATAACGTAACTATCAGTCACAGGGTGTGTGTTAAATGAAGGTGAATGTTGGTGATTGTGTAGGTGGATGGAAACCACAACGTGAAGATGAATGTCGGTGCGTGAGTGAATGGTGGTGAATGTGTAAGTCATTATTTGAGTTCAAGTATTAAGTAATAGTGTGCAGCAACTTTTCTGTATCAACATAGGAAAGAGTTTTTAAGAAGTCTGTTACTTTTTTCTTACAACTTGTTTTGTGCAGTGAATATATATTTTGACCCTTGTTGATGACATTATATAGATAATCCCCTAGGTAACAGAAAAACTTGTGGGACTGACACAAACGGAAGAACTTTGTATTGCATACAGAACCCTTTCTTCGTTTATCTTTCAATAGATGCGAATCGTAACCAAGCTGCGAGTGCTTTTTAAGCACTGTATGGAGAACAAAAGTTTGCCTTATAGACAGTACATCCCACTTTTTGTACAGATCGACTGTAGGAAATCGGAAGGGAAGACCGGCTGCAACCTTAAGTATGGCACGTTGAGCTCGTTCCGCCTCAATCAAGTGCGTTTTAGCAGTACCTCCCCAAGAGATGATGCAGTAATCAATTAAGGACTGACACAAAGCGTAGTAGACTTACTAGAATATTTCGTACAATAATATATTATTAGGTTTTATCATTAAATATCAAGTCTACGTCCTTCAGTAGTGTAGTTCACCCTCATTGAATCAGTTTGACAGTGCGTGCGGGACAGAGTGATATTTGAGCTGAACTATTACAAGCCTTTTTATTAACAACTTGAGTGAGATCAGAAAAAAAACTCACCGAACTAACAAAAAAAAACATTTATGCCCGCAGAGATTTTCATAAATTCCGCCAACTTTATACCATGCAAATAAGCCTGCATTTTTTCAAGCCAACCATCTCATTAAAACTGCGAGTCACATAGTAATTGTGTCCGGTTCACCGATACCGTTGTATACGTAAATAACATTGTTCGGTAAATCGGCACTCCCGCTCGAGTGGCCCCGAGTTTTTTTTTCATCGATTCTCTCGATTGAAGTATCGGCACCGTTCGATTGTATTGCTTCGGACAAAAAGCTGCACGCTTTCTTACAGCCAATAGGTAATTGATTCTTACCACGAGTTGAATGCCAGGTCTGGTGATAGGTTTCCGTGATAAACATTTTAGCTTTGTTCAGAAGTTTCCTTCTCAAATTGTAAAATGACTGTGTGAATTGTAACAACAACTCCAACTGTATCGACTGGCAAGATTGAGTTATCTTATAGTCTTGATTCAGGTAACGTTACACGTGTCGGAGGAATTAAGGTGGAGATTATTTAGTATCTCTCGCAATCGAATTAGATGATAACGGTACTTGTTCAGTTCCATTCAAAATAATATTGATTCGCTCCTTGGTTTCTCAAGGAATAATCGTAATCAAGTTTATCGAGTAGTATTTCCGCGTAATTCCATGAACTCTCCTCATTATAAATGAAGGATCTGCTCGCTTGCTAATGAACGAGCACTTCCTTTAAGCTCAGTAGACTAGCAATGATGACTGCACGCGAGTGAGTAAGACATGCAGTGATTATGTCAGTAGCCATTATATCAGAAATAACTTAGTCTACATTACGGGTTCAATATAATCTATACGCATTCGAGGCTCACGTCTTAATGAGTGTAAGGTATTGATCTCCTCGATGTAATAATCGCGGGGCTGCATAATTCCAAGTTTCAAGCTTGCCTATAAACATCATAAAAAACTCGTCCTTCATTCCGTTCACGACAGGCGCTGAAATACGGCCCTTTTTCTTCGAGATGAGCATGTAATTTTATTTTCAACACACTTGCTCATAAAGTGGCTCTATGGTCACCGCAATTAGGCACAGAATAACACCCATAATCAAACTGTGACTTTTTCATTGCTATTACTCACTAGTGAGTTATAGATTTTTTATTTATTTATTGGTGGTGTGGCGTTGTTCTTAAATCATTTTCCTCGTAACTAGTACTTGTAGACATTTTAATTAATAAATAACTATAAATTCAATAGTGAAAACGAGTTGTGAAAAATGTTTCGCTATGGCGGGAAAAATTAATCAGTTTTCCTATGCGCGCGCATTGCGATCGGCCACAGACTAAAGGGATGAGGTTTTTTTTTTATTTTCCGCTCATAGGGTTTGCGCCTATTCTGCCACGTACAAAATGGGGAATTAAAAGTTTTCTTCTATCACAGAGAAAACAAAAGTTATATTTGAGTGAAACTTTTATTTATTAAACACGTACGAGTTAAAATTATCTATTTAAATAAGAAGTTGCATGAAATGAGCAAGCCATAACATTAATTTATTTGTTCTATTGCCCACGATCTTTTTTTGAATAAAATGAGTTTTTATTGATATTTTAGTCACAAGAGTGTTGAAAAACGTCGTATGATACACGTGTGTATTGATAATTACCGTCCTCGGCTCTGGTAATCACCAATGTTACACACTAGTACCATAATGTACTATTTTATCTTGACAGGTATTCAATTCAATTTAAAAAAATTAAAATTTATTTCTCCCAAAAAGGTACAAGTTTGGTAAATGGTATCAGATTACAGACAGAGTTAAACCTTTGTGAGAGCTGGAGTCTATACTGGGTTCAGGACCTGTATGACAGATCTCCAGGCTCACACCCTTAAAATATCGTAAAAGCTTCAAGTACTGAGAGGAAGAGAAATCTAAATATAAAACAAAAGGGAGATGTGCTATGAGAGTCTTTGGAAAGTGTTGTGTGTCCGTGAGTACATCATAAGTCCTCACGCCCAGCACCCACGAACGGCACAGGACGCGAGCACCTACTTGCGTTAGAGTGTGTGTCTGTGTGTGGTTAAGAAGGTGAACGCGATCTGACATTAATTCAAGTGGGTAAATATTCCCGGTAGGCAAAACTATTTTAAAATATTTAGTATATATTCAGTCTGCTCATAATCCAATCCAAGTAGCCATTTCGTTACAGTTATTTTACATTTTGATCTGCACAAATGGTGTATATTTAAAATTTTGTTTACCTAGTTATAGACGTAGCTACTCAGGAAAGGGAAACTACGTTGGGCCGAACGACAATTTGTGCGGTTGGAAGGACAGACAGTATGTTTACGTCGTTGGGAGACAAATTTGCATGGAGCGTAGGGAGTTTGAGAGTGTGTAGTTAAAACAAGGTTAAGGATAAATAATTTGCGAACAGAGAGAACAGTACATATATGATAATGATCGATGGTAGGAAAGCGGTAAGGTAGCCGCCATCCAACCTTCAAGAGTGCTCTTTGAGCACGTTCCAATTTCAGCATGTGAGTCTTTGCTGATCATTTAGCATAAGCTATGCCGTGTTTAATTCGTTGTGGTTGCTTTATTGGTTTAGCGATAGTAGGCTTCGGACTGCTGTGTCTTGTAGGATTGCCTTTAAGACTCCAGTGCTGTGTTTAATTGATGGTGAGATCGATTTTGAATGGTTGCCAATTTGCCTGAAGTAACTAGTTGAAACTTTATTTGATCTCTGTGGGATTGTCTTTGATGAGGCTAATGGGAACTTTCTGAAAGCTGGGTAAACACCCACCCCCTATCACTTTGGGACTCGTACCTTCGGTAGATGGAATATCGTGACACGACGGTATAACTCTGCATGTCTATATACCCCAAAGGAGAATACAATCACAACTAATCAAAATTACGCAATGTTAAAATTCATGTAATCTCCAAAGTGGTACGAATATTGTCACCATTTGTGGACGTTAGAAAGGCAGCATGCCAGGCGAGTCGTGCCGGCCCACTCACGGAACTATTTCAGGCATTCGACCCATTTATACTAATATCACAAGTATTGTTCTTTGACACACAGATTTGAATAGATAAGCTGATTGAAACACGATTAGAACAACAGTTGGTAAGACTGGTTTTGTATGTAATTAAATAATGTAGGATTTGTATAATGTACTTACACATAACCTATAATGTTCCCACTGCTGGGACTCAGATCACTCAGGCCTCTGTGAGAGAGAGTGGACATAACCCACCACTCGTCTGGGCCAGCCAGTACGGGTTGACGGATGTCACATTTCTTAGAAGTTTTGGTTCTAAGACAAGATGTTTTCCTTCACCGTTTTGCCACCTACAACTCGTAAGTCAGGGCCACCATATAGCCAGGGATACCACTTCGCCACCACACTGGTCTCATATATATTTACAATAAATTATTACTGTTTGGATATGTAATGAAGTAACTATAAATGCTGAACTGCCTCTTGCCTGAAATGAAAGAGAAACGTAAGAAAACTTATAATTAAATCTGCAAGATAATACTAAGGTATATACTCTTTTTCTTTAGTTATGTTAGAATGAAGTGCAATCAAAGTAAAACTGACGTTGAGGTTGTATAACTAAAAGCTAATTAACGTTTCAATAACATAAAATAAGACACGAGGTATTATTATGCAGTAAACCTAAATTGAAATCAGTATTTATCCTGTAATCATTGAACTGTTAAAGATTTAACACACGCAGAACAACATTTCAGTACCGGTATTAAGAAGCAGTCATGCTGCATAAGCTAGCGTTTCTATTTCTTGGCAGTTCTCATAGTTCCAGCGTTACGAATGCGTTACTGCATTTGTGATGGTTGTCTTAGAGTTTGTTAACAAATAGAATAGTTAGTTCCCCGTCCAAGATATTTACCGTGATTTTACGAGTTCATGGTAGCTTAGCTCATAATCTTATGGTCTGACTGGTGTATGTCAATGACGAAATTTCTAAACTGATCTTGAGTCAACCATGTTTCGCATCATGTTTCGGTCGCATCCGCTCCAACTTCTTCTCAGGGTTTTCCGTCTACGACTTTTGGGACTAGGCAAACCGCTATACTCTGTACCAGTTGCAGCTGTACCTAACGCCGTCTATATTACCGCCGCGCTGCATCTAGTAATGAAATATTTCCTCATTGGGAAAACATTCCCCCGATAAATCAACGTATCTTCTAATCTTTTGTGTGTGCGCGCGTGTGTGTGTGTGTGTATGTAATAAAACCTTAAACTCATTGACAGACAACGCAGTACCAAACCAGCTAGGTCTAGAAGCATGAGTTTTGGCACAAGAGGTCCTTCGAAAACGAAAATGAGCACTAAGGATGGATTTTTCCACATTTTGATGCGGTGAAATAGGGGATAAAAGTTTGTATGGAAGTTTTTAATTTTTGTCGATGGAAAATGCCACCGGGCTTGTTCTGAAAACACATCTTTATAACCTTGATGCACTTCTGCAGAGTCCGCTCCGAAGCCACACAGTGATCGGACCTGAACAAAGGTGCGTGCCGCAAGCTTAGAAGCGGGCGATAGAGCGTGTCATGATTGGCCGCAGATCTAGACCACAGCGCCTACCGTGGTAAAGGCTGACATGGTCTAGTCGAGCGTGGCCTAGCCAGCCTGGCCCACTGCGAGCGTTGAACCTGATGCGCCTCAATGGACACGGATTAGGTGCCAGACGAGCGGACGCGAACTATCAATCGATCGGTGTGAACAGTTTTATAAGCTTGGTGGTGTTACTTTTCATACGGTCTGGCGGTGTTTTCGCAGAAGCCAGTTGGATTGTGCAAATGTTTTATAGTGTTGATCTAGCGGCTTACTTTGGGAAAATAATTATTTTTGTGGGCATGAACTTTTACTTGTAGTCACTCCAAAATTAGTATTTTCTTCATCTGAATCTCATTAATCTATCTTCTCTCTCTAAACGTACCTTTCGTAGAAAAGCAATGAAATATCTAGATACAGTTGCACTTAATCATCTTGTTTATTGCTACCGTATTATTAAGTTGGTTTCTCATACGCATTCTACTTACCTTTATAGCTGATTGATGGTTTGAATTAAAAACAAATTAAACACAGAAAACGCGGAGAAACTCTGTAAAGAAGATGGAGTATCCAATTAATTGAATGGAATGTAAATGATCTGATCACTGACATTTTATTTGTGTTTATGCTGTCTTTGCAAAACGTTTTATTTAAATTTATATTGAAGCCTGAAGGTAGCTGTAGGTATTGTACATAATGGAAGATAAAATGGACGTCTATCATATATTATCTTCTCAGTTGTCACGAAATATGATTATTTACAAACTTCAGACATTTAGAAAACACGATCCTCACAAGTAGTCTTATATTTTTGGAAGCCATTTTACCGTCTAGATTGTCAAAACAAACAGTTAAAACCTCGCATTTCCAAGATGTGAAATGTCTTCTAAATTGGTGTGAAATAAATTGCCTCGTTTACAGAGAAAACATCGCGGCCACAAAAAGTAAGTTGACAGGGTTAGAATTAACCGCCCGTCCGTGGTACGTGTTCAAAGAATTCAGTCTTTGTTGTCGTTCTACAAAACGCGCCACGGAATTCTTAAAAGTTCTATCAAGGTGAGATCTTAAGGGTCATCACTTGGACACATCTTTAAGAGCTAAATAACTAAAACCAGAGTTTCTTTGCTCATTTTATGTTCGTATTCAATTCATCATTTTGTTGCTAAGCTACACAAATGAAAAGTGTCTAGGGATCAAGGTATTTAAATAAGATGTTTTGTTGCCCTATTGAAATTAAATAAAAATGTCTATATAGATTGATTCAATAAAACGATTTCATATTTGTAGATCAACGAAGTACTCTCTGCTTTTGCATTAATAAGGACTTTTCGCGATTTTTGATTATGCTTGATTTTTCACCTTAGTTAATCCTGACATGAAAATTTGGTAAAAAGATAAAAATAACAACGACAAAGATTTTCTGGTGTGTATACGGCATCCATATTTGGCAGAGTTCTTCTTTGAAGCATATCCTATGCGTGCTCAATGGGATTAAGTCTGGCGATTGAGCAGGCCATTTGCTACTACTCCGGCAGTGTGTGGACGTGCATTATAATGCATAAATAAGCAGAAATGCAGCACCAATTAGTACCGCAAAGGAATGACAATCTGACATCTGATACAATCTATTCAGCGTAAATCTGTGCATAGAGATTGCATCTGATCCAAATCAGTTCGGTTCTTCCGCTGATTCAAATACTCGCCCATGTCACGATTGTGGCACTACTGTACTTCTACTGACTTCTTAGCATGATTTTAAACGTTCTTGGCCTCTAGGGGTCCTTCGTTACCATGTACGTCTAGTATCTGGCCTCATATTAA
Organism: Dasypolia templi; assembly: GCA_963555695.1. NCBI lineage: Eukaryota > Metazoa > Arthropoda > Insecta > Lepidoptera > Noctuidae > Dasypolia > Dasypolia templi. Next base: position 22,663,906 of record OY743157.1, read on the forward strand.
AGCGAGATTCGTCAGAAAAAATACAAGACGCCTCTCTTCTTCTGCCCAATTTCTGTGTTCACGAGCCTATTGAGCCTTTTAGTGCCTATTTGAAATAAATGCTTTGACTTTGAAAACGGGCTCTGCGATTGCGGGGCTCAATAGGTGGAACATGGATGCAAGCGATTCCTTATGGTTTGATCGTTTACCTAACATCCCTAAAGAGCTACAAAGCGTCATAACCAACATCATCGCGGTCAATGCACGATTTCGTCGAGCAGTAGTTTGTATGTAAACATAAAGATCTTGTCTGCGTGTGGTGATGCGAGCTCATCCTCCATGTCGCTCTGCCACGTCACTGCCAGTGATGCGGTAACATGCCCAAGCCGACTTGTTACACGCCGCATAGTGTCCAGAGCGATTGCCACAGCACGTTGCCGAGAGCCAGTTTCGTCATTTCCACGGCTCTGATCATTTCTTCTCGGGTCAAATGACGTCTTCTCACAATAATAACGTTCTTTTGTATTAATTCCACTCAGAAATATGGCAGAAATTTGACCCCAAACCTGTTGATTTTATAAGAAAACGACTTGACATCTACGTTTTCATCTTTTGACCAAAATTCCAAAACTATTACCTTTTTAAATGACAAAATTTTTCAAAAGACTAAAAGTGTATATTTATCTAGGATTTACCAAAATATAATAATAATAAAAAACAGATTTTTAATAACTAGCATAAACATGCTTGATCCCTAGGCAATTTTTATGTGTTTATATATTTAACGTAATTTATGCCACCTTATCGCCCGGTTGTCTTCATTGGTATTATGAAACCATTAAAATCAAGCAAAACTAGTGCTTTCTAATTAGTCGTAAATGTTCTGTGTCCCACATACGCTATTATTATGAAAAATCGATTCGTTAACATATTTTTTCTTTTATTGTATTTCTGTATTTGTCACGACCTCTAAAACATTAGTCGAGATCCAAGTCGCTTGTGCTCGCGCTTCCACTTTTTGTTTGCCACACGGTCGTCGCGCCGCCATCTTTCCAAGAACTCTCGCTTTACAGAAAAAAACCTCACCTGAATACTCAGTCGCGGTCGACGAAGGTGTGAATATAATTAATGGATTATCAAAGGATCCGCCTACCTACTAAAGTTCTGCTTGTTGCAACTGATTTGGACATGAGCTCATTTAAGACCGACTCCTGAATGCTGATTCCTCCGTTTTTTACAGCACCAGACGAAACATAACGTCATTAGCCGTTCCGAATATTATTTTGTCCTACATCAATCAAGATACGGTACCGTCTCGAAAATTTTATTTGACTGCCTATAAATCTTGAATATGAAAGAGTCTGATTTCATCGCTGCACATCGGCGAGCTCTAACAACGTCATTAGTCGACACCTTGGCTGCATAATTTTATATCTGTCACATTTGTCGCGGTTAACGTCATATTTCTTGAGATAAAACCGGCTATTTCTGTGTACCTATTATGTACGTCTGCTCTATCTCGCTTCTCATGTTATGACGGAGCTTAGGTTAGTTACATGTCACTTGATCGCTTAGTGGTCTAAAGTATGCGACGTTATGAATTGTAATAGTAAACCTCTGGGCCCTCTGGCTAATCTGCACCATAATTTGCATTCACTGACTTGATTTTACAAGGAGAATATGTCCTGTAGTCTTACCGTCGAATTATTCTAAAATGCAGTCAAATTTAAGTTCCCAAGTAAATCTGGGCGTGCGTAGACTTTGATTTAAATTGCCTGAGGAATGTCGAAGTTGCTCCGCGCAATTCGCGTTGGCAGACTGGCTTTGCGGAATAAGTTCCAGTGTATCCGTTAACGTTGGTGAATGCGCCTCCTGTGACAATAGAATGAGGCATTGTCTTCCCGGTGTCAGTGTGCCGATTACCTGGAATCAGCTATGTCGGGTCAATGGCTCAACGCGCGCAGCTCTAATTACCGTGATCGTTATGGTTTAGGTAATGGTGTTGTTATGGCCGCCTTTACCTGTTAGCCTACGTGTCCGTTACGTTTTATGTTCCTTCCGACATTCGAGATCTTGAATTCTCGAGTTGCCAGCCAATTATTTTTGTCGTATGTTATGTCTTCTTTGCAGGTTTAATACATTTTTGTAGATGTTTTTTGTCCACCTGAGTCCTACATTTTTCTTTATCCTCACCTATAAATTTTTGTCACAAATCTCGTAATTTTTATTTTTATGTTTTTTAATCTAATTCATCCATAGTTCGGCTGCGTAATAAATGTCTTCTATATATTTTCTTATACTTATTATAGACGTAGCTATTATATTTTGATATTTATTTGTATTTTGTTTTATGCTGGTCATTTAAAGGCACCTTTTATTTACGATTCGCACCAACCCGAGCTATACAATAGCGTTGCAGGTATATCGCAGGTAGGTCTTTGTGTTAAGCGAAGTATTCTCAAAGCGAACGGTGCGGACCATTGTCAGTTGTTGAATCTGACGACACCGTGTCTGCCAGATGCGAGGTCCTATTGTCAGAACTACGAGAAAAAGTAGATTTTCTAAGAAATCTCCAGCTTCGTTGCACATGTGCGTCGCTCAGGGATGCTATACCTGCACCCACAGCTCGTAAAATGGTTCCTTTTGTGAAATATTGTATAGGGTTTTATATTCAGCATTTGGTCGCTTGCGTTAGTATTGTAAGGTTTTACGACTAGTAATCATTAGCTTACCTTTGTTCGATAGAATTTACCATTGGCTAACAACGGAATTGCTCCTTTGAACGATGTGAATGCACCTTGGTAAAAATATATATTTAGATTTAAGAGTTATTCTATGAAATATATTTAATGCGTTTACTGCGGAAATCTATTTCCTGTCCTTTCATTAAAATTCATCATAAGAAAATTAAATATGCATTGCTGAACGAAGCTCCTAGTAGTTAAAAATCAATACTGGATTTATACTTACACGAGGTTTAAAATCTAACTTACCTTGTAAAGCAAAAGCTTGACTTGGATATTCCATTTATATCTTGAAACAAATTACAATAAATATTTCAAATATTATTCTGTTTAATTTGTCATACTTATGTAAATCTCAGTAATACCTGCATCCTGCAGTCATTGGCAGTACAAGACAACATATTTCTAAAGCTTCTTAAATGTTTCGTATATTTAGAGCGGCGCGAACACATCCAATATTTCAGTCTAGCCCACCTGATCTCGAGATAATGCCTATATCGGGCGCATAGTTTTGTCCGAGACGGCTCGGCGCGCAGATACTGAGCGTTGGCAGTGTTGGCACCGCATCGCGGATGTCGCCGTCTGTTATGTCTACAGTCTAGCTCCGAACACCTGCAATTAAACTGCATTTCATACTATAATAAATGACGATTACGTCCCACTATTAATGATTATAGTTATCTAATTGCACAACGGTATGTGCTTGCCAAAACAAACTCCGATCGCACGCTTGATTAACGTTGGCAATTACAGGAGATAAGATTTTATTTAAGCGTGTCGTGGGATGATGGTATTTGTATTTAGAAAAGGATTTAAAGTTCCGTTTGGTTAATATGATTTCTTAAGGTGTCGAATCACTAACGTATGGTGCTTCGGGTCTTACAGGGCCAATATAAGCAAATTACTAAGAAACTAGGAAAGTCATACATACTTGTGTTGAAAACTTGTTTAATTTATTCGTTTTTCCGCCAAAGTATGTTTCATAAACCTTTCATATTGATCAGTTCAAACTTTGCCCGGCTCAGAGCAGTCACGATTAGGAATCCGTTATGGTCAAAGAGTCAGGTCTCTACCTAAAGTATGCACGATTCTGTTTCCCCTTTAGATTTACTAAGCTATTCACATGATTTGTATTGGTTTCATTTCATACATTTCTTGTATTTATTGCGTCAAACTTCAGTAAATGTAAATAGAAAACTATTTTCCGAAGTCACAGTTATCCTCCCACAGCGTCACGAGTGGGTAAATAATTGTATGAACTTTTTGAACCATCCCACACAAGCTGAACTCGGTCAGCCAGCAGTCAGACACTATAACTACCAAGTCCAATCATGTGCTTTAAGTATATTTCCACGTACTTTGTGTAATATTTTGAACTAAATGGTAAACAATTTAATACGATTTTATCAATGTTAAGCAAACGTCTTGTGTCAATGGGGGACAATGCTGTATTGAGGAAAGGTAATTGAAAGACACAGAAACCTGATAGCTGGTCGTTGGCGACTTTACTGCGCATAATGTGCGGGTGTTCGTCTGTGCGGTTTACCGTTATGCTGACCGAGAGTCATATCTCGCAGATATGAAGGATATATTTCGCAGCATTCTGTAAAATGGTTATGCGGGAAATGTTGAATACACATACCTATATGCGGGAAAAGTTAAATACACACACATATAACTTTCTTTGTACATAAAACTATTACCATCAGTGTGATGCATGTATTGGTTGGAATGCTGCCGGTTTAAATTGCTACCTTTACATACCAGGCCACTCAGAATGTATTGCGAAAAAAAGTTTTTATGTATGAGATACTGGCCAGTTATAATCTATTTTGAAAATCTAATATATAAAATTCTCGTGTCACAGTTTTCGTTGCCATACTCCTCCGAAACGGCTTGACCGATTTTGATGAAATTTTGTGTGCATATCGGGTAGGTCTGAGAATCGGCCAACATATTTTTCAAAAAAAAAAAAAATGAAGCAAAACAACGTTTGCGGGTTCAGCTAGTATATAATAATAATATAATAAAATATTTTGTAATTAGAAATAGGTACGTTCCAATTTAAAAATTGCCCTCCACATTTTTTGCGAGATAATTTAAATTATCGTGTCCTCATAAAAAAAAAAATCTGCGCCGGGAACATATTCGGGCTTTGATTTATTACTATTTCAAGTATCGCCTGAAACCGGACATCGTACGATAGACTTCAATTAGCATTCATGGATGAAGGCCTTTCTACGGCAACCGTGTATCGTTGGTATAACGAATTCAATCGCGGTCGACTAACTTTGGGAGATGAAGAAAGAAGTGGTCGCCCTCTGACGGCTGTTACGAAAGAAAACAAGCTAGCAGTGAACATTTTAATTCACAAGAGACAATAGGCGAGTTAAGCATCAAGAGATTCAGCACATACTGCAGGTTGGATCGAGAAGACTTCAAGAAATTCTACAAGTGCATCTTCGCGTGAGGAGGATAGTTTCAAGTTGGGTGCCGCACAACCTCACCGATGCTCCTTAGCAGGCCCGGGTGGAATGTTGATGTGATATGATAAACAAATTTGAAGCAGGCTCGTCTCGGCGTGTACGACATCATTACAGGTGATGTGTCATGGATTCAGTGCTTCCAGATCCCAAAAGTAAATTTACAGTGTTGCCGGTAAAAAAATACAGAAGTTTCTAAAAAAATACAGTAGATTTTAAAACCGATTACAGTAAAATTACAGATTTTTTTTGTAGAATATAATGTAATATTGATGGAAAAATTAGCATAGAACCTTCACTGTGTCTTTTGATAGCACCCATCGGCAATCAAAGAAGAATCGCAAAGAGTGCAATTGCATTTATAAGCAGACTTTTTTATCACGCTTTTACCACTTACGAAAGTTTTGTATTTGGAGCCATTTATCACGGAATTGTTGCCGATATTTCTTTTTAGCTCTTGATCTTGACGGACCATCATCGCTACGCACATCACTTTCCTCACTGTTTAAGCTCATTTTTACAGTTATATAGCTATAAATTTTAAGTTTAGACTTTATTTAACATCACCCAAAACAATTATAAATCTGTAATAAAATGTATGCACCTTGGCAAAACAAATTTATGAATAAATAAGACGAAAAATCCATGTTCTTTTGTAAGACCACTGTTGCTAGTTGCATCAGAGTGCTCTACGATAGTTCCGATTTGCCAGGGAATTCCCCGCAACTTTTTTTAATTTTACAAACCTATTGTCTGTACATTGTCTATGGTTATAGGTCTGTGGGTGTAGATTAGCTGCGTTTTGTTTTAAGTATTAGAATATTGATAAAGCTATATGAAAATAAAATACAGTGTATGGAATACACTGTATTTTATCATTACAGTATTCAGTAGAAAAGTCTAAAATACAGTAAATCTACTGTAATTACAGTGAATCTGGAAGGTGGAATCATGGATTTATCAATACGATCCAGAAACGAAGCGCCAGTCGACAAATTGGGTGTTTTAAAACGAATCAACGCCTACCAAAGTGAAGCGATCTAGAAGCGGGTGGAAGATTTTGATCGCGAGCTTTTTCAATTTGACTGGCTACTTGGTGTCAATTCCTTTACGGATCCAAAGAAGCATCAACGCTGAATGGTATCCTACCAAATGCTTGGCAGAAGTTTTCTCCGTTGTGAGCAACAAGCAACCAAACACGGCTGCTCGGGCTACTGCTCCACCATGACAACGCGCTTTCCGGCTACCGCGCTCAAAACGCAGGACTTCCTGTTATTCCCGGAAATAAAGAATCAGCTCAAAAGGATCCAATTTACGTCGCCGGAAGATGCGCTGTCAGCGTTCGAGCAGGCCGTAAACGAGGAGTCTACGGCGGACTGGAAAAAGTGTTTCGAAAAATTGTTCAGACGCATGAAACTTTGTGCAGAGGCTAGTGGAGAGTACTTAGAAAAGATAAAAAAAACAAGAACATTTAATTTTTATTTTCGCAAAACTTTATGAGTGTCCCACGTATCATTTTAATTTGGGTTAACACAAACGGTTGCCACCCTTTGGTACAATCTGCTTCTGATATAGGAGGTAGATGTGACGACATTATATGTTGAGCGAAGTTATGTAGCTTACCAAATAAAACAAGCCATAAAGACTGCAAGAGGACTAGCTCTGCATGATTGTACACGAAATAGACATATTGGATACATGCTTAGTTCTTTGGATGACCGGCAAGAAAGTTCACCCAGTTTAACAGGTTTACAGTTAATAAAACTAATGAACACTCACTTCATTAAGTAATATCTAGTTGAGAACGAGTCTAGTAATTTAGCACTTAGCGGAACAAGTTGCCGGTGATTAACATCTTAAACTTAATGCCGGCCCGATCCCACGACAAGATTTTGGTCTTCAGGAAATTAAAGCGGCTCTGTTCGATGGTGGACACATGCTGTCGGAATCAGGGTTTGTGTCAGCGGCGAATGACATCATCCGCTCTCTAATCACTGTTCACCGTCTCGATCGCAAGATATGAACGCGGTAATTAACTGTTCAATATTTCAGTAATAAGCACTCGCAATTTTAATGTTACACCAAGATGACTTGGTCGAAGAGTCCTTGTACCTTGACAACTAAATTAAGCGCGATTTAAGTAACTGGAATCTGTCTGATTTCATTTTATAATGCATTATGAACATAAAGGACCCAAGGTGTCAATAAAAGATAAAGACAAACTTGTAGTAATGAAAACGCATGATGAACAGCCATAAAAGTCCGAGCGATTTAGAGAACTTATGCGATCATAATACTGTTTTACTACTTACTCAAAGGAAACTCAGTAAGATTTATGGTGTCTACGTACCACAGACTAAATTATTTATCTCGAAAGCAGTTAAAATCATCTATTAATAAATTACTCTCGATATAAAGGCGATTGTAATGTAATTCGTAATAGGTCGGGACGCAACACTGTTGCTCTTAACGTGTTTTACTAACATTTCTGTGGTCGAAATTAAAACAGTGCCTATCTACTGAACGGCTGTCGAGAATCAGCTCAACGCCTACCACAGGAAGGAGGCTTCATTTAAATTCTAGTAACGTAAGTTTAAGGGTCTCGTAGACACGAACTATCGATGTTTGTAATATAAGGCAATTTGCATTTAAATTCAGTGCTTTTAAACAATTGGGCAAACGTCTTGGGACATGAATTATTATGCTAATTTGTTTCGATTATTATCAGCACTACATTGTTATCTATGAATTGAACGCGTTTGAATTAGTTAAAATCCTCTTCAAAAATCTCCGTAAGCCGGTGGTAATCAACTCATCTAAATAAAAGACGTTAAATAGCAAAGGCGTCACTTAGAAAATCATAAATATTTAAATTTTCAATGTTATCGGGTCGTCGATTAAAAATAAAGTTCATTGTCCTGTCGTAAAGTGCGTCGTAGCTATGACAATGTCTGAAAAGGATCCAGCTTAGCAGGTCAAAGAGTTCTACGCCAAAAGCATTGGCTTGGCTCGTACCCTACAGACTTGGAAGTTGGTACTGTATGACGTAATACTGTACCGAAATGATCGACAGCCGGCCACAGAGCGGTAGTAAACATGCGTAAGCGTCATTCACAGACGCGGCCGGATATTGTACATGTGTGAGTGTGCTCAGACGTCACACACTCCCGCGAATGGGTGCGTGTGCGCAGTGAAATTAAATTATGAAGTCATTTCTATACTGAATACACTCGGATTCCTATAATATTGTTCGAAGATAGTTGCATCACGTTTCGCCTTTGACTCAAGTGTAGTGTGGTCTATTATGCTTGCATGTAGCAGTCGTAGGGACTCCTTGCGTAACAGCTGTAATGATATTCTTATCATCCGATTGTTCTCGGGTGTGCATATTATCTGCGTTCGATGTGTGTCATCGAACTATAATACTGGCTGTCTGATCTATTTGAGAATCTTATGTACTGCTTTATGTATTCATTTTAATTAAATCAAAAAGTTTTACGTCTTTACCGATACCTAATGTTTTGAAATTAAATCTATTAGCATTAGAAATGATGCGATGTAAGTTTCTGTTCTGGTCAATAATAATACATACTTTAATTTATAGCTGTAATAACGTCTACTCCAATTATTAAATTTAAACAGATTACAAATATTATTTTCTGCTTGTGCTTCCGGTGGATTTATCTAAATATTGACTTCTCATTCATGAATCAATTGATTTATGTGCCGGATACCAAGTAGAAACTTTATAAGTTATCGCAAGCGTCTGGTTTGTAATCTTGTTAACGTGATTTTTAGGCCTTTGACATCTATCGAATAACCGTTTTGAAAATGACAACTTTTCGTTGATAAAATGAGCAACGGTAAACACTTAAGACATATTTGAGACAAGTCGAAGGGTTATTGATTACTACATGTTTCAATAATATTGACCAAATCGCGCTTGCCACCGCTCATATATCTACTAATGCAAAACACTCTTTAACATTTTCATCCAGTACCGCTGGCCTGGCTCTCATCTCATGTTATTTTTAAACTGGGTACTAACTAAGTTTTAAAAAGGCCAGATTTCCAAGACCTCTCTATCACTAATCTGCAGGTGGATTGGCAATGTCTTAAATACACGTTTCATCTAAAAGAAAGTTCAATCACATCCCGACTAGTCGCGACTCGTCTACAAGTAAGAGGTCACGACTCTCGACTGAAGAAACTAGTTTCGTATATAGCAATTTAAAATCAACACACCCAATATTGGACAAATTAATGTTCTGCCTTCCATGGTCCGAGACTTGTCTAAAATGGTCTTTGGAGTCGTAATTGTGCGAAGCATTATTGTGATGGTGATTTATTATCTTCCTAGTTTTCACTGTGGCTTCCGTTAATAGTTCTGCACCACACTGGCATGTTCAAAATTATGGTTGTAATCATGTTTCTCTTAAGAAAGGGGTTATTGACTAGAATTATTTGCAAACTTGAAATCTAAACTTCTACTTATCACTAATGCCAGAAACATAACACTCTTTTTGCTAGTTTAGATTCTGGCAATGTTGGTTTCATCGTCAATTTGTCTCCTAACCCATTCTGGTCATTGACAAGAGTATTCAAATAATAATAATATAATTTATGCTTTTATTTCTTTTGCAACTTTAACAGTTAGTACTTAAATAGTTGTCTCGGCCAGTGAACACCGGTGTTTTCGATAATTTCGACGGAGACGTGACTCATATAATTATACATCTAGTTCTTAGAATCGTCATTTAGCGAAGCAGTTTCAGTGCATACATGTATTGTTGGTAAAATTTAGAGGCGTATAAAAACACAACCTGGAACCACTTCAACTGATTCGATTGTCGTACAGTCAGTGCTCTGCATTCCCTGAATCCTCTTACAAAAAAGAGGAGTGGTAGAGGGGTCGAGTTATGCATGTCACTGACTGTATAAGACAGAAACGATAAAGCTAAAATCAATTCACAAACAGATTCTATAATTGAAATCAAAATCGTTTAAGAACTCAATTTGGATATCAGCATGATTTGTTCATTGAAACAGTATCATTCTTCTATTAGCAAACGTCGTTTAAGACAATCAAGAGAAGTTTGTCTTAAATTGATAATAAATATACATATGTATACGTGCGCGTGTTGATAACCGGCACACCGGTGGCACTGTTGCAGACTGGTCTGGGGCCCGTTATATTCTCTATGGGCCCCATCAATGGACCACGGCTATTTGCATAAACATCTATAGTAACAACTTGATCACCGCTTCATTCATCTTCACGAAACTTCGTTATAGCTGTACTTTGATTGGCTGACTTGTTTTTATTTGTATACGCTGTTTGGTTTATGCTCTATCTTGAATTTGGTTTTTGGAGAGGTCCCAGATATTGATAAAGGGTTTGTTTTGGACATCGGGTGCCCTATTGGATTTTCATTTATGTACTATTTATACAGTAGTACAATAAGCCCGTTTGACGATTATGCTTTTGGCATGCATTATTCGTCTTTGTAAGTAACTTGGCAACAGATAAATATGATGCAACAAAATGTTATTAAAGTAAGTACATTAATAACACGTTCTTCTCCATAGGTACCTACTTCGCTTTGGAATGGGCAACTAGCTTCATATTTCTGACTGACCGACCCCTTGACAATTCAAAAGTGCCAGTAATTGGTTTATTTGAAATAAATGCTTTGAGTTTGAGAAAAATATTGTGTTCTGTTTTATTAATAAATAAATGTTGCTAAAATATTCGGACAAAATGTTACATCCACGTAGATATGCCTAATTAAGGAAATAATTTAACCCCAGCTGAAATTCTGCAAGTTTTATACCAGTTTTTAAAATGTTCAAATAGATTTTCTAATGTAAACAGTGCATGGATTAAGATATTTCGGCATCAATCATTTTCCAAAAGCATGTTCGCACATAGCCGGAAAACGATCCTAAACATTGACATCAAACTTCAACATGTCCGACTCTACTCTGTATGTCGAATTACAAATGAAACTCATAAAAATATAGCAGTTTTTTCTCATCGGACTTTGACACTAATTAAAATGCGACAGTGGTCTAATTGTTTCTGTGTTATGGATCGCCGTGGGAGGCTCACCTCACCTTATCGAAGCTAATGTGCTTTACCAGCTAGCTACTCAATGACTTTATTTGTTTATTTTTTCACTATCGCAATGTGTTCTATTTATTATGAATGGGGCTATATATCTTCTTTTCTTTTTAAATAGCGTGCTATTAATAAATGCTGCATCATTCTGTTTGATTAATATGGAATCGTTGGTGCCTCTCTTGTCTTAGTTTAAGCGAGCATATCTTCACCCGTGGGTGTTGTAACTGACGTCTTGTATCAGCTGATAGACAGCAGCATCCATCAGTACAGTCCAGACTGATAGCTACTGAATCTGGTTTCACTAAGGACTGTGGCGACAGGAAAGTCGCCCTCGTAAAACTAGGCACTCCATTTAACGAACGGAACTTGTAAAACATTTGCAAATGAACATTTACGAACGCTAGATGCATAAATACTAAGCAGGAAAAGTGCACATTCGTCTGCACAAATCTACATCAAAAACATAATAGTAGATTAACCCGACTCTACCGTTACTATTAAATTTTCTCTTCATGTTGTTTATCTCATTAAAAATCTGAAATCTACTTTCTCGATGACAGATAACGATCTAGGCATCAATACACGAAGTGAGAATACTAATATTGTTACACTCAGATAATTTAAATAAGAACAAAAGCGTATTATAAATTCTGGCGTCGATCTAAAGCGCATCCGATTTGCACTTGTGATGATACCCACATCCGTAATTATATCGCACGTATTAATGCAACCGAACTTGGACATTCAGAGCTTTCATCGTGTTGCAAATTACCATCTGAATAACACTAATTATTTTTTTGCTCTGAAATTTCGCAGATGTGGCGATAGACATCAATTTGTGGATCATAATTCGTGTTTCGCTGCATTTCAACAGGCACGCTCGCAGAATTATGTACACCTTTCAGTGCCGAAATGATATACTCTTTTTGGAAAAAATTGCTAAAGTTCTTGCTTATGGCATACAAGTGTTAAAGTGCTCTCTAGAAGTCACGATTCGCGGTTTGGCTGGTTCCAATAGGTTCGATGACATTGAATTTATAGAGCGTGCTTATATCACAAGTTAATACATTTTTGCAGGTACTTACGTTTACGTGCAGGTATTTGACATGGATGATGCATCATCAGTTTCCCGTTCGGTATTAACTTAAGAAAAAGCTCGTCGCATCCATTAGGCTTGATGTACTACCCACTTTTTTGTTCCTTTATTGGAACGTTTGTGGATCATATTGTTAGTGTTTTATTGGTGTAATCCGTCATGTCTTCAATCCGCCCTCGATCGCATCGCTAATGGCGCGCTCCCACCACGCTGTTTCGCAATAATCATCAATTTACGGTAATTGGCCGACGAACACCTCCGAGCAGCTCCGAAGGCTTGTTCTCTTATTTCTCAATAGGAGGAATCGAGGGGTAGTGTGGGCGGAGGTGACCTCTCGGCACGCGTGGGTGAGCTTTCTACGCCGATCCGATTTGCCACGTTTCTCTAATGGCTATACGACCACGTATCAATACGTGAATGTCAGTTTTATGACAGTGCTTTAGCACCTGTGATCAATGACTTCACAGAAATCTTGACGATTCAATTCTCTCCGGTGTCGATTTGTTGAGAATATTGTCAAGTAGTTTTGTTTGTTGTTGCAAACAGGTTGTCAACATCATAATACGAATAATTCAACAGGACATCTTAGTCGTGATCCGCCTACTGCACTCAACTACGCCATTTTCGGTCCCGAAGTACTAAAACTACGTCGTTTTGTTCCTGAAGACATGTTATGCATTGTTTATTTTATGAAGCGGCAGGTTTTGTTTTTTTAATCATAAGTGTCGGTTACACGGGCTGGAACAGGCAGGGTTGATTACACCGCAGCTGTCAATAGGCAGTGTTTAGTTTCACAATAAAAAGCAGAGCATTATTTGACGAAACCAAATTCCACGCGAACGTCGTCGGGGACCAGATTTGGAGACCTGCAACAAAAATTTAAATAAAGAAACACTCTTTTAGGTGTATTACTTAGTATTTGACCGTTTATTTAGTTTTCTTCTACGATTTCGTAAAAAAAAAATCCTTCTCTTATGATAAGCACCGAAGAAAACAGGAATAAATGTTAATTAGCCTCATTACTGTAGTTGCCTTTTCCTATCTTACAATAGTTGATATTAGTAGCAAAAATTATAAGGCTCACACTTAACCGTTTTTGTCCTTCGATACGGATACAACGTTCCTTTCTGGTGATAAAATATCGTATTACACATTTGGTCGTCGAAGCAAAATGAAGTGTTTTAAAACATAATATTATTTTACTAATATCAGGTCGGATTATAGGAATATTTTTTTTTTTTTTTTTTAATATGTTGTTAATACAAAATACCGAGACTGGCGACTGGACAGATCATGACGCAATATAACAGTGACCTTACTTCTGATTAAGAAAAGGAGATACAAAAAGAAAGATGTCATAATAATAGAGACTTATTTCTTTATGCCATATTTCATAATAAGCCAAATCTAGTTTACAAAATAAAAAAAAAGAGAATGTTAAAATTTCATGAATTTATATGGGGATGTTGCACCAGCCATTATATGAAATTGTAATAGTAATGGGTGTCGTGTGTCACCGTAGGTTCGACGTTAATGTTGTCTCCTCGTTTAATGTTGCGGAAGTCGCCTACGCGCCGAGATTTAAAACGTTCACGACTAAAGAGTCGCTCTTTACTTTATTGACCGCTTAGATTGGTATAATGATAATCGTAATTAAAGTCAAATTCAAAGCATTTATTTCGAATAGGCACATTAAAGGCACTTTTGAAGGTCAACATTTACATTTAAATATAATTAATTCTAGTCGCCCCTTCCAAAAGGTAGATTCGTGTGGAAAAGAGAGTGGGCAAGAAACTACACCGTTTTTTTTTTAAATGTTTTAGAATATTTTGTATACCTACATTATACATATTTGAAGACAATGCACCAAGGATAAAAATACTTTACCACAAAAGGAAATCATTTAAATTGAGCCAAAAATAGATAAATCAATCACGTGATAGGGTACACACATATTTACAAACATGTAAAAGTATATGATTTTCCTAAAATATTAACAAGGAATAAATTACCTCCCGTTACAGTAACTAGTAGCTGGCTGATCATGACACCTGGTTTAGTTCTATGCAAATTATTTGAGCTTTATGGAATACATATTGTAATACATTTTATTAATGGTAGCTTTTTACACAGTTTTTCGTGTCTATAGGGTGGAAAGAGGAATAATAACATATATATGTTAGACATTTTTGCGTTGTGTAAACATAAAAGTATTGTCACAGATATATTATAAAGACGTGTATTATTTGACAGCAACCCAGCGTAACCATAACAGTCCTTTTCGTTTAAACCAAAAAGCAAGTGTCATCCACAACCGTTTTAGATCCCACGAAAGCTATTTTTTTTGGTCCTTTTGACCATACCATTCCTCTCGATCTAGCATACAATACGTTCCTATGCTAATTTACAAATCAAATACACAAACACCAAGTATGTTTAATATTTCACTTAATCCATAAACCAACAACCTGCAACCCGAGATTTTATAAATCATTTCACAACCTTTGCTTTCGTATATCAAACCAAAAAACGTGTAATGTAAAATGCATTAAAGAGAGAATGAAAATAGAAATACGTTGGAGGAAGGCCTGATTTACGTAACACCGGCCACACAGTGCGCTCGCGCCGGTCAAAAGTTCGCCTGCATACGCCCACGCGGGTTCTGGAGCCGGCACATCACAGGGAAGTCGAACCAGTAGTACAACTTACCCTTAAACATTCGTTGCACAGACTTCTTCAACTTCTCGAGGACTAAGAAGTCACATACATATCACATTGCGATGTATTGTATGCTACAAAACAAGACAATAAATAGGGAATATAAATAGGTTTTCTTTAAAATTATACAGAAATATTCTGCTACAAGCTTCCGAAAAAGAGCTTATTAAAGGCCACCTGCGATGGGGTTGCATTGCGGCGGCGGCGGTCTTAAGAACAAATCTTCTGCACTCGACTATTTTGTGGATTGCCTAATTATACCAAGATTTCGGATCGCCACCATCGCGACACTTTATCGTTACTCATTATTAATGATCCTCCACTAAAACGGAACCTTTAACTCAACGGAGTAGGGTTTATAACCGCTAGTTTAGTGTAGTTTTAAGTTCTCTGATTGCTAAAGCTGAATTGTTTATGTGTGCTAAGACGTGAGTTACGACAAAACTGTTATTTATTGATGTGAACCTTTGTCCGTAGGTGTAAGAGGAATTGTACAAAACCGAAACATTACCTTTTCGTTATTGATTTATATGGGGTTGTTTAGTATATAGTTTTTTTTATTATCTGAGTTTAAAAACCATTTCAGTTCTTTCAGATAGAAATCACAACACGGACAGTCCCCACGACGATCCGTGATTTTTGGTCGTGCGATTTTTGGTCCATCAAGACTTACGAATTCGAGACTCTATTATTTAATTTAAAATGCGTTCTGGATTTGAAAGATTATTCAGTTCATTAGCCTAGAGCCGGCTCGGTGCTTGTCGCGGTGATAGTCCAATAACTCAGCTACCCCCGAGGCCATGTATCGCCTACCAGACACGACTTTCTCGCTGTGGGCGTCACCTGTCGTGCCATACCGTGTCCATCTAGCACACTAGCATCTACACTCCCGACCGCTAAAATATATCTTATGGATCTACACATAAGAATCATATTAAACACAACTCTGGCAAATGCAACCTTGCCAGGTCTCGCCCACAACTGCTCATTGAACTGAGATCTAGCTCGTCTAGAGACGCTGTATTCATTATTTTGAGTTTCATTAAAAATTCTTTCATAACAACACTTTCTAAAGTTGGCTTGTCATAACTCGTACTCCATTGTTGATAAAATCGTGTCTATTCACAACAAGTATCGCTCAATTATGTCCATATCATGTACTTAATAGATATGCTGCCATTCCTGTCAATTTAGCTTTGTCATGCAATGGGGAAGGCAACTGTCAAAATGGCGCTGTCATAGCTAGTTCCCAACACAAGCTAATAATACAAGGCGTGATGTGGTTTTCTTTTATTTAGCGAAAATTGACGCGTTGTTGTGTTCCTAGATACTCCGAAATTGGAGTTTACAATTTCCCGAAAGCCCCTAAAATTAGAAGATTGTGGTTTAAAGCTATTCGTAGAGATTTTTATGAGTTCGAGTTTATGTCGAAAACATTTTGAAGAAAATGATTACGAGGAATTATTAAGGTTTAAAATTCTGACACTCTCCATGTTACGTACTTGATTTAAAATACTGAAATCACCGAAAATAACGAAATAGTGAAACAAAATCAAACTCATGAATGAACATAAAATTATATGAATGAACGAAATGTCAATTTTTTTGTAGGCCATAGGGACCTAGCTATGGTCACGCCATCTACAATTAGCTTTGCCCGACCTTCCCCATGTTGAATTTAACAATTTAAACGTTGCTTCATAATTTTTTCAATGTAATGCATCATTTGTTTCGTTTACATACTGGTTCGCCTACATGTACTGTTTTTGTCTTGCCATTAAACACGAATGTCTGTTGTCAGTCATAGACAAAACATAAAATTGCGACATTGATTCAAGTTTGAGTGATGTTCAATTTGGTTGTTTTTGTCCAACTGTCGCCCACTGTCAAATTTGTAGAATCGTAATCCTTTCATCCATCTTAACGTTCATTGCCAGATCATTAATTACATCTGTTAATGTCAACACCATTTGTTTTCATCTGTTTTTCTAAGTCATTTCGAGCGTTGCCGACATCATAATCCGTAATCTGTTTGATAAGATTATATGTATCTTGAGTAAATTATGTATCTTTTGTTCTCTATATCTATTGATACGCTATCGTATTCAAAATTCAACTGCGTAGTATTTGGGTACCAGTATATGAATAACTGTCAGAGCCACCCTGGAGCACATTTTTCTAACGTGTCAACTTGTCATGCGCCACGTACTCTCAACGTGGCGGTTGCACTACGCGCCCATCGCCACTCCGCATGATACACCAAAATAAATTGTTTATCACCTCAAGATAGGCATTAGGCAGACACATGATAGTGTAGTTCTCTCCTCGCTGATAACAACCGCGCCCCTACAATTAAGATTATCACGACGTGATTAACAGATTACATTCGACCTCAAATTGCGCAGTGTTTGTGTTTTTATAAAAGTTAACCGCCTTTCTGTAAGATTTTTGCTACCGAATTTATAAAGTGGCCTGTTTATTTGGGACTGCTATATCTTCGAGGAGTGTTCTACGTTAATGTAAAAAAGTTTTCTCAATGACGTCTGAACGTCGTAGTATCAATAGCCGTTATCGAATATTGTGCATTATGTTGACAATTAAACGCGTAATCTATCGCGAACAAACGGTGTTCATTCAGTACAGATAATGCTGTGCCAATATGTTGTTGTTTTGATAGATTCCTTACAAATGGAACGAGTCGCGGTATCGTGCGGTTTACACTCGTAACGCGTTGGACCTCTGCCCTCAGTTGCACAATTGTCACAAAAACACGGTTATTCATACATCTATTTTTAAACTACTACATTCTGAAACAAGATGCGAGGCCCAACGTCAACCTCGAATGTGA
Source organism: Dasypolia templi (assembly GCA_963555695.1). Lineage (NCBI taxonomy): Eukaryota > Metazoa > Arthropoda > Insecta > Lepidoptera > Noctuidae > Dasypolia > Dasypolia templi. The sequence continues at coordinate 22,681,898 of OY743157.1, forward strand.
CATTTTTATGGTCGCGATAATATTTACAAGTCGTTTACGCTATCATCGAGTTTATTTTGCGACGGTGTTATGTAAATATGCAGGGAAAATCTACATGAGTGAATACATAGAACATATAGATCAAGGTACATTATACATATACAGCAGTGACCGGCTTCGTTACCTCGGGGTAACGGTCGTCGATCACTCGAGTGGGTCGCGCATAGAAAACGACATTACTTGCAATCTGCGCGCGCGCATGAATATGCACAGCAGATCCATCAGCATGCTAATGCAGTCACCTGACCGCCTCCGCGTGGCGTCAATTACGTATACGACGTATTTACGCAGACAACCCACTGGAACACTATTTTTGCCTTAAAGGAAAAAGGGCTTACGGTTACTGCATTGAAGGACTCGAAAAACAAGCACACCATGCAATGAAACAGTCGAATATATATAATCGAGTATAAAAACCTATAGATCAAACTGTAAACCAATGAAACAAGTCTGGAATTCTAAAATCTCGCAGTGGAAATTTTGCTGCGCAAATGCACCATTGCGAATTGTGTTAACTGTCTGTAAACACAAATTGATCCGCCTGAATATATTTTAATATTGGAAAATTCGGTTTTATTTTCCGCGTTTTACTGTGTTTTCTTAATATTTTACAATGATTTATGAAAGAGATATGACGTTTTTTCACTCAGCAACATAACTAAAGCAACAATTTGCATTCATTATGAGCGCGATAAAAGATTTTATTAATAAAATGATGAAAAAAATAAAAATAAGTGGACGAAAGCTTGGAGAAATTCTGTGGTAGATTAAACTATTCGTAAAAGAGCTTTCAGTAAAACCCAGATGCATGTGATACTTGTGTGTATGTATTTATTTTGGAAAATACACCTTAAAAGTCAAAACTCCCAGAGATAATATGACAATTTATGTCTTCCACAAATAACATGTAAAAGAAAACACTCAGCTCAAAATGTAATCAAAGCTCATAGAGCGGTGAGCGTGGGCTTTGTCACGTAATGCCCTAGTTCTTAATTCCTGTAACTATTTCTGCATCGAACCTTATCATTATTGAACGCTGATAAATATTGATTAGCTTTTTAAATACTTAAGTGCTACTGTCTAATTATACATTGGTAATATCGACACGATATATCGATATATCGATCGAGTGCCTTTGTTTGTAGAATAACGGCCAATTACGTGTACATGTAAAGTACTTACTGGGAAAATAAATCTTCTTCGAAAATTTGTAAACTTTGCAAATGGAACCTACCATGTGTAGCTGTTTGGACTGAATTTGCCACGCCCAGGACCAAATAACTTTGTACTTATCTCTGTATTTTGCTAGCAAATGATTGGGATGATGAGGCTAAAGTTATGAGACACTATTTATTTGCAATGAAAGCTACAGCACATTACATTGACACTACCATGACCGACGACCGTACTTGAAATATTGAGGACCGTACATAAATAGAGTTAATAAAAAGCAGAACACGCGAAATACTGTTAACGAAGAGAGAATTGGGGGAAGGAATGTTGCTGTTATTTTTGCATGTTATCTTACATTACAGCAGGTTAATAAACTTGAGAGAGTTGTCCAAGGAGATAAAGAATATACACAGTAATTCTCACGTCAGGTAACCAGATAACACTTCACAGTTCACACTCGCTTGGATTTCATGTAAATATTGATTTACTGTCAACTTTATCACAAATCCAATATACTACGCGATTCTACGAGTACCAGTCTTGGAGAACTAGTTGTGGTTGTCATGTTCCGAACAATTTAGAAATTGTTTTACAGCCAGTATCAATGGTCACGAATATGTTAATGATGACAAAAAACACAAACGCTTCATATATGCGGAGAAAATATGCATAATTTGGCATTCTTGCGTGGGCCCAGTTGGCCTATAGCATAACAATTCCGTAAACGACAAACGTGATCAACTGATTGATTACGAGTAAATGTGAATAGTCCATTATTATTTATTTGCCGCTCATGTATTTATTTTCTACAGTGTATTGGACTCATAGATTGAAGTAACTGATCGCAACATTCACAACCGAATGGCATGCGCACGCGCAAATATTGTCGCTGTCGCGCTCTTATCGGGCAAATGGGTCGTTAACAGGTGATGTTCAAACACGCTAAGCTCGTGAAATATTATGTCCCAACGGAACCCATAAAAATAAAAATGATTAGTTAAATACGACCTCGTCCCTAAGGCCGTGGAAGATTAAGGGTGTGTAAAAACTATTATGTAACCTGCGTTTAAGCCCGATACTCCTTAATCCTCGGGCCACAAAAAATAGTGACGGGATCCTGTTTTGAAAGGAGCCAGGAGATGCGAGGGGCAGGGCGCGGGCGCGGCACCTCCGAGGCGCGCCACTCTGCCGCCGAATAAATTATGTTCTTTGGCCCGTATCACGCGCCGCGCGTCCCGCGCATGCCCCTCGGGACCTTATCGATCGAGTTGGATAATCCTAGAGGTCGCTAGACCGGCGCCTGCGCGCTATGCGATGATGACCTTTCGCCCCGGCACGGCAGCATGATCGGAACCGAATGCCATTTGCAATAGTCACGACAGAATTGTTTTCCTGATATCTGGGGGGCGTCGTTAGCGTGCTGCGGCCCTGGTTGTTTTAATTACCTTTCCGCTATTCGTCATCTGTATCTGGACGATCTCATCATTATATCGCGCTTTCCTCACTATATGATGCTTATCGTTTAATCCAATTCGGTCGACAGAAGGGCAGCCGAGTTTATTCATATCTAAAACAAGATTGAGTGCGATGGGGTGTTCCACATCGTGTTCGTCTTGATTGATTGCCCTTTTACTCCTATCTTTAACAAATCGATTTATATGATCGCTTGCAATTGCAGCACTCGCAACGTCAATTCGTTCTCGTGTACATTAACCGATACCAGAAACATCTGCGCTGTTTGCCGAATCTAAAGGAACTAGATTTTGCACGTGCGTTGCACAGACAGCAACCTATTCCCATAATATCAACAATCAGTGCTGTGTGTAGAAACGTGAAAGTAGTTTGTATACTGCCACATGATTTATAGTTAACTTCGATGCTGTTGATGAGGTTCTGATGGCGTGTTTAAACGTCGTCAGGAGATTTCCCACGAGAAACACCGGAATAAATCGCTCACTACGACGGTAAATGTCGCACGAGACGAAATTATGTCCGAATGTGCTCAAACACGCCATCAGTAATTCAGAACCTCAATCGCGATTCCTATTAGGTAATAACTACGATTATTTGCAAATTGATGTCACAGACGGGACACGAGAACAATAGTGTCGTTTATTTACGTAGGTATGTAATTTGAATTCATAACAGTAATTTCCATACGTTTTGGCAATCGACACATGCCCCTGAATTTAGCATGTCTTATGTTTGCGGACATCCTTGAGATGCATTAGTGTGCATTGCGGCAATTGGAAGCTTTGTATCGAGTGCAGTGGCTACTGGCCACGTTAGCCACATGCGGCGCGGACACATCGCACGCTGCTCCTGCAAACACAGAAAACGACGACGCATCACAAAATGTGTGTAACGATGCAACTTCACCGACTCCGACCGTTTACACATCACTTGAAGCAACAGTATCGCAAAACATTCAGGAAGTTGCCATTATTAAGCTCAAATTAGAAAAGGATAAATAAAATAGAAGATTTGTTGGTCATAAAAGCTTTGGATTAATAGCGTTCCGATTAGTTAGCTTCATATGGTTTTATTGCTTGCGTTTCTCCAATAACTTGTGGAAGTAGGATTATTACTGCTCCTCGTAAACTATAAAAAGCTTCCGACAGATGTTGGTTTTCCAGAAATGCTACCAAAAAGTCTTGTGCTAAAAGTATTTGTGCTAAATTTATTATCACTATTAAGCCTTTATGTAAATCTGATTCGGTTAAATTATGAACGGCTTAGTTGTTCTTTATATATGGTAAAGATGTTTTTACTTTACCTGATACCAATATAGTCGATCTCCTGTTTAATTTATTCAATGCTTCTTTGTTCCTATTATGTAGTATACCTTATCATATTTGGAGTTCTGAGAGATTCTTTCTTCGTTCAGTACAATAAGGTAATTGTGTTGACTAATGGCTGGCCAATGAGAGGCAGAATTCGCCTAATGCATTCGTAAATAGATCATAATAAACAGTTGGCAACGCAGTGTTGGCGTCAATGAATTGCAACGCGCGCACCGCATTTGTGTATCTGATGAGTGCGATCGCGGCTCGGTGCCTGCGTTATCTTGGCGGAGCCATGTGGAGGCTGTGCAGCGGTGCATACTGCACGGGCCGGGCGGCACGGCGGACGCGGGGCCTGCGCCCAGGGGGACGCCGCTCGCTCGCGCTCCGCCCGTCATTCGCGCCGTGGGCGTCACTCCGCAGACACGTATCGCTCTCAGTGTTGTCCGCCAGTGGCTTGGTGTTGCGTGCGAACCATAACGTCTCCCGTGAGACAGCGTGCGTTTTGACTGTCCTCATATAATCTCAGTGGTGTAAAAATAAAGCCGGCGACAGACGGCGGCGTCCCAAGTTATATTTAAATGATAGCGCGGACGCAGGGCCGGGCTCGCCTCGAACGCTCTCCGACGGCATGAGACGACATGATCGAAGTACGTGCAACACCTTAGTCCGACACCTAAACCAGATCGTAAATCTAAGATACAGTTGTCGGCTGCTGACCTGAGAATTGTGTTTCCTCGAAGCGAGCCAAGTGTTCCAACTTTGCGCCAACCTACTCCTGAAGACAAATCCGCAGTATTTTTTGTTTGTTTTCTACAAGTGTTCGCATCTCGGGACCTAGTTTGTGATCTCGACGTGTTTTGGTTTCCGCTTTCTGAACGGATTTGCTACGAGTTTAGGATGTGGACGTTGAATCATTCATAGTTTCCTGTCTTTGTTGTGTTTATATTTTGTTCATCAATGTTTGTGTGTCGTCGTAAGAAAACTGGTGTTGATGTAATCATCAACGTATATTACGAAGTTTATTTGGGATCACTGTAAAAATCGAAAGTTTGTTTTAACAAATGCACCTACCTAGTGATTGTGTAAGTCATTCACAAACGCATTGATTCATAGTTAGTTGTTACCTCGTATGTGTTATTGTATGAGCTCAGGTCTCAGATTTCCTTACTAGCTATCGGTATTTACTGACCACTGTTTTATTACCTTAACGTCTTTGTAATCACCAACTATAAAGTAATACTGGTTCATTTGACTTCATATCGGAATTTCAGTTTTATGCCCAACACTCTTGACAAGCAGACTTCATAAAACTTGATAGTTTAATTAATTATTTATTACGTCTCGTCACTTTTCCGAGGAGTGGCGAGACTAATCGATCAAGTTTACGATTCCTTTAGCATTTTCATAGCTAAATAAAGATTTATTTGTCGTCCAGAACTGAATGTATTGAGCTAGAATATTAATTAATGCTTAAACTTGTACCTGATGGTATTGTGTGAAGATGGTCCGTATCGTTGGGAGCGCGCCGGGTGTCGACCGGGGGGTTACCTGTTGCTTGCTGCGCCTGCGAGCAAAAAAATATGCTCCGATGCTGGATGAATTTTTAATGCCATTAATATTTATATTCCTGTTCATAATTCTTTTGTGTTCATATTCAGACGTAGCGTATCGTGTTCACATCTTTGGATTATAAGAATGAGGACCTACTGCAGTGTTCTGCACAACAAAAACTTATGTTCATTGGATAAAAAACGGCATTCGCATACGTCTTTAGGTACCTAATCCGCTTCGAAGCTAATCCATATTATTGTACAAATTGATTCGTTAATAAAAAAAAGCCAACAAGCACTCCAAAAAGCAATCCGTCCTCAATTTACGTAGTATTTACTTAAAGATTCGTTTTATTAAACGATCAGTATTAAGGGAGTGGGCATAAACTAGTCGTGGGTCGTAGTGGGTTGATATAAACTAGTCGATCCAGATGTTATTTAATGTCTAAATGCCAAATATATCAAACACCTGCAACCAAATTGCCATTACTATTTAAATGCGGAATACCTAATATATTAATGAAACAAGAAATTATTATGGCGCACCTAATATTTGGAGACTTGGAAATCATTAGCGCGTCGGACAGTTGACTTGAATAATTATCTTAATTGACTCTGCCTCGCTGCATTTTTCACCTTGATTTATTGAACTATCAAGAAATTCTAGTTTTCTGCCAATTTCGTTGTCATTTGAACACACAATAGCTAAGTCTGAAAACCATTACTCCTTGAAAAAAAAGTACATAACATAAAACACAATCCTTTCTCGATGTCACCCACAAAAGTTCCAACTACATCATACATCCAAATCATACACGTATGATCGGTTAACATCCAGAAGAATCGCTTCTGTATGTACCTAATCGCAATTAACTTTTTGCTGGAATTATATAACTGATGATGTCAAAGTATGAATGCCACAATAATGAGCCGGCGCACTACCCGCGACCGCTGTGTCGTCTATGTATGTACAGGACATCTTGTCAAGCCAATTCATTATTGTTCGCTTGTTGGTTTGCTGAATACAGGCTCGGATCCGTAGGACGCATCCCAAGTTTTCCTTGTCCGCCTTGATACCTTGAAATTAGTATATTCAGGGTTTTCTGATACCGCAACCGATGGCTTTGTTTGGATTTATGGTAAAATGTGTTTGTTAGAAATTATCTTCTACATAATCACTAGTTACTACATAAGGTATTCTTGTAATTCCACTTCTTACTCGTAGTATTCGCTTATTCCTAGGAATTACTTTTGTGTCGGTGTACGTCGACCTCGTTGTTTTCTTCGTCATAATGTCTGGCTTCTTTCAGCTGAATGCTATTGTTATAGAGATATATTTATAAATGACTTCATAGTGTTAGATCATCTTTCAGCAATTATTCATATCCTGTGGAAAGTTTTATTTCACCTGTTAATATAACAACATCCTTGACTTAGTGATATCTACGATTCGTTCAGTGTAAGTCTTAGCTGTGTTATCTTTGATGCGTACTGCTGGACTTGGCACGATGTTATTGATAATTATGATTTAAATATAAAATTAAGGATTCACCCGTGTGTAATAAGGTAGATAAATTGTGTTATTTGGGTCTAAGTCTAGGCATCTGTAAAGTCTTATTTGTAAACATTTATGTTTGTATTTTTCCTTCAATTAGTATTGTTATTTTGTCACGCAATTTGAGTTTGACCAAATTTAATTTTTTACATCAATAAGAGGAAAGCAATACTCAGAGCAGTTTGGGACAAAAGCCTTAAACTTGGTATTTAAGGACATAATTTTCTATCTGTGAACTAGGAATTACAATTGTTTATTAATCAAGTCAATAAAAATGTGACTTTCCCTACTTGCAGGCCGGGGCCTAAAGTGCGAGTGCCTGGGCGCGGCCGCTTGCCCCGATGGCGCGGCTAATGGCACGTGCATCACGCAGCCCGGCGGCTACTGCTTCGTGGCGGTCGAAGAGGTCGAGGACGACAACGGGCTCTTCGTGGTGGACCGCACCGCCGGCTGTCTGCCGCCGGATGAGTCCGGGTTCATGCAAGTGAGTATCCGTGTTGACTTGGTTTTGTAGGCTCGATAGGAGTGCATTATGGGGCTTGTTGCCTAGTTTCGTATCTTCTTAAACCGTAACAAAATTAAAGATTTTAATTTGCGAAGACACTTAACAGATACTTTTATCGAATTCCAGTGTAAAAGCTCCCAGGTGCCACATCTACACCCTAAGGTGATAGAGTGCTGCTACGAGAGCGACCTGTGCAACCGGCGGCTGCAGCCCTTGCTGGCGCCCGCGCCGCCCGACGTGACGGAGACGCCGGCGCTACGGCCGCCCGCGCCCGCGCTGCTGGCGGCCGCGCTGGGCCTGGCGCTGCTGGCGGCGCTGGCGGGCCTGCTGCTGTACCGGCGGCGGCGCCGGGCCGGCAAGCGCCCGCCCTCGCCGCCCGCGCCGCACGCCGACGTGTCGTCCGGCTCGGGCTCCGGCCTGCCGCTGCTCGTGCAGCGCACCGTGGCCAAACAGATCCAGATGGTGGACTCCATCGGCAAGGGACGCTACGGGGAAGTGTGGCTCGCGCGCTGGCGCGGAGAGCGCGTCGCCGTCAAAGTATTCTTCACCACCGAAGAAGCCTCCTGGTTCCGCGAAACAGAAATCTACCAAACAGTGCTGATGCGACACGAAAATATTCTCGGTTTTATCGCCGCCGACATCAAGGGCACCGGCTCCTGGACGCAGATGCTACTCATCACCGACTACCACGAGAACGGCTCGCTGCACGACTACCTGCAGACCGTGGTGCTCGACACGCACGGCCTCATGACCATGGCGTACTCCATCGTGAGCGGCCTCGCGCACCTACACATGGACATCTTCGGTACGAAGGGCAAGCCGGCGATCGCGCATCGAGACATAAAAAGCAAAAATATCCTGGTGAAACGGAACGGACAGTGCGCCATCGCAGACTTCGGGCTGGCGGTGCGGTACGTGGCCGAGCGCAACGAGGTGGACATCGCGCCCAACACGCGCGTGGGCACGCGGCGGTACATGGCGCCCGAGGTGCTGGACGAGAAGCTCGACGTCGGCAACTTCGAGGCCTTCAAGATGGCCGACATGTACTCGCTGGGGCTCGTGCTGTGGGAGATGTGCCGGCGCTGCTGCTCGGGCGACAAGGCGCAGCACGTGGAGGCCTACGCGCTGCCCTACCACGACAGCGTGCCGCCCGACCCGTCCTTCGAGGACATGCACCGCGTGGTGGTGGCGGCGCGTGCCCGGCCCGGCGTGCCCGCGCGCTGGCTGGCGTGCGAGCCGCTGAGCACGCTGGTGACGCTGATGCACGAGTGCTGGCACGCCAACCCGCCCGTGCGACTCACGGCGCTGCGCGTCAAGAAGACGCTCGCCAAGTACAACACCGAGACCAGCATCAAGCTCGTGTGACGCGCCGCGGCTGTTCCGTTCCTTCTGTAAATACATACTGTGACTCTCGTAGTGACGCGCGGACTGACTGTACCTAGTTTAGGCTCCAAGTTTAGTTCCTCGATAATATTCTATTTATTTTACGATTCATGTGAAAATCAATTAACAGCTGTAAAGCACCATCGATGTGAAAATTCAGTTTGACCACCGTTTTGTTTAAATCTCAGTATTGTTAAGTTTATTCGGATAGCAGTTTACGCCACCAGTGAAAGGATACTGTTTATTATAATTATGACTAACTTATGAATGTTCCCGATGGAATCTCCCCGCAACTGTATGATTTTGGTTTTAGATTTGTTCTAAAAGTAATGTTTTATTTTATTACTGTTACTTAGATTTAATGATAAAGTGTTTTTATAACGAAAAAATTGTTGTCTTCCGTTTGAATAAGCAATCGAATTGTTCGCGTTGAGGCAGCTGTCTTCTTGTTTCATGTCCATTGAAACAACCGCTTCGACCAAGTACATAGCAGTGAACGACACAATGAGGCAGCTATAGAAGTGTAGATATGAAACAATACTCTGTTTACGCTCCTGTTGTAAATTAGGTCACTATTGTGAAGTACAGGAACTGCCGCAGCGTGGCCGAGCGACATGTATTGTGATATTTTGACAATAAGACGCCTTTATAATCGTACAAAACTGAGTTGATTTCCAAATTATTGATGTAGCCATGTTAAATGCATTTTATATTCACATGTTTATCGGTACAGGTAGCTAATGTGGGTTGTACTTAAACGATGATAAAAGACTAATAGTAGTGTGTGAGTATTAAAGATATGAGAAGTAATGGCGCAGTGTCTTATGAGATGCCTTCGCAACGATTAGTATTAACTATTTGTTTTGTATAGCGACGCACTCGGTCAAGTTGGTCTGATCAAGTCTGGTGTGCCTTATGTTTTGATTTGTGCCTTGGCACATAAACTTGGTAATAAATTAGCAGAAATAAAATTATTAACTCATAGACATTGTAAACATGATAAATTTATAATATAGTCTTTGGTGATATATTTTATATAACTGAAGACTTCCGTTTTACTGACTACCGATCTAAAGGGCAGTCATTGAAATAAATTTAGCGTATGTGTAGACTAGACCAAGTGTCCGCCTAGCATGGACTAGTGCGCATCGCACCCTGTACAGTGTTGTGTAAATATAGCTGGTAGCTGACATTGCATAGGTTTCTAATACATGTTAAGTTACAAATAAAACATTAATGGACATAGATTATGTTTACTTATTTACTACCCCCGAATAAACCCTCTCCTCGTGACATGAGTAACCGATTGATCTCAAAACACCATCAACCCTAGCTATGATGCACAGTAACTGGTGATTGGGCCTGTTTTCTGGGCAAGTGATCGCTGGACATACATAGATGACTGATGAGACGTTTCTACCATGTATCATTCTCTTTCGTGAGTGGAAACGCACGTGGGTTTTTCCCGTGGTGTTTACACGAGACAGGTATAGTTTTACGAAGGCAGCCGTTTACAAGTTCGGAGTACGTCAACATTCCACTGTGCACTGTTCTTATGGTTAAAACAAAAAACGATGCTATATACCTCCATGCCAAATTTTATCGAAAAACGTTGTGGTTTATGCGTGAACAGGTAACATACAGACAGTTACTTTAAAATTTATAATATAAGTATGAATGACATGGGATATCAGTATCTGCCCTCAACTCCTCGCGTAAGTTCGGTAGAATTGTGTAGGTATAGTGGAGTCCGGACCAGTGCTTCACCTAGCTTCACCTGGTTAAAGCACGGGGACTGGGTGGGTCCCGTGCTATAACTGATGACGTTATTGTATAGTGATGTAGTAAATTGTTTTCCCTATATTCAAAAGATCTTAATAATTATATAATAGGGGTGAATCTACATGTATGTGCAATAGAATTAGTTGAATAAAAATATCTGGAAGTTTCTTGGTACTCTTGGTATCGGCAGAGCACGTCATGTGGATTTTCTTCCCAAATGTTGTCCCAGACGGTTGATTTCATTACTGGCCTAGCTAGTCCCATCATAGAACTATTTCACTTCTCTCCGGTCACCTTGTACGAAATTAAAAAGTTCACCCTGTCCATAAAATCCAATGCTGTGGGCTGTGACGGTATCCTCCTCCGATTACACATACATATCATCAACTTTTCTCTTGATTCTGGACAATTCCCATCCCTGTCGCGTATAGCCTATGTCCGCCCACAAAAATTCAAATCCCTCCGTAAACAGTCACTTTCGACCCATTTCCATTCTTTTCCGTCTGGATTCAGGCCAGGGCAGAATACAGCCTCCGCTCTCCTTAAAGCCTGGTGACATTAGAGAAACAATAGGGATACCAATATTATCGTTTTGGTATTACCTAATTGATTTCTCCAATGCCTTTAACGAAGTCAACCACAAGGCCACAATATTCTCCTTTCTATCCTCTCTCGTCTTATCTTCGGTGACGTCGGCAGTCGGTTCGCGTTGATGAGAGTTCGTCGAGTTGGCGTGACCTGAATGCTGTTGTTCCACAAGGCGGTATTCTGTCTCCATTACTATTTTGCATCAGCATTATTTTTATAACTCACTGTCTTCGGTGTTCGTATCATCTCTGTGCTGATAATCTTCAAATGTTTAAAGCTGAGTGGGTGGAAGGTTTGTCGGACGCTGTAGCAGAAATTCGAAACGAAAATGCAGAAATTTCGCGGATATTGTTCTTCTTCTATGTATACATATTTTAAGTAGTTAACTAAAATGTATACACATTTTAGTTAAAATTAACCACATTGTAGTTTGTAACCTGTTTATGTACTCAAAAATCTATTTTATTTATAATTCGTCAAAATTTATATTTTTAAGTGTTCCATCATTATGCGATACAACTAATTGATGAAATGCATCAATTAGTTGTATCGCATGATGATGGAAGTAATAGTACTAATACAAAGACTGTGCCTTTGGTTTACGCTTTGATGAGCAATAAAACATAGAAGTCATTGTGATCTATTTGACCTTCATCACCCCGTTAACAACTGGAAACCCAAAAATTACACGCAGATTTTGAACCAGGACCAACAAATGCTTGAAAACTTTTATCCCAGATAATAAATATTAATATCATATGTTATTATATTTTCTTTTTACACAGAATATATGGACTAAATCCAAAAATAAAATGTACACAAGCATTATAGGTCTATGTTCCAGCCTGTCTCTATTGCCACATGATCGTATTCCAGAAGAAGGGCAATATATTTTGTCAGAGTTTAGCTTTTCAAAATGCGAAGATCCGGGAATTTATTCAACAGTTGAAAAAAATAATTAAAATGTCGAAGAATTGTGTGTATTCAAGGAGAAGCATCGTACAAATAACGTAGCGGAGAGTTGGAACTCCAAACACAAAAGAAAGTTCAAAATACCCTACGTTTCGTAAAATACCGATTCTTTAGACCTACCGCCAACTAAACACCGCAAAGAACACTGAAAAAGATCATTTTATTTTGAATTGAATAAATGAATAATATAATTTCTTTAGGCCTATTTTTAGATAAAACTGTGTTAAAATGAATCCTACTGATTCAATCTCAAAGCATTTATTTCAATTAAACCATTCACAGGCACTTTTGAATTGTCAAGGAGTCTGTCAGTCAGAAATTTGAAGCTAGTTGCCCATTCCAAGACGTGGTACCTATGGAGAAGAAAGGGCAAGGAACTCCATGGAGACTCTTTTAAATAATATTGTTCTTACAAATATATTAGTTACATCATTATGTGAGAACGATGTACAAAAACCGCACACGTTACAGACCGAGTCCAGAGTGCAGCAAATAAATTATTAAAATAAGCCGTGGCCGCTAAGAGATGACCAGTCCCAACTGACGGCGCCCGTTCACGAACATGACGCATGGATCATAACCATTCAGCTCAACCATTTAGAAGGAAGCTAAATGATCCAACACATGCGCCACCGTCAACAAGACATACTATCAGCCACATTCAAATCAATGTAAGACATTACCCTGTAAATGGTAGCTCCATAGTACAAAGTACTCACACTTGTGCTATGCATTTATCTAATATAAAGGAGATTGGAGTTTATACAATGCAAATACATTCAAACCAGTATTCAAATGTGATTACTTACCTAGTTGTGGTGTGAAGCAGGACCAGCATTGAGCCAGGCATTTTAATATGCTATGTAAATCCTTAACTTATTATAAGCCTGCCTATATTATTATGCGTTTCACTTAAGATTTGAATTTCGTCTCATTCAGTGGAAGTATTATAATGTAACATTTTAAACAGTACCCCATGAAACACGAGTCGACTTTAGCCAGTCTGAAACCAGTACCCTAATTGCGTAATACACATTCATTCGTAATCTGAATCGTTTTGAAACAGATTGCAATGTAAATAACGCAATGAATGTTGTTGAACTGTCGAAATCAAACAGATTAGTCGTAATCGTTTACGAAAATGTGTAACGCAATTAGGGTGCAGGTTGAACTAATAGGTCCCGATTTCTGGTACTATATTGATGAAGTAAAACTAGTAAAAGTATGTACCTACTTTACAAGTAAAATAAGTCTTTCACCTCATTTTTTGTCGATGTATTTTTTTTCTTACGTACCTGCATGATGTTTTCATTGATAAATTGACAAGGTACCGTCATGATGTTAATATCCTTAAACAGTTCCCCTAAACAGTCTGCGGAGATTATATATGGCTCTTTTCTGCAGAATAAAAATACTCTTATGTCTGCAGCCCGTCCCCAAAGTAAAATACCGTAAAACATGACACTATGAAAGCAACTAAAATAGACCAGCCTCGCGGTATCCACATCAGTAAATTGACGCATTTTTCTGACAGCGTAAGCTGCTCAACTTAGCCGTCCTAAAAGAGATTAAATGAGGACCCCACCCCATTGTAGCCCTTGGGTCGAGCGTGATCCCCAGGAAAACAGTTTTATCGACGAATTCTAGTTTCTCTTCATTCAATATTAGCTCACAATCATTACCCTTGACATTTGTAAAGAAAATCTTATGCACTTAGTTTTATTTCCATTCAACTAAATTATTAGCAGTGAACCAATTTTGGGCCTGCAGTAGGGCGTTAATTTATTTCTTCAAAATTTGAAGCACGTCTTATCTATCATAAAAATGAAGTGTCTTTTTCTTAACTGTACTGATCATCAGTTAGAGCACTAGACCATAGAGGTGAAAGGTAACCTGACCCGTGAGCGATTTATATGAATAGATTACACTCTGCTAAGGCAGTGTACAACAAATATGGGGTTTTCATTGCAAGAAGACTCCTACTCAACAGTTTGGAATTAATGGAAAGTCGTGAAAGAAAGACCTCTAAAGTAACAATATGTTGGGGCTTATGTATGCAGCTGTTTTATTCTTTTAGCTGCTCACACTATCTGGGTGGATACAACTTTCTCGTGAGGCAATAACATATTGAGGTCAGTTAACGGTAGCTACGCCAAATTATTTTAAATCAATTTGTAGCTAAATTGAGTCTTCGGTTTCCATGAGCCAGATGATTGCAGTCTGGTCTTGTTGTTTGTGATGACAGCTAAATACATATGCTGCCTATTGGAGAAAAAGGCTGCAGAAAAGTAATGATGAACTGGTGCTTTTCATGAAATTAAAGTAGTTTGAACTTAAAATGATATTTATTTCACTTATTTACATTCAGTCACATAATACATTCATAAGCTTCCATGCCAATCGTACCTGTGAAAATCGCAAATCAGTCACTCCCACTTAAATAATATTTTTTTAAACTCTATAAAACAGTACTAACTATCGGTCAGCCAGTCAAGTACAAATTACAATTGATTGCAACTGAGCGTTGGACAACTATTATCTAACCTAATATTAACCTAGTAAGGCGCGTATCTTCTGGAGGGAGACGGTCCTCGCATCCCTGGCCTGGAAACAAAGAAAGTGCCACATTAATGCTACATCAGTTTTTTTAATTTTACATGTAAAATAACTATTAATGAAAAGAAAGGTGCCTGCTGTACCTTCTGTCATCAAATGTGTCACGGCTGAAGTCTTCATACATTCTGTAAGGAAAGAAAATAATCATTAGTTTTATGTTTTAAGAAATACCTTCTTCAATTTGTTTAGATAACAATATGAATCTGAATTAGCAAAGGAAATGGAATGGAAATGTAGTGGCAAACAATTATTTCAATTTATTGCATTTAAGACAAGTTGGGGTAGATTACTCTATTCCTAAACTATAGCAAAAGTGGTGTCAGTTGTGTTATTTAGAAACTTTTTGATATGGCTGATAAGTGAAGGGGATTCTAACAATGTCTAACTCATACACTACAACCACTTTTTTAAGAAGCAAGATTGAGATCATGAAACACAACAACATTGACACAAGTCAATTCTCACCCCCGGGACATTTGAGGTCCTTGAGGGGGACTTCTTCTGCTGTACATAGCATCATACGACGACCTCATAGATCCCATCCCGCTGCGCATCGGCGGGAGGCTCGGCATGGGCGGCATCGGCTCGCGGCGCAGCGGCGGCGACACGAAGTCCCCGCGCCCGCCGCGCGACGCGCCCATCTCTAGCCCACGCGAAGCTCCCACAGGGTAGCGGCGTTCGAACAGGTCCCTCGGCGACTCGAACCTCGCGCGATCGTAGTACCCATCATAGGGATCCTGTGATCGTTAAACAGCATTAGTAGTTGCAGTCAGTTTGTATGTAGCTGTCAAAATAAAAAACAACTCAAAACAAAATGAATGTTATTAGTTTAGGCATGTTTCTTGTTTGTTTTGGTGGTGAGCAGCGACTGTAGCATCACCGAGCCCGATTATGTTATTTCGGCCCGAGTTAGGTACCGCGTGCGAAGACAGACTCCACGCGCTCGGCCTACGTGATGCATCGAAAGCGGTAAGATGGAAACCGACGGTTCGGATAGTAAGTGATAGCGCGTTACCCCAAATCCTCCCATCATGCGATCGCGAAGGAACGGCGGCGGCGGCGGCGGGGGGTAGGGGTCGCGGCCGAAAGCTCGATCGCGGAAACCGTTGCGGTCGGGGCCCATCGCCTTGGGGCACTCCTTGGACCAGTGGCCGCCCCGACCACAGCGGTAGCACTGCTCGGGGTCGCCCATGCCCGGCCGCTGGCGGACGCGGCTGGTCGACATCTGCACCTTCATGGGCTGTCCGTCCACCATCATACCGTTCAGCTCTTTGATAGCCTCGTTCACGTCACCCGTCGCGTCCAAGTGCACGAAGCCATAGTTACGAACGATATCGCACTCGACGACCGTGCCGAACTTCTGAAACAGCTCGCGGACTTCGGGCGCGCGCGTCTTGTCCGTGAGGTTACCGACGAATATTTTTGAGGTCGGCGTCGACGGCGCCTTGCGGCTCTTGGCGGCTTCTATTTTGATCGCCTGGCCATGAACTATCTCTCCGTTTAAATTCTGAATGGCTTCGCGGCCGACTTGCTCGTTTTCCATGTGCACGAAACCGTAATTTCTGACGATATCGCATTCTACGACCGTACCGTACTTTTCGAATAGCGGTCTAAGATCGGCGTCCGTTGTTTTATCGGAAAGATTCCCGACGAAGATTTTGAAAGTACCGGCGCCCGGCATTTTAGGTTCTGAAACGCATATAATTTGACGAAATGAGTCAGCAGCGTCCATGACAATGGATTAAGGTAGTTCGTGGTTGTACCGAAAAATAAAAGTAATGGTTTGGCGGAAGGGGACAAGTTTTGGAGATACTTACCTTACACCAATAATACGCACGAACAAAGCACTATTTTAAGAAAATAACACAGGGCTATTACAGCTATTAATTTATAAATTATGCCACAGCAAAAATGAACGTATCCACAAAATGGCGAAATGAACCAAATAGAAAGACCGAGAGCACTGACTGAGAGAGAAAGCGTCGTTCACGAGGCAGGCACGAGCATCATTCGGCTACATGGACAGTATGGACACACAAAAATGGCGAATATCATTCATTCATTCCATTCTTTTCCGTTTCCGATTCACCATAGATAAAGAAAAGTGACAAGTAGACGGTGGAAATGAACGAAATACACAAGTCTTTTCTAAAATATGATGCTGGATACACACGCTTGACAAACCACGAGAAACTACAAGAAATTCAAAGGTTGGGATGGAGCGGGCGATTGTTTTGGCTTGTGGGTTTGGCTATTTAGCAAATCAAAGAAAGCTTTTTTGATTTGTGCCTGTGCGCAAAAACCGTCACCGACACTCAATCGTCCTGCCCAAAACGCCTTTTCGACACGTTTTATTTGGAGCCCGTGTTTATACATTTATTTATTCTTCTGAAAGCGTACATTTTAAATCTAGCCACATTCGGGATTACGTAAGACTAACGCAGACGTTCAATTTACGACGACGAATGGGGAAGGTCGGGCAAAGCTAATTGTAGATGGCGTGACCATAGCTAGGTCCCTGCGGCCTACAATAAATTTGACATTTCGTTCATTCATTTCATTTTATGTTCATTCATGAGTTTGATTTTATTTCACTATTTCGTTATTTTCGGTGATTTCAGTATTTTAAATCAAGTACTTGACATGGAAAGTGTCAGAATTTTAAACCTTGAATATTTACCTCGTAATCACTTTCTTCAAAATGTAACTCGAACTCAAAAAAATCTCTACGAAGAGCTTTAAACCACAATCTCATAATTTTAGGGGCTTACGAGAAATTGTGGACTCCAATTTCGTAGTATAGTGGAACACAACAAAGCGTCAATTGTCGCTAAAATAAAATAAAACCACATCACGCCTTGTAATATTAGCTTGTGTTGGGAACTAGCTACGACAGCGCCATTTTGAAAGTTGCCTTCCCCATTGATTGCTATTGCACGTGTACTGGCGCCAAACAAGAAGAATACGAAACGTCGCTTTTGGGTACACACACACATTCTCTAAAAGAATAAAAGAGAGTCAAAGAAAAAAAGAGTTAATTTATAAGCTCAACCGGAAGAATTATTTCTACATTCTACAGGATGCCAATGAAATGCTTTTATGAGTACGAATTTAGGCAATCAGCCTACGCTGAAGATAAGAAATTGCCCCGCGGATATAAACGTCGAGATGGCCAAAAAAGATTATTTCGGATTTCGGCCGCCCGCGCCCGCAGACTTAGTTTGAGCGCACTCTATTGTGTTTTGTATTATTATTGAGACGGGTAAGACCCCACACCATACCTGTCATTTCTCACTCAGCTCTCACTGTTTATCATTTCTCGTTCTCGTTCGCACAAACGATCGCGCGGTTTACAATGTACGAGATCGGAAAGAGCTATTAGACCTAATAGACCGATTACGAGTTAGCGTTCGGAAACGTTTCTTCTAGTACAGTACGAAGATACGGTTCCTATGGTGAAGGCAACTGTCAAAATGGTGCTGTCGTAGCTAGTTCCCAACACAAGCCAATAATACAAGGCGTGATGTGATTTTATTTAATTTTAGCGAAGCGTTGTTGTGTTCCTAGATACTCCGAAATTGGAGTCTACAATTTACCGAAAGCCCCTAAAATTAAAAGATTGTGGTTTAAAGCTATTCGTAGAGATTTTTTTGAGTTCGAATTAATGTCGGAAACATTTTGAAGTAAGTGATTACGAGGAAATATTCAAGGTTTAAAATTCTGACGATTTCCATGTCAAGTTTAAAATACTGAAATCACCGAAAATAAGGAAATAAAATCAAACTCATGAATGAACATAAAATGAAATGAATGAACGAAATGTCAAATTTATCTTGGGCCGTAGGGACCTAGCTATGGTCACTCCATCTACAATGGGGAAGGTCGGGCAAAGCTAATTGTAGATGGCGTGACCATAGCTAGGTCCCTACGGCCTACAATAAATTTGACATTTCGTTCATTCATTTCATTTTGTGTTCATTCATGAGTTTGATTTCATTTCACTATTTCGTTGTTTTCGGTGATTTCAGTATTTTAAATCAAGTACTTGACATGAAAAGTGTCAAAATTTTAAACCTTGAATATTTCCTCGTAATCACTTTCTTCAAAATGTTTCCGACATAAACTCGAACTCAAAAAATCTCTAGGTATAGCTTTAAATGACAATCTTCTAAGTTTAGGGGCATTCGGGAAATTGTAGACTCCAATTTCGGAGTATCTAGGAACACAACAACGCATAAATTTTCGCAAAAATAAAATAAAATCACATCACGCCTTGTGTTAGGAACTAGCTACGACAGCGCCATTTTGACAGTTGCCTTCACCATTAGCTTTGCCCGAACTTCCCCATTCGTTCATCGTTCACGAACTTCACAAGACTACAGCTCTGTTGTTTATGTTAAGCTGAAAATTCTTCAGCTTGCGGTGAGCTTGCTAACTGAATACTAATTTACTATTGTACTGTGATTGAGAAGTACAAAAAGTGTCCAAAAAGCAATGTTACGATTCGTGAAATTCGTGTTAATTTTACAAAACCGAAAGTAATTTTGACTAGTGGCAATACAAAAACTTTACATTCTTAGGGACTTTTTGGCGGGAAGTCAAACGAGGAGGTAATTTTGATTTCGCTAAAGTTTTATAAAATAAATAATTGTACGGTTAGACCCAATATGTTCCTTGGTTAGACCTTCTAATTAACATCCCAAGCCTTTCGAACAACCATGAGTGTTACCAGTGGCGGCGACGAGCCGCCAGAGCAGGGCGAAAAAAAGAAGAAAAGGAAATACAACCATAGTCGAAATTCCGAATCATCAATTCATAAGTATACCATTTTTACCAAACCAAACTACAAAAGACTATTAATTGAAAACAGCAATTCTGAGTATATAGTATACGTTGAGTCAACAGAGCAGGAGAAGGTAGGAAATAAAAATCCTATCACGCTCACCAACTTATTATCTGATAATGTTAAAGGAGTCTTAGGAGTACATAGAATAAATGCGCACAAAATTGGAATAACATTCAGAAAGGCGGCTGCGGCCAACAATTTCCTGAAAATGGAAGACTTCCTATGGAAAAATAAATTTAAAGCTTTCATACATTCGTATTTGACCGAAAGGATTGGTGTAGGTATTGAGGTTTATGCCCAAAGAACTCTCCAATGGTTAATATATAAAAATATAGTGTGCGACTCTGAAGTGATTTCGATTAAAAGATTTATGCGTAAAGTAGAGGGAAAATTAGAGCTTCTGAACTCTCAATACAGTTGCCGTCATCTTTGCAACAACATCTTTACCACAATACGCCTATATGAAACTATTCAGATACGAGGTGAAAGCGTACATACCACCATTATTACAATGTTTTAATTAAGTGTCTGAAAAACAACCATTCTGCTAAGATTTGCAGAGGCGAGCAGCACTGCTCTTCTTGTGCTGGTCGTCACTCCTACAAAGAATGTGATGTCGAAGAGATCACATGCATCAACTGCTCAGGTAATCATCTTGCCATTTCACGGGACTGTCCCATTAAAAAACAGAAAATTGAAGAGGAAAAGGCCAAATTTCTTAGGCAGCAATCGTATGCCACTGTTGTGAATACACCCCCTACATTCAATGAAAAATCTTTCCCTGTTTTACCAAAGGCTAAAACCACTGATACTTTAGATATTAAAGATGTTGCAAATAATGACATTATAATTAACGCAATTGTTCAATCGTTGGTAGCAATAGGAAACAAGAGTGACTCAGATGGGCCACTCATGCATAAGAAAATAAAAGAAATATTTTTATCAAATTTAATTTAAACATGGATACAACTCTAAATATTTTACAGTATAATATATACAGAGTTTACAGAGTAAAAAGAGCCTATTACAAAATTTATTAATTGAAAAAGATATAGATATCTGTCTTCTTAATGAGACTTGGTTCAAATCTAATACTAGAATTCCACACTTTCCCACATAAAACTTACTTCACAAAAATTCCATAAATTCTCATAATGGAATAGCCATTATGGTGAACCATCGTTTAAAGTACAAAGTAGTTAATACACACTTCTCAGAATCTATTCAAAACTTATGTATAGAAACACAATTTGGAGCAATTGCGATACTTTGTATCTACAGTCCTCCAAGTATCAGGTTTGATTCAGCAAAGTTAAAGGACTTAATCAATAACATACCCAAACCTTGTATAGTTATGGGTGATTTCAACGCTCATAACATAGCTTTTGGATGCCATAGTGATAATAATCGAGGTAGATGTTTATATAATATAATTGATGAATTTGACTTAGGTATTTTGAATGATGGGTCACCAACAACTGTTCCTTATTCTAATAGACAAGCTTCAGCGATAGATCTTGCGCTTATTAGCTCTTCAATCGCTCATTTATGTAACTGGAATGTTCATGACGATCCCATGGGTAGCTATCATCTTCCAACCTTACTTGAGATCAACATTCAACCATCTATGTATGACACGTCAACCCCTCCCACGTCCTGTGGATCAAGATAAATATATTTATAGTAAGGTAGATTGTGTCGTGATTCGTTGTAAATTCTTGCCATTTTAAGATAATTATTCTAAATCTGTAGCGGTTTGAGGTTAAACAGTCGATAAATCTTTAGGTATTTTACATAAATTGGTCCCTAATTCATACTTAGCATTTAAATTATTAATTATGATTAACAGATAGTTATTATTCAAAATCATGTTAAGTTAGTTGTTGTATTGATCGACTTTGAATTGGAAGGGGGCATCCCTTCCATGACTCGCAATGGCGGCAAAGTCTGGCGATTGCGAGAACAAAATAATGATGAGCTCATGGCTCAGTTCTTCAGCGATTCGGTAACCGCAAGGTACTTCTTGTGACGATTGTGTGGAATTAAATAGTTAACGATCTCAAATAGTGGTTTTCTTTATAATTGGGATGAATATTATAGACTATCAGAAACTTGTTTTTCCCACTTGGGCTCAATAGATGATTTACCTATCAATGCATATAACAATTTTATAGAAACATTTTATGATTTAAGGAATAAAACAATTCCAAAACAAAAATTTGGTGCAAACACAGCAATTAAAAAAACAGTTCCATGGTGGAATACAAAATGTAAACACAATGTGTCATTCCTATCTTAAAACCTAATAAACCCGTTAATAGTGCTTCTTCTTATAGACCTTTTTCCTTATCATCTTGTTTGGGTAAACTCTTTGAAAATATGTTGAAGTTAAGATTAGATTATTTTGTTGAATCGCAAAGCTTAATTCCTTCTATTTTGGTTTCAGAAAAGGTAAAAGTTGCTCTGAAAGCTTTGTATCTTTAATATCAGATGTAAGATAGGTTAAATTAAGTCACTCTAATGCAGTCTGTGTGTTTTTAGAAGTAAAAGGTGCTTTTGACAATGTAGATATAGAATAACTCATTCAAGTCTCTCATGATATTGGTATACCTGGTCATATTTTAAAATGGCTTTATGCTTTTTTAAACAATCGAACTGTATATGTTAAATATAATAATAAATTGCATGGACCCAGAACTGTCAACAAAGGCACAATGCAAGGGGCAACTTTGTCTCCTTTACTTTATAACTTGTACACTTCTGAAATATTAAAATATGTAGATGTACCAGGAGTAAATATCCTGCAATTTGCAGATGACTTGATTTTGTACAGCATAAATGAAAACATAGATATAGCAATGGCTAATATAAATAAGGCATTGTCTCAATTACACAGCTATTACCATATTAAACTTAAATTAGAAATTAGTCCAGAAAAGAGTTCAGTTTTGATTATCAGTAGAAATGTAAATAGTCATAGCAATGTTAAAATTGCATTCAATAATGTAGAAATTCCTGTTGTTAGGCAACATAAATTCCTAGGCGTAGATGATAAATTAAAGTTTGATGTTCATATTAAACATGTAAGTAATAAAGCACTGAATGGTATTAATCTATTGAGACATTTAGCGTACAAAAGTATGCTGTACAAAAGTATAGTGAGAAGTCATTTTGATTACAGCAGTTTAGCTTACATGAATGCTAATAGCACCTCGTTACGAAAATTAGATGTAATTCAAAATATGGGACTGAGACTGATTTGTGGTGGTATGCGCTCTACACCTATTAATTGGTGTTTAATTTTTATTTTTTATTAATAGATATTGACTTATAAATAACTCTGACATAATATTTTCATTATTTGACATTATATACCTACAATTTTTTATTAGTTTTGATTTTATTCTATTAGATTATTTCTATATTTTGTAAATGTGAGAACGTCGTAGGCCTTGTGGATTGTAAATTTATATACCATTGTCTATTTTTAACATATGGTACTTTTTGACAGGCCTACACTGTCCTCCCATTCCTAATAACACTAACTAAAAAATATTGTAAAAGACAAATATTTTTAAAAGAGTAACCATGGAGTTTCTTGCCGGCTCTTCTCCATAGGAAACGACCAATTGGAACCGTGCACCTAGAATCTGACGTTTCATAAGTGCCCATGTAGGTTTATGTGAAATAAAATATTTTGATTTTGAATTCGTTAGAAGTCGAGACGTATACCTCCCTTGACATTACGAAGGTTGTTGTTGGCTGAGAGATTTTCGTTAAAAATCATGGCATCAAATGAAAATCCTTTACTTAAGAAGCTAACAATACATCCTGATATCTCACAGTCAATTACTTTTAATGCCATCTCTGCTTCTTCTTTGGTTGGTGGGAAACCTGAAATGCCAACAGTATTTGAACATGTAATAATTCAAAAGATGTACTTAAAAATTATATTTGGCCTATGTACAAAATTCCTTATAATGGTATTATTAAAAGCTTTGCAATCCATTTTCACATGGTGCACAATAAATTTGATTTTTTAAAGTTTAAAGACAATAGACCAGAACGTTATGTTATTTATACAGATGGATCTAAAACAGACTTTAATGTAAATGCAGCTTTCTATGACCCACAGCTAGACTTCACTAAATGTTTTAAATTAAACAGGGTGTGTAGCATTTTCAATGCAGAATGCTATGCAATTTATTGTGCACTGACTATTGACTCCAGAAGTGTTTTGTCTGCTCTGCATAATGTAAATATTGTTAGTGTTTGTATATCACTGAATTGTACTCTAAGACTAATAAGAAAAAGAATATGTCACTGTCTTGTATGAAAATAAATGAAGTGAAACTAACGTAACTGTGAAAAAGATAAAATAATATATTTGAACATTATTTTATAAATCAATCGTGTAACTGTGTTGAGACGAACTAATAACTCGGACATCCACGCTCTGCTAATAGTGAGTGTATAAACCTTTATCAGGTTACGGGCCCAGGCGCAAGATGGAAACATTCACAGGGAAAATTGGTCTACTAGAGGGCAAGTCGAACTCCATGTATTTCCATGTATCCCACATGGAAATACAAAGCTAAATGTCTTCTACGCACCGTACCGAAGGCGCTAGAGATAGTTGAGGGCACGTTCCAGAAACCCACACCGCCAGCCAACGGAGCTGCAGATGCCGCCGTCATCGTCACCGCGTACAACACCGATGTAGCGATGTTTGTTAAAGTTGACGCGAATGCCCTTCTTATTATGACGACCAATATGCACGAAGAGACACTGAGGAAAGTCATGAGATTTGCTGAAGCTCGTGAGGTATGCCTTGAGTTACATAGACTTTTTGATGGTTGTAACGAAGATAAGGCATACAATCTTTGTATGAACTTTTTTGGTTTAATAAAGGACCACGCTGACGATATAGCCACACATATGTCGAAACTAAAGAACATTTGGACACAGCTGAATCAGGAACTAAAGAAAGATGACAACCAGGAGCTACCAGAACGAATGCTCATTTGTAAAATCCAGGACACGCTTGACGAATCATTATTTACATTCAGAAGCAGTTGGCTATTACTCCCGAAAGCGAACCGAACCATTGACAGTCTTACAAGTCATTTATGCTCATTCGAATGGGCACTGCTTGGTAATAACGCCGTACTACAGCAGCCAGAAGCCTTGTTTAGGAATTCCAGCACCTATGCTACAAAGCAGAAGAAGGACAAGAAAATTAAATGCAATTACTGCCAGAAGAAATTAGGGCATCGAGTGATAAACTGCCAGAAGTGGATCCGAGATGGCAAGCCTCCAAAGAGTAGCAATATAGCGCCTTCTACTTCTAAGACAGCTAACATGATCCTTATGTCCTTAGAGAACACAGACGTTTTTCACATCGATAGAGACAACGAGAGTTGGTTTGTTGACAATGCCGCGACGAGCCATGTCACCAATCGGGCTGATTTGTTCCAGAATTTTGAGCGTTTTGAAGAGTTCCGTACAGTAACAACTGCCAATGGAAACACGATCCATGCAAAAGGTAGCGCATGGTGCTCGAAGCAACCGTGAAAGGGAAACAACTACGTGTTACCCTTACGGACGTGTGGTACGTCCCAGCCATAAATAAGAATTTATTTTCAGTTCTCGCACTTTACGACAAAATTCCAAAAAGCACGTTCACATCGTCGACAAAAGAATGCACCGTCTTTGTCAATGGAGAAGTAAGCTTGATAGGAAAACGTCAGCACCGAGGAGGTTTACACAGACTTGATGTTATAAATATACCACCTACGTCTATGAACAACCACGAAGTCTATGCAACAACTGAAACGATGCAGCTCTATCATGAGAGGCTTGCGCATCAAAACAAGAGGCATGTAAAAGCAACTATTAAACACGCATTGGGACTAGATCTTCCTCTTGATAAGGATAAATGCGAAGGCTGTATATACGGCAAAGCTCATAGACTTAAATTCGGTACGAGGACTCGAGCTACCGCACCAGGAGAACTCGTACATACAGATGTGTGTGGACCATTTCAACCGAGTTACGCAAAGTATCAGTACTACGTTTTGTTCAATTTTTACATCGCAAGTCTGAGGTCAAGGATAAACTCGTATTAATGCTCGCTCAGGCTAAAACAGTCGGACATACCATAAAGTGCCTGCTTAGCGACAACGGTGGTGAATTTGATAACAAGTCCATTCGAAGTATACTTGACTCAAATGGAATCCAACAAAGACTCATCACACCGTACACACCGGAACAAAATGGAGTAAGTGAACGAGAAAACAGAACGTTGGTTGAAACTGCAAGATCCAATAAGTATGCACACGAAGTAATGCCTCAAGAACTGTGGGCAGAACTTATAAATACTGCAGCATTCATTCCGAACAGAACGGGTCCTACAAGCATAAAAATAAGTCTCCGTACGAACTTTGGTGTGGAAAGAAGCCTATAATAAAACACCTCCGAATTATAGGATGCCCAGCTTACGCCCACATTCCAAAGCACAAGCGGAAGAAATTAGCTTAGGAAGCTATCAAAGGCAAACTCGTCGTATATGACGAAGATTCCTACCGAATTTGGATAACGGACGGAAAGGAAAACATGTTAGTCCGTTCACGAAATGTTATCTTTAACGAACAACCACTTGCCATCAACGAACATGAAGAAACCGTCTCAAGTTCGAGGGAGTATTCCTTTAAGCTGCCGATTAATAGCACGAATGACAGTGAGGAACCGGTTTCGTTAGAAATACATCAAGATTCAATTCAACACGAGTGAGACAATGTTATGGAAAAACCTTAGTCTCCATTGATCAAGAACAAAGTCTCGAGGGAGAAAACCTGGAAGACGTCCAAGTGGAAGACTTTGTCCATGAACATAACCAGCAAGACGATCACGATGATCACAACTCAGAGGAATTTCATGACGCTGTAGAAGAGTCGCTGTCGCGATACAATCTCCGTGACCGAAATCAAGTTCGACGTCCAAAAAGATTTGATGACTATGTATGTGTCACAGAAACTTATCCGTCAAACTTCGCGGATGCAATAAAGCGAGACGATTGTACAGAGTGGCAACAGGCTATGGATAGTGAATTGAAATCTTTAGAGGACCTCAATGTTTGGACACCCTGTAATTTGCCTAAAGGAAAGAAAGCTCTTCCCTGCAAATGGGTTCTACGTATTAAACGGAACCCAGATGGCTCTGTCGACAAATATAAAGCTCGTCTTGTCGTCAAAGGTTACAAGCAGAGAAAGGGACAGGATTATGATCAGACATTTAGTCCTGTTGCCCGCCTTGCAACAATCAGAGCTCTGTTAAGTGTCAGTGCGCAGGAAAACCTTCACTTATTACAGTTTGATGTTTGTACTGCGTTCCTCAATGGAAACTTGAAGGAGGAAATTTATGTACAACAACCTGAAGGTTATGCCGATGGTACAGCTAATGTTTGGAAGCTCAATCGAAGCCTGTATGGATTGAAGAAAGCTCCAGGTGCTGGAACGCCTGTTTCCAAGAAATACTATTAGACATGAACTTCAAGCAGTGTGAAGCTGAATGTTGTCTATACTCCAAGCATGTGGATGGCAAAAAGCTACTCATTACATTGTGTGTAGATGATGGATTGGTAGCTGCCACGGATGAAGCCTTGGCTAATTGAGTGACCTTAAAGAAAGACTACGGATTACAACGAAACCTGCGTCTCATTACCTAGGTCTTCAATTAATCAGAAAAGAGGACGGCTCTGTTTTCATCAATCAGGAAACCTACGCGAAAAGAATTTTGGACCGTTTCGGGATGGCTAACTGTAGCAACAGGCTACACCTATAGAGAAGGAACCTTCACAATCAGGGAAAGCTGAAGCTACAGAAATGGAAAATTTTCCATACCGTGAAGCTGTTGGTGCTCTCGCATATCTCATGGTCGGAACACGTCCGGACATTGCCTATGCTGTTGGAGTAGCATCTCGAAAACTGGAATCACCGTCCAAAGAAGATTGGCTCCGAGTAAAACGGATTATGCGCTACCTCAAAGGCACAAGCTCTTATGGAATCAAGTATAAAGCGCATCATTTAACTGGCGTGCTAGAAGGTTTTAGCGATGCAGATCATGGTGGAGATTGAGTTACCGGACGATCTACTACAGGAGTGGTCTGTCGTTATTCTGGTGGAATAATTTCATGGCTGAGTCAGCGCCAAGTCTCGGTTGCTATCACTACGACTGAAGCTGAGCTTGTAGCAGCTAGTGAAGCAGCTAGAGAACTTGTTTGGCTATCGAGAATTCTGCAAGATCTTACTAAGCTTACTCATACACCGACGCTCATTGTGGACAACGAAGCAGCAGTTCGGCTTGCCCACAATCCAGAATTTCACAAGCGGACTAAGCACATCCGCATTCGTCACTTCTTTGTCAGAGAACTAGTGGCTGTAGGTGCTGTTGAAGTTTCAAGAATTGGTACAGCAAATTAAGTCGCTGACATTCTCACAAAAGCACTGCCACGTCCGAACTTTACATCTCTTTGTCATGCAATGGGTCTTGTAGTCTAGGTACTTAAGAAATAATAAGTACTATTTCTTTATTCAAATTAATACAACATAACAACATATATATAACTTAAGTCTTATAGTTAGATCAATTGAATAAGGGAAAATGTTAGAGTTTGTATATCACTGAATTGTACTCAAAGACTAATAAGCAAAAGAATATGTCACTGTCTTGTGTGAAAATAAATGAAGTGAAACTGATGTCACTGTGAAAAAGATAAAATAATATATTAGAACATTATTTTATAAATCAATTGTGTAACTGTGTTGAGACAAACTAATAACTCAGACATCCACGCTCTGCTAATAGTGAGTGTATAAACCTAATTAAATATTTCTTTTAAGTTAAATTATATTATTTATAATATTTGATTTCTAATCCAAAAACTACTTGATAGGTTTATTAAAGTAGAATTGGTATGGGTACCTTCACACAGTGGCATTCGTGGAAATGAAGTAGCTGACACTGCGGCCCGTTCAGACCATGATGAGGATCGATCAGAGTGGCTCAAGGTTCCATTTACTGATTATTACAGCCTTTTTAGAGAACTTAATAGACAGTTATGGAAGGAGTATTGGGACATTACTCTGGAAACGAAAGGCAGGTGGTATGCTGGAATACAAAATGAATTACCGATTAAACCTTGGTACCATAACTTCAAATACATCACAAGAAGATATATAACTATTATAACACGCATGAGATTATAATTAAGGCTTGGGTCTAGTATCGTTTGGCAGGAGTTTTGGGGTAAAAAGGGTTGAAGATGGTAGGGGTGGCTTCCCTGATTATAACGCTACCACTCTTATTACAAGGTAATGCGTATTTTTCGAGAAATTAATAATAAATGTTTCTAACCTCAAATTAGATTACAGCGTAAGGAAACGTTAAAATCGGCGATTGACAACCAAATCTGTACTAGTGTATTGTCTGTGGTGTAAAATGTCGTGCAAAATCGTTGAAACGGAACGTAAAAAAAAAAAAAAACGCTATTTGCGTCATGTGTCAGTGTCATTTGTTTACGTTCATTCCGTTCACAGAGCATCATTATAATACTGATTCCGTTTCTCCCAGAGTTGTGAGAAGTTAGTGTACCTCCACTTTATGGTTAAAATAGGTCGACATTGTTCCAAAACCGAATCGGGGCACCCCGACTCCACGTAGTCTTTGGGCTCCTACCCCTAGAGTGTTTATAAAAATCCGGAGGCGCGAAGGGAGGGCAACCCCCGCCCGCCGTAGACGTTGGAAAAGCGACATTTAAGTGTTTTGAGGTTAGGTTACAATAATTACTTTTTCTCAAGAATGGTGCGTTACCTTTTCATGGGAGTGGTACCAGAGGGGACGGAGCACCCCCCTCCATCCCCCCCACCACTTCCCCACCCCCACCTCCTGCCAAACGATACTAAATTTTAACCATAGCCGATGTCATCATTGTGGAGCAGAGCACTCTGTGGAGCAGAGGATGCTGATTTGGAATTTGGATCATGTTATCTTACAGTGTTCAAGTTTTAACTTCCAACGTTTGATTTTGGTCAGTGAATTGAATGAAATAAATAAATGACAATAATGACAATTGACAATGACATCGAAAGTGAACGTCAAAGTGTTCCCCGCCGCGTTCAGGATTTATTATTAAAAAAGAAATATTATAGTGTGTTGTATAAATATATTTGTAATAGGATAGAAAAAAATTAAAATCATAAATGTACATAAGTTAATTAGTAGTCAATTTTTAAGCTTAATGAAAACAATGAAATCACTGAGATGTACCCACCCAACCCGAAAGGGCGGTAATTTTGTGAACGTGAACAGAAGTACCTAATGAACAATATTGATGTAAAACATATTGACACAATATTGGGATTTTCTATTATAATAATTGAAGTTTAAAACCCCAGTTATGTATCCGACTGAAAGACTTGTATCTATGGTCATTAATAAAAGTTATTTAAAAAATAAAACTTTCTTAGGGCAACCTTAGGATACTTAAGTCAAAATCCGTCACTCACTTCACTCTGTCGACGTTTATTCACAAAATAATGAATAATTTGTACTAAAAAATCATTTTGAGATTGTGAAAACAGTGGATTTGTGGCAAATCATTAGTTTTCGGGTGGTTGTCACACGCCGGTTGCTGTCGGTGAGTGGAATTTAATATTTTCATTTCAGCTATCGTGGGATGCGAAAATAGATCAAATGGCATTTTGAATTATTAAATTATTGTCGCTACTGCTAATTGTGTTGTCGGCGATAGTTTTGTGTTGTGGAATGCGGCGGCGGTATTTGAGTCTAGCCGTCGACGACGTAAGTTTTATGTCAAAAGAGTAATAAGAATTGCTAACGGGTGCGTATGTATATTCAGAGATCTATTGATAGCGAAACGGACGTCGGTGTTGTGATACGAAAGTCAACTGATACAGTACCGCAACCGGCTATTCTACGGCTTCATTTGCGAATAAATAGTGACTATCTAATATAAACCTATAAATATTTGACTAATTGTTCTTTTTTGTGTCATGTTTACTGCAAATAAACGTTTTTTCTTTCTTTTATTTCTTTCATAAACAAGTTGTCTTTTACTTTTATTCATATTATGGACAAGACCACATTACCCTGCTTCTTCCCTAATAAATTTGAATGAAAACACTGATACGGACACATATGATTTAATAAAGTGTTATTCTTCAAAGCAACATAAAGCTCTCTAAAATCAACAGGAATATTGAAGCTATGATGTTTTACTAGCATTTGGGTTAAGAAAGTATTCAATAATATTACTTCATTTCATAGTATTCTTGCTAAGATAATTTTTATTTTAAACTTACCATTGGATGAATCAAACAATTTCAAATAAACACAATCAAATGAGAATAAGATCATACATCATTATGACCAACAGGGTTTTCCAGACCTTCCTTGTCTTTTAACATTGAATTTATCAACTTACCTTGACTACAATTAAAAACTTTTCCAAATGTCATGTATTAATCATTGTTTATTCTAGACCTTTGCCTTGTCAGCCTACATTATCTTTTTTAATTACTTTACTCGTAGGAAATTATACAAAGTATTACTATATGAATATTGATTAACTTGGTAATAAAATGTAATGGTTTACATCAAATTAATTTTAAATGTCTCAGATACAATTTTTACAGCTGCCGGTGACGGGTAACAGGAGATCATTCATGCAAATGAATGTAATTATAACTTTCTAATTGGATTAGTGAATATTTGACTGGAAGTCGACACATTTGGGAAAAGGCTGGACAAATGATTATTGGTTAATGCTTAACTTTACTAGGTTTGGTTGATTTGTCATTGGACTTACAAAGACAAAACAAAATGATAATACACCAAATTTAGATCAATCTATGAAAAGAATCACTGACTGGTTTCTTATTCAAAATTTTATATTGAATAGTTCAATTCATAATCATTCTTCCATCATAAATCATTTTGGCATAGAGTGTGCTGCTATAACATAACTTAGAATAATGCTAGTTTCAAACAGTATTAGCAACTGTGACACTCAAGTCAGGTCAATCATTTCAATGATAAGAAATCATTAGGCTGCCAATTTAAAAAAATTGTGGTTGCAAAATATTCAATTATAATAATATTTTGACTTAAAAAGAGTGTCCATGTAGTTTTATACCTGTTTTTCCCCATGGGTATCTACTACTCCTTGGAATAGACAATTAGTAAATAGTAGACATCTTTGTGACTGACCAACCCCTTGACAATTCAAAAGTGCCTGTAGTTGGTTTATTTGAAGTGCTTTGAGTTTTAGAGTTTTGAGTTATTGTTACACATTATTGTAACTTAATGCCAAAAAAGTTGAGTAAGAAGATATTTTCTAAATAATATTATCTTGGAATGTCTTCACTGTGAAGATAATGATTTGGATGGCATAAATAATACATACTTACCTACTTACAATCTTCTGTTC
Source organism: Dasypolia templi (assembly GCA_963555695.1). Lineage (NCBI taxonomy): Eukaryota > Metazoa > Arthropoda > Insecta > Lepidoptera > Noctuidae > Dasypolia > Dasypolia templi. The sequence continues at coordinate 22,714,201 of OY743157.1, forward strand.
AGTACATTTTTGAATTAAGGTACCTTTCTTCTACCATTTTCTAAGTCAAGCATAAAACTTTGTTCAGATAATAGGTACATAAGTTTTTTTTCTGTACTGGACAGTAACAATAGCCGTCCGCCGCACGCGGCACTGAAATCAATGTCTTTTCATGAAACTCGCTCAGTGTGCACGGTACATCGGTGGTTTACCTACAAAGGTTTATTCTGTGACGAGTTCTGCGGCAGCAATGAATGGCGTAGGTGGAACGGATCGGACCTGTCATGTCCGGTGTGTTGGTGCGCAAGTGTGAGCGAGAGGCTCGTATGCGAGAGGGACGGGCGTCGCTCGATACTGCTCGTATTGTTGGGGCGTCCCTCGCCCCGCGCCGCGTTCAAGAGGGTTATGTAATTTAGGCGAGGCTTCGAAGCCAGCGGGAAACGAGCGGTGGAAACTTGAGGTCTCTCCTGGGAAAGTTGTAATGAGGAGGAATCTGATTTCGTAAGAATAGGATCCTCTTCGAATCAAGGTGCCACTGTATAGAGTCATAGTTTGTTATAGGTAGTAAGCATTTTGGTATCAATGGACCAACAAACCTAATAGCTAGTTATGAAATGATTCACAATAATATTTTATAACCCATTAGTCGTAGTTTACGATATATTGAAATATGACACTTGTAATCTATTACGATTACGCTACACTTCTATCAAATACTCCTCCAGTAAACGTGTTAGTCGAGTGAAACTCTCATGAAAATGTATTTATTTACATAATTTATAATTCTGTAACTGCGTTTGGTCTGTTGAACTCGCTCGCTTGGAAGCCAAGCCCCTACACCTCCGTGGAAAATGGGAGGAATGTATCCCCGCTACTGTAGTAATTGGCTCGTGATATTCGCCATTTGAGACAATACTTATGCCGTATTGTTTCACGGAATGTACTGAAAAGAGGATAACCGCCATTGCCTTGTTCATGTCCATTGTCTAGGGTTCTATATGTAACCCTACCTAAGGTAACGTCTTACTTTGGAAACAGATTTTTCTCTCAGCTTGATCGTTTTACATAATTTGTCTTTCTACGCAGGGACCTTCATCCAATTGATTTAATAAAAAGAGTTTGTGTCGTCTAAATGACAAATTTATGCGTTACCTAAACTTTACTCCGAAATACAGAATTAAAAACTCGTTCCAAAGCTGGAGTCCGGCTCCCTGAGGATTCATTGCCAGCAGTTTCCCATCTTTTGTCCTAAATCCCAGTACTCCCAGTCCCATATAAAAAGTGAAATTATGTAACTCGCAGTTTGTTTCTTAATTTTTGTCGGAGCAAGGTCTCGGGCCAGCCGTACAAAAAAATCTCTCCTGAGCCACGTCGAAAACACTGTCCATTTGGATTGTTTTGTAAAAAATATAATGTTGGATGAATTATGGGTGACAAACTTATTTCTTTTGTTTGCTTGGGCAAAAACCATTGCCGAATCTAGAATGATTCATTTGTAGAGTTGACTATAATTCTCTAGCTCGGCGAAGTATCGTGGGTAATTGTTGTGGAGCGGTGTGCCGCGGAAGATAATCTTTTTATAGAGCAATCACACTGAATGACCCTGCGAGGATCCTTAATGGGCGCGTATTTTGCGGAATTAGAGCTTAAACCTCAACCTCAATCCTCAACATGTTAAATTAACCACGTAGAGTATGCTTTACGACGTAACTATAAATATTGGTCAGATCCAAAGAAAATATGAATGAAATGTTATTAGTTTTAATTAAATCCATAATAATTGCTACACTTGCTAGAAAACTTGAATTAGCAAAGCATCCGGTTCCAAATATTTGTGGACAGTTTCGTTCCTGTGGGTGGCACTGAAAAGGAATACGTGAGAACCCTTGTCAATGAAGTTTCTAGAAGTTCGGTGTCTGAGAGTCATTCTATTCGTTGGCTTGAAGGAGTTGTTGGAGACACGTTAGATTGAAAAGTTAGCTGTGCAGTCGCATAGAAATTAAAGGGGGTTCAAAACGTCTAACAACAAGCATCTGTGCAAACTCAAATGATGTACTATCGACGACATTTTCGCATGACCCCCATTAGGCGTTGTTGTGTGCACAAGCCAGTGGCTACCCCCGCCTGCATTGTTTTCGTCCACCAATAGCACCACATTATAAAAAAGGGACAATCTTCATCATTGGTCAAACTAAAACAATTAACGTTAAAAAACGGTCACCCTTCATTCATTGGTCAAACAGAAAAAAGGCGGGATAACCTACGATTTCAACGTGCAGCCGAAAATGTTTTGAAAAGGGTCATGCGTGGCTGTCCTCGATAGTACTGGTGCATTCTTGTCTCGGAAACAGTCGCTGTCATCTGAACGAATGGCCCTCGTATAGTACGAGGGCGGCACTGAAAATTTCGGGAATCAAGGAAATGACACAACATTACTATTTAAAAATGTATTTATTGCTTTTCGAAGTATTCTCCGCGAAATTTGACACATTTTTCCATACGATGGAATCAATCATTGAAGCAACCATTCCATTCGGAAGTTGGGGTCTCCAAAATGGCCGTTTTGTAGGCGTCCACAGCTTCTTCAGGTGATGAAAATCTCTGTCCACGCAATTTATTCTTTATTTTAGGGAAAGTATAGAAATCATTAGGGCTTAGGTCGGGGCTGTACGGCGGATGGTCTAATAATTCTATGTTTTCTTGCTCTAAAAAATCTTTTGTTCTGTGTGCGGTGTGAGAACTCGCATTGTCGTGATGAAGGATGATGCGGCGGTTGCAGTTCTCTTTACGGAGTTCAGAAGCGACCTGTGACAAACAAATGCTAGCATACCATTCTGAATTAACCGTTCTTTGTCCCTCAAGAGGAATAGTCATAACATGGCCGGTTTTGGAGACAAACGTGGCCACCATTTTTTTTGCAACACACCGTGAACGAACACTTTTTGTTGGCTTTAACTCATTTTCGAACACCCAAACTCGTGACTGGTTTTTTGTTTCGGGTTCGTACGCCTATATCCAGGATTCGTCACCTGATACGATGTTGTATACAGCATTTGAGGATCCTGCGTGGAATCTTTCGAGAGTTCTGATGCACCAAGTAACGCGAGCCGCTTTTTGCTCTTCACAGAGCGAATGCGGTATCCATCGGGAAAACCACTTTTTTACACCTAATTGTTCATGCAAGATTATTTGTATTTGACTCATGCCAATGTCTAAAGTTGTCTGAATTTCGCGGTATGTCACATGTCGATCTTCCTCAATCAGCTTACGCACAGCATCAACGTTTTCTTGGGTGACTGCAGTTTTTGGACGACCTTGACGGGGATCGTCACTGAGCTTGACACGTCCACGTTGAAATTCAACAAACCAGCGATAAATTGTGGTTTTGGATGGGTCTTCATCACCAAATGCAGAAATCATCCGGTCAACACACTGCTTTTGTGTTAAACCACTTCGAAAGTCATAATAAATCATCGCTCTTGAATTTTCTCGAGTCAATTCCATTTTCTCAACGACTAAACAAGTTTGACAAAACCTTGTGACAAGACCGAGAATCTTTTTTTAAATAAATAAATGATATTAGATTTTTAAAACCAAGGAGTGTTCAATTAAAAAGATTTTAATAAGACAGGAACAGTGGAAATGTTCCATTCCATTCCACTTTTAGTGCAGCCCTCGTATTTTAAGCGTGATGTATTCAGACTACTTAGAAGATAATCTCTCTAGTAACATAAAGCATTTCTGGTCCTACATTTCTAACCGTAAAAGTAAGACAGGCATTCCGTCCATGATGCAGTGCCAGAATGTCAAGTCAAGTGATCCTGATGTTGTCTGCAATATGTTTTCGGACTTTTTCCTGTCTGTATTTGAGCCTGTATCACCCACACTCACCACGTGGGCTCCGCCGCAGCAGTGCGCAGAGAATGGTAGCTTAATTAGTAATTTGCATATCGAAAAGTCAAGAATACTCAGTGAGTTGAAACGGTTGGACCCCTCTAAGGGGGCAGGACCTGACGGTCTTCCGGCGGCCTTTTTTAAGGCTACGGCTGATAATATTTGTGAGCCGATATATATCCTTTTTAATAGATGTCTGCAGGAAGGTGTCTTTCCGGTGGTGTGGAAGCGAGCAAACATTACCCCAGTGCATAAGGGTGGCTCAAAGCAGGACGTCGAACAATATAGACCTATCTCGATTCTGCCGACCTTGTCAAAGCTTTTTGAAAGACTGGTTCATAACGAGATTTACCCTCTCCTACATAATATTATTATTCCTGAACAGCATGGGTTTGTTAAGCGCTGATCTACGACATCTAACCTGTTAATATTTGCTAATTACCTTTTCGAAGGTATTGATAGGCGTTTGCAAGTAGATGCTGTCTACACTGATTTCAAAAAAGCCTTTGACAAGGTCGATCATGAAATTCTTCTGAGTAAAATTGCTTACAACGGAATACGCGGAAATTTATTGCGTTGGTTTGTATCGTACCTCGAAAACCGGTCACAAAGGGTTGTAGTTAATGGTCATCAGTCTGTCTCTGTCAGTATTACTTCCGGAGTTCCACAGGGCTCTATTCTGGGACCGCTATTATTCATTATTTATATCAACGATATCAAAAAATGCTTCAAAAATTCCAAATTCTTGATGTACGCTGACGACTTGAAGGCGTTTCATGCGATATGTACTATGGACGACTGCCAATCTTTTCAGGAGGACCTGGACAGACTAACTGCCTACTGTATTGACAATAAGCTGCATCTTAGTGTCCCGAAGTGTAACTATATACACTTTACTAAGAACAATTTCATCCTCAATTTCAATTACAGCCTTAACTGTATCCCCTTAAATAATATTTCTATAGTAAAGGATCTTGGGGTTCTCTTTGATGGCAAACTGTCCTTGAACCAACATATCGAAGCCATAGTCAATAGGGCTTTTAAAATGTATGGATTTGTGATGAGATCTTCAACAGACTTCAAGCGCACCTCAACCTATCTCTATCTGTATAAGACGCTCGTTCGCTCCCAGTTAGAATATGCGGTCCCTATTTGGAATCCCTTCTACCAAAAGTACGTAGTTGAAATAGAAAGGGTCCAGCGAAAGTACCTCCGTGCTATGTGCTACAGATGTTGTGGGACTAAGACTTATCTATCATACTCCCAACTTCTTGATAAGTACAAGCTTATCAGCTTGGAGAACCGGCGTAAATACCTGGAGGCCAACATGCTTCACGATATTGTTCACAGTCATCTCGATGCCATTGATTTGACGAGTAAGCTGTGTTATTCTGTCCCTCGAACAGTTCATGTACGTCAGGTTCGTGTTCGTACTCTGTTTGCGCTTAATTCTTGTCGCACTAACTCTGGCTTGCGCTGCCCTATTCATAGAATGTTGGAATCCTATAATTCAAATTTCAATGATATTGATATATTTGCATGCTCAAAAAATAAATTTAAGTCTAATATTATAATGAAATTATCTTTATTGTAATCTTATTACTATGTTTTATGAATTGCATAATTTATATAATTGAAATTGTTTTTTATCTGTTTTGGTTTTGTTACTATAGCTAGCTTTATAGTATATTACTTATTGTTTTAAATATTTGTTAATTTTGGTAATGCTCGTCTAGTGGCAACCAATGATCTTTACATATGAATTATTTGCGGATAATGTAGTGGACTGCAACATTGCTCCTTAAAAAGTTTGTTAATTATTGTATTATGTATGTTGTAGTTGTTTATTATCCCTTAATAAACTAAAATAAAATAAAAATATAAAACCTTTCAGGGAATGATCATATTGATTTTCGTTTACGATGGATATGTTGCTATTTATTTGAATTCTAGTTTGCATCAAACGACTTTTGACATTTGTTTGAAAAGTATAGTAGTTGGGGAAAATAATGATAAGTCCTGATAATTCTTCATACAAATCGACTTGAAACCCCCTCCGCCAATGAACCCTGTTTTCAGTTTATAAACTAGACAAAGGCATCAGCTAATGCAATTTACGTGTAAGCTTGTAAGTAGCTACGCATTCTCCTTTACAATTTCAGCAGAATTTCCAATAAAGGCTAACTGTATTTCTGATGTTGTTAAGATAGTTAGGTTGAATTTTAGAAAATGGGAATATCGTTCAGTATTACCGATAATTAGCCGAAAACAGCAACAAAGATGTAGAAATAATTAATCCAGCAGGTAATCAGTAGCATCCCCGTATGCCTTACCTTATCCGTTATCCTTACGAATAGCCGAGGCCCCTCTAATATTAAATAATGATCACGATAATATCCTGCTCTACATTCATAATCTGGCAGCTTCTACTCAGATAATGTCCGGATACGGTGAGCGCATATTTTCGCACTGAATCACTACAGAAGGCATATCTGATGTTTTATTACGCTGCTGTAGTACCGTAGTTAGGGTGTACCAACGATGAAAATAACAGTCACTGTTATATATTTCATTAGTAACCGTTCTGTAATATTTGCTTGTGCATCATTTCCTGCCATTATAGCTCGGTGAGTGTGTAATAAGGTGCATTGTCATATTTACCTTTTCATGCTGCATAATGTATGTAATTCCTCGTGAGATTTCCGTAAGTGTTTTCAGAAAATCTTGTTTCTTAAGAGACGGATATTTTGCAATCTTTGCAACATTCAAGATTCTTGTGAAAACCCTTTTAACCAATTAACTTTTCTTTAAAAGTTGTATGTTACAACATAGAGCAGAGTTCACAGTGAACTTGGAATTAACGGAAATTAGCCTCTGCGATTAAAATGTTTTCAGTTCTTGCCAAAAATTTTGCTACTTGCGGATTTGTAAAATTGTTCAACATATTGGTTTTAGTAGGATACATTTTTGTTTCGAATAGTTTGTGCAAAAAAAAAACATACGCCAAAACCTCATAAGTGTTTATTTTATCCGATGTGATAAAATATTACGGGTGAATTAAATCTACATCGAACATACTACCTGAGCTACGAATAATGGTAGTATATTCAGTACAAGACTAGATTGAGCCATGCCTCAAGAGAGGACATAAAACGCTTGCCGGAGCCACGTGAAATCTCCCTTGGAGGTAAAGCGGGGTGGCAGAGGGAAGTTCTCATTACAGAAACGCAAATTATATGAAGCTTTAATTCTTGGAAACGAACACTGTTTCTTCTGTTGCAAATTCAGACGTTTTCGTCCTACAACACCCTATAATTTAGCATTCTGGACTGGAGCATTTGCTGTAATAGTATTTTGGTGTATAGGCAGTTGTGAGACATATTTGGGCCTCTTACAACAAAAAGGTTGGTTTTTGTTTGACAAGGATCTAAAGCCAACCTTTTTTTGGACCAATGAAGAGGCTTTCTAAATGTTTTGAGGGTTTCCTATTGTCAAAGGGGTATTTGTTGTTTTATATTTGAAACGTTTCTGCCACATGTGTGTTTGCGGATGTTCGTAACTTGTTCCATCATTTCTGAAAGTTAAGCTTTGGCAATGGGGAAGGCAACTGTCAAAGTGGCGCTGAATGCGATTGTTCCAAATTTTCTGTCAAATTCTATAGCATCATACATAATATGTTCACAAATAACATAAAAATTACAAAGTGTTTTGTAATTGGGTGTTAAAACGTAGGCCAACACAAATTTCCAATAAATCGTATTAAAAGAAGAAAGTGGATACCTGCCGTAAGGATTAAAAACTGAGCCTACTAGGACTACGAGGTTATGTGGAGATCATTTTCATGAAAATTATTGCCAAAGATTAAGTGTGAGTATAGGTGGGTGTTATAAACGATAGTTCTTATATTTAAGCTAGTATCTATATACCTAAATTGTTAACATTACATAATATCTTTAAATACTTATCATTGTTTATCTTGTTTTAAGGTTTGCCCTGTGTACACAAACTTTTAAAGAAAGAAGCAGTACCAAGTCTCTTTTCATGGAACCAGAAAAGGATATCAGCCAGTGCTAGTGTGAGAGACGAAAGACATGCTAAGAGAAACATTCAAAAGAATCTTTTCCAACATCTTTCAAGCAATCAAAACCCACATCCTTCTATTTATCAGAATCCACAATATAATGGAATACGAAAGATAGTTAGAAATTTCTTCGCTTGTTACACCTGTAGCTTTGTGGTGAAAATGTTAACAATAAAAATAACAAAACATCAGTTTCTACTCAGACTGCCACAATGCTGTCTCTTTTTTCAGCTGACCTTTTATTAAGTCATGTTGAGTCTGCCAAGTTTTACACTGGATTAGAAAATTGAGAAATATAAATTTGTTTTGTCAACATAACTGCCTATGGCAGATCATTTGAAATACAGGTGTGAGTGGGGTAAGCGGAGTTTCTACTGAACAGCTTTACTAAGACCTATAGATATTAAATATTTTTATATGTTTAATGTTATGCAATTTTCGAGAGTGTACAAATAAAACTCATAAATAACTTTTAGGTGTTTTTATTATATTATAATAATCTTAATACAGATATTTATTCATAATTTCAGCCTTTATATTGTTATTGTAAAATAATCTAACTTTATTAATATGTTTTCTATGAATAACTCATCTTTTTCAATATAAATAAATTACAGAATTTTCTGCCACTGCAGTACATTTGTCCTTGTACTTGAAAATCGTATAGGCAGGTTTTTTTAAATAGTAATTCCCCATTTTGACTCTGTATATAAGGTACAGATTCAGGGCTAATAAGTCTGTTTCTGCTTACATGCCATGCCATGCCATGCTACGCCATGCCACCCTGGTCATCTATCTTGATGTCAACTAGATAGTTGAGTTTTTTCATTGTCTTCTTGACAAATCCTTTTATACATATAAAAGTGACCATTGATAAATACGGATCTTATCAATATGAGGAATCTGTCTTCATATAATTTTTCTGATGCATCTGTTTTTTGTTGAATCTTCAAAATGACAGAAATATTTCGTATTAGTAAAATAGGAACTACCTACCATCACACTTATGACCTTTCAAAATAATCTAATACATTGTCTTTCAAGCGGAGGTAAAATAGAGTTAATATTTATGTCATGGTACATCTCCAATGGTAGAAGTATGATAGAGGGTTCTGTTGGATTTGGAGAGAGTTGTGGTGTACTAAAGTTAAAGTTTTTGTCATACAGCTCTTACCTGGAAAAATATAAACAATTATTCATCTCTCTTTAACTCCAAAAGTAAAAAGAACTATTACATAAGTAAAGTTATACATTAGTTAAGCTGTTGTAAATATAATCCTGAATTTTGATTCAATAATTTTAACTTATATACATACAATACATGACAGTATTAACCAGCAAGATAAAATTTAAAAATATATAATAAATATGCATATTAACGACTAACAAGTTATTTAATTATAAAATTATTCGTTCAAACATTGTAAGCGTATTGATTTCAAAGGTCTACGTTGAACTAGGTCTAGGCAAACAGCTCCTAAAAAGTTTTTTTCAAAAGTCCTACCTTTCCTCTTAATCAGCTTTTCTACGTTTAACAGACGCTCCTCTTCTCTTTAACTCGGCTTCAAGTTCAAGCAAGCTCCAAGTAGAATACATTTTCGCGTCCATGTTATCAAATAAACTACACTAACCGCCCACAATGTTCGTTTTTTTGGTTTGTTTACACGATTCAAGAAATGTCATACTGACGCCATTGGGAACGACTGTACGCAGCGCCATCTGAGATTAGCTTTAACTTGCCATCCCCATTGTATTTAGAATTTGTGCGTTTATTGTTTTCAAATTTCCACGCAAAAGCGTTAGGATTATGTTTTATCATTATTATGCTCGTTTTTAAGAGGCTGATGGCCCGTATATTAATTCCGATAATTAACTTTTAATGGTCTGATCGTATTGTATTACGATTGTTTTGTTTATTGCAAGAGAATTTTAACGTTATTGTTCTGATGAAGCAAGCTCCAGAAAATAAGGGGATATTATGATGTATGTACTAGATTTAGGTAGATCTGCCCTGATTCTGTCTCGATAGATTTTATCAGAGGTTGAATCAGTTTAAGTAAAAAATTGCATCATTTTATGTATGTTTAATAATTAACTCTTATAAACTTAAGTGAAAAGAGAATAATTGTATATGTTATCGCAAGATTTCGTCGGGAAAATAGATTTCACTATAATATAAGCACCAATAAACAGCCCGGGGGTTGAGGAAAATCGCATGAAATATGTATGTGTACGACTATGCAGGTAAAAGTTATCTACAACTACCGCACCAATTAAGTAGTTACCGAGTGACGCACTCCGATTAATCTTACTAGTTGACTTGCCGGCTTAAAATAACCACAGCCTCGGCGCTCGTACGGGATACCTTAAGTTAACTATGTCAACTGAAAAACAGAATATAAACTGAAGCAAGTTTTATTAATTACTCTTCGAGTGAGAAGTTTTGGAATACCCTCGTATCAATAAACTTAATTAACAGTACATTAAATTCCTGTCGCGTCCCATTCGAGGCAGGCAGCCGGCATAGTGGCGGGGTGCGCCCGGGCCGTCGGGGCGCGGGGCCCGGGGTGCCAGCTTCGACGTCAGTTCCATTGATCGCGTGTGACGTCACGCCGCCGCCGCCGCTGTTACTGCAGCAGTCGTGTGGCCCGAAGTTCGCCCCTTCGCCCGGGGCGCCTTCGGAGAGCTCGTTGTAAATGAGGATTTGGTTTTCTGCTTTTGCCTGGTTGCGGCATGTAAAATAGAATTGTCCATGGTTTTGTGTCAATGTTAAGTACATTTACTATGGGGCCTAGCTGGTTTGTTTTAGCTGTTGGATAATTGTATGTATTTGATTCTTGAAATTTTTTGATTAAAGTGCCTTTACGTTAGGTACTTTTCAAGGTATTCGAATAACAATTGTAGCACTTCTATAGCTACAGCTTTGATTTTATTTATTTTCTGCGATTGATTGGGCAAGTCCGTTGACTTTTGAACGACTGGACATCACGGAGAGGCAAGTTAGGTTCTTTTGTAAAATAAACTAGCTTTACATTCTCTCTTTTGCTGTAATATAATAAAAGATACAGTCGCCTTTTTTACCCGGGAGTCATAGAAGGAAAAGAAAGAAAAAACGTTTATTTGCGGGAAACATGACGCTGTGATCGAACACAAACACCAAAAAGAACAAATTGGAGGAGAATATGCGTCAGATTCACGCAAAACGGCCATCGCTCAGCTAAATGCTACGAGCCTATACGATACAGAGCCCCAGCGCTGGTTTTCAGCGACAGCCGGCGTTGAATGACGTCGACCAGTGCAGCAAACGCTAAGATAAAAATAAAATACATATACATAATAACTAGATAAGTGTTCCACAAAATAAATACAATAAACAATATTTATAAAATGGTAACATTCCGGGTATCGAATGCTCACGCCGGCCGGCCTTTGAGAATCTGTGCGCGCAGTTGTCATTTAAATAGGTTTGACGTTTTGACATACTGCCATTGTTGTACCTGGTAATAATTACATAATAATTAAATGGCGCAGTATGTAATGAATCTTATGATGGAATTTAAAAAAAAAGGATGTAAAAATACCCGCCGTACTGACAAGCATGTTTTATTTCATCGGAATACTAAACCGTTATAAATTAACTTTACAAGCTCGCCGCAACGCGAGTGTTCCCCACCAAAGTTGGTCGGTGTTTAAGTTGAAAAGTTCTCTGCGCCCATACTAGTTCCCACTTCTACCGCGTATTTAATAAAGCCCGTTTTCAGCGGCATTTTTCAATTTCATTTTTGTGATGAAGTGTACCTGTTTAGTTTTCAAGAATATAATATTCATCATGCCCATGAACGACTAAATAAAGGCTTTAGGTGTTCAAAGCTTCGAAAATTATCTATGACAGAAAAATCATGGAGATTATTGATCTGCTCTTGAAATACTTAACAATAACAAAAAGTTTTACCTACTACTTACAAAAAAGCGTCTGAAATATCAATATTTTATAACCGAGGTACATAAATAACCTGTTCTTACGCATCTCGAACCTTCACCGGAAATTAACATTTGAAAAAGTCTTGAGGTAACGTAACATTGATGTTTTATGTTGATGAGATATTATTATGATTGCCTTTGAAAGCCATAGAGCATAGTATTTACTTCCTGGGATAGTTAATGAATGTCCAAAATGTTGTTCGTACTAATAGTTGGGTCAAATATACTAATAGTTGGATTTAAATAAAACGCGAAATCGTGGGATATTTGATCCAATTATTAGTTCATCCAAAAGTAAGACCTGTAATAATATTACGAATTTTTCTTCTTTCTTTCTTTCTAAGCGTGTGTCGCCAAGCAAACTTTAATGGGGCTTTCACTCAAGAACCTCGAATACCACAAGGGGTGGTTAAACATCATTACCCACCCCTAACACAGGCAGAGGAATTCTCCTCTGCCTTTGTTAAAAACAGTTTAAAATAAAATATAGGATTGGTTCAAAAAAAACAAAACGAGCTTTTATAAAATTACCAAAATATTACCTCTCGTTCGATGTCCAAAAGATTTAGCCAAAAAACGAGGTTGATTTAAAATGGTACCCAACCGGTGTTAGGTTTACCCCTGCCGTCGCGTTTTATCGTCCCGGAGAAAAATGGCGATGTTGATTACTGATTACGACACTGGTTGTCAAACAGTTTTATCGTTATAAGAAGCCATTTTGTTTCTTTTGCGGATTTATTTAACATGTAAACTGTACCTGCTGTATATAAATTACATTCAACGGTTTTTGTTAACGAAATTGATAACAAGTTTCCCTCAGACGATGTGTTAGCAACACTTCTTTGCTATTTTTAACCTCAACATTGTGGTTGCGAAACGTCGGATTTGGTTCGAATTTTAAAACAGGCGCCCTACATGTTTCATTATCGGAAATAATGCCCTTGATTTATCTTCAACTTTAGCATTGTATTGCCATTGCCACTGTTCTGATTGGTAAAGCTTTATATTATTATGAGTTTGCAAAACGTCGCATTCCGTTCCGAATTTGAAAATGGCGGAACCGCCGAACATATTAGGTTATTGTAAATAAAATAAATGTCCGAATTTTTTTATCAATTCACAGTTAAATTTCATTTTTACTTGTATTTAGTCCTTTTCCGTAATTATCAACTGATGTACTTGTCTTTGCTTAATACGCGATTGTCCCCCATCCCGCTCTCGTACATATTATTTACGCTCCCACGAATATGCTTTCACCTCCGCAATGTTGAGCACCGCTGTTTTACACGTACGCAGATAATTTGATGAAAAGCCCGGCGGCACTCGCTACCTGTTTTACCCGGGGTCGGTGACCGGTGCACTTAATGTTATTAGGAGCATCGGGTTAACCCTCATAAGAAAATGTTATAGTAATGATGCTGTAAATATCTTGATTGTACTCAATATTTTTGCATTCATCTGATGGGGAACTTTATTTATTTATTATTTATATTTATACAACGTGTAACAGAATAAGCGCAAGACCTGAAAGTAGTTTGCTCAGAATCAGCTTCTGAATCCAGTTCCGTCATTATTTATATGTGTTAATTTTTCCGGAAAAAATCAAGATATTTACAGCATCATTACTTAATTTTTCCCGGAAAAATCTTAAATTTACCTGAAATTAGTACCACCGCGTCGTAACAAGGTAATACAGTATTTGATTTAAGAAAATGTAAGCCTTATCACAAAGGAATAAAGCCTTTTCAAATGCACGACCGAATTTGCAACTCACTCATAGTTATCCTATGTGTAAAGTCAATTTAAGGAAACTTAAACCTTGTTCCAAAGCAGGACGTCTTATTTAAATGCAAAACCGAATTTGTAGTCCGATCATAGCTTTCTTACACACATAAGCATTGCTTTTTACTTTTTATTACATTTAATCTTGTCCTGTTAAAAAAAAGAAGTTAATTTAAGGCAATTTAGATCTTATCTCAAAGAAATAAAGCTTTTTTAATTGCGCGACCAAATTTGTAGATCGTTTTATACATTCGTTTGTTTAGAAAAGCCAAAATATTAGAACATTTTACGAGTAGTACTTCTTTTGCAAATGAAAGAATAATGTGAAAGAGCGAGATGTATTAATTTGCCGACTTACAGCTTTGACGTTTGACATGCAGACGCACGCGCCGCCACTGCCCGCCTCACATCAAAGGTTTAGTTATTACGAGCGTCGGCAATCGGCAGCGACAAGTGTTCCCGAATTTAATTTTTGTTGCTGTCACATATATTTGTTGACGCGCGCGATGGCATTCCAGTACACCAATATTCAGTACACGGAGATGGTGAGGACACTGGCTCGTTGCAACGATAATGTCGAGTTAGCGTGTCGAGAGTTCAACGAACGATATGATACTAGAGTGAGCGCCAGGACAATGTTAAGAGCAACTCAGCGTCTGAGGGACTCCGGTACCTTTCGTCCTAACACGGCAATAGATAGAGGGGCAAATGTGCGCACTACTCGCTTACAAGCAACAATATTAAACTATTTTGACGAAAACCCAGAGAAGAGCACAAGAGAAGCAGCGCCATTATTCGACTGCAGCCACATGTACGTGTGGCGAACGTTACGCGCTGATGGTGAACTCCCGTATCACCTGCGACGTTGTCAGGAGCTGACGCCGAATGACTACTTGCCACGTCTGGAATTAAGTAGATGGTTGTTAGAGAACTGGCAAGGAAACATCATCTGGACGGACGAGAGCACCTTCACGCGAGTTGGAGTTATTCGAGGACGTCCCGCGTTTTACCAACACGACGGTGCTCCCGCGCATTTCTCATGGAACGTTCGGCAGCATCTTGATGCGGAATATGGGCCCCGTTGGATTGGTCGTGGAGGACCAGTGCAGTGGCCTCCCAGATCGGCTGATCTAACGCCTTTAGACTTTTATTTGTGGGGTCGAATAAAATGCTCGTTTACGTAAACGAGGCAACGAGTGTAGAAGATCTCAGACAAAAAATTGAACTCAGCTTTGGTATTGTGAAAAGTGACACTGAAGTACTAAATAGACTAAAATTTAACATAAGAAGGCGTGCAATAAAGTGCATCGAGCAAGGCGGTGGACATTTTGAAAGTTTACTTAAAAGGAGACGAAGAAATAGTGTAAATAGTTCAAACCTGTAAGTAATTACTTTTATCCTTACCGAATTGAATTAGTGTAAATATTTATGATTCAAATCTTTCATACACGCCGACTCTGAATATGATAACGCGACAGTAAGGTACGTATCAGAGATAAAGGCTCGCACAAACAGGCACGACGGGACCGTGTGGACGAACCTTAAATGAGTCAGTCTCTAGGCGCGGGCGCACGCCGGAGGTAACACCCTATCGCAGACGGGCGAAATGTTGCTCGATTTGAAAATGCTTCCTCTTTACTAAACCTAATAACTTAGAACAAAATAATCCAAAGCTTATTTATTAAGGCTCCTACAAACAGGCGCGACGCCACAGCACGACACACAGGCACCGCTCGTCGCGCGACACGCGGTGCCTTTGTGTCGCGCTGTGGCGTCGCGCCAGTGTGTACGAGACTTTACGTGTGATCTGTACGTATTGTTCGGTAACGTACACACATACCTAATGCGTACTCCTACTCCTGCTACTGCTATTAGTGTGGGTACAGATCGAGTAGTGCGCTCAAACGTTTTATGTTTAGTCGACAACTATTTTATAAACAATTGCTAGGTGTGGTTTATCTTAATTAAATTACAGATGTTATGTTAGTCTTATAATTTAATATTCTAATTGGGGTGTATGAGCTCTTGCGTTCATTCTGTTACACGTTGTATACATATTAACATATTAACTTTCATCTGGTTTCGCATTGAGTGTGTGAATGAATTTAGTATTTTGAAAGCCGAATGTTTAATTTGATTTTAGTATTAGCATGACCACGATTCTGAAACTGAAGCCAAGATCTTTGGAATTGACCTTTGACTCTAATTGCTTGCCTGGTAGGCGCAGGTAGTTTTTAAGTAGGTAATTATTGAAAAGAAAAAAAAAACCACTCTTTGGTTGAATTTGCCTCCTTATAGGTCGTTTCGAAGTATTTATTACGAGTCTATTATTGTCTATACCTTTTCCTTCGCGGTCTACTTTTACAGATAAAATGGCTAGGTAAATTGTAACATTGAATTAGATAACAGGCCGGGTAACTTTCTGTAGCCGCCCACGCATTTATGAAGCTTTCCACCCACGTACAGATATGATAGATGTATTGGCAATGTTTGGAGAGTCTTCGGTAATAAACAATGTTAGTACGAGGGCGGCACTGAAAATTTCGAGAATCAAGGAAGTGACACAACATTACTATTTAAAAATGTATTTATTGCTTTCCGAAGTATTCTCCGCGAAATTTGACACATTTTTCCATACGATGGACCAATCATTGAAGCAACCATTCCATTCGGAAGTTGGGGTCTCCAAAATGGCGTTTTGTAGGCGTCCACAGCTTCTTTAGGGGATGAAAATCTCTGTCCACGCAATTTATTCTTTATTTTAGGGAAAGTATAAAATCATTAGGGCTTAGGTCGGGGCTGTACGGCGGATGGTCTAATAATTCTATGTTTTCTTGCTCTAAAAACTCTTTTGTTCTGTGTGCGGTGTGAGAACTCGCATTGTCGTGATGGAGGATGATGCGGCGGTTGTAGTTCTCTTTACGGAGTTCAGAAGCGACCTGTGACAAACAAATGCTAGCATACCATTCTGCATTAACCGTTCTTTGTCCCTCAAGAGGAATAGTCGAAACATGGCCGGTTTTGGAGACAAACGTGGCCACAATTTTTTTTTGTAACACTCCGTGAACGAACAATTTTTTTTGACTTATTTTCGAACACCCAAACTCGTGACTGGTTTTTTGTTTCGGGTTCGTACGCGTATATCCAGGATTCGTCACCTGATACGATGTTGTATACAATATTTGAGGATCTTGCGTGGAATCTTTCGAGAGTTCTGATGCACCAAGTAACGCGAGCCGCTTTTTGCTCTTCACAGAGCGAATGCGGTATCCATAGGGAAAACAACTTTTTTACACCTAATTGTTCATGCAAGATTATTTGTATTTGACTCATGCCAATGTCTAAAGTTGCCTGAATTTGACAAAACCTTGTGACAAGACCGAGAATCTTTAAAAAAATAAATAAATGATATTCGATTTTTAAAACCAAGGAGTTTTCAATATCAAAAGATTTGGATATGACAGGAACAGTGGAAATATTCCATTCCCGATACTTTTAGTGCAGCCCTCGTATGCAGGCAGGCGTATTATTGTTTAGGGGATTATATAACTGATAAAAATGCCTGGCTTAATGCTGGTCCTGCTCCACACCACAACTAATTAATTGACATTTGAAACACTGTTGAAGCTGCTGAAGATTGTAAGAATATATTTGCATTATATAAACTCAATCTCCTTTTTATTATATAGATGCATTGCACAGATGTGAGTACTTTGTACTATAGAGCTACCATTTACCGGGTAATGTCATAGATTGACTTGAATGTGCCTTGGCGGCTGATAGTATGTCATGCTCACTGTCTCGCTGACGGTGGCGCGTGTGTCGGATCATTTAGCTCCCTTCAAAATGGTTGAGCTGAATGGTAATGATCCATGCGTCATGTTCGTGATCGGGCGCCGTCAGTTGGGACTGGTCATCTCTTAGCTGCCACGGCTTATTTTAATAATTAATTTGCTGGATTGTTTTTAATTATGTTTTGCTGCACTCTGGACGCTTTTAACGTGTGCGGTTTTTGTACATCGTTCTCACTTATAGTGTCAACATTAATCGATGTAACTAATATATTTGTAACAACAATATTATTTAAAGGAGTGTCCATGGAGTTTCTTGCCTGTTCTTCTCCATAGTGACCTACTGCGCTTTGGAATGGGCAACTAGCTTCATATTTCTGACTGACCGATTCCTTGACAATTCAAAAGTGCCTGTAAATGGTTTAATTGAAATAAATGATTTTAGTTTGAGTTTGATTGTTTCAATTTAAAATTTCTTTTAAAAAATTCGTTTTTCTTGTTCCAAATATAACGCCAGTTACATATGAAAATAGTGTAATGACCTAATAGTACGATGCTTCGTAAAACGGACTAGATAGAGACACAGCTAATGTTAAGAAAAAATAACTGGAAAATTTGCTGACAAAGGTTGAGAGAGCTTCACCTCGTACAATTATCATTTGAACTCCCTTCAGAAGCAATCCAATCTGACCAGCAAATGTAACATTTATCAAAAGCTCAGTTCACAATTTACATACAAAATATTGCTTATCCGTTAACAATATTCTCGGTATCAAGTTTTATGACAAACCGTAGGGTGGCGACCCCAAAATTAATTAGCGTAGTAATATGAAGTTGATCGTAAATAAAGATCCACCCTCGTTACTCATTTACTTTTCTTAGTCTGGACGAAGGTTGATGTCATCACCTTACAAACTCGATGACCTCTGGAAGATTATGCTTGCCAAGATAAATTCAATCAACTTTCGATAAAAAGTTTGTTGGGTAAATGTGAGTTGTCTTGGTAGATAGATTCGTTTTTTCTACTTTTTAAACCACGCCGCGCTGACAAAGCGATCAAGTTTTGACGATGAAGACTTTGATTTACGCACTCTAGCGTAAATAAGACATCATTTGTTTTATTGCTAAATCTGAATAAGTGTTATTGCTACGCAAATTCCTTTTCTCATATAAAAACATTTATAGTGCAATTCTGCAGGGTAGGTCGGATGAGCAGTTATTTTTAATGGTAAACATTTTCCAAGAAAAGGCGGCACTTGCCCCCATTAGCCAGACTCGGGTTCTGTTGCAAAGTAAGCTCGGCTTTATTCCTCGCTGCTGTAACTTGTATTGAAAAATACTAAGAAAACTTGACATTTCACACTAAGCCCCATTATCATCCAGCCCCTTCTTGATGTCTTATGCTGACTATAACCTATGTTATAGAGAAAAGTTTTTGCTGTTTTCTACGTACATACACTACCTACGAAGAAAAAAGATTTGGCAATATATTACTATGGTATATTAGTAACCTTTCCAGTTGAAAAGGTACCGCTAACCTTTAAGCTAGACGCATATCGGGAGCCAATCTAACCTATTAGGTTTCGCTTTTATTGGTACCAAATCATGGAACTCAATAAGCAACGTCCAATATTAACACGCGTATAGAAAAGTTTCCCTCTATTAAGTGTAGGCGATTGTTGTTCTATTAGTCAGCTTAAAAGGTGGGTTGATCGTTTTCCGATGCGGCGTGTTCGAAATAGATCGCTAAGGCGTTTTATTTAATCGCTTTCTGTCTTCCTGTGTTCGACTTCAGAGCGTTGCGGAAAAGGACTATCCCTAAGCGTTGAACTCTTCCTTTGAAACGGACTTACCCGTTTCGCGGATCTAAATACGCCTCCGCGTTCTTGTGCTTTGGTTTTTAATTGGTCCAGTAGACCCTTGCTCTTTAAATTTCTGTAATGTGCATTGCTTCCTCTTATAATTTCATACACTACAGAAAAGCAGAACGCATGGCTGCATTTGCTGCTTCTTACTTCTGGACGGAGATTGGTTAAGTGTAATTGTTCGTTGTTGCCTTAACTTAGACAGATTAAACTGTCATCTTATGCTCCTACTGCAGGATACAGCCACGATCAATCAACCGATCAACAAAACAATAAATTGTTTAATCGTTGCTGTCAAAACTAAAATCTTGCTCGAATCACAGTTTTTTGACTATCACACAGTATGCTCAGGTTTAGATATTGCTAATGCCACTCCATCAAAACTTTTTAAATTGATAACAATTAAAAATTATTTTCTTTTCGTAAATACGCGGTTATCCTTTTGTCGTTTTGAATTTAATTTAACATTAATAGCAATTGGTATTCATTTGCGTCACTCGTTTTTAACAATACGTTGATATGTGTGTGCGAGCTATTAGAAAACGAAGAAGCCTATCATCAGCATATAACGATGATGAAGCTTGTTTTCCTAATGAAAGCTCTTTTGCCCTCTCTTTGAATATTATGCCATACTAACCAGATTCAATTAGTGCTTTATTTCCATCAATACGATGCCACATCAGGGGTCGATACCCCTAAATGCGTGAACGTATGTGGCGTGTCGGTTCACTCCTCGTATGCAAGTATGCCATTTCAATCGGCAGCTCTGACGTATGACTTATATGGTGCTATGTGCCACTTAGGAACGTTTTATATGTGGTTGTCAGAACTAGGTTACTATGTACCAACGGTCGGGTAGTCACAAAAGTTTCAAACACAATTATAATTTTAGTTCTAATTGGTTTTTAGTCATGACAGACCTGAGCGTAGGTTAAACTTGATTTTGTGTTTTAGGTCCTGCCTGTCTCAATTTTCATCGTGTCAGTATCAAACAGGAATTGCCTGTGTTAATTGGATAGCGGCTTTCCTTTGACAATCATTTACGGAGCTCGGTAAAATTATCAAAATTAAGGAAATGTAGGCGTCATGTTAGAACTCTAACACCAACGTTAAAATATAACATTGGTTTACTCTCAATGCCCAATAAAATCCTGGGCATGTTATCAGAATCTTGAATGTATAAATAGCCAAATCAGAATTACATCAAGTCGAACACAAAGCACAATCAATATTCTACAAGGTCAAATCGCCAAATAAAACCTAATTGCTATTTTCAGCTGTCTGGTATTAATTTCTCAGAATCCGTTCTGAAATTGCCTGCGATTCGTTTATTAGAATTGTCTAGAATCCCAAGATTTTTCGGGCCGATTGTGTAAGAGTCATATTTTTCATTCGAATCCGTTGTACCCGACAAAGAAATTGAAATATCCGCAGTTCACATTATATTTTCCAGGTTATTATCCTATGTGGTTCGTGTTTTTCGTCGGTACCCAAAATAGTATATTGTGTTAAACTTTATATTCCTAATATTTTCAAACACTTAAGCCCTTTTTCCCCTATTTAAAACTATTCACGGCAGCTAGACTCGATTCGTAACACAATACGACATAACTATTTAGGAAATCCATTAACCTTGAAAATAAAATAAGGCTTTTCTATTTTCAATTATTGTAATTACTTACAATAATTAAAAATAAGTTTAAGAAAAGCCTACAAAGTACTCTGCGAAAAGGAATCTTCTCTATAGACCGCTACCGGCATAACGTTTCCCCGACGATATTGATACAATCAGTGCACCTGACACTTACATTGTCATACATTTATTAGAACACAGGTGGCCTTGCTGCCTATCCTACTAACATAATCCTATGATATAGTCTGCAAGACTAAGCTAAGTAACAAACTAATGATATGAGCGTAGTTCTAGTATAATGCCAACAAAATGACACTATAATACATTGAGCAGAGTAACTGTCAAAGTTACTTCATTAGTAAATACGTAGCAACTACTCGCAGAACGTCTAACGGAGAAACTTTAACTATTTGTGGGGAAAGTACCAGTGGATCCTTACTTTTTGTATCAACACGGGTTTTGGGATATAGGCCACTACTTAGTAGGTAATTAAATTGACTTTCCGTCATCTAGGAGTGAGTCGATCTTGTCTACGTTTTTTATGTACATTAAATTGTTATGTAATTTTGGTTTAACCTTGACTTGCCTAGCGGTGATGAGTGAAACGTGTTAGTCACTTTAAATCTAAGTGTACAACTCCCTATCTTCTCAACTAAATAATTTGACATAAAGTGGCACGATAATTCGAGATTATTGTTGTAAAAGAGATTGTGTTTAGAAAATCAACAGGCTGTTAAAACAACGGAGATTATTATTATTAAGGCCTTTCTAATCTTGTCGAAATCTTAAAATTAATAAACGCATATTTCCAGCTAAGTCCGTTTGGCTCTCGTTTACCAGTAAAACATTTGTAATTTTGTATTGCCTTTTCATTCCAGCCTTCTTGTACAGTCACGGACTTTTCACGAAATTTCGCAGTTTTATACATTCACGAGATTACACGATTAAACACGACCTCAAACCGCATGCTCGTAAACAATATGACAAATTACAAATAATTGGAAATAGTCTTATCCATAGAGGTTGAAGGTGGACCAATAACTTGTCAATGATAAAATCCAATTTATTTGATACTGATCTCCTATGAATAAGAGCTCATTAAATACTCGTTATTTCTGAAAACCCATTCGAAGACAGTGACAGTTAAAATTTCGATATCAGAGACGATCATTTAGAATTTTGGTGAAAAATTGCACATCCAGACATAACGGTGATTCCATGGCCAGAAAAATCCCCTGATCTGAATTCCATTGAAAATCTGTGAGGTTTAATGGTGCAGCGATGGGATCACCGTAATGAACGAAGAAAAGAAGATCTGGCTCAACATTGCCAAGTAGTATGCGAAAACATGCGAGGGACTGATACTGGCACTAGATTGGTTAACTCCATGCAATTACGGCTGCAAACTGTAATAGACAGCCAAGGAGCATTTATTCGGTATTAAGTCAGTCCAAAAATATTGATTGAAAAACAAAATAAAACTGTTTTTCAAAGGTTGACTATTTTTTTAGCTTAGCACATTTTATGACATTTATAAACTACAAACATAGACAACAAAACAGAAATGGTAAATACATTTCTTAATCAATTCTTCAAAGATGGCGAAGTTAGGTGTTATGTATGTACAAGCGCAACAGTCGTATTTGCCATGAAAGTCATCTTAGACGCTACTCGTTCGGATTAAAACGTGGGTCCGACTTTTTCCGATGTCGTAATGATCAGTCATAATTTCTCCGTACGCTAACGTTATTATCGTAACGCTAAAACAATAAATTGTCGCTAGGTTACGGTTGCTAGACCTGCAATTGGTTGACTTTAGGTAGTCAGTCTGTACTATGTACGAATATAACCGACTAAACCCGATTTGCATTACACGGCAAAAATACGAACAGTGGCAAGGGGCTTATTAATTTAAGTCCGGGACTGTACCTACATAAAAAGATTGACTGCTAGTTGCTTCAAGGTAGATTTAATTAGATCGGCAGGAATGTTTAGCTTGGCTACTTATATAGAAATAAAATACTCAAGAGCTAGCCTGGCTCTTTGAACCCATCTAATTTATTAGAACTATATAAAATCAGAGTTTTAAACACAAAAAAACGTTGTGTGCCCTGCTTAATAAGTACCATATTCGAGTGAAAGTAAGAGCATAGTTATGGCTAGATAGTTGCTGCAGTGGACTGGAAGTTCCTCTCTTCGTCCGGCCGTAAACCGTTAAACTTCAGGACTTTGAAGTCGGTGCGACAGTTGAAAATTGAACCATTTTTAAGTTGCCGGAAGATTGCTTTACTTCACTGAAGCTGCTTTTGCGCGAGATTAAATAGTTAATTTATTAGGTTCTTCTCTTATAAGAGTTAAAATAAGGTTAGAAAATATAGTCTTAAAATAAAAAGGGCACACCGGACGTTGTTATAAGTAAAATAAAACCAAAACACTTGTTCAATAAAATGTCTAAATAAATGAAGTTACGAGCTGCCCAGTGGAACAATGAATGAATTTACAACGCTTTGTCAGTTCTTTATTGAGATTACTGTCATGTTTATCTGTCTGATTCTTTCAGAGAATCTCTGTGTCAACGAGGGGCTCAAGGCTGCTTTATGTCTCTTCATTTTCTTTGTATTGTAAAGCTTTATCACAAAAAAAAAATGATTGTTTTAATACTGTTATAATTTTTATTTACTTAAAATACAACTTAACCAACTACCTCAGTCTCTACCTACCTGTTTCTCTAATAAAAAAAATAATTTGCGAAACGTGAGCTGAAGTTTATATTTCTGGCTTCCAGAAAATAATTATATTTCCTTTCTAATTTATTCTTACCTAATCCGAAACTAAACTCGGATAGCAATCTTAAAAAGTATGCGAACATCTAAAACGAGCAGATTTATTTAAGTATTGAAATAAAAGTGGGTATTCGGAGACAGGTGGCGCTCCAGGCACTTTCAACAAAAACTCTTATGGCCGCTGTTACCTCAGTATTTTATTGGATTTCCGTCGTCGAGAGCAAATATCGAAAGGTTAAGGGCTGCATCCTCCTAAACGATTGTTGCTCTAACTTTATTTACGACGCTTGCAAAATTGAAACATAACGTGAAGAGTATAATCCCTTCCGTCCTCCGTAGTGCGGATTTTATGGCACAGATGATCATCTCGTTTGGAGGCTGGTTGTGAATGCGTGTCGGGAGAGTATGGCGTGTTCTGTACATTACATATTTAGGTGTTGTATGAAAGGTTAGGGCCGCAAACTAGCTGTGAAGTGTATTGATTATTGCAGCAAACTTTCTGGCTCGTGGTCGTGCTAGGGGAAGTGGTGCATGTTGTAATTAGTGAAAAAAATTAACATAGAGTGAACTACGTACCTACGTACAAAGATCAAACTATTGATTTTGGAATTTCTGAGCATTTTACTGCCAGTTATAAAAATAAACTTCCCTAACTTTGTAAAAATCCTAGCGCGAGGCCCATCCAACACAGTGACGGGTCAGTTCGATACCGCGCTCAGTCCCCGTCGTGTTTTAAGACCAGTTTCAACTGTAACAATCCTCTTGTTTCTAAACCGTTGAAGTCGAAATATAGCGATCCAACGTACTTAGACTACAAAGGAGTTGCAGCTGGAGTCAATGCAACCTATTTGAATATTGAAAGCTGCCTGTTTGCTGGAATTCGGGAGAACTGTTTCCGATTTCCCCACGGCATACTCTGTCCGTTACAATGATATCTATCCAGAAATCCTGTGTTTGATGAATGAGTCAGCCAATTAGGATAATCGATTCAGTATACATTCGTAGATCGTTGCTAAAGGCTTGGTCGGCAATTCGGCATTAGATTGGCAATTCTGGGTAATGTCCTAAACTTTTGTACTAATCTAACTAGGCTCGGCCTCGTAGCGATAAATACTTTAGGGAACCACAAAATCCATATGCTCTAACCTTGAAAGCTTTATTTTAGGTTTGTATCTCTAAATAGCCACTTCTAGTTATAGACCGTCTCTAAGGCATTAATCTATAAAATGTCGGCAGCATTTGTATCCAAAGAAATTTATTATTAAACTCTGAAACGTAAGAAAATTGTCAAAGGCAGGTGGCACGCGCGTCCTATCTCCTCCCTAGTGCACGTAGCTATTTATAAGTTTGCAAATCTCAGAGCAACGTTCAACTGAGTCAACCGAACGTACGTCCCTATTTGAATGTCCCTAACAGAGGGTAGGAATAATATAATAAGACTAGCGGTTTTTTCGCGCTTTCTTTCCGCCCTACTAAGGGATGCGATGTTTTATCGCAGGAAGATGCTGAAAATCCAATTTCTCTCGGGGCCTATTCACAACTGGCTAGCATCAAATCGATGACGCTGAAGGACCTAATATGTTGGTCATCAATATTTTTCGCTCAGTTTTACGACAATAGTCCTTTTGCTAGATAACATTGATTTCTTTTTATAGCTCGAATATTCCGCTATATTTATCTTGTGTATAAAAAAAATTAAATCGTTGCTTATCATAATATTGTTATCGAAAAATGGTAACATCATAACTGAGGCTTCTCATCAATTCTGAGAACAACTTGGTATGAAATTTCGAAGTTTTATTTTAAAAAAAACAGGTTTAAGATCTGAGATAGGACTAGATTCGTTTACCAAAATAATTCTATTAAAAGTGAGTGTCTAATTCGTACATTGCTTGACTTGTAATTTGTAAAAGTAACATTAGTATCTTCTCTTTGCAGATTCAATACAATACCTGGCCCCTGAAAACTTTCTTCACAGAAGATTGTTTTATTTAAGAAAATGTTCTTGAAGCTTTGTTTTCTTTGTAGTTAGAATCAGAAAGATTGTTACTGAACTATGTACCCGGCATTGAAGCTGAGGTTAAAATTAGTAATTGACTTAACTAGCACAATTTAAAAATAAGTTTTAAGTATTAAAATTTCTGAACTGTGCAGACGCAGCAGAAATTGTTCAGTAGAGTAGCGCGTGTAAGAAAACGATACTTTTGTATGATGCATGGTTCCGAAATAACAGCTTGTACAATGCAAATGCAAATACGTACGCTTTGGGGTCTTAATTTCATTTAAGTGCTAATTATACAAAACACCAAAGAGGCCCAATTTTCTTCGTCTCTTAAAATTAACGCGAGCACAAAGAGCTCATACGCTCTGTTTTTCTTTAATTTTGGACTTAGTATGCTAATTCAGTTTATCCATTAAGATGTATTCGGGTATCACGGAAATACGATGTAGGAACATCTTCTTTACGTTCATGATGTTCCGGAGTAATTATCGTTAGTCTGTTGAACGTTGGTACTTATGCCCGTTTTGTGCTGTTTTGATGTTACGCGGAACATGGTGAATATCTACTAATATATAAACAGGGGTTGTAGTATTCCTCAAAGCTCTATGAAAAATACAAATATCATTTTTGTCAAAGCATAAATCTTATCGAAATTCAAGATATATCACCAAGTTATACGTATCGGTACGTTGGAGGGATAATGTCTTCTGATAACCTCACTCAGGAAGGGATAACTATCCAATGGTCAATAAATAACGCGTAGACTTGGGGCCCAGCCGCCATTTATACTCTGAATGTAAGGTTTTGTATAGACGTATTGAGATATTTTCTGTTAGGCAACAGTCCTCAAGTAAAGGACTGTTGCCGCATAGATATTTTATCATTAATTCAAGCGACCGTTCTCAAGATTTGATGGTATAATATATATATAAAAAGTTCACCTATGTATGCTTAAGACTTGGAAACAAATTGTTGAACTGTCTAAGTAAGCCAAAACTATATCTAATAGTACGTTCTAATAATGTCGTTGCCAGAGAGCAACTACAGCAAATAATATTATCATGGACATTGTAGCTGACAGCACCCTGCCCTGGGCGCATCGCATTCATATTAAATGTTTCTATTGTTTACAGGACCAGATGAACTTTTGAACAACTACACTATTCTATAAATATATTAAATACATAAAACAAAGCGCTTGTTTCCGATCATGTCGCAGATGAGACATTTAATTCAGGTTATTAAAATAGGATTCTCGATCGATTTTCTTTAACACACATTAATTAACGTTCTTTATAGACTCAAAAACATGAGGGCCAAAACACATACACACGTTGCGACGTCGTGTCACGATGCGATGTCGTGTCGTTTGTGTGTTCTGGCCTTTACTATATAAAAATAAGTCATCTATAAATCACATGAGAAACAAACACACTTTTAATAATGAATCTATTTAAATGTATCACTTTATATTAACAACAGCGGAGCTAGGTACGTGTTTACGTTGTCTAGGTACTAGCTGGGATATTAATAGAATTACTTGACGGGTTTCTCTTAACGTATTCGCTTGAAGATAACGCTTACAGCGATGCTCGTTTCAAAACTAAGAATTATGGTTTTCAAATCTAAAGGTACCTATAGGCTGTTTTTGTTAATTTTCTTCTCAGTTGCTAATTTAATATTGACGATGACAAAATAAAGTTGTTCCACATTTCACAGAATTTTATGTAGTTTTGCTTTTCATAATCATCATCATCATCCACAGCCCGACTTCACCCACTGCTCAGCACATTCCTCTCTTTTCTTGTGCCAATCTCCACGCTCTTGTGCCAGCCTCATCTAGGTTCTACCCGCGATGGCAAAAGTTTTGCTTTTACTACGAGGGCTGCACTAAAAGTATCGGGAATGGAATATTTCCACTGTTCCTGTCATATTAAAATCTTTTTAATTGAAAACTCCTTGGTTTTAAAAATCGAATATCATTTATTTATTTTAAAAAAAGATTCTCGGTCTTGTCACAAGGTTTTGTCAAACTTGTTTAGTCGTTGAGAAAATGGAATTGACTCGAGAAAATTCAAGAGCGATGATTTATTATGACTTTCGAAGTGGTTTAACACAAAAGCAGTGTGTTGACCGGATGATTTCTGCATTTGGTGATGAAGTCCCATCCAAAACCACAATTTATCGCTGGTTTGCTGAATTTCAACGTGGACGTGTCAAGCTCAGTGACGATCCCCGTCAAGGTCGTCCAAAAACTGCAGTCACCCAAGAAAACGTTGATGCTGTGCGTAAGCTGATTGAGGAAGACCGACATGTGACATACCGCGATATTCAGGCAACTTTAGACATTAGGATGAGTCAAATACAAATAATCTTGCATGAACAATTAAGTGTACAAAAGTTGTTTTCCCGATACCCGATTGTTAGACCGATACCGCATTCGCTCTGTGAAGAGCAAAAAGCGGCTCGCGTTACTTGGTGCATCAGAACTCTCGAAAGATTCCACGCAGGATCCTCAAATGCTGTATACAACATCGGGTGACGAATCCTGGATATAACCCGAAACAAAAAACCAGTCACGAGTTTGTGTGTTCGAAAATGAGTTAAAACCAACAAAAATTGTTCGTTCACGGAGTATTGCAAAAAAAATGGTGGCCACTTTTGTCTCCAAAACCGGCCATGTTACGACTATACCTCTTGAGGGACAAAGAACGGTTAATGCAGAATGGTATGCTAGCATTTGTTTGCCACAGGTCGCTTCTGAACTCCGTAAAGAGAACTGCAACCGCCGCATCATCCTCCAGCAGACAATGCGAGTTCTCACACCGCACACATAACAAAAGAGCTTTTAGAGGAAGAAAACATAGAATAATTAGACCATCCGCCGTACAGCCCCGACCTAAACCCTAATGATTTCTATACTCTCCCTAAAATAAAGAATAAATTGCGTGGGCAGAGATTTTCATCACCTGAAGAGCTGTGGACGCCTACAAAACGGCCATTTTGGAGACCCCAACTTCCGAATGGAATGGTTGCTTCAATGATTGGTTCCATCGTATGGAAAAATGTGTCAAATTTCGCGGAGAATACTTCGAAAAGCAATAAATTCATTTTTAAATAGTAATGTTGTGTCACTTCCTTGATTCCCGAAATTTTCAGTGCCGCCCTCGTAATGTTGATCCAAAAACACTTAGCAATCAATTCATTTAATTAGCATCTTACATGCAGATCTAAGATTTGGTTCCGCATAGACGTCAACAAACTGTCGACAGTCGTTAACTATTCAAAGTCCAATTTTGTCTCCATGAATTCTACCATTATAGGTCTGGCTTCGAAATTCAAAACAAGCGCTATCAAATTCAAGATGGATGCTGTCAATTTAACGGTCATGTAGGCTATGTTAAACTCGGTAGCCTGACTTTGTCTCGCAATTTCCTCGATAACTAAATCCATTAGGACCTACCCTGGCCCATATCCATGTAAGTGTAGTAACAGCTTTCTAGGTCAATGAAGGCTTCCGTAAGCCATCCGATGAATAAATCGTCTGGTCTATCAATATGTTTTCCGTAAGACGGTTATGTTCAAGAATAGAACTAGACTAAGAACAAAGCTAACGCCGTTTAGCTCTTAGTCCGTATTCAATATTATATAAACTTGGGATACATTCTCAGCTCTTGCATGGTTGGATGTTTTCAGAAAGTATAAGTCAAGTTATGATTAATTTGACCTTTGCTAAACTCATTAATTCATGAAAAGTACTTTTATACTTTTTTTAATCTACTTTTCGTCTGAAAAAGTCTTTCCACGATATTTTTTTATGGTCACACGCCGATTCAATGTAATGACCGATAAAATGTATGTTTACTGTTCGACTTAAAACGAAAGTTAAAAGCAGTGCCATATCTTGACAATCTCGGACTCTTTGGCTCGGAAAACTCGGAACGGGGTTAGGTTATGGCGCGCATGCCGGGGGCGCATCGCGGGGCGCGCCGCGGTAGTCCACCCGCGTCACCGGCCCGCTCAGCACGACCGTATCCTACCCTCCGACACTCACTGTACTCAGAACACTAAATACTTCCCACAAGTACACTCGCGTGCAGAAACAGTGAACAATCTTGTGATATGAATAATTGTGTACAATCTGACGAATAACAGTGAGTGATAAAACATTTCTGTAATTGAAGCTGCTATTTAAGTTCATCGGTTCATACATTATCGGTGAGTTTTTAGCAAAATAAGGTTAGCGGCGTGTTCGTGGGGAATTTTTGGCGGTCGATAGATGGCGCTGCTTCCGTGTCCGTATTGCAGTTGTAATGGTTTTGTAACTTTTCAGTGCAATATGTTGTTTATTATGTAACTTTAGAACTTTATGTTATGTACGAGTAATATGTATTGATCCGTTGTAGTTATTTATTTAAAATTTAGGTTATTATTGTACTGAACTTACAAGCACGGTAAGTTTCATCAATATTATTTATGTTATTAATTTATTTTTTTTTGTCACAAACTTCTACTCATTTTAATTATAATTTAATCACATTATATTTAATTAATTAAAAACAAAAGTAATACTTTTCTCAAAAGTGCATGGAATTCCAGCATTATTTTGACAACCTTCTTTCGAAAATGCTGCACTGGCCAAAGGCAGCGGCCGGCAATGTTACTATCCGTGTTTAGTGGCCGAATAAATTACTATGAGAACTCATATCTATCGTGTAATTAAAAAATGGAACGAATTTTTACTTCGGTATGTGGCGATTATAGAGGGAACTTTTCAAAGATTTTATTAAAATTTCGAGCTGGCTTGCAAATAGAGCTGTTTAAAGTAAAAAATAAACTAATGAACACGGGAGCGTGAAAAATTTATTAAGGAATTTTATAGTTAATTTGTGTTTTTGAATTTCCGCACATTCTTTTCTACGCTCCGGCCCACATATTCAAGTTTGTCCATCATGGCTATTTGCAGGCTGCGGTTGTAATGTACTACATATATAATGACACCTTACCTTACCCAAAACTTACATTACAGAGGAGATATTGTATTATTGATATTGTGCAAGGATTTAAAAAAAGTGTGCGTAAAGGTTAACATAGCGTGCTTCAGCCTCATAAAAGTGTCGAAATCTAAATCGTACATATATGGCAGTCTAGTTTTATTACATTTTATCAGGATACTGATTTACCCACCATTTACTACGTTACGGAAAAAGCTAATATGATTGTATTACCTATATCACTCAAGTGATTCCAATAGGTTTGTCCAAATTAGTTTTAACTGTTCGCCAAGGTGAATTGGGATTTTGGAATTATGATTTTGCCGGCTGATATTATATAAATGGCGAAATGTGGGTGTACTGTAAGTACACTTCTGCCTAATCCTTTTGGGAAAACAGGCGTGATCTTAGGTTTTTTCCGGCGACCGTTTAGGTCTCAAACTCCTTATGTCCGGAAGTTCTATTACGTAAGACAAATAAAAATACAATATCTCCAAATGGTACCTTAAATCACACTAAATGTAAATCAAGGGAAGACGAGAAACACCCACAATATTAATTAACTCTTGCTTTAAAAATAGCTTGTCCCAATGAATTATTTCCTAACCTCGCTCGTTTTGTCAACGTTAACTTTCTGTCATTTTTCATTCTCAGTGTATGGGCATTAAATAAATCATGTTGTTAAGGATAGAAAGTATAGCAACTAACTGCAGCTATTCATGCATACAGTCTGTCTGTATACTCTCATTCCCTGTAGGTACAACGCTCACATTGCGCGTTATCTATCTGCTAAGGTCTATTGTATAGGGATCCATTCCATCAGATGATATAATACACCATCAATGTGCATTGTTCATGCTGCTTTGTTAGCAACAACTCTGTTTTGAAGTCTCCTACTATAATGGTATAGTTACTGAAGAGTCAACGGTTGCTAAAAGAAGGGTATCGGCAGTAAATAAAATTACATATAAGGTACTGATATACAGTTACCAGCTAATCTAAAACTAAGCACGTTAAGCAAGGAACATAGTTGTGTAACAAGCCCTATGAGGTTATTGTGGCTAAAATTACCAAAGAAGTCATGAAATTAATCGTCAATCCTTGTTGGACCGGCCGGGGGATAGACGGCGGGCGGGGGCACCCCACGCTGCATTTGCCGATTCACGGTCTACACTCAATATACTCAAAATCATATAAATATTTTTCATACACACGCTCCATTTGAATCAACACAAGTTACTGTTGCAATAACAGCACTTAAAAACGACATTAAGCATAAAGTGCGGTTCCAACATGGCGGATAACTAGCAACTTCCGTTCGACTGGCACCTCCATAAAACTGTTAGTACCAACTGGCGCTCACAGTAAACTAATATCGACACTTCAGTTTATCTCGTGCCTGCAAATTGCTTTACTTTCTTCTTTGATTATAACTAAATTGAAAAATATGTAGTATTTTAAGTTCAATTTTGAGAGAGGATCTTATAGGCCTAACACAGCTCACTGCTGCCATAGGCCTGCGCCACAGCCAGAGGTTTACTGCCTACCGCATCCAGTACGCAGTGCAAGGTATGCGTTGGAATGAAGCCACTACGGTGGAACTGATGAAGCAGTTCAAGTCGCGCAATAAACGATTTAACCGAGCTATCTTCTTCACTTGGCATTGTCACTTGCAAAACTCACTATTCTATTCTCTCCGCTCCTCAACGTTAATCTTTTTGCTAAGGGTTTATTTTTGGGGTTGCAAGTACATACCTTACTGTGCACAAAGGTATACTGCATAGGTACTTTGACCTAAAACCCTCCGCCCGAAACGCAGTATTTAAAAATCGCGACCAATCAGTCCGAACAAAGGGTACAAAGGTACCCTCGTTAAGCTCCCCTCCTAAACTGTGCTATTAACCTTGTTTAGGTGTCACCCTTCGGCTCTGCATTCCGAATGTATGTTTACCCTTCAGGGATTTGCAGATCTGCACGCCAAATAGAGTAACATGAACAAATACTGGGACTTGTTTAATGGTCTGTGATAACCCTTCGTTCGGAAGTCTAGGAATTCAGCTGTGTCAAAAATGTTCAATTCATACAATTGGTCTTATCTATTTGCTCACGATAATTCAAATCGATATGTATTTGTTCCAAAGTGTACTTATGGCAGTAACCGAGAAGCACTAGGAGCTTTCGTGTTTTACGTCTTTCGTAACAAATGTCCGAGACACGATGACCGCTCGTTCCTTGTCTTAAGTCTATGATTAATTTCTTTCAACATAAAACGATTAGGCCAAATGGTTTTAAAGAGACGCTTTGATATAAGTCATGTCATTTATTCATTTGTTTAGCATAGGTACAATAAGATGGTAAAAAATATAATAAAGAGTGCGCTTTGTTATGCCAGAGGGCGTACAAATGTTTATAAAAAAACGGTGAAGCAGAAAAAATAAAAGCTGGCCAGTGAACAACTAGCAAAAAAAAGCAATAGAATCAATTTCAATAAAATAGAAAAACAACAATATAAAAATAAAAAGAGGTCCAATACATTGCATGTCAACACATAGACTGAAAACAAATAAACAATACTGGTGTCAATAACAATACAGCTAGTGTCAATATACAAAACCTATGTTAAGGACAAAAATAATCGAGTTAGACCCTTGTTTAAGGGCCGATTTTTTAATCATCAGTTAAGCCGTCGAATAGCTGTCTAGATTATTGAATTATATGGCTGTTTATCAGGCGAATAAATATTTTAAATCGTAATTTGAATAAAGAATAGCTATCTGTGGTCTATACTAGCGAACTTCACACTGTCTATGTGCAAGCGTTATGCACTTATACAGTATTCAACGTGTTAGACGAGAATATCAACTAAACGTGTAAATCTCCAATTGTTACATAAAAAATGCCGCCAGATGCATAGAATCTGCGATTTGTGAGTTGTAGTTTTACATTGGTGGCACACACAACTATTCCTGAAACAATACAAATAATAAAGATGTAGGTTATGCTAATTTCATTATTGTAGGTAAAGATGGGGGTGCCTTTTTTTGGTTGGGAAATCATTAAATGACTTCTTCCGTTCTGGGTGTCTACCACGCTCTCTCAAGCTCAATTAAAGTAACGTAGGGTATTTATTTTGCAAAATATTTTTAACATCAGACTCGTACATTTTATACAAGCTGGTAAAATTTCTCTTAGCAGCACCTATTTCATTATCTACATCAGATTCGCAAACTGTAGTTGTGGTTAACACTGAAGTAAGACCACTAACAAATAGGCTGAGTTGAGTAGGAGAATGGTCATATAAATACTCCTCTTCAATTGTAAGTGGTTATATAATTGAATTCCTGGCAGAATACCAAGCGTGCCTGTAACTTATCTAGGCGCGAAGCTGTTTCTCATCGAAACGAATGGCCTACTGTAATGGCCCGGAGGTAATAAGCTGGCAATCGATACGCATATCAGCGAACGATTCGGTATTTATGGTATTCAAATAGTCATATAGTTCCTCTATATCCACGTGTTCCCGTACCACTTCTATTTATTTTTTCAAGGAATTGTAATAGTTTTGCGATAAAAGTGTGCTCAGTACCTTCCCAGTTCTATTTCTTAGGAACTGTGTTGTGAGTAAAGGCACTGACTTCTTCTATAAATGGTAAACCTAGAATTGCATCATCAGATACGATCATGAATTTTTTTGAGTTTGTAAGCAGAGAAGTAAATCACAGAGTTTGAAGAGATAAAAGTGAAGAACACTCGAGTTATTTGATCTATCCTCACTAAATGACATGCTCCGCCTCCAACATCTTAATTTTCATAAAAGCTTTCTTAAGATTTGGTCACGTTTATCATTTTCGGAGTTGGCGTCAAGAAAAATTCTGCTTTTTCTAAATGATCGAGACATTCGCACTATACGCCTAATGTGTAGCTCTTAAAAGTTTGGTGTGTCTTTTTTGGCGTTGAGATCTTCTAATTGGCGACAAGATTTGTAGCCTTCTTTTGTCGAAATGTAATGCTGCAGACATTCCCGAGGTCAGATGCCAAGGACAAGCTATCAGCAGTCTACCGCAAGCTGGTTGCGAAATGGAGATATGTCAATGTTTCCGCTAGTCGCCTTTCTTTTATTTGCCGACAAATTAGGGTCTGGAACAAATGTGCCAGTTTAGTTGTGGCGAAAGAATTCTGTTGGCAACTAGAACATGAAAAATACGAGCAGAATAAAATCATTATCATTTCAAAGCTCCTTTGTTGATAAACTCACTTGAGATAAAGGATAAAATACATAGATAGCGGATGCTATGGAAACCAAATATTTGGTCACCTAACTCACCGTCTATTGATTCGTCAGACGATTCCTTTTGAAGTTAGCTACCACTTAATAGCTAGGGAGCGCTCGTTTGATCTCCGTACTAGACTGACCGCCGGGACCTTTTGTTGGTTAAAATGCTTTCAGTTTTTGAAAGGTTTTCAATTTTAGCATTTGTATTCTTTTAAGAGCTTTTTTGTGACCAACCTAGGCAAAAGTAAAAAAAAAACATCTTATTTAAAAGGTAAGTCGCACGAGAAACTCCGATCACAATTTGATAAGAAAAGTATAAATACCTTCATTTCATTCGCAGAATAACAACCTTCTTATCTATGAAGACCATAAAACTGCGTAGGACCGTTTTAGGTTTAATATAGCCCTGTACAAATTTGACAGTGACGTGCGTTCTTCGTTCGTTCGCGTCTATGAAACCGGCTATTCGCTGGTAACACCATGCCCCGAGCGAAGAGCTTGTGTAACGAGTAGGCAGTATAATGACATAAAAAACGATTTATTTTAAAGAACGTCACGCATGTATTCCTCGGAGGGGCAGGGAAAGGTGTTAAGTACACCCACATTTAGCCAGTTATCCTACTAATAAATAAACACAAAAACTTGTGAGTATGGATGGATGTTTGTTACTCTTTCACGCAAAAACCACTGAACAGATTTGGATGAAATTTGGCACACAGATAGTTTATAACCTGGATTAATACATAGAGTATACACTTTTTATCCCGATACTCCCATGGGATCAAGATTTATGCGGGTGAAACCGCGGGGAGCAGCTAGTTTTAAATATAATCTCTACTAGATTAGAGTTACCTTTCATTCTACTTACCAACAGTCTATGATACTATAATATATCAGTACTATTATATTCATCCTCTTATTAAGCTGGAGTTTTAACTAGGTACACTACAACTTTGATTGTGACGTCAATGTTTTTGTTTGACAGGTTTATATTTAGTCGCTGGCAACACTATGCTCCGGGGCGAGAGTGCAAACACTGGACCTCATGTTGTAGCCTCTTCACTGATGTGTTCTGTTTGGCTTATATTAGTTTAGCTGTGAGTTGTTATGTACGTACGTACGCTTTGAAAAAGAAATCTGTTTGATTTTTTATGAAGTAGTAACATGTATTAACTATTCTATAAAAGTAAAGTATGATCCTTAAGAGCGTTTATCCCGCGCGGGCTGGCAACGTCACATTTTTAGTGGTTTTTAGTAATTTTAAATGAAAGTACAATTTTTTTTTTTATCAGCCAAGCACTGTATTCTTGGTTTTTATAATTTCTTTTAACATTGACTTATAAATAAAAATATTTAATCGTATTATGTACTAAATAGAGAATAATTGACAATATGTAAATTTTTATGAGTAAAACTAATATAACTTTTAAAAAATAGCATAAAAACTTATAAATACTAACTATTTAGTGCTTGACTCAGAAAAACTAGTTCTTCGATTTAAAATTAATTAAATAATCACGAAAAACCAATAGAATTGCGACGTTGCCAGTCCGCGAAGGATGAACGCTCCTAAAATAAATATTTTATAAAAGCTAATGTATCCGAGTCTGCGTATTAAAGCTGACACTTACACTTATTTTTCAGTAACAGTAACGCCACGGCACAACACTTGCCCACGGAAATAATATTAATCGAGCTGAAATCAGCTAGTCACACATTGTATGTATAGGAGATATTTGTATTAAAGTTTTATTCACGAAAATACATGAATATCGGTTACCATATTATTTTTGGACATTTGTGTCGAATTCGTCCATGTTTTTAGCGGGTACTTGTTCGAAATGTTGTATTGTTGTGTTTTCTATAGTTATCGTTAACAATGAGTTTCTTCCTCGGGGATCGGCCCACGTGATGGAGGGGAAAAACGAAGATTGGGTAGGATTTGAGCATCATTATACTCGTAGCGACATGACAACCTTATTTTTAACAATCTCTTCGTAATTTCCCGATTTGTTTATTCCTTGATGGTTCTGCTAGTCTGTTATATTACAACAGACACGATTCAGTTTAATAGAAACATATCAGGACCACAGTTTAAAAATATAAACTCCGTAAAATTTCAAACCAGAATGCATCTTGGTCATTGAATTTGGCCACAACAAACATTGCACACTTCACTTTGAATAAAACCTCCGAATAAATCTCCATCGCTGCCGACGAGCATGTATAGAATGTTTACCTGATACGATACGATGCATGTCGAGAAAGGAGTGTCCGTTCTCCCTATTCTGCCGGCTAGACGTCGTTAACGTGGCGCCACACTCCCGCTCCACTACTACAAGTGTTTTTGTACTGATAAATATTAAATATGTATTAGGCTGTGCACAGATCTCAAGGCTGTCTTTAGGCAGACTATGTCTCTATGAAAATAATGATGGCGCTCATAAATACAGAGGTGTACCTATAGTAGACCCACATTTCGCTGTTATATTTAAATCCCGTGTCCCGTGGGGAATCCTGATTTCGGGCAACTACTGAGAAATTTCTTATAGACAAACTCTATGACCTGGGAATTGAATTGTTCAAGCTCAGCAGAAGCGCTGGCGAACCACTGTCTAATGAGGCAGTCGAACACCTCCTGGCGTAACGTTATCTGTTATCATTTTATTCTCAAGAATCCTCAATATCCGTGACTAGTTTAATGTCGCCGATGTAACTAGGTTGATTGTAGTGAAGTGAATTTGAGGCGAGTATCAGTGTTAGTGCAAGATATCATCGAGTTATAAACGCTCGTTGAGCCGAGCCCCACCTGTAAATCCGCTGTCTACGCGCTCTCGTAGCCACCTACGCGCTACGGGCTACAGCGCTATGGCGTAGACAAAGCCACGAACATAAAAACTTAACGGTTACGGATAAACATTAAAAAGATAAGCACAGAAGCCTCACTGACGTTACTACATAAATTAACATTTAACTGCCCTGCACAAATGTGTAGGTATATTTATGTTCATGAAAAACTCTTAAACTACTGCAGTAGATTTGGTATCTCTACGTGGTGCAAGACACTAAATAATAAAAAGTCGGGGAGTTATTGATCAGCGGGTCTTCTCTATAACTTTGACGAATTAAGGGACACACTGCGGAAAACCGTTTCGGCTTAGCATTTGTTGTCTCTTTCGCACATTGCACATTTTCAAAAGGCTGTGAGCAGGACAAAAACGTCGCTACAAAGATTTGTCGCAGTGTATCTCGTTGTTAATGTACAGTTGGCTTCCTATCGAATGTTTATCTTTTTCGTTTTATGGTTCGACTCGTTGTTAACTATTTAATTATTAACGTACTCTGTACACATTTGCTTACGTAGTTTACATGTATAAAGATTAAGATTCATTTACTTGTAACTCAAGAACGGCTGGAAATGTTTTTATGATCTTTGATTAGTTGAATTTGTCTTTGCCCCAATTAGGAAAATTCAGTTTTTTTTTTTGTAATGAAGTTAATATTCTGATGCAGTACGAAGTTTCTGGGGTCAGCTAGTAAGTGAGTCGTAATTTCTGTAACAATAGTTTTATCGTTCTAATGACAGTTAAAAATCGTTTTATTTTTATTTTATTTAATGTATTCGTTTCAAAGCCATGGAAAAAAAAATACTATTGTTAATTCGAATTGATAATAGATTTATAGTTGAAGTTATTGGTATTCATTACATCCTTACATGAATATTATGAAAATCGTCGGCTCACTGTTTGTTTGTCCGGTAAAGTGCTTTTCCGATTTAAAATATAGGAGAGGTTGGCTTTATTTGATACACTTATGTTTGTAACAGTCATGAGTTCGATATCCGCCTCCCACAAGTCAGTAGAAGCCTGCCTGACGCCGTCCTGCGGCCGCACGCGTGCCGGCTCGACAATTCACGGAAACCGGAGCTCGACCGGCGTCACTTAGTCCTGGCGTAAAGCCTTTAACACCGCTCTAAGTTCTGTTTATTATTAGTGTTTTCGTTTACAAACAGTAATAACGAACAGCAGTTGTCACGACTAATAAACTACTTTTGACACGAAATCAATAAGGGTTACCATGAAAATCCATTCCCATTCTTTTTTTTTTATAATAAAGAAAGAATATAAATGGATTTTCCATTATGTTCTTATAACCTCCATGACTATACTGAAAATAGTTTATTATAATAAAGCTGTAGATTTTGTTGGTTTAACACACTAATATCTGAAACTACTCGTCAGATTTGATAAAATCTTTTTGCATTTGTTAGTTGTTGAGCAAGGTTACAGGGTATGTAGCTCTGTAGGTCGGGTGATGTACGACCCTTAGGAGCCGAGCGAGGCCGGTAAAACAGCGCGGCACAGCTAGTTAAAAAAAACCGGCCAAGTGCGAGTCGGACTCGCGCACAGAGGGTTCCGTACAAGCCTGTTGTAGGTATATAATTAAAAGTTCACACTCGTTCATGAGGAAAGTGGTAGTAAGTTTAAAATTATTAAAAATATTTTTATAAGATGATGTAACAAAAAAATTAAGGTTTTCGCAATTTTTTCCTTTATCTGTGCTATAAGACGTTGCTTCGTACCAAATTTCTAAACTGTCATACTTAGAATAAGTCTTGTACTGAGATTTTTTAAAACTTTTTGTCAACAGTTTTACCATACTAGAACTGCCAGACATAAATTTTATTCCACAGATTAAAGAGATCTGACTGGTCAAATCAACCCTTAGGAAAGATAAAGTTAAACTTTGTATACTCGATGGCTTCAATGAAAATAGGAAACCAGCTAGCGAGCAAACCGTTGTTATAAATAAATTCACACATTCAAGTCATGCTCCTACACTTAAACTTACCAACCAAAGCTAACTTATTTAAACAAAGCTCGGACTAAGTTACACTATACAGCAAGTTATACGGGAGTTGGTCAAGCAAGCGCGCACTGCGACGTGTCCTTATTTCATTACTGCGGACGGCCGCCTGCACTCCGACACCAATTAACTGGTTTCACACACTTTGAGATCAAACAGTAGCTCTTTTGTTTACAGGTTTTTTAGTTAATCGGTTTCGTATGGCAACTAGTGCTGTTTGTGTACATTCAGTGCGAATATTAAGTCAGTCCTTTCATATTTCCGACTATAATTCCAGTTGGTGTCATTATCTTTCCGAATAAATAATTATTTCCCAAAGAAAATAATTATGTTTAATGGCAGTGGTTAATTAGAGTGCGTTTGCCAAACAATCGTATGCATTGCGACCTAGCTATAGAAAGTTGCTGGTGCTCAAAATGCAAATTAGACCGGCATTTCGGACGATATGCTGGCCGCTTGTCGATTAATTGAGATTCAGCATTTGCACTAATATTTTGTTTACACTTCTTGCTTTAATATTTCTCGGTTTTTAGGAGTTTGCTACATATTGAAGAAATAAAGCTTAATTGTGATGCTCTACGCCAGTGACACAACTACAATCCAATTTTCTGAGAAAAAAATACACATATTCCTTCTTATTCTTAGCTTATTGATTATCAATTATTAACCCGCACTATATACTTACATGTTCCTGAATTAAGTTACGAACATCAATAACGCATTAGTAGCTAATAGTAGCAAGTTACCGTCGGCTGAAAGAGCAAGTAATTGCCGTCACTCTATTTCGTGTCGACGACCTCACAGAAGTAATTAATGATTTAAAGGTAGTCTCCAACTCTCAATGGATCGTTATTTGAGTAGAATACTTTCAAAACCCGCTAAAACGTTATTCGAACAAAAACAATGTTTTATTTGAATAGGAAATTTCTTTGATGCTACTTTAGGTGGCCTTTGTCAGTTCCACTCAAATTCCACAAAAACCCTCTAAAATAAGCTTACAAAAATGCAAGTTTGTTGCAAATTCCGCTAAAACGATATCGCCCAATCACAGCGCGGCGTTCCTATCACGTGACACTAAAAACAATACGGCGATTCTATGTAACAGAGTGAAAACTGTTGCAAATTCCGCTAAAACAAGTGATGTATTTTGCAAATCCCGCTAATAATCAAATGTTCTCTTCAAAAACCGCTAAAATAAAAATAGTTTTGTGAATATTTCCGATTTATTTGCAATTTTGACAATAAAAACCTGTTTTAGGACATTGCTATACTCAAAAAATGGATACTGCACAGAAAGTTCTGTATTGTAACTAGTACAAAATAAGTAGCGGTATTTTTTTTAATTTGCGGTCATTAAGTAAAAAGTGCTTTAGCGGGTTTTGAAAGTAGACTACTCATTTAGTTAAAAGTTTGAGAACAAAATAAACAACTAGTGAGGCTTTCATGTGGTGGTGTGTTTACTTGCGCCTCATCCGTTGGTTGTTGATTTTAAAGCAAAGTAAGATTTCAATAAAGTTTGCAAATGTATTTGCTAGGATTAACTTATTTATAAAAGATACACCAAAATTGCATTCGTTTGAATACAATTATGTTATTTAATGTGGTATCTTTCGGAACTTTAACGTTTTTAACATAACTTAAAAAAAAATAAGAGGTACATTAACAATAAGAGCAACTTTTCATAAAAAAAATATCAAAACGACCCTACAGTACCATACCTGCAAGATATTAACCAGATATACAATATATCTAAAACGCAAACTATAGCTATATTAAGCCGAGGCGGACTTGTACATCGCCGACGGTTAATTAATTAGAATATATTAATTTTTTTCTTAGTTTCAATTTGATCAACGCCAACGGAGCGACGGGTAGTTTGTAATTAGCGATCGGGCGATATTCCGCGAGCAAGTTCATTATGTATACCAACTTTATACGAGCTGAGAGCTGAGAGAAACTCCATTCATTAAATTATTTACTAAAAGAAAAAAAATATGAAAGCTGTTCTTGTTGACAATTTGTGGACTCGTTATCGTGCAAGCATTCGGATGATTCAATGTTATACAACTCCTCTTTCCGTTATCCAAATAAAATGTTTGAAAAGGTAACTCCTTAGTTACCTTTTCAAACATTTACATTATTATCATTACCGCATTTTATTTCTGAGGAACCTTTACTGGGAAGGTGGTTATTTTTAGACAAACAACCGAATATAACGCCTGCTTTCTGCGATGGGTTAGATAGAGAGGGGGGTACCCTATTATATAAAGCACACCCACAATTCGACTGATTTTTATTTTTCTGTTGACTTCAATACCTAAGAGTGGGTTCACGTAATTTATTAAACGGGTGGGGCTCAACATCTCATTTGCCAGACACGTTTTGTTATACTGGACTATTGTAGCTAATAGTCGAGTAAGCCTCAAGTTTAAAAAATTAGAATTAAAATATTTTTATTTGCAGAACGTAGGCAAACAAAAAATACAGATTTTACCTATCATTAATAAAAATAAACGCAATGTCATGCCGTCAACGGTGTTCAAATAGTCTATTAGTCTTATTGTAATTTCTAATTAATTATTATTCAAAACAATAAAAGCATTCAAAAACATTTAAAAAAAAGACTGATGTGTATTGCAATTAGTAGGTTACCAGCTAGATAGCTCGCTCGTTTATTCCAAAACTTCGCCTCCATCAAATAGATGAACAAAGTTCAATCTTCATTGCAGCCGAAAGACGTCCACTGCTGGACACAGGCCATAGGCCCAAGCGTCATTCCATCGTCGTTACATGGACCCGTTCTGTGCTACTCGCACCCGAACATAAACCACTAAAAAATTTAACACACACGGTTTAAATGGAGTTAGTAAATAACGATCGTGGAAGCGATAGCTCGTTCATTACAAAGCCTAACTATATTGACGCGCTCGAGATGGCATGACTGGAGCAGCTAAACTTATTTACCATAAAACAGTTTGTTGACGCGTTCGCCTTTTGCTGGTAGTTAATTACATTTCGCTATCGTATTAATAGCTTCCTTGAGTTCCGATAATTTATATACGTCGGCGCTCCCTGAGCTGTTTGTTCTGGTTGTTAACTTTGCTGTTTTTACCGCGATATGAACTCAATATTGAAAGAAATAAAAACAGCTAAAAGGTATTTAAAAAAATACTGATGCTAATAATGCCTCAGATCGGCATAATATCGGTTGGCAACACTAACACCTGACGCAGATTTTAAGCTGCAGCCCCTTAGTTCCATACGCGTGAAAACGTCTTACGAATAAATAAAATTAAAAACTCATTTAAAATACTTATATGAAAAAAGAAGTACAATTAAAACTGAATTGTATGCGAAGACATTAAGGTTGGTTCGCCGAAGTAACAAAAATTGTAAAAGCAGTTACACTATAACGACATAAGAAAAACAATAACAGTGATTGTATCTAAAATAAAATATTGTTATGCAGTTCGTGTTTAAAGGAGAGCAGATTAGGACTGCGATAATCTGAATCAGTTCATATTTGTCCCCGTACTCAATTCTAAAAAGCCGAAGGAAGATGTTTTCTTTTCGACGCTTGCCTGTTATTACAGATTGATAGGTTATCCGACAAATGTCTAATATTAGTTTGAAGAAGGTTCTTCATAACTTTTTGTCTTAATAAATGTGCCTGTACCTAATTTTAATATTTGATGTACGTAATATTAACCTAATTTCCTCTATTTTCAGGTAAGCACCAATTTCAGGACTAAGCACTCACAGCGCACGTAAGACTTAAAACTAATTCCTACAACTTTCCTTAATACTTCCTTCCGTAATTTGAATCCCGTATAAATTGTACCAAGTTAGTATTTCTCGCACGAGCCACTACGGCATTATAGCAAAGTTCGTAGAGGCCGCTACGGTGACACGTAGCACTTTGCTACGCCGTAGCTATTTATAGTAGCAACTTAGATGTTAGTTGAAAGCTTTGTCATAAAATTGTGGCAAGGTGTATGAACTTATAATTTTTTTCAATTATTACACCTTTTTATAACATGTTTCAGTTCCTTGAATGGTGTTAATTTTACGATATCTGATGTCGAACTTAATACAATATCAATTATGAATTTT
Source organism: Dasypolia templi (assembly GCA_963555695.1). NCBI lineage: Eukaryota > Metazoa > Arthropoda > Insecta > Lepidoptera > Noctuidae > Dasypolia > Dasypolia templi. The sequence goes on from OY743157.1 coordinate 22,758,238, forward strand.
GCAGAGTATTTGGTCATTAATTTTAACTATTAAATATGAAAGCGGCCGCAGTGGATTGAGTTTCGCGTAATTGCGAATTAATTGGCAGATGCTTCCAGGTATACAATTATTATGTACAAAATGTACTTCGAAGTCTATAATCACAATGATGAGCTGTGTAGTACAATTAATAGTTGGCACTCATTAATACGTCCTCGTGTTAATGAGTTCCAATTATAAATACGTCCTCGAAAAATACAATTAAAAGTTACAGCGGTCATTGAACCCAGTGCGATTTACGTCCCATTCATAGGTCTTAATGACGACGTTTTATGTTTGTCCGTAAAAAATGCAGCACTTTTACGCCCGCGGTAGGGATTAAGACTTGCAGGCGGGACAATGCCTCTCTTAATTGTAAAACAATCTCCATTTGCAAAAATCAGGGACAGGGAGCTTTCGTAAAAAAAAACTTTGCGTCGATCATTTTCTAGTTGCACCTTTGTAATTTTAGTGTTTTACAAAATTAGTATTTTTATAGAGATCCTGTTCAATAGAAGGCGGATTCCCGTTTTCTGAAGTCTTAGATAAGCTCTCAATAGCTATTGATTCGACAAAGTTATGTCTTTAAGCTAAGTTGTTCCTTAACCGAGTGTTCAGAAACGCAAAGTGTAGATATACAAATAGCATTGTCGAATTTAACAACTAAACTCCGATCAAGAACACCTCCAAAACAGGCATACCTTTAGAGAAGCGTGGCGGGACAAAAAATACCTACATTTTAAGCACTGTTCGTCGTCCAAAAGATATGTTTTCGGGAATGCGTCCACACCTTTTTTGCTCGAATGCAAACAAAGCGATTCAGTAAATGACTTTTGGAAGTAAGGGGCCGCCCCTTTTCAATCCCGTTCAGCACAATGGCCACGGGCCACTTCACTATTTCAATGTTTGTTTGTGTTATTATTTGCGGCAACTAACAGGCTGTGATTCTGCTTTATTTAAGGGTTTTCTTGGCCTTGGTAAATTGCCAGTACTTTCGCACAAAATATATCAAAGCCTACCCGTATAATGATCCTAGAAAAGGAGGACGTAGACGTTTAGTCGTAAAACATTGCGTATTTGTGTATTTGTAATCCTAACTGATTATAAAAAATACTGACGACAAACTGAATGTAGAAACTGGTGTAATGATCACACGAAGTATTTCTTTAAATATGTATTTTTTTTGGTTCCTGCCTGATGGCAGCCCTGTTAGCAGAACTGTTTACGGATCGCTTTAGAACACATTAAGTTGATGGTCTCGGACGAGTTTCATATTACGACTACATCGTCGTACTTGCTGAGCTATTAGCAAAACATTCTGTATCCTCTATGGATATAGAATGTGTGTGACGGTTCATTGCGAATCGCTCAGCAAGTACAGTGAAGGCGGTGTGAAGCATCCCATCAATATCACCATCTTTTGCTAGTTGCTGACTGGAGAAGAAATAAATAAACAGGCATTCCAGGCTCTTAATACTATGCATTGCGTTGTATAAGGGCTGACTTAACCAAAGTCGGATATCTTTTATCTGTGGAATAAAATTGAAGTCTGACAGTTCTAGTATGGAAGAACTGTCAAAAATTCAAAATTTACTCTCGGGATTATTCTTGGTATAAGAATTTAGTGAAATTCTCCCTTAATCAACCTGCCAACAGCGTTATGATTACAGCAATCAACTTCCTTTAATAAAATAATCCCTACCTTCTTTACTTAACCCACCGGCTTCCGTAAAGCTTCATGTTTGAAATTGACACTCGTTTTATTTCTTCTTTGTTTAGTTACGTATGGGTATGTATGTGCGAATGGAGCTTATATACCATTTATTGTAGTTAAATGTAAACGCTAATACTGTTGTATCGTTCTGTTCATAATTATAGTTTCGGCGAGTGCATTAGGACTCACCCTAATGGACGCAAGATGCCTGCCGCCGCGATTAATGGCGGAATTTCATGCCATAGTGAGAGGTGCGCTGTCTGTCGAGACACTTAAATTGTAGCATAGCGGCTTTTACATTATCGTATTTTGTTGTTGGGACACACAAGTAGCAAGGATGAAAGATTTATTCAATATGGTTACATGCGGTATAGGTATAGTAAGGGTTATGAAGAAAACTGTAAGTGCTTTTTGACAAATTATGAAAATATAAACCTGTCTTGCGTACACCTAATCCGTCATCGGCTGAACTATAATCGTACGTTGTCGGCCGAAGTTTGTCGATCGAATCAAACATATTATATAAAACTACTGAAAAATCATCATGCTCTAAAAAGAACGAAACAAGAAAATATTTCAGACAGAAATCAAGACGTAGGTACAAAAATGGTCACTTCAACTTATGGGGAACAGATGAACATACATACATTGAGACAGAACACAGAAAATGAGTGCGTACATCAGAGCGGCAATTACCGTATTTTTAAGAACGTTCGCATTCTAATTTCAATCTCAATCTGTCAAAACTACAATCAGTATACCTACATTGTGACTTGAATTTGAACGTTTTTTAAGTAGAATTGACCTTCGGGTTACGGAAGATGTCAGTTGAAGTAGTACCCTAACAAATAGATTAATTACTAATTTAGTTGAGGATTCACATGGTATTGTTAATTAACACCACAATGAACAGTGTCTGATCATTCTCTTATGCCTTTTATCTCATTCGAACGAATAAATATAAAATCAATAGCCTGTTTGTAAGTATGTAAAATACCCAGGTATTATATTATCTGTGTACCCAGTATATCACGCTTAAATGATACACGTTCCGTTGGTGTGCAGCTGAGAAAAGCTGCCAGTTTCCTTTGCAATGCAGTCGCTGCTTTATCGTGAAAATAGCTGCAGTTTTACGTAACCAATGCTTGGGAATACTATAAGTTTATGTTTCTTTGTGATGCAATAAGGTTTGTTGCAGATCTAAAATAAGTCTGCATTTATATGAAGAAAAAAAAAGTCATGTTCTGTGTTTTCGTCGCTTATATCTCTAAAATTTTACTACATTACTAATCGTAGCTTTTCATTCAGTTTTTCATAAAATCGCTGTATTCAAGTGCTATATGTGACAAATAAATCAACTTTATTTAAGTAAACAGTTTAAGCTCGCTCATTTCAGGCGTCAAAAACAAATTTATCATTCACCTCGAGAGCCCCAGACACATTAAATAAAATTAGTACGAAATCTGGAACAATTAAGTATGCATAATGAGATCGTAAGCGACAGGGCCGTCTGTCCGCCTGTCGGGCCGCTCTAGTGCGGTCCGTGAGCGAAACTATTAGCGAATCAGAATACGTGCCGCGATTTAATATTGTTTGTGGACCTTGCCGCAACTGTCTATGGTTTCATATTTGTACATGGAATGAATATGTATTTTCTGAAACCGCAAGGCCGAAATAAAAGTTTATGGTTTGAATGTGCTTCTTACGTGTTGTCGGCTGAATGAATATTATACAGCTCACATACACGAAACAACTGAAATTCTAAATGACTGTTAAGTAAAAGAAGAACCAAAAGTGGAATTGGTACTTTGCAATTTCCATTAACATATTAATTCCACTCCGGTAAGAAATATTTAATTCGTCTTCTCCTAAACCACCAAGCAATCTTACAATATCCAACGTTATGATCAATTCTATGCAAATACTACACGTCCGCGAATTCGCCACCCTACCTTCGTTACATAAACCCTAGTTTACAAGCTATGATCGATATGCACCGTCAGCGCTGCGTCGCCTACCTAACGGAATATTATATTGAAGCTAGCTCAAATATTGTCTCAGTACACGTCCCAGAACTTAATAACGGATAGACAAGATTGTTTTAAGCTCTGTTGTGATCATGTTTTAGATGAAAAGCCTTTTTTTGAGTTATAAAGTCTCTAAATTGGGTTTTTGGTGGAATATTTTGTTGTCATTAGTTTTAAATTACATTATTGGGGTTAGTACGAAATATTGGTTGATTGGGTAAAAAGCATCTTAAGTTATTTTTAAACACAATCATCAATACGTACGTCACGAAACAATATTGAATTTTCATGGCGTTGAACATGACAACTTGCAATTTCCTATTCCAATCCCAACAATAAATCGCCTTCGTTACTTTTACCCGATGTGAAAATACGCAGTTACCTAAAGAAATGAATGTCGTAAACAAAACAAAAACACACCAGTTAAAAATAACCCCGAAGTCCTCGACGCAGCAGCAACCTTACCTCAGTCAATGAAGTGTAAGACTACCCTCAACCCTCTGCCCTCCGGGAGGGTTGTCGGCAAATTAGTGCCTGTTCTCGCTGCTAGGGCCCGCTGATCCGTGAAATATTGTTATTAGCCGATATGTTCTGTGCGTAGGCTACCTGAATAGACTGGTTTAGAGAGGGTAGCAAGTTTTGGTTAGTTAGTCATCTGTGGGGGGTTTCTGAATCATGTCTATTTATGGAAAAAAGAACTTATTTTCTTGCACAGATCGTGATTATAGTGATTTGTGATTCATTTTAGGAAAGAAGTACCGAATTATAGGCTGCTTCTAAAAGGGGAGATATTTCCGTAAACAATCAATTTTGCAATTTTGGTCAACACTGTTTTGGTATTCGGTGTTCTTAGCAAGCATAACATAACTATCTTTCTCGCTTTCTTTTCTATTTGTTTACTGGGATTGCTGCCAGTTCTCTTAACCAAATGAATAAAATAGTCCTTCGGGTTTCTTAAGCTCACTCAAGAACAAGAATTATTACTTTTACGCTTGGAGCTGGACTTATAACTATAAATTAAATCAGACTGGAATGCCTAACAATTAATCGCTAGGAGTTTTTCTACAATATAATTTTAATATAAGCTCGAACTAAGGATGTTAATTAGTATAATGGAGACAGAAAGCGGGACACCTGGAGCCGGTATGCTTTTAAAGTATTATAAAGAAAGTTTTCATTAACTTAAAAGCTGAAAATGAAGGTACGTGTAATAAAAAGAGAGCTGAAAATATGTAGGTTAATGGCCTATTTAAGATTGCTAGTGAAACGTGGCTTTGACGCAAATATTCTGCCTGGGCAGGCTTAGGTAAGTAATAATTTGGTAATTGTCAGGTTGTGTTGTCACCCATCTGCCTCGTTGGTCTAGTGGTCGCAAGAGCCACGGCTGACCATGAGGTCCTGGGTTTGATTCCCAGGTCGGGCAAAGTGTTTTTGGGTTTTTCCATCTATAATTTCTCAGTAGCAGCCCGTAGTCTGGATTTGTGTCCGGTTGATGGCAGTAGGCTCGCCCCCTATTACATGGGACTTAAGCATAACTGGCGAAATGTGGGTGTACTGTATGTACACCTCTGCCTAACCCTTCTGGGATTACAGGCGTGATGTTATATATGTGGTGTTGTCGCCATAGGTCAATAAACCTGAAAAAAATGGCATAGTTAAAATCATTGTTTTTAACTACCTAGATTGTTTCTGGTGCGTTAGTTAGGTTGTGCAGGCTATTTAACGAAATACCTACTTTGGGTTTTCACGATGGAACCAACAGATGTTGTATGAACGTAAAGAGAAACAAGCTTTTTTAATAATAGCTTGCCTTTTTTATTTTATTTAATGCAAAACTCGGCAAACTTTTACGTTTGATGGCGTCCTACGTAAAATCTGCAATAAAACTAAGTATATTGTGTTCATCCACCCATAAAATCCTCATTTTAATAAAAACCTATCATGAAAATTTTATGAATTTAATAAAAAGTATTAGTAAAATGAAATCGACGGCCGTCTCCGAAGAAATTAAACCTACAATCTACGTAATCGGATCGGAGGGATCACCCCCTTATTGACCTGAAAAGGAACGAGCCCAGCTGATATTGTTTTTTGTTACATTTTAACGCTCTTTATTATTAGATGCTTATACCTTTGCCAGGGTAGGAAACAACAGGTTTATGTGGGCGAATCTTATAGCAATAAGGAAAACATTGTTTTTGGTGTTCTGCAGGGGTGCATGTTCGGGCCACCACTTTTTCTGGTGTACATTAACGAACTCTGTAACCTACAAAACGGTGGCGGGAAAATCTTCTCCTACGCGGTTATGATACGGCTATTGCCTACTTTAGCGAGACTTGGGAAGTGGTACGTGATAAGGCCGAACAAGGGTTAGTTGTTATACGTAGGTGGCTCAAAGCAAATTTGTTAACCCTTAATATTGCGAAAACAAATTACATTTGCTTACCAAGTGATGATGCAGTAGTATTTAATTAACTTTGATTATCATGGCACTATCAGCAAACATGTAAACTTCCACATAAACACATACTAACATACACACGCACACACAAACACACACACATTTCACTATTCACACATACTCACAATTACACACTACACAGAGCTGCTAACTGCGTATTACTTTCTAAGTCATTGTTTGTCTTAGTTTTTACATGTTTATTCTTACTTTAATATTTTTATAGTCTCAATTTGTAAACTACCAATTAAGGGAAGGTGCGAGACAACCCCAACACAATTATTGTTAATAACTTACTGGGGCTGTTTCATTCACATTTGCAAGTGTAACCGTTTGAGACACAATAAACAATTTGAATTTGAATCTTCGTCCTCGAGCTAAGTAATCTCCGCCTGATATTTTGATTACGTCTACAATTAAGAATTTACATCGGGCAGAAATAAATTCAAAACCTGTGAAGCAATTCTGTAGAAATCTGGTGAAAAGACAGTTCACTTCATCTTAATGTTTCAAGATGTTTGTAACAGATTAGGTCGGCTGGACTAGAATGACAATAATACGTCAAATTCAAAACATTCAAATATTTTAGCACAAAACTATTGTGTTAAAACATTTTTGTTGTTTCACTGTATTTAGACTAGAAGTCTCTTTTTGTGTCAAGTACTACAAATGTTTTTTAATAGAAATATTTTTGTTACCCAATACAATCACCGCTTTGATATTACTTTGGAATGTTTGAATTGCGTCACTGGGAACCTTATCAAACGATTGAGTTTGCGTTTTGTTAACAAAATTATTTTTTCAGACTTGTTCAACTTTTCAAACAAAGCTCAAACTTCCTTTTTGAATTCGGCGACAATTTAATAGAAAGGTGTGAAAGTTTTTAGTGAAAGAAAAGAACAACATAATAGTTAAAACGAATACGTGTTCTACGTGTTCGTTTTAACTGTAATGTTGAAATTATAAACAAAGAAAAAGTCATTAAACGCACGGAAATTAAAACAAAGTGAAAGGAAAATCCAAAAACAACGGTAGTTATTGTTCAAAATGTAAATTCAAATGTCCTACTAAGGATGCGGCTGACAGCGCATTTCCAAATGACACTGTTTTAAACATCAGGGAATTCGGCAGCCATTCTTGATATTTCTTAGGATTCATACAGTAACAAGAACAGACCACGGTAACATTATCATACAGTATTCCAACTTTATACAAACGGACGAAGCGCGAGCTATGCCTACGCGCCTCGATCGTGGCATGCGTGCGGCATGCAGAAAGTCGCGACTGTGCCGCAGCACAGGGGTACCGCCGCCGCACACAGGCGGTCATAAATACTGAAAATCTTATTTAATGCTTTTTTTCGTGGGAAGTGGTTCAGGTAGCAATAAAAACTCATAATATATTAGTGTAAAATATATATCATTATGTATTAATTTACATATGTACATATTATACATATTATGTATTAATTTACACATGTAAATTAATACATAATGATATATATTTGATAATTTGTTAACACGAAAAGAATAATAAAATAAATATCAAAATATTAAGTGTGCTTGTCCCCCGTTCTGAAGCGTTTTTGACAATAAATCAAAACTCTTCATGTTGGGGTGTATTCTCTATGTGTCAAAAAGACACAACTAAATAGATAAATAAAAATGGAAATCAATAGATATTTAATCGACTTAAAATTAGAACTTACATAACAGATTTAAAATTAGCTAGACTTGCAATAATTCTAAAATTTGATTTGATATTACGCTCTTTTTCTTACGGGGAAGTTTCCGAAGGCCAGTTCCGAATATAAGGATCTGAGCTAAGTAAAAGTCTGTTAAGTAAATCTGAGTTTGTAAGTTCTCTCGACATTTTTCGAGTGTGATCTCGTCTGAAAGCTTTAAAATGTTTGTTGTTGGCTTAAGCTTGAGCATATTCACTTACTTGAGATCCGTGAATAAGAACTTTGTGGACGGAAGACTCCTACCTACTTGATTCTAATAATAATCAAGACTTTTACATAAACACAGTATACGATCATCTAAATTCTTAAAGTCAAAATTTTCGAGATCACTGAATGATGACAGCAAAACTTCTAATATACCTTGGTGTTTTTTGGTTGCTTTTCCACTCACAGTATATATACATCCTTGAGAAGGAACACTTGATCAAAGTACCTGAAAGAAAAGTTTGAATTTCGAAGACCTTGCTAAGATTGTGTCTACCCAGGCGTAGGCCCTTAATAGCAGCCCTCGGCGCAGAATGGCGCAAATCAAAGTATAATATTTTTTAAATATACAGCCTCAAAACTACAATTTAAGATAGTTGCGAACTTAGCAAAATCTTGTTAAATTTTGTAGCTCTAAGCAAAGTTATTATATTAGAAAGAATATACAATAAATTATGTATGGCGTAGCACGTAAATAGTACAAATATTATACTGACAAATATGTGACATATTTATATCACCGGATAGCTCGTTTAATGGTCTATCGAAATATGTAACTTGTTTCTGGAAATTCGAATATGAGTTTTATGGATTTACGACCTATGGCGGAACCACTATGCGCAGTGACGAAAGGACGGTGTGTTGTTTTTAACAATAACGGCGCGATTTTTTCAGAAAAAAATAAGTTCCAGTACATATTTAATATGACGAGTATGATATATTGTGCTGCTTTTGGTTGAATAAGTTCGTCAATAACGCATCCAGAGATAACTATTTTTAGATTACCTGGAAACTCTGAAAGGGAAGACTATAAAATAATTTTACTTACTAGTAAAGGAAGGAAGGAAAGTGATTGATACGAGTGAAATAGGTAGTTATAGGCAGTTATGAATCATGATTCGGTAGGTTCTCTTGTGTTAAACCTCGGGGCATGTGAGTTTTGTTTTGTTAGTTTGTATAAGTAACTCAAAGTAAAGACGTGGTATTTTTATTAATAATAGTTGTATTATCTAACAGAAGCAGGTTTTATTAAAAAATATACGCACCACCAATCGACTGTATTTATAATTTTAACCAACAAAACTTAAAACAGGAAAACCCAACAAACTGATAGAAATTTTGAACAAATAATAAGCTAATCACTTGGCACCTAGAAAACACAATACTGAGGTAGATAGACGTCCGTCGCCGTCGACTGTCGATCCGCAAGAGAGCAAGCGCTCCTCGTCGTCTGCGGTTGCCGCTCGCTATCCCCACTTTCAACGCAGCTGCCTTAGCCACGCCTCTTGTTCCCTCCGACTTCTTTAGCCTTGTAACACGTACAATTTGGTTTTGAATTAGCCGTGATTACTGTATTCAAGTAAGACAATACCTGTTCATTACAACAATAGCACGCAATTAATCAATCGATGCAACCACAGACGCCTCGACACAACTCAGTAACACTGCTGATTCCCTCAAACACGCATTTAAACCATCTAACGACTTACAACTGATTGAAACATTACCCTATCAGCACTTCAGTATCGGTTTGATGAAAGTGTGCGGCTCGTTGGAGTGCAATAGGTTCACGAAATAATTACACCACCCACTACCTCTACCCCTGTATACTTCGGGGCTCCACAGTTAGGGGGACTGAAGATCAGTTATCATCACACGATAGTCTCGCACAGAAAGGTAGTCGGCGTGTTTTGATTAGATTGGGCACATTATGACTAGACCCGGAAAAGTTAAGGGGCAATATAATCTATCCAAGACACAGCGAAACAGTCTCCTCAGCTTCCACATTTACGCATGCTTCTCTACAGGAAATTATTACTGATGGAGTAATAATTTCCTGTAGAGCCTTTCCTATTGCCTAATCGCCTGATCCATTCAAGAACTTTTAAATCCAAACAGATTCTACTGGTATTATTATATTTTCTGGTGTTTTGTATAAACTGCAACTGGCACTACGCTCGCCCCCTATTACTTGGGACTCAAGCATAACTGGCGAAATTTGGATGTACTATAGGTACACCTCTGCCTAACCTTTCTGGGATTACAGGCGTGAAGTTATTTTATGTGTGTTGCATTAACTGAGCCAACTGCACTTGTCTGTGTGTTCCTGTGCCCGCTCGGCTTTCAGTGCGAGAGTGCGAGCTCATTGACGGGTACGGGAAATAGCAGTTACTCGTATTGGACAGAATAGTCACAATTACAAACCACCGTATCAACAGTTAGTATATATAGAATTAAAAAATGTTTATACTGTTGCAATGAGAAAAGACAAACATAGCCAAAACAAACAAACTGATTTGCGCCATAAAATATCATATTTAACCGCAGGTAATTATAGCTGGGTTGTAAAGCTTAATTTTGCACCGTACACGATGCTTTCTTCCATTCGCAAAAATATGCTCAAATACGCATAGCGTAACAACACAAACATCGCGTGCCCCGGGACAACGTCCCCCTTTAACTTTGGCACTGGCAGCGCCGAGTAATGCCGAATCGATTACTTACACTGTTACATGTACCTACAGGGTCTTTTAAAATGCGCTTTAAACTCTGCCTCGGTGTGCCTCCTTTCTTTATATTCCGTTCAGCTATGAGTTTGTGTGGGCGGGTCATTTGTGAAGAAGTTGTCCGGATGGATTTTATGTTGATTTGATAGCTTCAGTTTGGTCAATAAAGTCAGTGTCTTCTGTGCTGTTAAGGTTGAATGAATTAAATATAAGCTACAGCTAAGCTACATTTTGCGTCTTCCAGTATCATGGTTTAAAGATGATGTCAAGGAATATCGCGTAGCTACCTACCGCTTCTATACCGGTGACGTTCTCAACGGTCAAATAAAAGTCAGTCACTGTCAAAATGGGAAACGGTCGTGCATAAACCATTTATACGCTTAAGTTCATTGTCTGCTTCCACCCACCCCTTTCTCACCAACAGAAACAATATAGAAGCCAACATCGAGATCAATTCGTAAATTGAAATTGGCCTAGAAATATGCGCAGTAGCCACCACGATGATAGATTGTCCAGATAGTCGGAGGGCGAGATACGGCGCAATCCATTACGTATTCAGGCGGCACAAAAACAAGCCTCCATCAGTCATAGTCCTGGTATGACATCGCCGACAGCAGCCTTGAATTCTTAAAGAGATTAGAGGATGGTAGATGTGAAGGTTTTACTTTGTTAGGTTCTTATGCTGGGTTTTTTGAATTTATGATTTAAGGAAACTGTTACATCTTTTTAAATATTTATCTCTGTCTAACCTTGACGAAAAGAAGGGCGTGGTGGAGGCGGTTCTGTGATTATTGATAGGCTTGTGTTTGACTACTATCTTCCTTGTTCTTGTTGTTATTTACCACTATGCACGATGTTTCTTTTCTTTACTGAAGCATTTCCTAGCATGATACTGAAATACACCTGAACACGCGAGTACCGCTGCCAAAGTCAGCGGTGCAATTTTCACGACGTCGACTTACTCGTAAGTTTGACTTTGATATTTAATACACAAGGAACTCCATCCACGCACACCAAGTTTTTTAAATCTCTGTGGTTTATATTGTATAAGTACATTTATTTCCACGAAAAGTTAATAAACCAGTCTCACAGTTATCCAAGATTCATAGATAGGGGTTGGTGTAAAGTGCACTTATCGCTCCCCGATGCAAGTAACGACATCACGCGCGACTGGGGCTGCACTGCCGCCTCGGTGGTGGTTATCGGCTGAGTCGTGACTCGACTCGGAACTGATAGCGTTAACTGTATAACGGCGTCGACTATGTAACAGAGTTTTGGATAAGACACTGTATATTACTTCTTCTTAGTCGTTACTTAGGATCGCGACTACATAAAGATCTCCAAATTATGCAAGCCTTCCGAAATGTGGATTGCTAATCAGTAGGTGCATACCTGCCTCCGACAGCCTTTTTTATATTGCGTCTACTTGTTGCCATTAGCCACTGCTTGACAATTCTTTTCTAACTCGTATATGTTTTCGTAATTTACAATTTTGATATCCTCCATGAGATGTTTGTGTGTTATGGAGGCTAAGAACTCCTAAGGCAAATTTATGTTTATGGTGAAGGAAATTGATGTGATATGATTAATACAATTCAAATTTTAATTGCTTGGATATTACTCATGTCAGATATTAGTCTAAGTGCCGATTCAGTGATGAAATTGAACGCGATCAGCACATAAACTAGGTTTAAGGGCTGTCAGTGTCAATATTTTCAATGTAATGTAATATAGACACTGACAGCTCTTGAACGCGTTTTAGATGTGCTGAACGCGTTCAGTAACATTGGTGAAACCGGCACTTAGTTAATTGAAAGGCAGGATAATTATCAGCTACACAGACAAATGGCAAATAAGCATGCAATCTCAAAGCATGTATTAACTTGTAAATGGCTTTTAAACAATAGATCCTAAAGTGATAGATAGAATGGCAAAGTGATGTGTAATATTCGCAAGTAAACATAGCACATTTTTATATCAAACTATTCCGCACTATTCCTATTATTTTAGTACAACTATGTAGTACACTGATAGCATATTGCTTATAATTTGTTATCGGTAAATGTTTGCGACACGGGCTGTAAATATGACGAACTTTTCACACATAAATGAATTGGTTCTAATGATAACGGTGACGATTCTCTTGTCACAAATGCCTCTAAACTAGACAAAAAATCACTAAAATTTGGTTTATTCCTGTCAAACGACGATTTCCCATTCTGAAATTAACTAAAGTGACACAACTTAACTATATTTTGGTTTGACAGCAATAAGATGGTACAGAGTTATTAGTTTAGTGAAAATGGCAATTTTGCTATTCTGAATTGTACGTTTTTCACCTAAAATTTTGATTGTCTAACTAAAACTGAACATAAAATAACACAACGCATTGTTTCCCCGAAGGGTTGGGCAGAGGTGCACCTATAGCACACCCACATTTCGCCAGTTATGTTTAAGTCCCATGTAATAGGGGGCGAGCCTATTGCCATCTACCAGGCACAAATCCAGACTTCGGGCTGCTACTGAGAAATTCCAGATAGAAAAACCCAATAACACGTTGCCCGACCTGGGAATCGAACCCAGGACCTCATGCTCAGCAGTAGCGATTGCGAATCTGACTATTTTTAATCGCGATTAAAAAGCTGTGGAATAAAATTAGTTGTCGTGAATTAAAATTCACATCAACACCTCTACTTCAGACTTGCAAAAACAGTACTGTTTTTTATTTTTTATTTTGCTTATATCTCGAAAACGGTGTGTCCTATCGCAAAAATAACGAAAATTTTGACCCGTTTCAGGAAACTTCTACACCCCTAAAACCGAACATGTAGGTTTTTTTTTTCCATACAAAAAGTTAAATCTTCCTTATAAAACACGTCGGGCCTGCCCCGCTATGCACGTCTCCGGCTCTAACAAAAATTCTCGAGGTATGGCAAACACATTGCGAATACAAAAGAAAAAAAATAATACCACGTGGACTTGTGATTGTCAAATTGTTTTTAGTTGTATCAAAAATATTTTTAAATGTAGAGCTTTTTTGTTGCAGAACAGCTTTAAGATGCTCATAGTCAAAAGTAAGGAATTTTAGTGATAGTATAGTTAGTTTAGTTCGGTGTACAAGAGAATCGGCACCAATGTCAATGTTTGTGTTCTAGCTTAAATTGTAATAGTGAATAAGGTATAGTGCTTCATTTGAGTTTTTTCGGGATAGTTGATAGATGTTAGATTGTTGGCACATTCTCAGTTCAGATAAAAAAAAAGTGTTTTTATGACACAATGCGCATTTCGGCAGATTTTCGGCTTTGATAGCCGTTCGCCGAGTAATCAGCTTTATTTTTGCTCAACCCTATAAGTAGTACGCGTTTCAATCTAAATCAACGTAACATTTTTAGCACTAGGTGTTTATTTATTTATACTTTACTAGCTTCTACCCGCGACTTGGTCCGCGAGGAGTTTCTTATCCCGTCGCATCGCATCGCTTGGCCTCGCTATCACTTCGTTTTCCCTCAGCGTTCTCTCTGACTTTTTTCTTTTTGCCGCGCTCCTTAGGGCCATAGCGTGATGTTATCAAATGCAAAAATTTATTTTCAATCCGACTCGTAGTTCCAGAGATTACCTCCTACATACAAACTTACAAACAAACACCTCTTTATAATATTAGTACAGATTAAGATTTTGTAAGACAGATCATCGGATTTTGAAGTCATTGATCCTGTATGAAAACAAACAGTGTTGCTAGATATTTTACTTTTTTTTAAATGTTTATTTAATGCGAAGTAACGAAAAAAAATTTATAAAAAAAAAAAATTAGGGTTCACATTATTTAAACATAATGTAAAAGCAATTATGCTGTTACATTCCACTCATGTAACCTTTTTAAATATTTATTAGTTATTTATTTGAAAACAACATCAGACAGAAGGGTTAGAATGCTGTCGTCATTAATGGCAACACATTAAATATTCACTGCGGTACCACACGCCTTTCTGCGTCCACATTAACCCTCGCTGGCATCTAAAGGCTCCCGCAAACAGGCGCGACGCGACAGCGTGACATAAAGGCACCGCGTGTCGCGCGACAAGCGGTGACTTTGTATCGCGCTGTACAACAAGCCGAGTCTTAAACCTAGCTTAACTCAGCGCTTGCTACAAACTGTTGTAATGACTTAATATTTTATTCATTACTGTCCATCCAGTCTGCGTCGCTAAAATGATTAAACTCAACCGAAAAGTCCGGGACTTTGCTGTTTGTGTCGCTGTCATTGTTTAAAAAAAGTCTCACTAAGTAGGTTCTATCCACCTAAAATGAGGCCTTAAAAGTAATGTCACTTAATTTTTCTTAATAAATTTCTTTGTTTACTGTTTAAAGTTACGAAATACAGTATCAAAATATGTTTTTGTCTGCAAGTTATTTATGGGACGCCGTCGGTCTAGACACCAGTGTGCCAATCACCTTGACTCCCTTAGCCCTGTGCCAAATTTTCACCGATAATACCCATGGCGAAGAGCTCTTAAAGAATGTCATGACATACCAATATGAAGATAAGTCAATTTACCCGAAAGTGTCTGCCTTTTGTAAGAAAGACGGTTTTAGAAATCGAATTCTCTCACCAATTCTTATTTTTTGTGCCCTACAAAATAAATAGCGCAAGTAAACATTATGAAAAGTCCCCAACTCCCATCTTGGAAATGGTTTTAAATTTAAATAAAACTAAGCCAATTTAAGACCGTTACTGCGTCGTTTCGGCGTATCACAAAGTTTGCGCGGCATAAGGAAACAGTCCCCCTAATACCGGCTATTACTGCCAATCTGTATATTTGTCCCGTGGGGCACGTTTGCCGTATATATCAGGTGGTGGCGGCGCCTGTAGCTGTCTGCCTGCCCGGTCTAGACGCTCGTGTGATATTAATAACACTAACTGGTCTGGACTAAGACGGTTGAACTCTCCGCGTCAGTTGCGCCGGCGCTCGTTATTCGATTGAGACTTTAATAACACTTGAAACTTTGTGTTGTATCATTTAGCATTTGAAACTTGAAACGATCTATGATATATCTGTTTGGCTGTTTGTTTCAGACGCTTTCATTTTTGTTGCATTTTTTGTTAGGTTTTTAATTTTATAGGTTCATCATTATTTGTAATTTATGAACTTTATGACACTTCATTTTCACGTCCACAGCAACCCTTTGTCATCATAAATCATAAGTTACAAATGTTACAGTGAGTAACTCAATTTGTTAGCATACACTTAATTTTCCGACGCTTTGGGCGACTATAATTCGAGCAAGAAATAAACTGTGATGGACACTGTAGCCTGGCGAGTGCACGCCGACCGGTCCCGCGGCCGGAGCCCAAATTATTGATTGCCTCGATTCAGCTCACGTGGCGAGTCGTGAAGTCACTCCTAATAATGCGTCAAAA
The DNA here is from genome assembly GCA_963555695.1 of Dasypolia templi. Lineage (NCBI taxonomy): Eukaryota > Metazoa > Arthropoda > Insecta > Lepidoptera > Noctuidae > Dasypolia > Dasypolia templi. The sequence continues at coordinate 22,774,329 of OY743157.1, forward strand.
TTCTCGGCTAGTGTGCCCGCAGCTTTACCGGCCGCGTTCCATGACTGCTTGCACATTTTATTTTAAACATTAATTATACTTTACGGAATGTTGCCGGCCAGCAATCGAGGACCGATTGATTTGTTCCTTTTTGTTTTTGATGAATGCTTTGACACTGAACATTGCCGGCCGTTTTGTAGTTGGAATATTTTTACGAACTTCGAGTGTTTTGCATATTTCAGTTGCTTTTTTAGAAATTCAATTAAATCAAAGCACGTGGTCATTCACTACCCGAACGTTTAGTAAATTGCAAAACAATTCATTTGTTCCGTTCCATGTTCCCATGGTAACACAAAGGAACTCAAAGCTAAACTATTTGCTTTTACCTCGCCTCAACAATGACCTTTACCTACCGGCAGCTGATGTTTGTTCGATAAATAATCTAATGTGAGTTAGTCTAATTGATGGTGGTCGGTGGCTGCTGAAAAATCAATAGAAACAGGCAGTACAGCACATACTGAACTCGTTAAATATTTAATACTACCATATTCAATATTTGTTACTTTTGACTCACATGTGTTTGTTTGAATGCCGTATTTCCGTAAGCGGAATTGCATATAACTTGATTTCATAGCAGCGTAGCGCTCGCGGGCAATCGTAGACATCTCGTAGACTCTATGTATATCGGCTAATTTGATAGGACCGCAAGCCGTCTTAATTCTTCAATATATATAGAAATGTCATCCCTCATTTGGTAAGTTAATTGTGATGCTGTTACTAACAAAAAAAGGCTATTAACTTTATCTTCTTTCTTTTCTAGCATCTAAGAGAAACAAACATTACGTGTTCCCAATAATGAGCTACAAAGTTGAACTACATATGTAAGCAAGAAAAAATGTTTTTTACTACGGAAGTTCTACATCGTGATAAAAGAGTTGATAAACGTGTTCGTCTGTAAATTGTCGTGCTATTTGTTTGAAGGCCTCTCAACATTTTGGCCTCTCTTGTGAACTTGTGCGAACATTGAGGGTCGCTCATTGTGCTGATGGGCGGATCAATTCACAAACTAACTCCAGATCGATTCACGGTAGTCACGATTTAGTTTTAAAACGATTAAAATGGTTAAAGGTCAGGTTGTTGGAGGTTGTAAAATTCTGAGTTTAATAATCAAACTCAAAGCATTGATATAAAACAAAAACTATTGAAAGACACTTTTGAATTGTCAAAGGAGTTGGTCAGTCCGAAAGATGAAGCTTGTTGCCCATTCGAAAACGTAGTAGGTTCCTAAGGAGAAGAACGGGTAAGAAACTCCATGGATACTCTTTTAAATTTGATTATTACAACATATTGGTTGCATCATTCATGTTGAATGAATACATAAATGTTAGAACTATGTAAAAAGAGGTGAACTTTAAAAGCGAATACATACATAACATAATCCCAGAAGGGTTAGGCACAGGTGTACCTATAGTACACTCACATTTCGCCAGTTATGCAGTTGTTAAAAGCGAATAATTGGACGAATTTCAAAGACAAAACTAGAAAAAAGAGTGAACGATTTTAAGGCATTTTATTTTCTTTCTACACAAAGAAAGAATAAGCCTGAATCGGGCTGTAGATGAAATCGTTTCGTTTGTTATGTCGTCTTATGCGACTCCTAGTAGGTTTATCTATTATTATTAGAACACTAATATGTAAATACTGCACTAAAATGTGTGGTATTTTAGTGTATGATCACCCAATAACTTAACTACTGCAGAAATTCTCAGTTCTATTCAAAGTGACATGCTTTTTCTTCATAAACGACATCGCGTCGAGAAATCATTCTACATCCTTTGTTTTGTCTTGCCTTTCTACGGTGGTCTTGATACGTGTGTTTATAACGACTTAGCTTGGATTTCTACAAATTATGTAAAAGCAAGAATTCTCACCTTCAGCCTTACTGTGTCATGGTAACGGACACCGTCAAGTGGACTGCCGACGAGGCGTTAAGGGTGTGCGCCCTGACAACAAGCTGAATAATATCATAGCCTCATAGGCAACTTTACGACTTTACTGTGATCGCATAACGACGGCTATCTGCAGGATATTGCGTCATTCGTGACGTCACCACTTCTACGTCACGACATATGGATAGCTCGAGGCTGAGCTATTTTGGAATAGCTCTTTGTTTTAGGAACCCTATTCCAAGAACTAGCCTACAGAACATATTGCTGTGTTAGCTTTCCAGGAACACCTAATTCAAGAACAATTGTTGAATGATACGCCAATACTGAATTTTCAATGAAAATATAATAAAATTAAATGCTAAATGAAAATAGATCTGTTGAAATTATTGTTGATAACAGGGCATCGTATTATTTATTTATATTATAAACAAAACAAAGCATTGACTCTTCAATTAGATTTACTTCATTAAATTCCCAATGTTTTGTGAAAGGTGCAAATATTTAGTTTTAGCACAATGAAAGCAACCCTGCTACGAAGTTATTGCTAACATTGAGAGAGGGCGTCGACCGCACCGATATATTAGAACACAAGAGATAGGATGCGATTATGTTCAGCTATTATATTTGATTGTTTAATATGTACTGTTGTAAAGTTTCATGTTTTGTTGATAATTGTTCAATCAAACCAGCTGTACAATTGTTTAGCACAGAGTAGAGTAGTTACAACGAACCGACAAAAATGTCAGGTAAATCCCAAAAATATCGTCTTTAAAAAATAAATAGTGAATTTGAAGAAATCCTTGAGACAAATACAACAGTTACAGTTAATGTGAGTAATATTCTTATCCTTGTCATTATCAGGTCAACATTCAAGTTATAAGACATCTGTAACAATTTACACATGGGTTAAAGTACAGTACAGTACTTTAAAAACACAGACTGATATTTCTGATACACACTAAATATTTACGTTCCCTTCATAAACAATTAAAGCATCATCCTCTGTCACACATCGTGCCCTTTACTAATAAACAATCAGAACACACAATGGTGGTAGTTTATTTTTATAAAATCCGGCCGAATCTCCCACAGAACGCAGGCATACGCACACCACTATACATAGAGTTATTAGCCAGATAAGCTGACCTCGCACTGTATAGGCTTTTTAAGCAATGAGAGTTCAGCTTTTACTAGAAATGTATAGCTTAAAATGTCCTGTTATTTCAGAGGGTTAGGTCGAGGGTTGGGGACAAGAAAGTTTAGTTTTTAAACTAGCTTTCGTTCTGCGGTGTTTGGAGGGTTGTCGTGTGTTATTTTGATGTTTTATGTCTGAACCGAACTTTTTCATTGGTTTGGAGTTTGAGTTTGTAAATCAAAGTTAGTGAATGCGACTGGCTGTATGTTTGAGCTTTACTGAAAACGGTTTAAAAGAATTTGGATTTGAGAAATAAAAGCTAATAAAATAAAATAATAATGATGAACCGGCATTTCAGACCACATATAATCCATACAGTAGTAGTGTTAGTAAAGAGAAATTAAACTACTGTAAGGATCCCAATAATAATTTTGTACTAGGTCTTTGCAAATAATTATGTGGCGTTTCCTTAATTACTAATTGTTTTAATTCAATTTACCCCTGGATGGGCTGTGGTGTGTCGATACATAAATAAAGGTAGCTTACCTACTGTTTAACGGTTTTCCATAGCTTTCATGAAACAATTGTTCAAGAATCTTTAACAAAGGACCACTAAAGCATTTCAAAGAAGCATATTATAAATAGGTACACATTTTTGTGAACCTGGGTTTTTTTTTACGCAAAAGGGTTTCATCAGATTATGCTTCGTAAGAACACAAAGTCATTGCGACCTGCAATGACAACGCCGCTTTTACTTACACACATAAGGTTTCCGCTAACACTGGTTTCTTTGACGTTTTTACTTTTTTTACTTTCTTTTTAAACCTGAGCAGTGGTAGCCCAGTGGTAACGGCTGCGACTTACGAGTTGTTCGTCTCAAACTCAAACTCAAATCATTTATTTCAATTAAACCATTTACAGGCACTTTTGAATTGTCAAGGAGTCGGTCAGTCAGAAATATGAAGCTAGTTGCCCATTCCAAAGCGTAGTAGGTACCTATGGAGAAGAACGGGCAAGAAACTCCATGGACACTCTTTTAAATAATAATGTTTTTACATATATCTTAGTTACATCGATTAATGTTGACACTATAAGTGAGAACGATGTACAAAAAACCGTACACGTTAAAAGCTTCCAGAGTGCATCCAAACATAATTAAAAACAATCCAGCTAATTAATTATTAAAATAAGCCGTGGCAGCTAAGAGATGACCAGTCCCAACTGACGGCGCCCGTTCACGAACATGACGCATGGATCAGCACCATTCAGCTCAACCATTTTGAAGGGAGTTAAGGTCTTAGGTTCGAACCCAGGTGCTTTACTTTGTGTAAATTATTTCATCACCACTGCTCTCAAAACGGTGAAGGAAAACATCGTGAGGAAACCGGCATGTCTTAGAACCAAAAATTCGAAGACATGTGAGATCTACCAACCCGCACTGGGCACGCGTGGTAGATTACGGCCCACTCCCTCTCACAGAGAGCAGGCCTGTGTCCCAGCAGTGGGAACATAACAGGCTGATTATGGTTATGCTATGCACCTAATTTGGTATGTATCGTTTATTTAACTTTAGATGCAGGTTAAGTGCTCGGAAAGTAGTTTTTCTTAGCCCAGCATACATTTTGACGGTTGCATAGTTTTCATAGGTGGTTTTGATTCATAGTTAATGGTTTTCAAAGGGTTAACCTAGGTGAGATGCTTTTGTATATTACAGAATTGCTTTTTACTTTATTATAAAAAACAAATCGAGGTTCGGAGCCGGGCCATCCAGCAATAAATAAATAAAAATAACACTTGCTACTTCGCACGTGTTTTTTGGCGAAAGATAATACAAGAAAATTTGTAAAGACATTTGCAAGCATTTTGTATAGACATCAGAAAAATGAGACCCGTCCCTATACAAGCGGTAAATCAAACACTAAAACGAACGATGGACGTGGTTCATTTTTATTTATCGCCAAACATTCCTTTGGCCTACGCCGTAGCAGCTACGGCGTAGAGGTCGTAGACACCGCGTAGCACACACACGGTGCGCCGTGAAGTCTTAAAACTGAATATGTCTGTGTATTACAACAGAAATTTTTCATATTTAAATATAGAAGCTAGTGTTAGATTTTTATGATATCACAGTTTTTTATTTCAGAAAATTTTCATATGTTTAATGAAAATCAAGTCATTTATTCAAATTAGTCTGAGAATCAGCACTTTTCGAACGTCAAAATTACATAAGACAGTCCCCCGGCACGCCCGCCCGTCACCACTTCCTAGTGCTTTAGCTGGGAAGAAGAAGTGGCGCAACAAACTCCCCAGCAGCACAGCTGTCTGTTCGGTTAGAAGAACAAAATATGAAACTACCAAATGACCACGGCTTAAAAAACAAATATAACTTTAGGAACGAAACGGACTGCTCTTTTAAAGGAGAAATATATTGCAGACTTTAGAATTAAAAAAAATACGCCCGTTATTTTGAATGGTCGGAGTCTTCCCAGTACATTTCTTACCTGCATGTATGGGTTCACACAAAAGGTCAATTAGACCCGAACAGGTATATTTCTATTTTGGACGGGTTCGTGAAGGGTTAGCTTTGGTGCTATTTATAGTGAATGAGGTTATATTCTAGGTTCGATGGATTTTGCCACTTTTTCATTAATAAATGGAAAAGATATTGGTTCACCAATCACAAAATATCACACTAAAACAGAAATGTTAACTAGTAGGTTGCCAAAACATGAATCAAAACTGATTCTTTATGTAAACTGCCCTTTTTCCCACTTTCCGGATGTCTGCTTCAGAGACAATTCCATACATCACATTTTATTCATGCACAACAAATCCCGTAATAAATGCACAGTCGCGCGCCATACGTGAATAGACACCAATTGGTGCCACTACCTCACAACCTCTACGTGCCTACGTGCTACGCTGCTACGCGCTACGCCGTAGGGGGCTACGAGACCTACGCATTCGTAGCAATGATTTATGACCCGCTATGCCTCCTGAGAAATTTTATTGTAGATGTAATGTAAGCTTGTATAAAAGAATAGAAGGGATAAGAAATACGATTAAGTGGCGATTTCACCAATGTTACTGAACGCGTTCAAGAGCTGTCGGTGTCAATATTCCATGGAAAATAATGACACTGACAGCTCTTAAACGGAGTTTATACACTGATCGCGTTCAATTTCGTTGGTGAAATCAGACCTATGTGGTTTCTTTTTATGAAAATAGGATTATTTTTTGGGTTCATTACAATTTAACAAAGAAAAACGACTAATTACTGTACACACTACATAAACATTAGTTTATCATTTCTATATTTTTGTTTCAGGGTATAGAGGTTGAGCAGTGTAGTTATTTCGGTCTCAATTCTTAACTTTAAATACTTTTTCAGAAATATTTGTCTACTTACGTAATTTTGTTAGAAATAATTTGATTAATCGTTCCGTTATACGTTTAGTCAAATTATTTCTAACAAAATGACATGATACGTGTTATTTTCAACACCTTAAAGTTTAAAAAGTCGGGTTTTTCTCTATCGCAATCTTTCCTTCTGATAAATTTGTTCGTTTCCGAAACAATTTAACTTTGCGTGGAGCCGGCGACCGTGACAGGTTTTATCGATCACCCTCCGAAAGATTAGAAGGAGGTATCTTCGGGACACTAGCTATGTCTGTTCGATTATAGCAAAAAAAATAACCATATCTAATGTATTAAGAGATAAATTAGTAGAGATAATTTAATTGATGTATATGAAACCTACTTTTTGGAACAGTTTGGAACCAAGCCATTTTTTGTTCGGGTGGGCTATCATCAAATCACTTCTCCCGCTCTGGGTGGAGCGGGAGTGCGTGTCAGACTTTTACTGACTAAAACCCACCCGTGTTCCTTCAGTTGCCTGTGCCAGGGCCACGGTTTCTCTTTCTTTAGCAAATAAATATTATTCTATTCTATTCGAATTTCCCGCGACCGTGAGGCGTCGGCCCTGTCGGACCCCGTCATTTGGTGCTGACAACTCTTTGAGGCGCGCGTGGAACACAACGCGCCGTCGACCCGGGCCTGGTCCTTACCAGACGGCGCGCTACCCATTGCTCGCCTTCCGCAATCCCGCGCCGTCCGGAATCTGCAGGCGATTCCCGGCGCCCAGGGCGACTCCTGCGGCGACGATCGCCTCCGCGAGGACTCGGCGGTGCTCCACCCAAGCTGGGCAGACCTCCACCGTATGCTCCACAGTGTCCTTCCGGGCGATCCACGCAGTGGTGACACCCGGGCGTTTCCTCCAGCCTTATGCGAAACAGGAACCTCCCGAAACAGCCGTGTCCGGTGAGGACCTGTGTCAGGCGGAAGGTGAGGACGCCGTGGCGCCCCTCCAACCACTCCTCAAAGAGGGAACTTACCGCCGCTATTGTGGCGTGCCCATTGGAATCAAGCCTAAAGTTACCTTTTGGTTTTCACCTGCAGTCCAATTTTGTTGAGGTCAGCTACCAGTCTCACCGAATGCAGCTAAATACCAGTCACCTGTAAAATACTGGCATTTTACATCGAGTCACTGGCTTACTGTTGGTATTTGTGCAATAACGGCCACAGTACAATTCTATCTGTCCCTGTCAAACAAATAGCTGTCAACACGTTATAGGGTCGCATACTTTGGCTTTATTGGGACGTTAAAACCAGAGGTTGATAGGTTTTTCTATCTGCAGTACGCTAAAATTGGACATCCGTTATTGGGTTCGACCGTAAGGTGACAGGAAATCTGAATAACTATCTAAAATTGTTTTGGATATAGTTACAAAAGTCAAATCATAAAATACACTATTTTTGTTATTACAATCTATGCTAGATTTTACTATATCTATGCGTTTTTACTATCTATCATTTTTTTTTGGGATAGATGCCACAAAAATACATTCAAAAATTCATTAGATAATATTTATTATAAGCTATAAAGTGTATCATAATAAAAACGCTCCCCTCCGCGACATTATTACTCTATGAATTATTCCTTTTATTTCTCACCTTTGATGTCACCGCCGCCATCATTACGCCTTTATAAATAAAACATGCATCTTTTGTCTCTTTCCTAATCGTACCGGAGTCTGTTTGTGTGTCATTCGCACGGGTTACTTAATTAATTTCCTTTGATGGAAGGAACGGATCTACAAGAGAATAACGGTTGTATCGTGTTATGTTGAAGATGATGTGTGATGTTATTTAATGTGCTTTGATTAATACGGATTCTTAGCAAAGTTAACTCTTGGTTCCGGTTCTGATTCCGATTATTTCAACCTGTGTATACCTGAAGTTAATTATTACTTTTGTTCGTCTTTTTTTTTGCAACTTTTAAATTGCATTTCTAAAATTGAACTTCAGAAAAATTTAACCTCAGGATAAGGGCCGAGTATAAACTCGATATAAATATACCAATAGGTTAAATCTTCCAAATTACATAACGGATACCCGACAGTACATATAACACCTACAATTTATTTCGCCGCAGTGGACACGGCGCCGGCGCCATTATGTCGGTTGTTATATTTGAGGTCGTAATTGTCCTAATGTTAGGCTCTCGCTAACCCTTGTTGTAACATACAATACAATTTGGTGAACATTTGTGCCTAGTTCTTAAAATAACAGGTAGTTCTGCATGTTTTGCCATATTATGGCGTACAAAAACAACAAATTTTTTGTTTAGAATAAATCAAAAATAAAGAAAATTATTTGAGTCTACTGCCTCGTTGGTCTAGTGGTAGCAATCGCTACTGCTGAGCATGAGGTCCTGGGTTCGATTCCCAAGTCGGTCAAAGTGTTATTGGGGTTTTCTATCTAGAATTTCTCAGTAGCAGCCCGGAGTCTGGATTTGTGCCTGTTTGATGACAATAGGCTCGCCACCTATTACATGGGACTTAAAACATAACTGGCGAAATGTGGGTGTACTGATAGGTATGGTATACCTCTGCCCAACCCTTCGGGGAAACAAGACGTGATGTTATGTTATTTGAGTCTACACAGCAGACTATAAAAATAAATAACTTATTCCTAATGCTAATAAAAAGTAGAACACACTGCCATCAAGGTCGAACCGAAAATGTTTCTCTCTACCAGCGGTTACTATTTGTTTTGTATCTACAAGATAGTGTTTGAAAACAATATTTATGAAATACCAATATTAAAAAATTATAGTGCTACTTCATACTGTTCATTCAATGTCCAAGATTATTTATTTATCGTCGAAATACTGGCTGCAAAATGTTTTAATCAATCAAAGTGTATGAACAACCCTATAAATTGTTCTGATAAAATGAATTGCTACTTCGCCAATGCAAACTTGATCAATCATCCTACAACCACAAGGGATTTACACACCTCATTCACCTCTCACACTATTATGAACCATGCTGCAAAGGAGATAAGGTTTAAATTCAATCATAGAATTGTATGTAGATTTAGACACCCTTCAAGAAAGGTGTGTGAAAGGGACAGAGGATAGTTGATAGGTTGAATAATTTGAAGACAACAATGAGAAATGGGTGGGATTATTTATAGTGTGTAGAGATGCGTCGACTTTCATCTCGGTGAGACCCTGGTATATTTACTTCGTGGTGAGGTCGTTGGAAACTGACTGTGACATAGATATATTGGTGAAAAGTTGTGTCTTTAAGTTTGTACCTTTTAGCTATTTTCTTGGCTCATGGCCAGCAGTACACTAAACCTAACTACATACATAATCGTCTAAAATAAAGTACACGACTTAAATCTTCGTCATTTGTTAGTGGAACTTACAGAGCTGCTTGTGCTAAATAATATTTATAAAGAAACACAGTTACTATCGGAGTGAAAATGATAATTAAATGTAAATTAAATGCTTCGATACCCACGAACTGTGGATAAACAACATACATTTGACACAACCGCGTGTCTGTTTACTTAGCGCCTATTTGATTTAGCTCCGACATTTATTTATTGACCAGTAAGCACACATGCTGTTACTCTGACTCGTCCACCAGTAAAGTTAAATGTTAGTTATGTAAGTACCCTGAGTAACAACGGTGGAAATATAAAGGCCGTAAACATTGTTCACGGCGCTTCAACGGTTAATTAAATTTCTAGGCGTATGTTTAGTAGTATTATCTATATGGCGATCCTGTACAGCGGGTCGTCTAAAGTTAGCATTACAAATGGGCAAAGAGTAAAGACGTTTGTAAGTGAATCTCAGACAGTATATTTCACTTTCTCATTATTATTTTTTGCTTTACAAATCAAACTTGTACATCACAAATTCAATTATAATCCGAAGGATTTTGAAGGAAATTCATATAAAAATATATTATATTTTTTAAATCGTCTGCTGAACATCGTAAACAACGCAGTGAATGTTAAACTATCATAATAAACGCCATGGCCATTAAGTGGTTTAAGCAAATACCCCGCTGTTGTGTCCCCTAGAAAACAAACTGATCAAATATTCAAGTACCATTCCGAGCCCATCAGCGCAGATTAATATGTAACTGTGACCACTGAGTGTAGGAGACAGTGCAAATACACTGGCTGGTAATTGAATTGCCGACTGTTACATAGACCCATAGACCGGTAACATGGACGCGCTTCTGTATTCAAATGTACCTATGTGTTAGTGGAAGTTATTCAGTCTATTTTATAGTATAGTGGAGACTAGCTGTCTTTAGAATGTTGAACAAAGAAGCTTGTTAAAAAAGTTGCACGGGTCGTCCTCAAAGTGTTACAGGTATGAATAGGTCAGCTTATGGGTAGACCCAAGAGATTTATAAAGAGAGAAAGGTGAATTGGAAAGAGCTCGAGCCTTTCCGCGGAGGAAACAATTTTACTGATCCGCCATCATCATATGAATAAAAAATAAACAAGGCGAGAAGAACACTGATTCAAAAATTCACGTTTTACAAAGTCTGGCAGTAATTTTGTGTAAAAAACAGTCTGTTTCTTTTTGCCTCATGTGGAGGCTGTTATCAATACATTTTTACAAAAGCCTTTGTGCTCAGAATATTGCTGCCCCGTTTTATCACTATTTCCCGTTGTTCTGTTTCTTTTATTTTCTTATTTGTTAGTTGTCGCGTCTGTGCCACGGATTGTTAGGACCGCGAGCTTTCTTTGCGATTAAGATAAAATAAAAATGTGGACCTGAAATAAGCATTTTATTAAGGAATATGAGGAAAATAACTGAGTTTTCTATGGATACTTGAGTTATATACAATACTTATTTTTCCTACCGTTTTCAGTAACGTTATCTTCTACGCTGAACGAATTTAACTAGCCTTTTTTTTTTCTCCCAAATAATATCGTTTGGGCGTAATAACACGCGGATCAAAATAAAACAGAAATTTGAATGGACAGAATGGCATCATCTGTCTACTAGCTTAGAGCATTAGATATTTACGAATGCCTATACTCGTATTATGAGTCCGAACCGCGCGCCATTTCAATGTGACCTATGTTACTGTCGTGCCAGACCACTATATTATTAATATAATTTTGAGCACGATACGACTGTGTACATATATTACTAAGTAAAAAAAAAGGATGTTATGTTATTAATAAAAACATTCTTTGGGTACAAACAAACAGTTGATGGCATTGCTATGTTTGGGGATGTATTCAACTATACATGGAAATAAGACAAATATAAATACGACAGGCGATCTCAAATCTTAAGAAAAAATAACTTTTAACATGCAAATGAGTTAATACATACAACATAAATTGCCTGATTTTTTTTCTAGAAAAGATATTGTCTCTGCCTTCCCTCTCTAGAATAAAGGCAACATGTGATACAAGCAAAGTACGAGTAAGTTCCATTTTTAATCAAAATATTACGAAAATATTTATCTTAGAAGTTAATAATATAAATGATCAATGACTTGCCTGACGTAATAAGAGATGCCAGGTGTCTGCTATTTGCAGACGACCTCAAGTCGCTACTGGCTATCGAAAACGAGGACGACTGTCACTGCCTTCAGCACGACATTGATCGAGTAGTTGAGTGGAGTGTAGAGAACAAACTGCAATTCAATGTTAGAAATGTTCAGTTTTAACAATCACTCGTGCGAGAGTACCACTCTTCCACAACTACAAAGTGGACGACGTGCCCATGAAAAGGGAGGAGGCACTGCAAGACCTTGGTGTTCGTATGGATACTCAATTGAGATTCCGGGAGCATATTATCAATGTCTGTAAAAAAGCATACAAGCGACGGGTTTGTTCATCGCAGAGCGGCAGCTTTCACAAATATTAAAGCCATATCGGCATTGTATGACGCTCCAATAAGAAGTCAGCTGGAGGGTAATGCGGCAGTGTGGGCTCCACATGAGACTAAATATAGTCTCATGTTGGAGCGCATACAGAATAAATACACGAGATTCATATATGTACCTAAGGCGGTATGGTGTGTATCCTTTTTACCCCTTGACGTATCCAACCTTGTTTGTGTGAGGCATGGTGGGATACAACAAGTTGGAAACAAGGAGGGGTCTAGCACTGGCGTCGTATATCCTCGGAGTATTCCGGGGTAACGTTATTTACGTTACCCCGGAACCCTCGGGTGTGCTACAGGGGAAAGGCTTGTGTGTGCCAGATGGGTACGTGCAGCGCCGACGACGGCCCAACTTGTTCGCCGTGCCGTGCGGTCCTACTAAACTGTTAGACAACGTTCCGCTGACACGAACAATGCGCACACTAAATCTGGTTGCCGGAAGAATAGATATTTTCTCATGTTCACTGAGCGAGTTCGCGTTACACGTGTTATGTTTTTATTTTGTAAATCTACTATGGCATGGATGGATATTAATATCTTATAAATAATTTTTTATGAATTGTGAATTAACTATACTACCGAATTGGGAGACTGTTATGGTAGCGTAGGTATGTATGTAAATAAATAAATAAATAATAATAAAAAATGTCCTACTTCAAGACAAAGGCCACTAACTCTATATGGGTGATCTTAGGTATTCGTTACCGTAGTGATCAGTTAGTGCTGCTTATATAATTAAGTTTGCACATTTAGTTTTACGTTCACAATCAATAAATGTGACGAACTAACACTCTTGTCAGTTACTGATGATCAATACGTTGCAACCTAATCCTTCAAAAATATCTTATTTTATTGATTAGGTACTAGTTTCTCTCGCATCGCATCACCTGCCCGCGCTATCACTCGTTTTTGCTTTGAGTTATTCAAACTTTTTTTTCATTTTGCTCGGCTCCTAACGGTCATAGAGTGACGTTAAATAGCCTTCCTTAAGAGTTAGGCTACTAAATGGTATTTTTTTTTTAATCAGACTATTTCTAGAGATTACCTCCTACATACAAACTTACAATAAAATAACCCTCTTCATAATGTTAATATACGAGTATTTATTAACATTATAACGTCTAATTATACTGACTCTGATAGACTGTCTCGTTGGTCTAGTGGTCGCAAGAGCTACTGCTGAGCATGAGGTCCTGGGTTCTATTGCCAAGTCGGTCAAAGTGTTATTGGGTTTTTCTATCTAGAATTTCTCAGTAGCAGCCCGGAGTCTGGATTTGTGCCCGGTTGATGGCAATAGTCTCGCCCCCAATTACATGGGACTTAAACATAACTGGCGAAAGGTGGATGTACTATAGGTACGCCTCTGCCTAACCCTTCTGTGATTACAGGCGTGATGTTATGTTATGTAGATTATCTAGCTGAAACTGACTAATTAAGTCCATTAATGCTGCGTACACATTGGTGAAACGTATCATAAAAAATAACACATGAGCCATCCTAATGTTGCCAATGCAATATGAAATGTAACACAACAACTGGGCGAATTTGTTTCAACGTGTGTTTCATTTCATGTTTCACTAATCAGTACCCGGCATTAAGGCTCGTACACACTGGCGCGACGCCACAGCGTGCCACAAAGGCACCTCTCATCGCGCGACACGTGATGGCTTGTGTAGCGCTGTTGCGGAGCCTTTACAGATTACAGCATACTGTTTGCCTGTTTACAAAAATGTGCTTTACGTGTGTTTTAAATAAACAAACTTCCTCAGGTCCATTTAATTCCCCTGTCCAAATTCCGTCTTAAATATGCAAGCGTATTAAAAAGTCGCGCGACTAACATGGAGAGTAACTCAGTTAGGCTTAATTATTTACGGTCTGCCAACTAATTTATAACGACACTAATAGTCTGGATGCTGGACTGCTCCCTACCGCGATAATTGCGACGGATACCACACTGTTTGCGGTTTCATTGATGTGCACTTTGTGGTTTCTGGCTATCTTTTTGGTCTATCTAAAGTCTGTTGGGAGAGCGGTTAAGCGGTTTATGATTAATTGGTACTTTGCTGATGTTAGAATGCTGTTTCAATCTTTTTGTAGAAATGTCTTGTAAGTAAATTAATTGAGTGAAGCCGATATCGTTATAAATCCGGTACGACTTTTAATACATGGATTGAAATGTAATACGAGTAATTGCCATGTTCGTGAACGGGCACCGTCAGTAGGGACTGGTCATCTCTTAGCTGCCACTGCTTATTTTGATTTCTGTTATTTTTTTATTATGGACGCTTTTATCGTGCACGTCTTTCTTCATCGTTCTCACATGTATAATTTCAACATGGATGATGTAAACAATTTTATAACAATATTTTGATTTAAGGCTTTTATTTATGTATTAAGCTTCAATTACATTTTTTTTTTTTTTTTTGTTATTGGCTTGGCTAGCTGACTTATTGCAATTAATTTAATGTTTTGGTAATTACTGACAATTGTTTAGAATCCAGTTCTTCTAACCGAACAGACAGCTGTGCTGCTGGGGAGTTTGTTGCGCCACTTCTTCTTCCCAGCTAAAGCACTAGGAAGTGGTGAAGGGCGGGCGTTTTGGGGGACTGTCTTATGTAATTTTGACGTTCGAAAAGCTCTCTTCTCCATAGGTACCTACTACGCTTTGGAATGTGAAACTTGCTTCGTCTTTCTGTCTGACCGACCCCTTGGCAATTCAAAGGTGCCTGAAATTGGTTTATGTGAAATAAATCCTTGGAGTGTAGTTTTTTTTTTTCCAGTGTTTATAAGTAACGAAGTTGGCCGTCCCCGGCAGTCGTGAGTCATCGAAATGAATGGTTATTAAAAGAGTTTATAATTATAGAAAACCAATATATTAATATGGAGAAAAAAAGAAATATACTTCTCTGACGTGACCGGCATAGGAGAGCGCACTGGCGCTTGCCTTCACGGCATACGAGTTGGGTTTATTCCCAAGGCGCGCCTAAAGATGCAAAATGTTTTTCTCATTATTAGGTTCATCAAGACGGCTCAAGAAGAGGGTGATTTCGTAGAACATTCTAGTAAACAGTTTTTAGAATTCAAGTCGATACACAATACTTGGAAAAAGAAACGTTACTAAAAAAACTGGCTTACAAGAAAATCACAACGAAGGTCCCATTGTGACGTCGTGTGAATCAAAAGACGTCTCGAAGTTGATTGGATTTTGTAAAAAAATATTGAATTAGATATTGTTTTAATAATTGAAATAGTCTGGCTACAATTTTACGTTTTTAATAAAAACAGGAACAAGAATCTTTATGAGCGATCCAATACACTTCATCTAGTAGAATAGTAGAAGAAGTAAAAAAAAATTTACTAAAGAGGCACATTTTATTCGGTAACATTCGGTACGTAGTCAGAAATGAGAATGTAAGGACAGGAACCTCTAACTCAAAATGATACGTACGCAAAGACTATTTGACTCAACAAATCGTCACAGCTGGTATTGCAAGTCACATGACAGTTTGTCCCTATGGTCGACGGCTTCGTTATACAAAGCTGTGTACTATGTACTGCAGGGCTTACCTAGTCAGGCTGCAGAAGTCACCTGATGCCGATTCTGTGGCAGGCAGAGACTTGACAAGCTTATTTCGCTGACATGCGTATGTGGGGAAAATCAACAAGATTTTGAAATATTGTGTTTCTGCTTGGCTGACATGCGTATGTGGGGAAAAACAACAAAATTTTTAAATATTTTGTTTCTGCTTGGGTGACTGTTGCAGCTTACTAACATACAGTATTGTAGACAACGTCCTACATTTCTACTGTTGAACTACAAAGATGGTTCCTTAGTGGCTAACGATCACATAATGTGAAAGTAACTCTGTCACTTTTTTACACACAGGTAAGCCATGACCCGGTGCACGACATATATTACTTTTATCCCAGTGATCATACCGTTTCCTTGGGATATTTCCCGAACTTCAAGCGGGATAAAACTAGGTGTTTCATGTACCTTGCTCGTTCCGACTTCACTTTCACAGCTGGCTATTATCCTTCTTTGGAAACAGCAAAGCAGGGCTTACATAAAAGTAATTATGATCACGATTCTGGGTCTTTAGTAAATTATAAATAGATCCTTAATTGGTGCTGAAAATATTTGAAACTATCTAAGTGATACTTCAAGAGAATGATACTAACGTAAATGAATCTTCAACTGCACTTGAAAATGCTGAGATATAATTCCAACTGCAGTTGTGGCAAATCATATTTGTTGTAATAACGATCGCACTTTACTATCGTCTACTTTAACGAACTTAGAACAGCCTTATATCATAAACAAGGTTCAAAATAAGCACAAAGAAACAGTCAGTCATTATGGTGCACAAGACTGTAATTGGAATTTTCACACGTCAGTGAATACTGAGCCATGTGTGGGGGAGGGAACATACTGGGGAAATTACCCTTGGGAACAGATCCTTTCGTCCTCCCTCTAACACTAAGGCTAACTCATTGGACTTCCGACAGTAATTCGGTTTGAATCGATTATCCAAAAGTATGCCGAATTAAGGCTCCCGCAAACAGGCGCGACGCGACAGCGCGACACAAAGGACGACGCGCGATCTACGAGACTTGAGTGGTAAGTACAGATTCTGGGAGCGCCCAAATCAGAAACCTTGCATTCTCCTTTTAGACCGATCATTGTAAAGTTTTATTATCTCGTTAACATTTCCTGTTGGGAATGATAATTATGAAATTCAGATCACGATTAACACTTTGATAGCTTTTACGAGCTAACTCCACAATCCCGATGACAACAATTCACAGGCCTTCTGAATACCTACCTCATGCAGTAATACATGTAGCGAAAACAAGATTCCCGCAAACTCCAACAATATGGTGCCGATTCTCTTGTACACCGAACTAAACTAACTGAACTATCACTGCTAAACGATCAAAATTAGTCGTCGTGAACTTAAATTCACACCTACACCTTTACTTCAGGAGCAAAAATAGTTCTGTTTTTCTTTTCTTTTGACATAACATTATAACATCTCTCCTGTAACTCCAGAAGGGTTAGGCAGAAGTTTACCTACAGTATACCCACATTTCGCCAGTTATATTTAAGTCCCATTTAGTAGGGGGCGAGCCTATTACCATCAACCGGGCACAAACCAAGACTCACATACGTGATGTTAAAATGTTATGTTAAAAGTAAAGAAAAACAGAACTGTTTTTGGTCCTGAAGTAAAGGTGTTGGTGTGAATTTTAGTTCACGACAGCTAATTTTATTCCACACCTTTTTAATCGCGATAAAAAATAGTCAGATTAATATTCAAATTTAGTTAACAAACAAAAATTTTTGGTGAAAAACGTCAAAAATAAAACAGCAGAATTGCCATTTTCACTAAACTAATAACTCAGTGCCATCTTAGTGCTGTCAAACTAAAATATAGTTAAGTTGTGTCACTTTAGTCAATTTCAGAATGGGAAATCGTCATTTGACAGGAATAAACAAAATTTTAGTGATTTTAGTCTAGTTTAGAGGCATTTGTGACAAGAGAATCGGCACCCATGTCAACAAAATACAAAACAAACAGAATAATTATAAATCAATCAAAACTACCTGCTTTTATAACGTTTGTTGCGGAAACAGACCGGTATTTGCCGCCCTCCGGCCGCGAAACAACACAACTGAGGTAAACGACCTCCAGCCTCCCTCCTAACTTGCGCAGAATAACAAGCAGCTGATCCTGTTTTCATTCCATTGTCAGATCAATATGAGCGATCATCATTTTAAGCGGGCGTTTAGTTTTCAGGTTTTATTTTTTACGCCGGGCTGGGGATCGGTGGCATTCGTGGTTTTATTGGCAGCTGGCGATGTTTGATAAGCTGATAACACATCTAATAGATTTTCTATCAATTAATCGAGTGCCGTTTGGAGTGCAGCTTACTTATCCTATGCTTTTGTATAAAAATCCACAACGTGAATATATAAGTACTAAATAAAAAAAAGAAAAAGAAAGTAAAAACAAAATAAAAATGAAATGACAGATACTAGACATCCTAAATAATATTATAAATGCGCAATTAAGTTCGTTTTTTTGTTTGTTTGTAACGCTTTCACGCCAAAACGGCTGAACGCATTTGGATGAAGTTTGGCACACAGATATACCTTGACCTGGGGAAGGACAAAGGCTACTTTGTATCATAGAAATAGAAGAAGCCGCGGGCAACAGCCAGTATTCTTATAACTCTTTCTGTTTCTGCAAAACGACTTGAGAAGTGAGAGCATAAGATTTATTTTAAATCAAGCTGGGCTTGTAAAGTTGACTGATTGATAATCTTAACGATATTTCCCATATGAAAATAATTCGTTACCAATTCTATAAATACATCAGCAGGTTACGAAACTTTATTTTCCCTGCAAATTCTAATCTTTCATTTAGCTACCAACTTACCTAACCCTAACCAACTTACCTCTAACTAGACATGATGTTATGATGTTTGATCATAATTCTCAGTACTCGCGGCGCGACAGCGGTCGCGCGCTGCCCAGCGGGGCACGCCAAGTTAATTGAACTGTTGCTCAGTGCTTGTGTGTTATCTATAACTAGTATCATGCTCCACCACTCCAGGCTTTGTGGGTGAAAAGTTAGTAAATTTGTTTTTGTAATTGGTACGTGTTTGGAGTTGAAATTGATGTTTTTATAGGTTTGTTTTTGCATGTCATTGGAAAGTGTTGTTTCAGTTTGTGCATATTTGTTTGAATTCATCATATTAGGTCGACATTTGATAGGTAATCCCATGTTATTGGCCACTAAGTGCCGGTCAAATTTTAACGTAAATGAAAAAGAACTCAACCACTCTACTGTGAAAAACTGAACATGCAAAAGTATTTGAAAACTTGCTTCAATAGACTTAACGTCTTCAACAAAGTTTATTATAATTCATTTTTATAGTTCACACCAATGAGCACTAAAAATTCTGCAAGCAAACCCATACATCAAATTCTCATCCCCTCAAAATTAACCGCATGTAGAACTAAAATGGCTTTCAAGAATCCCCCTAATAAATTCTAAAATTCGTTCCGACCATTGCGGGCTCAGCGAGAGGTTAGTTGTAATAATTTCATATGCTGCCGGGCTGCAGCGGCGATAGGGCGCATTCGAATCATACGCTATAAGCGCGGAGACTGGCTGTGGACTCTGTCGGGGTGACAGTGTAAGCGTTTTAGATTGACACCTGTAGGCAAAGTCAATTTGTTGTAAATAACACGTACAATGTCAGTATCACAGCTTATGTTGGTTTCCATCGAGCTTTTCTTAGGAACTGTTTTCAATTTTTGGTCATTATTCCATGTTATGAACGTAAACGAAGCAAAAGAAGTATGTAAGGACCGAGTAGTTGGCGTTCTGTAGTTTAACCTACCCCCAATTGGCAAAAGGCGTGAGTTTAGGTATGTGTGTTTAGTTCTCGATCCCGTGAGAATATCGGGATAAAAAGTATCCCATGTGTTAATCCAGAACTATCTGTGTGCCAAATAACATTCAAATCCGTTCAGTAGTTTTTGCCTGAAATAGTACTAAACATTCATCCATCCATCCTCACAAACTTTCGCGTTAATAATGTTATTAGTATGATAGGAATTGTTATTCATGGTATGGAATACTTCTTGTCTCGACTGTCTCGTTGGTCTCGTGGTCACAAGAGCTACTGCTGAGCATGAGGTCCTGGGTTCGATTCCCAGGTCAGACAAAGTGTTATTTGGTTTTTCTATCTAGAGTTTCTCAGTAGCAGCCCGGAGTCTGGAATTGTGCCCGGTTGATGGCAACAGGCTCGCCCCCTATTACATTGGACTTAAACATAACTGGCGAAATGCGGGTGTACACCTCTGCCTAACCCTTCTGGGATTAAAGGCGTGATGTTATGTATGAATACTTCTTTCTTCAATTTCCGTATTCAAAAACCCGCTCACATGAGCACCCTCCCTCCATATCCCTCCTACTCGGAAGCGCATGCATTAGATTACTTTATCACGAGCTTTTTACAGCTCGCCGGCTCTGGGCTATATTTTATGATCAACTTATATTTGCATGCGTCATACTTACCTGTCCTGCTGTAGTTTTACTCTCTCTAGAGAACTTAAGTTTGTTTTATATTTAGATGAACTTTATGTTGGGGAAAGTTGTATCAACTCCTCTTTACAGACTGTTTAGAATTAGGTCACTTGTTGAAAATAAATATTTTAATACACCTGTAGGTATAAATTGTAGGTCTTTGGTATGGGGGTTGCTAACGCGACTGTTGAGCATAGGTCCCGAAGGACAAACCTCTTACTTGAAAACGTGAAAATTCAAATCGCAGTCTCATCTCAGCGACAATTACGGGTATTTTTGGCAGATTGACACCGAGATTAAAATGCGAACGTAAAAACACGGGAATTGCCCCTTATATCACGCGAATACGCGATCGTTTACCTGAATAATGACGTTCATTCGCGACTTGATTGATCGCGCGACTATTTCATATTCATATAAATGAAATTGACTAGGAGCGGCCTAGACCTGAGTCTGGCAAAGTTTTATTTGGGCCTCCATTCACCGAGAAATGTTAAAGAAAGAATGTACCCTCTGCCTACCCCTTCTAGTGATACAGGATCGACGTTATGTTGTGCTGAACTTATTATTAATTTAAATGTTTTCACTAATAAATTAACTGAAGACCTGCGACATCAATCTTGTTAATTGACCTATTAATGCTGAAAATTTAATGTAGCTTGTCGAGCCTATATTTTATAAACAAATGTATGTGTGAACGTTATCGAGACAAATGGATCGCAATAACTGCCCGAAACGAACTATATATTATTCACGAAGTGTGTTATTACAATTATTCGAAATTGGTTTGAAAGTTTTTTTTATTTATCATTACGATTACAGTCTGCATCAAAAGTTACTGAATGCTGAATGCGTTCTTTTCAAAATACCTAAGAAGGAGAAGTAACTAATCAATCAAATTTGTCTAGTAACAAGATTATTTTGTTGGTATTTTGGTCAAGCGCTACTGCTAAGCATGAGGTTCTGGGTTCGATTCCCAGGTCGGGCAATGTGTTATTGGGTTTTTCTATCTGTAATTTCTCAGTAGCAGCCCGGGGTATGGATTTGCGCCCGGTTGATGGCAATAGTCTCGCCCCCTATCACATGGGACTTAAACATAACTGGCAAAATGTGGGTGTACTATAGGTGCCTCTGTCTCACCCTTTGGGGCATACAGCCGTGATGTCATGGTATCTTTGTTTGTTCTTGAACTTGCTAAAACTTACAGCTTTTTGGTGTTTTGTATATTGATATTGGATTACGCAGGATATTCCGCAGACTTTACCTTTTCGAGGCACATTGTTTAGACAGTTATCCGAAGCTTTTACGTAATATTAGCTGGACGTCCTTATTTGCATTACCTTTGAGTTATATTAAAAAAGTTTCATGTTGAGAGGCTCATTTTTGCTATATATCGTTACACGTATATCTAAGGCGCTATACTTTCTCCAAAGGAATCTACTGAATAACAATTCTCGTAATTAAAAAATCTAGTCGCAATCCCATCTCAGCTTCAAAAACTTGTCAAAAATGTGAGGAAGTAGGTAAATTTTGACAGATTTAGACTGACATATGACTGTGAACGTTTTTAAAATTACGAAAATTGCCTGTCTGATTGTTTTACGAAAACGTTTTTAAATATGTGTATGCATGGCGAAGCATGTAAGAATAAGATATACATAATGTACCAGGTTTGAACGTAAATAAAAATATTCTATTTGTACTGCCTCGTTGGTTCAGTGGTCGAAAGTGCTTCTGCTGCTCATGAGGTCCTGGGTTCGATTCCCAGGTCGGGCAAATTGTTATTAGGTTTTTCCAACAGGAATTACTCAGTAGCAGCCCGAAGTCTGAATCTGTGCCGGTTGATGGCAATAGGGTCGCCCCCTATTACGTGGGACTTGTGTGTGTATGTGTGTGTGTTACTATCTATAGCTATACCGCTGCCTAACCATTCAGCGATTACAGTCGCGATGCTATGTTTATGTTAAAAATATTCTGACATCAGCTCAATGACATTCTAATAAAGGTTCATGAAAAGTTTTGCTGTCACTCCCAAGATCCTCTAGCAAAATGCACTTCCTAAGAGATATACTTTTATAAAATAACACCTATCATAAGACGTTATCCACCTTATGATTGAACAAACTCAAATAGGTCATGACATGTAGGAGGTTTTATCACATTTCGCCGCGAGAGGGCGCTCCTCGCTAAGCTTGTAAAGTGAGCACGCCCGTGTCGTAGGATTTTCAATATTCTATCATGTAAATATGATTTTACTGGCCGAGGCGGCCATTACTGGGAGCCTTTTAAATTAAGGATTAAAAGGGATTGCGGATTGTATGCTTGTTTTACTTTATGGAGTGGAAATAACTCTGTTACAAATGATAATGCAGTTCGAACGTTTTGGAAAACTTGAGCTGAGTGGGTCATGTATTATGTCCCAGTTTTAACAATTAGACGTCCATTTTCCATATCTGTTCTTATGCACACTCATAGATCGTAATTCTATTTGTAATCACCAAATGTATCTAGTGAATGGATTAGTAATCTTTGCTGAGGTTAGCTTGACGTGGTATACTGCTGGTTTTTAAAATTTAATTACTATGAATGTCTGACTTAGGACATTCTCGGCCCCAATACTGTTCAAAATTCATAACCTGCAACGAGAACGTGAATATGTATGAGTCCGCCTTATGGACCGCCATTATACATAACCATGTAATATTAATTAGTACTTGTTTAGTACCATGTGGCTTCTAAAACCCATTCCTGACATACTTTCCCAGAATCAGGACTAAACACTTAATTAAATAAGTTACCGTTCTGAAAGTGTTAATTAACTTAGTAAGCCTAATTAGTTGAGAGCACGAACCACGACAACTACCACAGTTCAATAACTTCAGATTAAGGAGTTCGATCTGTGCTGAGACAATCATCTCTCAATTATATGGAGAAAGTTCGTGTTTATTAGGAAACTTTGGTACCTTTTATTCACTAACTTCGAAAGCTGTGTTTAACATGATAACTGATCTCTCAATTATTCAAAGTAGGGAAACTGCAGTTTGCAACACATGTAACACGTAGTTTTAAGATCTTTAAAAAACAGTTATTCGTATCTAGCAAGTTAGCCTCATACATATAATTATAGTAGTACTTAGAATACGGGCAACTAGAATCCGTTATATTTTTTTTGTAAATGTTTACTTTCATAAGTGTCATATATGTGCCTATTTATAATAAATGATTTGACTTTGACGCGGCTGGGTCGGGGGCCAGTCTCTGACTGATCTGAGCACTCTCACTTTAAAGTAGGAAGGGTACCGTCATTGGTAGCATGAGACGAAGAGGGATTGCCGGCACAGGCTCAGCAAGTGGCTGTTCTGGCCTTCGTAAGACTGCAGTTAACGTGCGTTGGTACTAGGCTGTAGTACGTCGGTAGCGCACAGTTCAGCCAAGCGTGCAGCGCGCAGTTTGAAGCAGCGTGCGATATGTAGATGCCTTGCCTTCATCCTGGACATAGAACTCTGGGAGGCGTGTTAAGGAGCGCATGTTACCGACCGCATCGATATTAACATCGGTTACCCAGCGCAGTGTCTGGTATTAAACCGAATTAAGAACTCACCCTGTATTGGGGCACACAGAATCGTGACGGTCAGGGGGCTCATGCTACCGAAAACTACGGTTTCCTAGAAAAGCGGTGACCGCCCACATAGCTTCCACTATTTACTAGAACGTTGTTTATGAAAGTACAGTCCGCGAGTCCTAAGCTGAGCTTTGTATTTGTGTGAGTGATTACCAATCGCACCAATGTGATCGCGCGAGGGACGCACAGCGCCTCAGACCGATTGTCCGATTGCCAAGCAAAGGACGCGTCGCTATGTGCACTCACACAAAAGCAAAGCTCAGCTTAGGCCTCGCGGACTGTAAGTTGGTGTGTTTTTCTAAAGAGCGTTTTCGACACCGTAAAGTCAAACCGCTGCTGCCCAAAGATTTAAATCGCTAGGTTGGCCCTCACGCGGCAATCTGTCAATACTGAGAAGAGTGGGCTCACACATTTTTATATAGCGTTTTCATACACGATCAAGGCGGAGACGAGAGGAGATGTGGTTTGAATAACCAATCAGATTTAGTTATTTCTACATCTCTCCGCTAAGCTTCGGTGGAAATGGATGAAGCGGAGAGGAGAAGAGATGTCTCATCTTCCCATAGAATTTTCTGACATGACAAGCGGCTCGGCGGATATAAGTGTAGTCGGGCGGCTGTGCGGCGGCGGCGGCGACCGTGCTCTCGCGTCCCATTCTCCGCTGCCTTCTCATCGCGCACTTGAATGATTTCGAGCTCTCATAGCTCACATCTCCGCTACACACAGCTCACATCCCCTGTCCGCTACACATATCCTCTCCGCTTTGGTGGAAATAAACTTCTAGCTTCGCAGCACATCTCCTCTCGTCTCCGCTCCTCTCCGCTTTGGTGGAAACCGGGCCTCATTGTGTGTCAGAGAAAACGAAACAGAAACGCGACTACCCTTTGCCGCTGTGATCATGACAGCCGTCTTTGTGACCGTTATGTGCGGTCAGCAAGCAGATGTCCAAATCAGTCCAAATGGACAAGTGTTCTTAGAAAATTTATGTTGTTCCATGATTTTAGTGATGGGCTTAGTAACTTACTAATTGTGAAATATTTTGCATCACTCGACTATTTACCATTGAGAAGCCGCACAACGCTACGGGGTACTTTCTGGTTACTGTTATTGGGCGTTCCTTCTCCTACTGATGAGCAGAACTTCGTTATTTTAAACTTATATTCATAACTTAACCCTATTCTAACAGTCTATATTCGGCTTCAGCACAACTGACAGCACATCTTTATCTAAAACATACCCAGAATATTCAACAAAAACGTTAATAACAATGCTGCAGCTCATCTGTTCAAACATTCCTTGTTGACTTTGAGCAAAAGGCTTGCGTTCGTTGCATAGTGCTGTTACACTCGCTTTGTTTGACGTTGCACTGTATGCACGGCGTTACGTTTCACTTGCATCTTAGCTCTTGGGGTATTGACGCACAGTTTTTGCACAGTATATATACTTGCAGTAAGTCAACGCCCGCTTTGACCGACTGTGAAAAGGAGGATATGGGTTGAGTTGAGACTGTGGTTGTTCTAGCATGTTATATGGCGTGATCGGTTACTTAATTCATATTTTATTTTTGTTAAAGTAGGATTATATTTTTACACGATTTAGTTTTATATGTAGTACCTTCAGATGGAAGCTACACACGCTAACGTTATTAAAATCTTCTCAATTTATTGATTCAGCATTAGGTATGCAGAGCAAAAGCTGTAGGTACTTACCCTACATACACACTCATTACACAAATGCACTGCATATGTATCCCGATATTACCGTCCATATAAACTATACAGACAGGTTTGCACTATGGAAATTGAGTCCATTTCCAGGCAGCTTGCAATTTTGGAGGAATGATATGTATTTTGTTTGTACACTGTTTCCATCTCAGTGCTCACAGGAAATATTTTAAATTAAAAACGAAAACATGTGAAAACCGTACCTACATTACGAGATAATATGCTTTCCTTACAAATTGGAATGAATGGTTTGTAACGTGCGAAATTATATTTGGATTTTATGCAGTGTGCTGAAAATGTTGCATGGTTTGATTCACTGTGCTAAATACTTGTCTTTCGTCCCATTGTTGCTGGCTCTGTGATAATCCGTGCCCCTGATTACTTTATTCAGCATTGGCACTATTATAAGTAAAAATTGAGTAGGTGTCAACATTAGCGTCAAAAGTGAAAGTAATTTAAATCAGATTTAACAGAATAAAGCACATAGGATTTTCCCATTTTAAGTTTTTCTACAAACTACTTTGTAGTCTGCTACAATGAAAATGGTTTTCATTAAAACAATGTTGTGGAAGTTATTACTCGTAGAAATGTGCAAAACTTAATAGTTCTTAAAATTGTAACGACCGTTGCGAACCCAAGGCAGTATTGAACATTTTATGCACTATTCGGATCGCTCAGGCCCGGAGCTGTTTGGTACTCGAGCGGGTCTCGATGACCCATTCTAGCAGGCACAGTGTTACGCCCGAGTTTCGCTCTGTTTGTACAGTTTTTATTTTCTATTTTTTGCTTGATAATGTGCGTATATTTTACTGTATTTTCAGTTGAGTTGTTTGGGTCAAACAGCTGTGATTTTACCTTTCAGGGGGAAGTTTTGAACTCTTTCAACATTATTCCCACTAATCTCACTGAACCTCGTACTGATAAACTAATGCCATAACATTGGCAGAATATGAGCCTCCGTAGCATTTGTAAAATATTCTGAAACTTTCTTCCGTATTGTCCCATGTGCATGTGCACAAGGGACTTAGCAGGAGCGGTAAACATTCGGCACACTCACTCCCCAACGACCCATTACCGCATGCTCAGTGTTACACGCCCCTGGCCGGTTTCGTAAGCACAGTTTTTTTCTGAAAATATTTTTATGTTGATTACAAAATTTCATTTTGTGAGTTTTTGAACTACGTCAGCTGAAAACTTAATTTGAAGAGCGCAACATGCTAAACATAAATGAAAAAAGTTTATTATTAAAATTATTTTGTACACTATTTTATTAAATCGTAACTTTACATCTCTACTTCAACTTCAGTTTATTTGCGT
Source organism: Dasypolia templi (assembly GCA_963555695.1). Classification (NCBI taxonomy): domain Eukaryota; kingdom Metazoa; phylum Arthropoda; class Insecta; order Lepidoptera; family Noctuidae; genus Dasypolia; species Dasypolia templi. Next base: position 22,801,434 of record OY743157.1, read on the forward strand.
ATCGTAATTTCTTTTAAGTTATTTCTTCTTCCCAATCTACAATGTTCCCAATACCCAGTCAATCGCCTTTTATAACTTATTTCTATGCAAATGTATGCCATGCAGTACAAATAACGTCTATTTCCGAGTATATTCCCGTATCGCTCGCTCGGGCGTTCATTTAGCACGCCTCGGTCTCAACGACCCATAACAGCAGGCGTAGGGTTACGTACCGAAATATTCCGTTTTGTTACTTTCATGTATTTGTTTTGTCTAATTTATAGCGTTTCGGAGCTCGACAAAAGTTTCCTTCGTATTTTTCCACATGTTATTTTAAAAAAAAAATGTCTATTTTTGAATTTACGTATTTTTTTGGTTAACAAAGCTTTCCATAAAACAATTTTTTGACAAATAAAACTGACGCCAACGTAATTTTCCACAATGCTATGGAGCGCTCAAAAGTGGCGTTTCATTCCATAATTGTTATATTCAGGTTGAGACTGCATATGCTTAATTATCCCACACACTCGGTGAACTTTGCAACAACACAATACGAACCTTTCTGAGAAGTTCAGACCATTATCTGCGAGCTTTTATTCTGATTAATTTGAATTGAAAGAAATAAAATGGAATAACTGGATGTTGTAAGCGTTAGCTTGTCCACGTATTTACTGCGATCATTAATTAGTGTGACCACATTTATCATTATCGAAAACACAGACAACATTATCGAAAACTATTTAAAATAATGGTACCATTTTAAATAGTTTTCGATAATGTTGCAATGAATGAACTCATTGAAAAGTCTTTCTGCTGATGTCGCTGAAATCTTCTAAAATACTGCAAAAAAAATGGGCTTGACAAAAAAAAATACATGAACACGATATAGAATAAATGATTCAGAGTCGTCAATTTTCAGGCGTTCAACATTATAATGAAATCACGAAACAAAGTTTTAACTTACAGAAAAAAAAACACTGCAACTTCGTAAATCAGAATTTTCAAAGCTGATTACCTACTCATATATGAGCATACAAATTCCGTATATCCTTCCTTTATGTACAATTTACATGCGGTTTTAAATGATACTTCGCTCAGACTCATACCATTTGCGTTCTAGCAAACAGTATTCACGAGTGGGTAAGTTGAAATTCGAAGTATGAAAATGGGTGAACGTTTCACATCATCTGTTGCCTGAAAAATGAAAATGTTGAAATTGTATTTAGTTGAAATAGGAGGATGCGTTGACAAAATATATGTTTATTATTTATTTATTTATATACTTTATTGTACACCACAAAATGACATAACAAAAAAAAATATCATACTAAAAACATACAATGGGCGGCCTTATCGCTTATTTAATTATTAGAGATACTATACTATATATATATATATAGGTAATTGAGATGGTCGTCGCTTGGTCCCTTGTGATGCTGGAAAATTGACATTGCTTTGACGAGTTTTAAGTGACGTACGTATATTTTGACTAATATTATCCTATATAATTTTTGGTCTAAAAATTATCAAAACGGGCTGCTGAAAACACTGAAAATCAGACGACCCACTCTTTTGTTCTTGTTCTATTGTAATCCAAATTACCCTGATTTTATGAAACGCTTCAAATAATATTTCGTAAACTATCTATACCTTTAAAAGGTCCTCAACAAAATTCTGAATAATACTGCCAACTAGAACAACCAACTCAATGGTACTTGTATTTTCTAACGACTATGTAGTAATAAAGATACTTCAGGTTTATTTTATTCCTAGCGATAAAATTCAAACTTAGACGCAAGCATCCCACCAAGTGCTCACAGTATAATAACTATGGTATAACAATATAATACTCAGCTTTGTTACTCTGTGTTATATTCTAGATTCAGTGAAGCTCGAGTATGAGCACTTCGTGTTTGTGCGTTTATTTTAATAAGGTTTATAAAATGTTCTTGAGGTTATATGCTACTATAGTCATGAACAGTTATTTTAACAGGACATATACACGTTTGCGTAAATCTTGTTGAATGAAATACTAACAAATCGTGTTTAAAGCATAGCCAAAACACCATTGAAAGGTACTCGTAGTAGATAAACAGCTTTTCTCACATCAATGATAACTCAAGTTTTACGTAGTCTAACAAATCCATCGCTATTATTTAGCGATCAAGTCAAATTGGAAACAGATCGCGTAGATAAGTAAATAAGTATGGCAATAAAAACAATATGCCAGTGTAACGGCCTCAAAATGGCTGCGTATAGCCAAATAGTTTCCTTCCTTGACGCATTAGACGCAACCTACGTCACCCGATATCCTTGAACCCTAGAATATACAAATTGAGGGCGTTCAATTTGTAACAAAAGCCCGCCGATCGAAATCACAACCTCTAAATTACTTTTTATTTAACCTTCGAACGCCATTACTGGTCGTTACGGCCGCGTGGCGATATTCAGATTTTCGACAACTTTTTATATAAGCCAACTTATTTATCATAAATGTGATATTTTTATCAAATTTCGTCTGATATGCTATAAACTACAGCCGTAGGCTACCACGCAACGCTTCAGTTCGCATAGATTGCCCCTCTCGGCTCAAAGCTAACCGGTTTGAGCCGGAAAATTGCGGATTCACGCGAGGTAGGTAGGTATATCCGTGCTTTCAATAGGTTTTTGTTGTAGTTTACTGAGCGTTAAAAATGTGGGCTTTAATAGAGATACGTTACGTGCAGTGGAATTGCGTAGGCACATTTTCGATCATAAATTCTGTCAGAATTGCATGCGTTTTTCGGACATTTGTTTCGCTTTCGTAAATCCAAATAGTGATGTTTTTGTATTTTGCAGTGTAATTTAAATATAGTATGCGGTGTCGGATTTCAAAGCATCACAAAAGCACTTGCTTGTATAAATGTTTTATCAATCTGCTCATATATGTACCCCTCTGGTTAATATTTAATGTACCTTGTTTTAGCAGCTCACAAATCAATGTATCAAACAACTTCCTTTCAGTGTGTTTGAATAAACATCATCAATTTCATAGTATATCTGTAAAAGGATTTTTTTATAAACATTAGAATAAAGTGCACATCAAAACCCTACTACATCAATAAATGACACAAAATTGTATGGAAAGCGCACATGATAGAATATTTAATTCAATTTCAAAAAAGCAGACCCATTGAAATCGCACAATCATACCCGAACGTCCCTTGGGTCCACAATCCGCTAAGCGAAGCAATTGATCGTAACTAGTCCTAGCAGTATATCTATAGCGTAGCGGAATACCGAGGAACCATTTTAACATAATGCTTGTAACCCACGAATTTCGCAATAAATCTAAAAACCGAATAGATTCCAAAATATCCCTTTTCTCTCACAACATACTTTTTATTTTCCTTATAACAGTTGCCTTATAACAGGTTCTAAATTGAACTTTTGTAACTTCTTGTTTTGTGGCACGGGGCTTGTCACCGTCCAGAATAGGGACGTCTTGCATAATTGTTCTACTGCGGCAATGCAATGCGACGTTGCCAGATTTCTCGAGCTGTTGCGGCGTTTGCTTGATTCACGCTTAGAATGTGTCAACGATTTGAAGTACTGCTTGCAAGCTGTTGAATGTTTATGTCACTCTAGTAGCATAAATTCATATGAATAGATTTCGCATTCCAACACCATTTTTCTTCACTTCAAGAATGAGGTATATGATCTTGGTATTACTTTTACCTGTTAACTTAATTAAGTATCCCATGTCAGGTCGAAGGAATTAATCAATACCATCTGCATGTACGGTGCAAGAAATATGCAAATCTTAGTGGCGTGCTTATGTCCGGCTAACTTTAACTTATAATCTTCAAGAGCACTGGTACTGGCACTTGAGATTATTACAAACTTTGTGCAGGAGTTTTAATTAAAGCGTTTGTCGCTTAGTAATATGTTGTTTATGAGGAAAATGTTTAATTTTTTAGTTAAAAACTCGTTAGAACTTGTCTGAAGTTTTGTTTTTACAAAAATAATGTCTTATATTAGTTTCTGGAAACGTTCCTAAAGACAGCTGGCAAGAAAACTCGATTTTCCTTTTAACACCGAATAATTTTAAGAGAAAGGAACTGTATGTTATGTTTGCATCATTTCAAAGTAATGTGTGTTTTAAAGCGCATTGCTACCGCAGTACTACGCACTAGAGAATATGCATTTGCATTTCTATTCTATGTAAACAGTTCGTGGAAAACACTGGAAAAACAAACATAATTACATTGCACCAAAATAAATTAACCCAACTCATGTAATCCAACATTTCATACCTAACTCTCTGCCACGTAGAATTTAAGTAACGTCACGCGTGTCACTCGGCGAGCATATTTCTTTTGACAGCTACGCGACGTTACTGCATCGCAACGGTTAATTGTCAATTTACATTTAGATGATGGTATAGACCACGGGCCGAAGGGGAGGGTTAATGACTGCCCAGAGGCGCACAACAGTTGAATCGAACAATTAGATTAGTCTCCACTGATAAGTTACAATTTGTGGCAATGCTTTCCAGTGATTTATGGGTAGTTTTGTTTGTTTTATCAATACGCTTAGAGCCGGGCTGGAAGGGTAATTTGAGGCTCCAGCTTAAGTTAGGATTTAATTACGAAGACGTGAACAATGTTACCGAGCGAAAAAAAATGTGCTTATAAGAGGAATGTGACTGTTTTATTCTTGTTTACATGGCCATTTAGAGTGCAATTTTTTTACACTTTTCCAGCTTTTGGAGTTTGATAAAAACAACCTAAAAACCGAAACATCTGTCCTTAACATAATTAATAACACATCCGGATGTTTCAGGACTCCTAATATCTATTATGCATGAGTGTAAGTATCAGTGTGACAAGTACCGTTACATTGAACACAGCCCATCAGCCCAACATGGCCGCTAGCCAGCAATCATTCCGCTCCGATGCACATCGCTTTATTGAAAGCTCAACCGAGATCTTTTGCCGATAAGCAATATCTATAGCCGTATAAATATCCTGGAGACAGGCAAACAAATTGAAGATTTTTTTTTGTGGTATTTTTAAACTCCTGAAATGTAGACGACGATGTTATGAGACTAGTTCAAGTTAAGTCAATAAAAGGCACTTTTGAACGTTACAAAAAAAAAGAATTGGTTCTAGTTGCCCCTTCCAAAATTTGTAAGTTTGGATAAGAATAGGCAAAAAACTCCACTGTTACTCTTTTAAAACGTTTTACACTTTTTTTTTTCCTAAGCTATAAAAATTATTAACAACTAGCACTTCCCCCGCGACTTCGTACGCGTGGAAATCGATTAATAAAAATAGCCTATGTTCATCAGACATAATTTCGGCTTCTAATGGTAAAACAATTTTTCAAATCGGTCCAGTCGTTTCGGAGCATATTCAATGCAAACAAACAATCAAATCTTTTCTCTTTATAATATTAGTATAGATATCAACCTTCAGTTCATTATAAATAACAATATACAAGCTAACGCTACATATATATTGTTGCGTTAGCTTGTATATTTTTATTTATATGTTATTATATATATATTTATTATGTATACAAAATATATAGATGTGTAATTGTATACATTAATAATGTAATTATAAGTGAAGACGATGAAACTTATCCCAGGTGAATAAAATTGCTATACTACAATAGTTAAAAATAATTAAATATAAAGCAATGACAGGTAAATTAATTATGTGATAGATGCACAGTGCTCACATATTTAGAAATATTGTAAAAGTTAATGATTTTCCTAAAATTGCAACAAGTAAAAGTCAGTGTGTGAGTTAAAGAAATTACAGAATATAAAAATAAAAGTCATAGAAATTATACAATTAAATTAGCAAACAGTTTTATTGCTTAGACCACAGAACAGATAAATATCTGCCCTGTGGTTAACACTCTAGATTGTCCTATGGAGCAGGACATACACGTTTACAAGCATTCTTATCAAAGATATAATTCTCTAATTTTTAATATGCTTGTTTTCAAAGTATACTTTTAATATGAGTTTGATATTTTCTGCAAAGAATAACAACACTATGTTTAGCATGCGCACATAATTCATACATCCAAATATAAATAACATCACTGATCGTCACTTGAATAAAGACTTATTCACTGACACAAGCTGACACTAATTGTAATGCCTAAATATTACTGCACGTTGGATTTTCAACTATCGGCGCTTTGCCGAGCTTTGAAAATCTATCAGGAAACTTTTGTCTAGTGTTGAAACGGTAGGGATGAACTTTGTCAATTTAAGCATACAATGTGGTAAACAGGCTATGATCCTACTTCATGACCATTTGCTAGCCTGTGAAAATAAAACAAGTAACTGTTCAGTGATAAAAAAGTGCACTGATTTATGTAAACGATGCAATATTGCAAGACTATTGGATTTTACTATCACAATCAGGGAATAGGGAATTGTTTCCACCAGTTAATTTTCAACGAATAGGTACGGGCTGTTAGAACTCAGGTATTATTTAAAATCCCACATTCTTTATGTGGGATTTTAAATGTGATGAGAATCTGCTGCAAAGCGGACCGCAGTAAATCGGAAATAGCCGTGAAAGAGTAAAAAGATAAGTTAAGAATCGTTGATACTCTTTGAGCTTGACTTTTTATTTACGAAAGTATTCGCCTAAGGTTTAATTTAGCCCTAAGATATATTTTCTAAGCAAGCAGATTCTCAGTCACTGCATTTCAATAATGAATACAAGGTCAAGTGAAATCTACATCACTTCAAAGTTCCTCTTAGCTGACCGCGTCGCTTTGACGAGATAACCCGGCCGGATTCGGTGTGTGTAGTGAAGCCAGCCAAGTGAATGCGTTTGAATACATCACGAATGAGCCGGCTAACCCTCTGGAAACAGCCTTGGCATTAAAAGTGATGCTTTGAATTAAGACTATGAAGGTGAAAACCGTATTTGCCAGTCAGCCTAAACAGTTGGCAATGAAGCAAGACTGTTTGGCATGAATACCTTTTGGAAGGGGCAACTAGAATCAATTCTGTATTCTAATTAAAATGAATTATTTGACTTACGCTTTGAATTTATATTGTCATTATCTCGTCTTGAAGTCTTCCTAATTTGTCATGCTCCGTGGGGTACCAATATGTCTCGAGCTACATGACTACCTCAAAATCAATTCTGTAAAGGAAGAGATTAAGAACAGAACTAAACTTTACACAGTGCGCATGTTAACAGCCTGGCTTCTGTACTGACCAACCCACTGGAACACCGTCGATTGAAAAGACAGCACACATGGGACATAGCTTGACCTACTCAAGCAACAAGAAAAGGACAACGTCAACAAGCACAGAACGTATCTGCTAAAGGCTTTAGGAAACGATTGCAAGAAAAAAAATACACATCGAAAATTGGGCATATAAAGAATTCGCACACACCTTTCTCCCAATACCTACACACAACAATATTTCCCAGACCATAACTTCACAATGATTTATACATTGGTCGTTAAAGTCAATGTATCCACCAGCTGTTTAATTATATCGTCATAAAATATACATAAAAAGGTCCTAAAGAACATTCAACTGTATAGTGGATGCTCGTCAGAGGTACTTGTGTCTGTTTTACTCAGTATCGAGTCCGCACAGACCTCGCCAGTACAGGCTCGGCTTAATCCCTAGAATTGTAACGTAAGGATAGCCAGGATGGATCGTAAAATAAGGATAAAAAGGGCTGCGTGTTAGGATTTTAGAGTGGGTTATAATATGAGTTATTTTTGTTGCCAGCATTTTGAAAGAATTTTCGGAACACGCACTTATTGATCTTGAAGCGTGATACACAAATATAAAATTAACATATTACAACACAAATATACAAACCATCAATTTTTCAGAGTGATCAGAAGAACTTCAGTCCCATTCAATGTCTTAGTAAAGACGGAACACCAATTACAGCTACATTTATTTGTTAAACATAACTAGCGAAATGTAGGTGCAATAGGTACACCTCTGCCGAACTCTTCTAGGATTACAGGCGTGGTGTTTTGTTATGTGTATTTTCTTTGTTATTTGATGGGTGTATCGAGCTCATTAAGTGTTCATCTGTTTTAGACTCGTGATATCTTTTGTTTTTGTTCCACAGAATTTTCATTTTCCCAATTAGGCCTACAAACCATCGCCAACCTTACATTGTACTCAAAACGACAGTAGCCGCCTGTCGTAAAATTCTTATTGAGCTCATTATGATAATATATACAAAGGGGACGCTGTGGGTCGAGGGGGGGAGGTTCAGGAGTCTCCTCTCGAGGAACTGTTATTGTAGGCAGAACCCAAGTGATCCTCGAATCTTTTAATGAGGTGATATTATCTCTCTCTTCTTTATCATTAGTGGTACGCCTCGGTTCACGTGCAAGTGTCTTTGCGGACTTTATTTATTTTTGTTTAGATTGAAACGTATTATAATTATGATGAAGATCATTGTAATTATAATACGTTTCCGTCCTTATAAGCTTAATTAAATGAATGAAGTCACTGTTTCATTTGTTAATTAATGTTGCTTTACTGAAAGAACGAAAATATCACTGGTTTATATGAAGAGTATATAAAAATCGTTGTTTATTTATTATCTCTTGCTTAATTCAGAAACAGGATATTACTCCAAACAAGAAAATAACAATATTTATTATTACATACGTTTTCATAGAGGAAATCCTGCAACTAATTGCAGTTGGATTCGTTATCAAGAAGGTCGACACGAAATTACGAGGAAAAAACATAAAAATAACAGAAATAGGATGAAAGTAATTAACGCTTGTGTGCACTGAGAAAGAAAAAAATGTTTATCTGCCATCATGGCGGGAATTCAACTCAACGGCGGAATAATTCTATTTTTAAATCCTGGTCCTTCTATCCTCTTGACTTTTTCCTTTTACGTTCAAAGGGATGAAGTCAATCGATTAGGTTTTCGGTTTTAATATGCCTTTATTGTCAGGTTCAAGAGCTTGTAGTGTCAATATTCCATAACAATTTTGACACTGACAGCTCTTGAACGCGTTTTATGTTAGAGGGTTTGGTTTCCGCACTTGGCCCTTCATGTGAACCATTGTGCGTGGGCCATATTGAATGAATGTTTTAGATGTGCTGAACGCGCTCAGATTAATTGGTGTAATCGGCACTTAGTGTTGAGACGATGCAAATTTTTTGTTGCTAAAATTTTATGGTATGCCAAAGGCAGGGAACCTGCATCGCGTAAATGGGGCATTAGAGAAAAAAATCCTCATGGGCCTGCTCTGAACCTCGATCTCGCCTCATAGAAAGCGATGGATGAGGTATATGATGGAACGAGTGCGTCCAGAAGATCGTACTATGATATTGTGGAAACGCCTTAGGACACCTCATCATCTGCCGAGCCATTTCCCAAGTAAGTGTGGGTTGGCTTCCATTCTAAACGTCTGCAGCTGAATACTAGTATTTTCCAGATGTAAAATATCACAACCCTATCTCACGTCCACAACTCACTTTCTGGGTAATGCGGTACCCCTTGGTAAGACTGGTTGTCAGACTTTCGGACATTCGATCCAAGAGTGACAGCCGGAAACATCGGAATAACGTGCTTTCCGACGCACGGGAGGTCTCGGTGTGTAAACATAGTCACTCATCCAAGGACTGACTGCGGCAATAATAGCTTATCCTGGTTTATCGCCCCTGCAGCTGTTACTACTTAGCCACCGCCTAAGACCCCTGAAGATATAAAAATAAAATAATTTTATCATTTCTGCTACACACCAACGAAACGTAATGTTATCTTTAGAATGAAACACATTGAAATATAACAAGGAAACTGTCAAAGCAAATGGATCTGATAAAAAGTTAATCAGGTAACATTATTTTAAAATCCATTCTATGCCGGACGCGTTAAGAATCAAAAGTGAAATGATTAACGGAAATATAGAAACACGACTTGTGAAATACAACCAATTCCACTGGCATGATCATTTAAAAAAACACATTGATAAGAATTGGCTCTTGCAATGTAATGATAAATGATTTTATTTCTGTAAGTAGGTTTGTACAAACACTTTTACACGTCAATCATATTTTAAAAACTAGTTGAGATATGCGTTTCCTATCTGACAACTCGAGAAGAAAGACCGAAACAAACTTTGTCTAAGTCACAGTCTCTTTTAAAGTCCACAAATAATCTTGGTCAGTTCATGTGAAGACCATGTACATTGGAGTCTGCAATGGTCTTTTGAGGAAAGAACCACACAGAATGAGTGGACCTGTCCAGTCAGTGCACGCATTTGTCATTAGTAATGCAGCTCAACACAGAACTTAAGGAGCTCAACGATTCGACGAACATTACCAAAGAAAGGACATAAATTGGTAGGCCGCATAAATTGCTGAAACTGCCAGACCATGATTAAAACTAACAAAAACACATTGTCTTCACATTTACATATTTCATTAAAATATTATAATGCTTTACCAAGTAAATTTACATTTAATTGTATTTATAAAGTCGTTGGCATTGATGCCAAAGTGGATACATAAAAATCCGAAAATAATTTTGGTCAGATCATATGGGGACCATGTAGACTGGTGTTCTGTTATGGTCTTTTGAGGAAAGAACCACACAGATTTGAGGACCAAGTCAGTGCAGTCTTCTTTCGCATAAATCCACATTGGTAGGTAGACTTCAGGCGTATACCAATTCGCAGACGACACGTGTATATATTGGTCGCAAATAAAAACATCCATGGTGCGGAGGAATCCCTACAACGTAGGATCGACCAAATGTGGAAATCATGACGTAGGCTTAGTAACAAACGCAACAAAAACAAACATTGTTCACATTCACTCATTACACAATAAATGCGCCACTATACATACAGTTAAGGCACACGAACACCCTTGCCTGCATAACCCGCCACAGACTTGCAAATGCCTGATATTCTAATGGTTGATAGCTGATTCTGTTGGGGGCCGTATGCAACAAACTGAGGTCTATTCTAGGTAAGCTTAGCAAACTGAAATATAAACTGCGGTACAAAACGCTTAGAATGTTATATATGGCCCTAGCAGACTCGGTTATAAACTACGGACTCAGCTGTTATGGGAGAACTTCTCATACATACCTGACAGATATTAATAAGTTACAATTAAGAATATTAAAAGTAATTATACCAAAACATTAAAGAAGAAATTCAAAAACAGTGACGAAGATCTCTTTAAATACAAATGAATGTGAATGATGTGTGCTTATGAATGTGTTCCATAAAGTTGAATTTTTACTCTTGTGGAAGTAAATAGACCTGAGCTGCTAACCGACAAAACAAGACCTGACTTTCTCAGAACGATACCACTTAAAAATAAATACATCCTAACAAAAATTACTAATGTGTACGTTATGTGGTTGCAGAATATTTAATACCTTTTTTTCTTAATAAACTTCCAGAAGACTTGCAAACGTTATAGAAAACGAGTTCGAAAAGTTATAAGTACAAATCAAAACGTTTCTTTACACAACACTTCTCATAATGTTTTAAAGTTTGTAATATGTAAAAAATATAAATATAAGTCATCGGCTTGCCAGCAACAGATAAACCCTGAGAGGTTTTCGTTGTGTGGCTTAAACCAATTTGTTTATATGTTAAGTGTTTTAGAAATAAAGAAACAATAAATAATAGGTATATCGTTTTGATATAGGTATTGGCATTAAAGGCCAAATAATCATACATTATGAAATTGTGTGTACATATACGTGTAAAAGTGCCTCAAAAGAAATACAGAAAAAAGAACATTTTCTTTCAGTCATGGTGATCGACTGTGTTATTCTTGAAATCTTTGTGCTGTATATGTATTATGAATTAGCATATTTACATAAACTCACCCTTTCTTTCCATGGGGGGAGACAGAAACTACAGAACGAATTAAAATTTCATCAATAAATATCATCTTTTGACTAAATGTGTATTCTTATTACGTAGCATGTTTACATACGTTCAATTTGACAAAATTCAAATACTCCGTATTTAAAACTTTCCTCGTATCGATATTTTTCCGCAATGGCAACCCTAACCGAAGTCAAAGATTATTTTCCGACGGCCGTGTGTTGGCGATGTTTGCGCTAATCCCGCGCTTTCACCGCTGAATAGCACAAGTGGCTCGCTGAAAGAAGCGCAAATATACCGTGAGGCCACACTGAAGCTGACAATGTTTTATTTTTGTTGTAGATCGGCTAAGGAGCTGTATGGCGTTCAGTTAAAGCGGCAGGAAAAAATATTAGCATCAGAGAATTTAATCGCATAATTGTATTAATGAAAACCCTATTTGGTTGTAAAGTTTGTAAAAGGCAATGCGTAGTTACATAACATAATCATTACAAAATACCACAAATATTAACGAATAATCCAATCGATATTATTTGTCTTAGGAAGGACCTTTTCATTTCAAACAATATCGACAACAAAACAACAATTGCATTACAATACACAATAGCTACAGAACCCAATACCAACGTAATCATTCGCCATCCATTCATACAAATCAAAGCGTAGCACCGTATCTACCATCGCATCGTCCCGGGGCTACGCCGCTACGGCGTAGGCGGACTACAGCGCTACGGAGCTGCGAGCATACAAATGCATTCATTCGACGAGATTTAGGTCAGATGTTTTGAAGCTACGTAGCAAGTAGGTACTATAGGTACAATATGCGCTAAGGAGCTTACTCAAATAGCTCTTGTTCGTACCATCAAATATAAAACATGGACGTGTGAAGGCATGTCTTTTAGGCTGTACGCAGACTCCTGTCACGACTGTCTTAAGTCAGAGTATCGGTCTATGGAAATTATGATGCTGTTCACTCTTGCTACAACCTTGTCACATTGTCAAAGTTTTCCTAAATCTACTGAAAAACTATTTTGAAACAAGACATAGAATTCGGTACTCTTTAAACAAATATAATATTTCATTAAATAAGCCAGGTTATTACCAACAGGTACGCAGCAAGGGCTGCCTTACTAAATTAAATTTACTGTATGAAAAATCCAGCAGAGAAGGCACTAATAACTATCTGTAGGGTTTTCAATATAATAGGTCAAGTGGCACCCGTGTATTGAGAGCGCCTGGTTCCGTAGTCAGGGATGCCTTTTCAAAGAGATTCAATAGGAGAGGATTATTAATTTGACTGAAAATGTTGTTTTCACTAGCGAAGTTCATTTTAATGGTACTTATAAAGGTTTGTAAAAGCGAAAGAACTGAAATTTTGCTAGGAATTTTGTATAATAATGAATCAGTCTTCTTAAACCTCTTACGTATGAAGACGGGTTATAAGTTTGACGGCTCTGTCGTTTGTGTATCTGTGTGTCCGTCTGTGGCATCGTAGCTCTCAAACGTATGCATAATCAGCCTATAACGTTTCCACTGCTGGGACACAGGCATCCTCTCTGCATCCACGCGGGCCCAGTGCGGTTTGGTAGATGTCACATGTCTTCGAATTTTTGGTTCTAAGACATGCCGGTTTCCTCCGTATGGTCCAATTTCAATGCGGTTTTTTTATTTATTAGATTGCTGGTTTCCAAATTTTATGAAAATCTGAGTAAAAACTGGAGAAGATTGAAAACAAACGTACTCTAATACCTTTTCAAACCCATTATAGGTCAAGAGAGCGTGACGCAGCGAAGAAAAATTCTAATTTAATTTATTGAACCCATTTCTTCGCGTAATCCGGTCTGCGCTAAAAGCAATCGAATAAATTATGACGACAGATGCCGCTATTAACAGCGAATTATAAATGGCGAAGTGAAAGGAAAAGCTTTAGCCATAAAAATGTTTTTGTCATTTAATAAGTGAACAAAAATCTTAGAGTTCGTGGTGATGTAGTAGATGTACAAGTAGTCTTTTCTATACTCTATTTAAAGCTTTTGAAGTTCTGAGTTTTTAATGGAAACTATAGTAAGGCTACTAAAATGGGTATATTTACGTTTGAAAAATCCAAAGATGTCAGGGGGGGCATTTTCTTTAAACACGATGTGCAATAGTTATTCCGATATCCTATTTACAGAATAATTCATTTAATTTCTCACGAATTTTGCAAAAGACAACAAAAAAGCTCTCGGTTCGAGGGACTTAAACTATTACTAAGTTTTTATTTTTTGACAGCTTTTAAACAATTAACTACTATCTAATGCTGGGAATCTTACATATTACATGTTTGAGCGTAAATCAAAATAAAAAACGTGTACGGAATTATAGGGTATTAATTCATTTGCGTGTCCATTGACCATTATTCAAACGGTACCCGATTAATCTGCGACTACAAACGTCAGTGTACAGACATAAAATATAAAAAGTTGCCACCAGCGCGGTGTTGGGCGGTGACATTAGTAGAATACAGCCCACTGTTATTTTGTTTCAGATTTTTACGATATGTTTAGTACCTGAATGTTTAGCAGAATGCAGGGAAATTTTAATACCTAACGTGGAAGTAATAAATTATATTGTATCAAATATTAATTCATTTGCCATATAATTACACCGATTTAAATATACCATTCTAACGACTCTCAAAGCCATTAAAAATGAAACAAGAGGTGTCGTGGCACACTGGGTTGAAACCAATTTCCTTTCGCTTTTGTAACAGTGTAACAAGAGTGTCGTGAAAGTCAAAATGTTACACTTTTTCAGTCCAGCTCTCATTTGCCAAGTGTTCATGTATAAGTATTACGTGCGATAAGGAAATTCGTTCCAAAACGAAATTAAGACCACGTAACACGGACGTAATTCAATCGCGGCTCGATTTTGTCGCGCACTGAATTTTCAACGCTCGGAGTTGAACCGCGCATTCGCGAGAACGCGTCGAAAAAACACACTGTTCAATTTTTATCTCTCGGTGCTAAGCAGTGCGTTTAAAATCCAGCGCGTGAATAAATCCCACCGCCACATTTATAAGTCCGTGGGAACGTGGTCTAAGAACGAAACTTTACCTTAACATAATTTTCATTTACCAAAATGATGATTGCTTTACATAAACCAAATCTTACTTTATACTTATTTACTCCGGCAGCTCGTATTAACATCACGACGTTTGTTACAGAGGGTGTGAGCATAACCGACGCCATTTTAACACACCATGAGCGCGCGCAGCTTATGGTAAGTTTAACATTCAGCTGTAACGTAATACTTTATTACTCACACAATGCGCTTGTAGAGTGTGGAATATTCAGAAGAAGATTAGTGAAAAATGTGTTGATTATCGTTATGTGCTTGCTGGGTTATGGGTATGCTTGTATCACACTTCCCAGCAAAACAAAGAGGACCTTACCTCATATATAGTTTGTCGAAAGAAAACTTTAATGTGAACGTTAAGGATCAGGGCAGATTAATCGTTTATCCTGAAATAGCATATTTTGAAATAAAAACCTTTACAACTGCAGATCCAAGGACTAGTCTCCATACGCAAAGCGAAACCTCATATTACACCGACATTAGATTAGAACCAATAATTTTCAATTCATCGCATTATATTTGATGTCGAGCAAAAATATTCAATTCGAAGTAGTGTCAAATTCTAAGTTGTGACATTCGAACAACGATAACATCACCCCACTCGCCGTGGGATCTAATACTGTTATCAATAAAAAATTGGCTGCGCGTTCATGCGTCACATATATTTCTACCTTAAAAAAGACAATTTATTAAAAAATTGGATATCATTTCCAAATATCGAGTCATAAATAAAAATATGTCAAAAGGAGTCCAAGCTCGAAACTCCCGGGACTCCAATAATCATCGATAATACGAAGTAAGTCAGATTACATTCTGAACGGAGGCTTGAAAAGGGAAAATAAATTACAGAGGCGGGCTCTGATAAATCGAGCCTCCGCTCGCCTGCCGAACATTTTTCCACTCACTTTCGACACAGCTTTGAATTAGGCTGCCGATATTTTTGGACAATATTTCGAGGAAGAACGGCTATTTTCTTTTGTTATTATGTTGTTTATTGTGGGCGTCATATTAATTAAATAGGCTTTTATATTTGGCTACCAAAAGTGATTGGAATTAAAGTTTATAATATAGCCTTTATAATCGCCAAAGGCAATAAATATAGCAGAGAGTACTAAGTTAACAACTGCCTGATGTAGGAGCTGTATTGTGTATAGTGCTCCATCAATTGGAAATCTGGAATGGACAATGTTCTGGAAGCAATATGTCACTTTTAAATCTCTTAACATGACTAACTACACAAACTATGTCTGAACTACTCTGACCACATGCATAGTTCAAGATTATTTACGGGACAATTGATGTTAGAAATGATCAGTACTTACCTATTCGATAACTACGTCAAAATCTTTCAAAAGCGAAACCAAGTTACTTGATGAAATTAAAAAATCGCTACTGTACAAAAATCCGAATTCAAAGGCACTTGGAAGTATGTTGAAATTAAAAAATCGCTACTGTACAAAAATCCGAATTCAAAGGCACTTGGAAGTATGTAAGTTAATAAGTGGCATAATATTAATAATTGAGTTAATCAAGCCGAGATACTCGTTAATGCCAGATTTAAATTAGTATTCAGTCGGCAGCGCGACGTTTTACAGCTTAAATTCGAAGACCTAGGGATAGACTAGTTTAGTTTATTAAGCTACTCATTCCGTAGTACATTGCTTTTGTATTGTCGGTTTGTTCGCTAGAAGGTTAGATTCTGACACTAAATACTTCATAGCATCAGCGTTTTCCACTAAATGACTACGATCGTTTATGCGTAGCCAATTTCTGACGTTTACCTAGCAATTTTAAGCGGTAGATTTCATTGGTGAAATTACTGCTTACCTAATTAACTAGCCTACTTAATGTTGACAATAACAATGTGCTATTTCCCACACAATAAAGCTGCTAAAATGCCAAACGGAATCAGTATGACAAACAAATATTTAAAAACGTCAATAAGCTTTACACTCAAATACATTTTAAGCTCTTAACTCGGAAAGCTACTGTGACTTAGGGGATTAACCTTAGTTATCGCGGATTTTGGTCCAGCACCTGCACCTGCCTACGCGTCAGATTAGCGCCAGGTGCAGCCTAATCTCTGGTACTTTAAACATGCTGACATGTGGATATCCTGGAACCTTTAAACAATTTGAGGACTCACTTCACGTGATAGTTTAGAAGATAGTTTATAGAATAATGGTATACTTACCATCAATCATCTTGCTTTTAATCATTTGCAAAATTTTGACCGCTCCGATTGAGGCATATGTGAACAATTTTCTTTAGGGCCGATTTTTCAATCCTCATATAAACAACCAGATAGACTTTATTCCATAGATAGCAAGATTCTCAGTTTTTCAATGGTAAGATAGTAGTTAACGGTCGAATAAAGTCTCTAACGGAGGAATAAAGTTATCTGCTTCTTTGAGAGCCAGTTAGGGTTTTATTCCTCCGTTATGTATGACGTTTTAGGTTATATTTGACTGTTTCATTCGTTTTGTGTTTATGGTGAAGTGACAAAAGTCCAGTAATTTGTTAAGATGGATGTGTTTGAAACAATTGACGATTTAGCAATCGAAGTAGAACATGAAATCCTTAATTAATTAAACCCACCTGAGAGAAAAAAAACGAGTTTTAAGAGAATAGCCTGATAATGTCAATACATGGGCCGACAATGAATTTTGGAGAAGATTTGAAAAAGATACCATAGCCTATTTACTTTTATTGATTGAGGAAAAAACTAAACAGGAAACAGAACGGTAAGTAATCTTTGACCGACTGTGACCTCTGAGTTTGTTTCGGCTTTTCTTCTCAGAGTAGTCAGATAGGAAATGCCGACCTCATCTAGTTTAAAAAAAAAATTGACGTGTTAAAGTGTTTGTATAAACCCACTTACAGAAATAAAAATCATTTATCATTTGTTAAAAATTATTTCTAGGGGTGGGGACCCATCTTTTTATCTACAATCATGAAATTAGCATAACTAGTAGCAGGAATAGTTGTGTGTGCCACCAATGTAAAAAATACTACTCACCCTGCGGTTCAATACATCTGGCGGCATTTTTTATGTAACAATTGGAGATTTACACGTTTTGTTGCTATTCTCGTCTTACACATTGAATACCGTATCTGAGCATCTCGCTTGCACATAGACAGTGTGAAGTTCGCTAGCATAGACCACAGATAATTCTCTAGTTAACATACGATTGAAAAATCAGAAATATTTATTCGCTTGGTAAACAGCCAGATAATCTTCTACTCTATAAACTCAAACTCAACTCAAACTCAAATCATTTATTTCAATTAAACCATTTACAGGCACTTTTGAATTGTCAAGGAGTCGGTCAGTCAGAAATATGAAGCTAGTTGCCCATTCCAAAGCGTAGTAGGTACCTATGGAGAAGAACGGGCAAGAAACTCCATGGACACTCTTTTAAATAATAATGTTTTTACATATATCTTAGTTACATCGATTAATGTTGTTCACTATAAGTGAGAACGATGTACAAAAAACCGTACACGTTAAAAGCGTCCAGAGTGCATCAAAACATAATTAAAAACAATCCAGCTAATAATTTATTAAAATAAGCCCTGGCAGCTAAGAGATGACCAGTCCCAACTGACGGCGCCCGTTCACGAACATGACGCATGGATCAGCACCATTCAGCTCAACCATTTTGAAGGGAGCTAAATGATCCGACACACGCGCCACCGTCAGCGAGACATTTGAGTGAGCATGACATACTATCAGCCGCCAAGGCACATTCAAGTCAATCTATGACATTACCCGGTAAATGGTAGCTCTATAGTACAAAGTACTCACATCTGTGCAATGCATCTATATAATAAAAAGGAGATTGAGTTTATATAATGCAAATAAATTCTTACTATCTTCAGCAGCTTCAACAGTGATTCGAATGTCAATTAATTAGTTGTGGTGTGGAGCAGGACCGGCATTAAGCCAGGCATTTTTATCAGTTGTGTAGTCCTCCAACCTATAATATGCCTGCCTGAATAGTGTGCGTTTGACAAAGGATTTGAATTTTGTCTCATTCAGTTGAAGTATGTGGGGAGGTATTTTATTATAACATTTTAGACAGTACCCCATGAAAGATGAGTCTACTTTAGCCAGTCTGAAACCTGGTTGAACTAATAGGTCCCGATTTCTAGTACTATAATTATGTCTTTCACCTCTTTTACTGTAAAGATGTAAATTTTTTCTTACGTACATGATGTTTTCATAGATGTATTGACAAGGTACAGTCATGATGTTAATATCCTTAAACAATTCCCTTAGAGAATCGCGCCTGCGGAGATTATATATGGCTCTGATGGCTCTTTTCTGCAGAATAAAAATAGACTCGATGTCTGCAGCCCGTCCCCAAAGCAAAATACCGTAAGACATGATACTATGAAAGTAACTAAAATAGACCAGCCTCGCGGTATCTACATCAGTAAATTGACGGATTTTTCTGACAGCGTAAGCTGCTGAACCCAGCCGTCCTGCTAGAGATGTTAAATGAGGACCCCATTGTAGCCTTGAGTCGAGCGTGATCCCCAAGAAAACCGTTTTATCGACGAATTCTAGCTTCTCTTGATTCAATACTATCTCACAATCACTACTCTTGACGTTTGGTAAAGAAAATCTTATACACTTAGTTTTATTTCCATTTAGTACTAAATTATTAGCCGTGAACCAATTTTGGACCAGCAGTAGGGCGTTATTTACGTCGTCAAAATTTGAAGCACGTCTATCTACCTTAAAAATTAAGGAAGTATCGTCAGCAAATAACACCATTTGTGGTTGATTTATTAATAAATGGAGTAGGTCATTAATATATACTAAAAAGAGGAAAGGACCCAATATCGAGCCTTGTGGAACACCCATTTTTACCTTTAAACCAAGTGAATTGACACCATTTATTTGAACTTGCTGTTGTCTATCATTTAAATAAGATTTTATTAAACTAAGCGCAAGTTTTCCAAGTCCGTAATGCTCAAGTTTCAAAAGCAGGGTTTCGTGATCGACGCAATCAAATGCCTTGGAGAGGTCACAAAAGATTCCTATGGCGTCTTGAGCATCTTCCCACGCGTTAAAAATATGTTTTAATAAGGTAACACCAGCGTCGGTCGTACAACGCCCTTTGGTGAAACCATACTGTTGCTCGTGAAGGATTTTATTAGTATTAAAATGATTGAGCATCTGACTAAGCATTATCTTTTCAAAAACCTTGCTGAAAACCGGCAACACGGACACAGGTCTATAATTATTAGTGTCTTTACTGTCCCCGGATTTGAAAAGTGGTATTACCTTACTGTATTTCATTAGATCCGGGAAGACTCCTTGATCCACACACAAATTAAATATTAAGGCTAAGTAAGGTGCTATAGTTTCAATTATGGAGGTACAGACTTTAATAGACATTCCCCAAAGATCTTCGGTCAATTTGATCTTGATTTGCTTAAAAGATTTTATTACTGTTAAGGGGTTAATATGCTTAAAGTTAAATTCAATCGGGCAGGCAGAAATATTCGCCCTCATTAAATCAAAAGCACGCGAGGGCGAAGAATTTAAGATTTCAGTGGTTTTTAGTGGGACACTGGTAAAGAAATTCACAAATTCCTGAGCAACTTTTTTGTTATCGCAAATGAGACCACGTGACGTCTCCAGTGTGTAATCAGAATTTTGCTTTTTGATCCTGTTCGTTTCATTATTGATAATTTTCCAAACCGTCTTTATTTTATTGTCTGCTGATTTTACCTTGTTGCTAATGTATAAGGCTTTAGCAGCCTTACAAGTGTTCTTAAAAATTTTTGAGTAAGAAGCAACATACTTATTAAAAGTTTCCGTGTTAATATAAGGCTTAAGGCCATACAGCTCGAAAAGTTTTTCCCTACTTTTCCTAAGTCCTTTAGTTGCCCAGTCACTAAATAAAAACTTAGGGCTGATACTTTTAGACTTCTTCTTAAAAATATTATTAAACTCGGTTTGAACTACCGAAAAGAATTCTTTATACAAACTATTAACATTATTCATTGTAAGGTCCTGATTACTTAACTTACAAATTAAAGTGCTTTTAAATTTATTTAAATTGACAAATGTTATTGGTCTGGATTGTATCTGCACTTTTTGTATCGCTATGTTGGACTCAAAAGTTACGGTTTGACCGCTGTGATCTGAAGGGAGATAATTAACGATAGCTTTATCTAAATAGTCGCAGCAACAAAATACATTATCAATACATGAAACAGAAGTTGTAGTTGTTCGGGTTGGTTCCAAAAACACATTTGACAAATTGAATGATTTAAACAAATTCAATAATCTACTGGTATTTGAATTATTTTCTAAAATATTAATGTTAAAGTCTCCACAGATAATAACTGATTTATTACCAGTTGCAAGTTTAGCCAAAACATCTTCCATTACTGACTCAAATATAGAGAAGTTTTGATAATTTGGGGGTCTGTAAACGCACACCATAACATGCTTATCCAGCTCAACACAAGACAGTTCAACGCTATGTTCAACCGATAGATCAACTATGTCTTTACGAGCTTTTGATTTTATACAACGTTTAATTAGGATTAGTGAACCACCACGCAGCATTGATTTTCGGTTAAAACAACTGGCCACATTATAATTCTCGTAATTAATTAACATTTCAGAATCTTTTAACCAATGCTCAGTTATGCAAATAATGTCAAACATTGTTTTTTCTAAAAACAATTCAATTTCCAATTGTTTGGAGTTAAATCCTTGAATATTTTGATGAAATAATTTCAAGGATTTCTGCTTAGCCCCTTTTCTACAGTTAACTATTGTAGTGCTAGAAAATACCTTTTTGTTTTTAAGTGGAACTGTAGTATTATTGGTACCTTCTGTTGTCTTACAAACTAGTTTAAATTATCTGAGCCATAACCGAAAATGAGATATAACCGAAAATGAAAGTTAACGCCCTCAAGAACTATTTAATTCAATTCCTCAAGACGTTGTCGCTCAGTCAATAACCTCAATAGGGAAATGGTTAGACAATAATAATCTTAAAATAAATACACATAAGACGAAACTATACTATGATGTTTAGCCAACGTGTGAATACCAATATGATACTCGTAGTATGTTATATCAATAAAATAATAACACAAGTAGATACATCTAACTTCCTAGGTTTAACGATTAACAAAAAAAATGACTGGAAAGCACACACGTAGGAGCTAGCTAACGGATTAGCAAATCAGCCTGTGCCCTATTTAAAGTGACCCTAGTGATTAACAACGATGCTTTAGTCACAGCATATCATGGTTTGGTGAGTTCGGTATTGAGGCATTTTCTGGGGTAACTCAACCAACAGATGATTAGTTTTTAAAGCACAAAAAAGGTGCATTAAGTTTATCTTCAGGCTCCACAGTTTAGATTCTGGTAAGCCATTGTTTATCAAATACAAATTATTGAGATTTCTTTGCTTATATATTTTTGAGGTTGCTGTATTTGTTAAGACAAATCCAGACTTGTTTACTAGAATATCATTTTATCACAAAGAACTCGATCACAGAACAATAACTTGTGCGTAAAAAGGTCTACAGCATAGAAGCGAAGCAAAAAAGTGTTTTTTTGAATGGCACTAATTATATTCAACGACTTAGCTATTTCAATTAAGGAATTGAACATACAGTTATTTAAGAAATGTCTTAAATCTTGAATAAAGCATATTACAGCATTTTGGAATTTTTGGCAGACAAAATGTAATTACTGTTTTTGACCTTAGTTGGTACTCATTGATCTGGTACCTATGTGATTAAATTCAAGTCCATTTAACATTGCATGTAACATTTTGTGTTATTTTAATTATTATATTACTTTTCTCCCTTTTTGTTAAAACATTATTTGAATATTGACGTAGTAAACTTTGTCATAAATTTTAGTATCAACGACATCCATGAATAATTGTTCGCCTTCTGGTATAACATAGCGTATAACAACTATTTATTGTACCTATGTTAACAAAGTATTAAATGAATTTTGAACAATTAATTAAATGCTTTCTCCTGCTAACATAAAAACGACTGCAAAAAAATAATCTAACATAAATTAATCGCTAAAACAACAAATTACCAAGTTTTGCTATGTCAGACTGTCATCTAGGTCCTGGTAACAAATGACTACGTATTTGTTGGAAGGCCACAGCCCCTCGGAGGCCTACGTCACAGCCCCACAATGTGTTGAATCACCCTACCCTTATTCGCCACTGTGACACTGGCCACTGACAAGCTTGATGGATAAAGGATTTTGTTTGCCTTAAATAAACGAGGCGAAAAAAGTAAATGGGAGCATTTTTTTGGAGCGGTAAGGATTATTTAAATCGAGAAGGGAAATTATTAAGGTAGGACTTTTTCGCTAAATTAAAAGTGGAAGGACTGATTAAGTGTAAAAAACCTAGCCATTGTAATTATGACTTGTTTAAATGAATCGTGCAATAAAACGCAGTATGTTCTAACAACTATTTAAAAATAAAAGCAAGAAATTTTGCAAAGTAACTCTTACATCCATTAAATATTTCGATATAAACTTTCAGACTGATTAAGAACACTTAACCATTCCCACATAAATGAATATAAAATTTACACAATGGTGGCCAACTTTGATACCTAACTGTGCAACTTCCAACAGAGTTTAGACTCTAAATTTATAACACTAGAGTTTGAATTCCTCTTGTAGTATAGTTCTGTATATCCTGGTTTACACTGCATTTTGCATTCATTTCCCCGGACGCGCTCCGTGGAACTAGGACGGTATGTACCAGCTCATAAATTACGAATTAGGGCCACAAGGTGCACTAATACATAAAAATAGCCCCTGGACGGCTATTTGTTTGCGAAGTTTAGCTGCACTGTTAACTAGAGGCCAGGCCATGCTTATTTCTGTGTTGTTGTTCAACTATATTGGCGCCGCAACCAAATCAAGAGACCATTATCTAAAATATTTTCTCAAAACAAAAATAAAGATTTCTATTGCGCTGCACTTTCTTCAAGAAAATATTCTTGCAGTAATTTTTCAGTAGTCAAAGAAAACTAGTTGTAAAGAAAATTGTTCTTGGTTCTACAACACGACGGTAACATAACTAACACCAATTACTTCTCTCTTAATGAAGTTTACACATTCTATTGTACTTTCATTTGCTTTTATTGAAAACCACAACATTCAGCAAATTATCCCGCCTTAAATGTAAATGTTGAATGTAAATACGTCACATTTATCATGTCTAAAGCCTAGGCTTGGCACTTGGCGAGCTGCCAGGATGTATAGCACCTTCCTTTCGGCAGTCGGTTAGGGCTGCAAGGCTTTAGAACGATATATTTGACTTAGGAACACTTAGGTCCGGTTTACTAAGTTTGGCTCCTGTTTTTATCATCTTGTTACTTTCTTAATGCTCAACGAGAATCGTATACGACCAAATTAGCCCTTACCTTATCTTATCTTAATAACAAAGATTTGTGTACTATATATTATGGTTATAATATGATAAGTTTTAGTGTTCCATTTCCTCTTTTGAATAGAAATATCTCGTATAAGCTTTGGAAATAACAGTACAGACAATATGTCCAGTTATATTCACCTCTTTTCTGACTTTTCCTGATATTGTGCTGACAACCCTGGTGTGTTGGTAACAATCGCGTTAGGCGACACTTCATGTTGAGTTTGAATCGTTTGTTATATAACGAGTTCTTCTTCCAATTGATCGGTTTTATATTTGAAGGTGACTTTAGCTGGTTATATGGGTGGACTATTGCCGATAAGATCATGTAATATTTTGATCACAATCTTCGGAATCTGTAACAGATTATAGATAGAAATTCGACCCGGATATAAGCTATATGTACTCTATGAGTTTAATGTAAGGTTCACACTTACTGAAAAGCTGAAAGTTCTTTCTTTGCATTGATGCTTCTGTAGTGCTATTCTGTAACCATCTCACCGTGAAAACTTAGGTGAAGTGAGTATGGAGTGAGCTGTCAGTGCCACTGATGCTAGGGATTGACCAAAACGGGATGACACTGACAGCTCACTCCACGCAAGTCTTCACAGATACATTTTTACAGAATTGACATGCTGTTGTCAACAATAGATCTTCTATTAGAAAGAGACCCAATCAATACATATTTTCATTAACTTCAAAGGACGAGCGCTTCTGAGTGGTACCTGAAGCTCCATACATCTAGATTACAACCTAAACCTATCTACGTATTGACTTCAAATTGCCAATTAGAGTTGACATCAACTTTTATTCACATTTCAACAAAAATAGAACGAACCATAAATCCTTCAATTGTAGAACATTACCAGGTCTGCCACTAACAGCTCCTGGTGTGCCAATCACTAAGCAGTTATATGGTCGGCGTGATTCCATTCACTCCCTAGGGTTCGTTCAATTCGCTCGCCAGTAATGGCGGCGAACGAATGAGCTATGTTCCACTCCATCCGTCGGGAGCAGTTGGGAAAGTAATTATTTATTCAGAGAGTATCCCAACACTTTTGCGCCTTTACGTAAAATGTTCCTGTTTATTATATTGGACAACTCACTTTTCCTGAATAGTCAACTCATATTCAATTTTGACACAGGTATGTGTCCTCTATTCTGCAACACATTGATTTGATTGATTGAATAAAAGATAAAGTTGTGTACTGAAGCTAATGGGGTCCTGAAAAGATAAATGGTAGATAATGTAATTGCTTTGGGTAAGAACCTCCATACTTTCTGAACGAAATAGTACGAGGTTAGACCATTTATCATTTGCTGTGGGTATTGATTATTGTTACAAATAGACTTACATGTGACCTAGATAGACATTCGGAATGAATTGCGGATCTCTACGACATAAATTATCTGAGGCCTTAGAATACCTATTGTAAATATTAGAATTGAGTCAAAGCTAATGAAAAAATATTATCGAGGAAAATTAATGTGTAAAATAAAAAAAACTTCAAAACTATATTTTTTGATATTCTATCGAGTACCAAACATTCAGCATCTTGTGTTACTATTTACTACATCCAAAGTAAGCGTTTGTGAGGCCACAAGGCGAGCTACTCGCCTCTGAACTGGCGCTGAAGTGGCCACAACGGTGTCGAGTGCGAGCAAGTACGAAGCGAGTGCTGTGTAATTGGAGCAAGTCAAGTCGGCACGCGAGTAAAGTCGCACACGCTAGTAACTTTATTTTATTTTTATGTTGGTAAGAAAACTGTCACTTGGACTGCGGTTATTTTTAGTTTCGTATGCTCGTGCGAATAGTAGTTTTTTACTTTTGTAGAATGAATGGCTTGACTACTAACGAAACTTTCTTGTAGAAATAACCATTAAAAATATAAACAAAGAAAAGGATAGGCAAGAAGTCGCATCGCGTCTCTTGATACCTCTCTGAGAAACTCACCATATAATAATTTTTGTTATTTACTCGTCAAGTTATGAGAAACTTACCATATCATCTTAGCCCTTTTAGTTACCCGTCAAGCTCTGACAAACCACCATATAATCTTAGTCCTTTTAGTTAGTAGCCCGTCAAGCTCTGACAAACTCACCATATAATCTTAGTCCTTTTAGTTAGTAACCCGTCGATTACTTTCTCAATATCCATTTTACCAAAACAATATAATTTATTTTCTATCTAAAGGTATGCAGGATGGCAGGGACATCGGAACCTGTTACCACGGCTTCAGTACATTATTTAAAAAAAAATGCCTAAAATGACAAAAAAACCTGCCAACTCTAGGGGGTCTAGAAAGATGTGCTGAATTCATTGCTTCAGTTGGCACGTCAATGTCCCTGCCACCTTGTATTTAAGGTTGATTTTCTTTCCAGCGTTTCAAATATGAGAATAATTCCACATGGAAACATGAAACGTATCTAACGTGGTTATGTGCGCCTATTCCCACTTGACATTTATATGACATCTGCGGTACGACTGTAAATTAGCTTTTAAATTAAAATTCAACGCTGCTGCGATGTCTCTGGCTTCTAAGCTTAACATTTTAACATTTACTTAGACATGTATGGTTTGTTAATAATCTTAATTATATTTTCAGTGTATTTTTTACCATCTTTGTGGTAGTCAGAGGTCCTACTCTTAAAACGCTAAATCGTTAAGTACCTACCAATAGTGATTCCTACTAAGTACAAAAAGTTTTATGAATTTGAATCTAAACCTAAATAAATATATTTCTGTTTGCAATTCACTATTTCTGCCTACCTCTACCTAAATAAATACATCTAACACAGAGGACAATGAGTAATATTCTATGGGCCCCGCACCGAAACATAAATTGACTGTAGCATTATGAACGATTACTGTCTTTTATTCCTTCATCCTCAATCCGCACTTACCCTCTTTCAAATCTGTCAGACAACTATCTATGTACAAGTTGAACAGCCACGGTGACGCTACACAACCCTGTCTAGCACGTCTCGAGATTCAGAACCAGTTCGTGTATGCCCCATTTATCCTAACACAAGCACTGGAATCCTTGTATAAAGATTTCAGTGCCCGTACCAAGCACCAGTTCACTCCGTACATGGATAGTATCGACTACATTTTTGTATTAATTATAAAAAAATAATCAGAAAAAGAACTTTTTATGCTTTTGTTTTAATGCAAATACATATAGAATATATGTGGGAGGTAGGGTAGAATAAGAGACATAAATAGGTTCGTTATTATATTCAGTAAGTGACACAACAAAACCTCATATCATAATAACCATAATAATAAAAAACATAATAGCACTTAAAATAGATACACATTAAAAAAACATCAGAAATACAACATTACAACAATATTTAAAGAAACATACCTGACAGTTCAGAGCACCGTTGTGCCGTGTCCACTATCGGACAGCGTCTGATCCGTCGAAAGTTTGTTTGTTTGTTTGGCATCTCGCAGGTCAACCTATGCGGTTGTCGTCTGCTTAAGCGGACTTGCCTGTGGATTCCCTAATAAATTAAGGCCTCCAGCCAGGACTTAAACTTATATACTAACTAAAACTAAGCGACAACGCTAAGGGCACCCCCTGTGGGGTACGAACCTCGGCTTAGGGCGTCGCTGGAAGAGGGCAGCAAATGACTAGCTGGATCAGGATTGGTATTAATTAGGGACGAATTTAAAGCTACAGGCTCAGCGGCGCGGGCTGGCTCGAGCAAGGGTCGGGAGGGGCGTCGATTTGGGCGTCGCGGCGGGCCTCGGCGGCGAGGGCGGTAGGACGGCGATCGGGTTTTGGGCTTATGTAGCGTGCTAGTGGCCTTACTACTCTCCTGGAGGAGGGTAGTGGCGTCGTCGGGGTCGATTAAAGTATGCCTTGGTCGGCGAATACTGCTAATGCGAGAGGGAGTGTAGCGGGCGGCCGCTGTAATCAGGGGGTTAGAATGTTTGATGCCGCAGTCGAAGAAACGCTTTGATAAGCGTTTCATGAACTGTTTTATGGTTGGCATTTTGAGGTCGACGTGAAGATCGATATTACGGACATAGAAGGGGGCACCCGTGACCCTTCTGAGGAAACGGTTTTGGAGGGTCTGCATCTTATGGAGATGACGTGGGTGAGCGTGCGCAAATACAACGCAGGCATAGGTCATGATGGGACGGATGACTGCGGTATAGATGCGGAGCTTGCATTTGAGGGACAGTTTACTACGGGCTGTCAGTACGAATTGCAGCCTACTAAGAGCGAAGGAGGCGCGCGCGCGAACCGCCTTAATATGAGCCTTAAAGGTAAGGTTCTCATCGAGGATCACGCCTAGGTATTTGGCTTGCTTCTCCCAAGGGATTGGCTTGCCGTACATAGTGATCGGGCTGGGAAGTGGGGGAGGGAGTCGACGACGTCTCGAGAAGAGAACCGCCTGACTCTTATCGGGGTTGACCTCGATTCTCCATTTCCGAAACCAAGCGCCTAAGACGTTTGCGGAGGTTTGGAGAGTACGAGCTATAGCGTTGGGACAGTGACCGGTATAGTAAACGGCAGTGTCGTCGGCGAAGAGAGCCAACTGAGCCTTTTTACTTTTTGGGATATCGCTAGTGAACAGCGTGAAGGCGAGAGGAGATAGTACGGAACCCTGAGGGACACCGGCGCGAATAGGATGAGGGGACGAGAGTGCTCCCTCGACGCGATAGCGAAAGGTCCGGTTCGACAAAAAGTCTCGTAAGATGAGCACGAGACGATCAGGCACTCCTAGTTGGTAGAGCTTGTATATCAAGCCGTTGTGCCAGACTTTGTCGAAGGCTTTCGCTATGTCGAAGAATAGCACACCCGTCGTCGCGTTACGCTGCAGACCAGCGCATAAGTGCTCTACGATACGGTGGACCTGTTGGGTGCCCGAGTGTTGGCTACGGAATCCAAACTGCTCGTTGGGTATGAGGCTCTTTGCTTCGGCGTAGTCTTTGAGACGCTTATAAATAAGCCTCTCGTAGATTTTGCCGAGGACATTGAGTAAGCTAATAGGGCGGGAGCTGGAGGGCTCAGACTTTGGCTTGCCTGGCTTTGGGATACCGATGACGGTGGCTTCTTTCCATGCTTGTGGGAAGATGTTGTTGCTCAAGGCGCCATTGAAGATGGCGGTCATAAGCAATATTAACGGGGCAGGAAGGAGTTTGTATACCTTATTGGTAATACCATCCGAACCGGGGGCCTTACGAGCGTGGAGCCCTTTAATGATGTCGTGCACTTCGTCTGGAGTGACGGGAGGCAGAGGATCATCAGGGTCTTCGACGGGAGGGAGGGAGGCTCTTCGTTCGACTTCAGCGTCGACCTTGTTCAGGTGAGCTTGGTCTACTGGTTGGGAGCTGGGAGAACATTGGGACTCTAGGCTGTCGGCAAGACATTCAGCCTTATCGGGACTGTCGAAAGCGACACTATTGTCGGGGCGGATGAGAGGAGGCATAGAGACCTCTTCTGAGGAACGCAATTTCCTCTGTAATTGCCAGAAGGCTTGATGAGTGGGCTCGAGTTCGCTGAGCATCTTGTTCCAGCCCTCAGAGCGAACCTCCCCTATGCGTTTCTTTACAGCACGCTGTAAATGGCGCATGTGGGCTTTGTTCGCGTCACAAGGGAAGGAGTCGTAGGCACGGATGGCCGCGTTCTTCTCGGTTATCAGGTCACGTACGTCAGCAGGTAGTTTCCAGCGATGGTCTTCCATCAACGGAACTTCCCGTGAACAATCCGTCAATACGGATTGTACGTGCTCTGTAAACGAGTCGATTGCGGCCGTCGTGTCGGCGACTGACACTAAGTGATCGGGGATGGTGTCTAAGTGAGGCGACGTGGTGGATTTCAGTCTTTCGCTTACTTTCCTCCAGTCGGTTATCGTCTGGGTCTGAGGGGGGCGGTTGGGGTCGATCGGGCCCGAGTAGGGTGCAAGATGCATGACTACAGGGCGGTGGTCAGAATTTAGCTCGTGGAACGTCTCAACCGATTGCAAACGGAGGTTCACATTCTTGAGCAGCGCTACATCGAGAACATCGGGAAGGTGATTAGGATTACCTGGGAAGTGAGTCGGGCTCATTGGAGCGATGACGTCAAAGTTAAGGGATTCGCCAAACTTGAAAACTAACCTACCTCTGGTTGAGGTTTTGCTACTATTCCACGCCGGGTGCTTGGCATTAAGATCCCCCGCCAAGATGACGGAGTCACTCATACCGAAGAGGGCAGTGAAGTCCTTTTGAAGCGAGATGGGATCCTCCGGACCATTGTCGGGTGGGATATAAGCAGAGATGATGGTGATCGGTTGGTGGCCGGTCATGCCGAGCCGACAGATAGAGGTCTCCAGATGGGAGAAGAGAGGAGGTGGGTCTATAGGGATACAATACAAAGATTTCCTAAAGTATATGAGTGTGCCACCCTTGTGACATCGAGACCTGTCATTGCGAACTAGTTTAAAGTTGGCAATATTCGGGTTTCGGTGATGTGGTTTTAAAAAGGTTTCCTGTATGAGGAGGATGTCAAGCTGATGGTCGCGGAGGAAAGTGGCGATCTCATCGCGTTGACCTGAAACGCCATTTGCGTTGAAAAAGCCTAATTTAAGGGATCGGGGTTTGTTACTATTTACTCTCGTATTATCCATTGAGAATTAATATTTGAGTGAGTGTAGGACTTGCGCGATCTCGGGATACGCGCTGAGGATTTCCATAAGGCGGAGTGCGTTGCCGTTTGCAGCAACGATTTCTTCCGCCATTTTGTCCGCGGCGGTGGTGAAGAGAGCCGCGTATGTACTAAGTATAATTTGGGCGCTGTTTCGGCCCTGGGTTCCCTGAGGTTTCGCTGGAGAGGCCGTAGGGGCCGCGGGGGCTACCAAAGGCGCTGGGATGGCGGAAGCCATCAGCGCTGGAAGTTGAGCGGGTTGCGCTGGTTGCGCGGGGATAGAGGGCACCGAGGCTGCGGGAGCCTTCAGGTGATTTAGGTTAGCCCAGGGAGACGGCCTCTGCGGACTGAGCCGCTCCGGCATCAGCGCGGAAGGAGGCTTTCCCCAGGGGCTTTCCCTCTGCTGGCGGTCGCTCGCGCGTTTCGCGAGTTTAGGAGAGGAGGACTTCGGGGCCTTAGGACAGCCCCGGTAATTTGCCGGGTGTCCCGATTGGCCGCAGAGTACACAGCTGGGAGGCTCTAAACATAATTCCCTATCTTTGGGGCGGGTACAGTCGGCGGTGCCATGCTCTCCTAGACACTTGACGCATCTAGGGGTGGCATAGCAGTTGGACTGCGAGTGACCATATAATTGGCAGCGATGACACTGGCCAATCAATTGAGCTCTGTAAGGCTTCTCGATGGAGATGCCTGAGAGCGAGCAGACCGACTTCACCTTGAAGATCGGGTGGTGCCCCTCTGTGGGGTCACATATGACCAGGACAATGTCATAGACAACGCCCTGTCTCGCTTTATGCAAGCGATGTACGGCGGAGACCGGAACGCCTTGTGCAACAAGGTCGCTTTTTATATCTTCGGTGTCGATTTCACGAGGTACGCGCCTAATGACGACGCGAGTGGGGGTTTCCTCCGGAAGGGAGTACGTGTGAAAGGAATAGTTCCTTTCACGCAGGGCACGGGAGAGATCCCTAAAGTCCGAAGACGTGGGGACGGTAACTTTGATCCCCTGAAGGGTGGATCGGGCATTCGTGTAGTTGATCTTGCGATCACCACACATTTTCGAGATTTCGGTCCATTTGGCCTTATCTTGAATGTAGATCGGGGGAGGGGGCTTTTGCTTCCTCGCGGTAGAAGCGGGTGGGCAAGACATAGGGCTGGCGGGGCGACTGGCCCGCGGACTAGGGGCGGAAGTCGAGCTGGACGATGTAGACGTGACCTGTTTCTTTGAGGCCGGACCGGCGGGGGCGGAGGATTTAGCCGCCTTCCTCTTGCCTCCTTTGACCACGACTTGGAAGTCGTCATCGCGCGAGGAGGAGGTGCGGGCTTCGTCCTCGGAGATTGGGACTGACGTGTCCATGCTCTCCGGGTGAGTCGTGTTTGCGGCGCGCAGCTGCGTTGTCTCTGAGACAATGGCGGCCGGAACAATAGAGGCCTCGCCAATGGCGGCAGGTACAAACGCGGGCGAGACAATAGGGGCCGGATTAGCGGCCGGAGTATTGTATGCCGGGACAAAGGCGGGTGTTACAATGGGGGCCGAATTAGTGGCCGGAACATTGTCTGCCTGAACAATAGCTGCCGGAACAATGGCTGGAATGCCTTGTTCGGCAACAGGTGGCGACATCGGGCTTTCGAGGGCGTCGCTGAAGTTCGCGATTGCGCCCTGGGACGGAGTGGGGGTGGAGCGATGACATAGCTTGTCGCCATATCTCGCTAGGAAATCGGGGTCCTTAAAAAGGACCTCTCTGAAGAACGCCAAAATATAGGCGTCCTCCATGGTCGGAGGAGAAGCTAGTTTAGGGAGGGAATGGTGGAAATTTATTCCCACGTAGACTAAATCCTATACCTATCTCCCCGGGTGGATGGGCCCGGGGATGTGTGACCCTCTCTGTCGGGTGTAGACAGAGAGGTGAGTACCTATTGGTGAGCCCTAAGCTTGTAACCCGTCGCCAGTCTTATTGTGCGAACGGGGCCCTGACCAGTCTAGCGCGAAGGGTGTAGACACACCCTAAAGACACTAGGTGAGTAGCTGAAAAGCAAAACTGTCACCAGAGCCGACTAGGAGATCCCCCAAGGCCGGTTATCTGGGACCCGTCCAACTAACTGCCTCGCCCTGAAGGGGTTCGGCGGGTGTGAATTGGGTCAACACCCCACTCGGCTTCGTTGACACCGTAAGGTTTCAACCGAGGACCACGAAACTGTGGTTTTACCCAGAAGGGGCCTAGTGAAGCTACTCACGAATGACTGATACAGAAAAGAGATTGCCTTGAAAAAGGCACTTTTTGATTGGTTAAAATCAAATCAATTTCTTGATTTGATTTTAAATCGGAGTAGTCGGGGCGACTACGATGACGTCACGTGGTCGCGACGAGTAGAAACAGGAAACACAACACTGGAGCGGGAGAGCGCACAAACACGTCCGTCCGCGGCGAGAGTCGAGCGTCGAGTCCGGATCCGTCGAAAGACTGTGCGCTCGTTTTTAAAGCAAGAACCGCCCGTATAGTGGGGGAACAAGTAGTCAGTTGCAATACTTTCATATAACGGAAGTTGATAAAAATATTATTAAACAATTCTTAAAATTCACTAAATAAATTATCTCTCACACGGCCATACTGACGAGCAGTCTTTATGGCTCGCGAATGATAACCATTTTCACTTTGAAATAATAATTTTAGACAATTAGTGAAATCACACAATTAAAAAATTATCAACAAGTTACTAACGGTCAAATCACATAACCGAATCAACAATTTTTTTTTTATGACTTTAATTACATGGCCAAATCACATGACCACTAAAGCCAAATCACATGGCATCATGATTCTGTACTGCCAAATCTCATGGCCATTGTCAAATCTCATGACAACCAAGTACACACCAAATCACATGGCATCATGATTC
The DNA here is from genome assembly GCA_963555695.1 of Dasypolia templi. Classification (NCBI taxonomy): domain Eukaryota; kingdom Metazoa; phylum Arthropoda; class Insecta; order Lepidoptera; family Noctuidae; genus Dasypolia; species Dasypolia templi. The sequence goes on from OY743157.1 coordinate 22,835,404, forward strand.
TATCTGCCAAATCACATGGCTTTTGTCAAATCTCATGACAATCGATAGATGCCAAATCACGTGGCTTTTGTCAAATCTCATGACAATCGATAGATGCCAAATCACATGGCAGAGGTGAGATTGTCAAGCATTACCATAATCGTTGGCCAGACGCTTATAGATATGCCGGACAATCCTCACAATTGCGTATAACACAATATAATAAGCAAAAGTTACAGTTTTTACTAAATTAATTATCTCTGTGACATTAATCAGAAATATCTAAAGAGTCTGTCAACTCACATCCCATGTCAGGGGTGACAATTCGCAAATTGTCATGAGAGACGTACAACTCATTACCAGTTTTATTAACTCGAACTGTATATCTATCGTTATCGTTAACTTGAGTAATGACGCAAAATAAAATGATGCAAATTTAAATTTGCTGTCAAGTTTATTAATTACTCGCGGATTTTGCTTAACTAGGACTATGTCACCGACTTTGAAAGGTATAATTTTTGCTTTAGTTTTATCAAAATCCGCTTTTCGAAATTGAGCTACCTCGTCCGTTCTGAGTTTTGATTCTTGACGGCACATATCGAGGTCCATACGTTCAACATCATGTAGTAAAGCTGATATAGCAGGAGGTGACACATCACAGCCCATCAGAAGTTGGAAAGGAGTTTGACCAGTGCTTTTACTAAAGGTGCTATTGATAGCAAATTGTACTTCACCAACAGCATCCCTCCAACTTTTTTTGGTTGTGTTTTCAACAATAGTGAAACAGTTTGTCAGAACTTTCATGATCCGCTCGACCTGACCATTTGCACGACTTACACCACTAGCAATAAAATGCAATTCTATAGACCAATTCTCACAGAAACTAGTAAATTCTTTGCCGGTATAGGACGCAGCCTGATCACAAATAATACGTTTAGGGGTTCCAAAAGTATAAATTAATTGTTTCAAGGCATTTACTGTTGCTACTGCAGTTAAATTAGTTACAGGTTTCAAGTAGCAGAATTTTGTGAATGCATCTATAAAGACAACTGCGTATTGTTTGGTAGCTTTATTGCCACTCAGTTTGCCCGTTGTGTCCATATGGATGGGATGAAAAGGAGTAGGGGGCTTATCTATAGGATGTAATGAAATCTGTCGTGAACCAGATTGACTTTTATTTATTTTGCAAGTCAGACAACTGTCAACATATTTACGAGTATACTTAGACATATTTGGAAACCAAAATTGTTCTCTTATTTTATCGAGGGTTTTTTCCCAACCAAAGTGTTTAAGAGCATCGTGATAAATTTGTATAATATGCCATCTATAACTTTTTGGAATATAGAGACGTTATGTTATGTTATGTTAGAGGGTATGGTTTCCGCACTTAGTCCTACATGTGGACCATTGTACGTGGATATAGAGACGTTTCTTATTAATAGAAATAATACGATACAATAATCCATTTTTAATTTCATAAGTTGATGCTATATTTTTGTCGATACTTCCTTGTTTAATTGATTCTATTATATTTTTGGTTTCTAAATCATTGTTTTGTTCTACCTCTAACCATTCACTATAATTTTGAATATTATTTATGTTGACAGTTGTTGGATTGCGACTCAGGTAATCAACATGTGGAATACGTTCTCCCTTTCGATACTCGTTACTAAAATCAAAACAATGTAGGTAGGCCCACCACCTATGAACCCTAGGAAGTAATTCTTTTTTATTACGCGAGGCTTTTAACGAGTTACAATCAGTAACGACTTTAAATGGCCTGCCAAGTAAATAATGACGAAAATGCTTAATAGATCTTACCACTGCCAGAGTCTCCAACTCATAAGAGTGGTAACGACTTTCGGTGTCAGTGGTGCGCATGCTAAAATACTCTACTACTTTAAACTGATCATGTTTTTGAAAAAGAATTCCTGCTAGACCTACGGAACTGGCATCCGTGTGAAGTTCAACAGGCTTAGCAGGATCGAACAAAGTTAGAACTGGTTCAGAGGCAAGGTACTCAAGGATTTTATCTCTAGCAGTTTCCTGCTCCGATGTCCAGTGCCATTTAGTATTATTACGTGTAAGATTATACAAGGGAATCATGATAAGGGAAAAATTAGGAATAAACTTTCGGAAGTAACTTGCTAGTCCACAAAACTGTCTCACTTGTTTTACAGTTGTAGGAATAGGAGCATTTAAAAGAGCGGAAACTTTGCCCTGACTTGGTTTTACTTGGCCGTTGGAAACCACTCTTCCTAAGTATTCGATCTCAGTTTTTAAGAACTTACATTTTTTTACATTGACAGAAAACCCTGTTTTCTGCAAAGCTTCAAGAACTAACTTTAAACGATCTATACCTTGATCAGCCGTTCCCGAGTATATTACAACATCATCAATGTAAATCAGCACGAATTCATCTACGAACGGCTTGAGGGCTGTGTTGATGGCTCTTTGAAACACAGAAGGTGCATTACATAATCCAAATGGCATTCGTAGGTACTCATATTGCCCATCAGGAGTGACAAAGGCAGTTTTTGCGATGGAATTATTTGCTATGGGAATTTGGTGGAAACCAGCAGTCATATCTAAAATTGTAAAATATTTAGCCCGGGATAATTTACTAATATGGTCATCAATAATGGGTAGCGGAAATGATCACGAACGGTGTTGCTATTTAGTTCTCTGTAGTCAACACACATTCGGTCACTACCATCCTTTTTTCGAACAAGTAATATTGGGCTTGCGAATGGGGAATTGCTATCAGGAATTATATTGTTGTCCTTTAAATCTTTAATAATGGTTTTAACTTGTTCACGCTCAGTAGGAGCTAATCGATAAGGTCGTCGTTGAACTATTTTATCCGGGTTTTTAATCGGATATTTAATTCGCCAGTAGTTACTTGAGAAACCGTATTACCGGACGTAAACATTTTAGAATGTGATCTTAATAAGTTGGATAGCAGTATCTTATGCTCAGGAATTATTTCAGGATTGATATCAACTTCATCAAAATCAATATATTTTTTAGAACAGTTTACACTGTAAGAGTTGCGTTGGACTTTAGCAGAATTCTTTGAGAAAGTCACCTGAATTCCAGGTATTTCAAATAAGTTTTGACCAATTAAAACGTCATACTGAATGTACATATCAGGGACCAGAATAAAATCCAAATCAACGTTTATGCCATCAACACAAACCATACACAGCTTTTTACGCGATGAACTGAAAGCATTATCTCCAACACCTCTCAGGAAACTAGTTTCATAAGTTATTTTTCCTCTAATTGAATCACCAATACCTTCGCGCATTAGAGAGCATTGCGCACCACTGTCTATCAGGCAGGAATAATCGCGACCATCAATTTGAATAGTATGTAATTTTTTGTTACTTAAAACCAAGCTATTCACCTGAGAAACCTTCTCATCTTTAGCTTTCTTATTTAAGCGGTGAAAACAGTTCTCCATGGAATGCCCCTTTTTATTACAAAAAGTGCACAATGTTACATAGGGTTTTGTACTAGATTCTCCTGGTTTTGTATTGTTAGAATTACTTGTAGAAGCTGAATCTTTACTAGAGCCGCGATTAGTACCAGAACGACAGTCTCTTTGAATATGACCTATTTTGTGGCATTTATGACAGCGTCTAGACGAAGTATCAGGAGTAGGTACGTTTTTAGAACGCTTAGATGGGATATTGTGACCAGACTCTTTGACAGGCCTTTTTCGTTTATACGAATTTAGACTCTGAATTAACTGTGGCAAATTTTTCGGTGTAAGTCGTAGCAAATCAGAACGAATACGAAAATCCGACACACCTGAAATCACTGCTTCGACGAGGCGTTGTTCAGTCACCTCCACACCAATCGCCTTCTTTGCCAATTCCCATTTTCGAGTTGCATATTCGGCAAGACTTCCGGCCTGCTCACTGGTGTAGTCCATAAACAGCGTTAGGTCATCGTAGTAACGAGCTTCGTCTGCAAAAGTTTCAATAAGACCGGTTTTGAGATCTGGCCAGCTAATAAGACTAGAATAATTGCGACGCGCCCATTCAGCGGCACGCCCGCGTAAGTTCTTCCTAGATAAGTTCAGAATTTCTCTGTCAGTCAGTTCATACTCAATTTTAAGTTCTTCGACGTTTTGGCACCAAACTTGTATAGTATCAGTACGATCGTCAGGGTCAAAGATTGGCACATAGATATGTTCAAGACTACGCATCCGTGGGATAGGTCGCACATTTGGTGGATTAAATGCTTTTGCAGTAGTTTGAATTAATTGTGACATCATTTCTTGCATTATATTTTGCATAACATTTATAGGTACAAATTCTACTGCCCTTGAATCACTTCTGCTATTTGTTGCCATTGAACCGCCGAGAGGTGCATCGCCACCGCCAGGGGATGCCATAGTCCTATTGGCTGAACTAGGAGCTGCGTAATCCGCTCTCCTTTGTCCCAAGATTGGCGACTGACGAACAGGTGGTTGAAGTTCTTGACACCCTTGCGTTGTTTCTGCATCATACTGCAGGGCCTCGGTTTCGACTACCGCAGATTTATTTCTCTTCATTTTCCTGAAATCAAACATTTGTAGGCGTAGTTTTTTGTTATCAATCCCACTTCTGATGTGGGAGGTAGGGTAGAATAAGAGACATAAATAGGTTCGTTATTATATTCAGTAAGTGACACAACAAAACCTCATATCATAATAACCATAATAATAAAAAACATAATAGAACTTAAAATAGATACACATTAAAAAAACATCAGAAATACAACATTACAACAATATTTAAAGAAACATACCTGACAGTTCAGAGCACCGTTGTGCCGTGTCCACTATCGGACAGCGTCTGATCCGTCGAAAGACTGTGCGCTCGTTTTTAATTGTTTGTTTGTTTGTTTGGCATCTCGCAGGTCAACCTATGCGGTTGTCGTCTGCTTAAGCGGACTTGCCTGTGGATTCCCTAATAAATTAAGGCCTCCAGCCAGGACTTAAACTTATATACTAACTAAAACTAAGCGACAACGCTAAGGGCACCCCCTGTGGGGTACGAACCTCGGCTTAGGGCGTCGCTGGAAGAGGGCAGCAAATGACTAGCTGGATCAGGATTGGTATTAATTAGGGACGAATTTAAAGCTACAGGCTTAGCGGCGCGGGCTGGCTCGAGCAAGGGTCGGGAGGGGCGTCGATTTGGGCGTCGCGGCGGGCTTCGGCGGCGAGGGCGGTAGGACGGCGATCGGGTTTTGGGCTTATGTAGCGTGCTAGTGGCCTTACTACTCTCCTGGAGGAGGGTAGTGGCGTTGTCGGGGTCGATTAAAGTATGCCTTGGTCGGCGAATACTGCTAATGCGAGAGGGAGTGTAGCGGGCGGCCGCTGTAATCAGGGGGTTAGAATGTTTGATGCCGCAGTCGAAGAAACGCTTTGATAAGCGTTTCATGAACTGTTTTATGGTTGGCATTTTGAGGTCGACGTGAAGATCGATATTACGGACATAGAAGGGGGCACCCGTGACCCTTCTGAGGAAACGGTTTTGGAGGGTCTGCATCTTATGGAGATGACGTGGGTGAGCGTGCGCAAATACAACGCAGGCATAGGTCATGATGGGACGGATGACTGCGGTATAGATGCGGAGCTTGCATTTGAAGGACAGTTCACTACGGGCTGTCAGTACGAATTGCAGCCTGCTAAGAGCGAAGGAGGCGCGCGGGCGCGAACCGCCTTAATATGAGCCTTAAAGGTAAGGTTCTCATCGAGGATCACGCCTAGGTATTTGGCTTGCTTCTCCCAAGGGATTGGCTTGCCGTACATAGTGATCGGGCTGGGAAGTGGGGGAGGGAGTCGACGACGTCTCGAGAAGAGAACCGCCTGACTCTTATCGGGGTTGACCTCGATTCTCCATTTCCGGAACCAAGCGCCTAAGACGTTTGCGGAGGTTTGGAGAGTACGAGCTATAGCGTTGGGACAGTGACCGGTATAGTAAACGGCAGTGTCGTCGGCGAAGAGAGCCAACTGAGCCTTTTTACTTTTTGGGATATCGCTAGTGAACAGCGTGAAGGCGAGAGGAGATAGTACGGAACCCTGAGGGACACCGGCGCGAATAGGATGAGGGGACGAGAGTGCTCCCTCGACGCGATAGCGGAAGGTCCGGTTCGACAAGAAGTCTCGTAAGATGAGCACGAGACGATCTGGCACTCCTAGTTGGTAGAGCTTGTATATCAAGCCATTGTGCCAGACTTTGTCGAAGGCTTTCGCTATGTCGAAGAATAGCACACCCGTCGTCGCGTTACGCTGCAGACCTGCGCATAAGTGCTCTACGATACGGTGGACCTGTGCTCGTTTTTAAAGCAAGAACCGCCCGTATAGTGGGGGAACAAGTAGTCAGTTGCAATACTTTCATATAACGGAAGTTGATAAAAATATTATTAAACAATTCTTAAAATTCACTAAATAAATTATCTCTCACATATATTTATTCTATTCTATTTATTTCATCAACTTAACTTCTTTACATTCCTTTTTTTTCGAGTGAATTCAGACATGCTGTCTAAGGATTAAATAAACTACTCGATGAGAGTAACTAATACCGACATAGTTTTTAATTCTACAATTAACTTTGTGTCTTGCTTTTAATAAGTAAAATTAATTAAAGCTTAGTCGATTGTTTGACTGACTCTGACAATTATTATTCTACGATTCGGATTAGGAAAGTTATATTAACGAAAGCCCCGAGTAATTACTATAATTGCAGATTCAAGTTCTCATCAATATCTAAAGCCTGACTTAATTTTACGACTATAACTATACTAATATAACCTTATTCATTCTCATAATGGGGATGATGACAATTTTTTTTTATCTCCAAAAAATGTTTATTTTCAAATAGTGCAAATAGTATTTCCAAAAGTGTAAAACCATAAAAAACTGCCAAGTTATAAACGTTTTAAAGTAAGTGTTAGACTAGGACTATCGTAGAAGTGACGTCACGACTACGTAACTTCATACTAGCGCCGTACATTGTCCGTACCGCGCGACAAGGACAGGAATAATCCCCCCCAAAAACGTTAAAAGCGTGTTCTTCATTTTTACATCGATTTAACAGATTTTTTGTTTATCTCATTTTTACTACGCCTTTTTTGAAATTACATTACTTTTAAGAACATTTTTAATAGTAGTCATAATCCCAATTAGTTTAACTATAGGACTTTAATTGTTTTTCAGAAGAAAATCTCAGATTTGCGACTTAAAGGGACGTTTTAATCGCTGTAATAACGGGTACCTGTCGTTACACAGCTTTCCCGATATTGTGATTCGCTCGCACGATTCAATGCGTAGCAAATTGACTTATCAGCGCCGCCAAATCGCTAATTAATGTGTATTCAATGTTATTATAAACGTCTACGTATGGGCATTACAGGGTTAATGATACGATTAGCGCCACACAATCAGTCTTTCTCGTGCCTGCGTAAACACATTGTAAAGTTGCTGATGTGAAAACTAGAAGTCTGGGGATTTTCCATTCAAATGCCTTTTTTTGCAATTATCATTAGCCTTAAATCCGCCTTTGTATCTCTTATGTGCATAAAGTCTAATATATAAATCGGTTTCATACCGAAACAGACTACTTACAGAATTAGTTCTGTAATTACAATTCCTAATTCCTACATTAATTAGACATGAACTTACTAATGTAACTTCAACTTTAATGTCTGTGAAGCCGAGCCCGCTCGCTCAATCGCGCGCAACATTTCTCATTTAAACTTTTTAGTGATGTTTGATCTGAACTACAATAAACCTGTTTAATAAAAGTTTTGTATGTGATGTGTGCGGGACACAATGGGTACTCTTCAATGAAAGGTCAAATTGATTAACTTTGGTAAAACATACTTTTGTTTGCACGTAGTACAAACATAAAATTTCTTAAATATATTGGAACGACGCTAACGCACGACCGTCCAGAGGCTCTCAAGAGAAAGTAATTTGGGCAGGCAGAAGCGAATGATGAAGGCGACATGGAGGCGCACACAGCCAAGATGCGAAGCGCGACATTTAAGTTCGGTACCGGCCGTGGTGCATAGATGGCGCTAGCAGTCGCTTCTAAACAATAAAGGAACGTAAATTCAGCCATACATCATCTTGTGCCATTGTGTGAATGCCCGGACTACGATCGGCGATATAACCCCGTTGTCTGGGTTTCTTCTCTGCTTCAGAGGCTCCGATTTGAAAGTAACTCTTGATCAAATGTAAGAACTGATAATAGATCTCTGTATTAACTTTGTGGGACTAGGATAGGTTTACCTAGTATTCATCTAAAGAAGCTTAAAACGTAGATATCTTAGCTACATTTTAAATTAAACATCAACGCTAGCAAAAAAGCTTTTCGTACTAAAACGAAACCCCCACTTCGAGTTCACCTTGCAAGGTAATCTATGCCAAGTACCTATCTATCAGCGACCTACTATGAAAGTGACACCAGATTCGTGTGAATAGGTTTACGGTTCACTAGCCACCCTCAGAACACGCCTGAAGGGACTCGTCTCACCTTTGCAAACCTATAATCGCACCCAGGGCCACGCCATATACTTAGGTATAATAAAAATTTGAAGTTTGTAGCCCTCAAAATTGCGGAATCGTGAAAATTTGAAAAGTTTCACCTTTATAGGTGAATTGTAGGCGTTTAAAGATAATATGCAAAAAAACGTAGTTTAACTTTTTTTTATTATTAAATAGTATATTCTAATTTAAGTAAAATATTAATATTATTTTCAAAAGGCTTGTATGCCCAACAAAATTAAACGCAGGTGTCTCAAATCCAGCGGGCGACGTTTACAAATGAAGGTTAATAGCTTACGAGAAAAAGAACGTCTACGACTTTGTCCACGTAGAATGAGGATCAATTTTCTTCTTTATATAGGAAGATTTTGTTCGTTTTACTAGGATTGGAAAAAACTGTATGGCAATAACGAGAAATTTTATCTAAGAGAACCTAACTACTAGCAATGCTTAGGATTTATCATTTTTCCAACTGAACCAGTATATAATAGTAGTGTATAATAGATTAGATTAGATTTACCACACAGCTATGCAGATTTGTGCCATGGATATGATCTAACACCTTTTTCTTGACATACATGGCTCATAGTTATTGTTTCTTTTAGTCTAAACATGTATTTTCGTTTTCAACAGACGTAATTGTCTGGTCTCCCAGCCGCCGCGTTATCAATCCTGAGCGAGGGAAGCTGTGTGCGCCGACGCTGTGGACAAAAAGCGCGCAAAATATATGGACTGCGCCCGCGCACTCTGTACTCACATTCACCAAAAGTACGTATATTCTTTTAATTTTGATTCAATATTTCTAAAAGATGATGGATATACATATGTATGTCGCAGATGAATTGTCGAATCCGCTGTTTTACATAACGGCTAGCTGTTTTACAAAACGATAAAGAAGGAAGAGTATCCTAAATGACGACAATGGACCACTGGTAAACACTAAAATACAGTCGAAAGAAATGCGATTTTATGGTGTTAGTCGCCATCGTTATTTATTCCTTTGACTCTTTCTGGCAGTCTTTAACCACAGTTTGTTAAGAAAGTACCGGGAAAAGATGAATAATACACAAAATTATGCTCCTTCAGAAACGATACACCTACGCCAACGAATAATCCAATCATCAAAACATTTTAAACGCTTTTTCCGGAATTGAGTTCAGTTCTCGCCGCGAATTCTCCTTTATGTCTTCTACCGAATGAAAACGGATAGTTTGAGTTTAGAAAGAAGTCGGTTGGAGACATATCTGGTAAATAAGGTGCTTATCAAAGAATTTTCTTTTCATCGAATGCCAACAAATCTAGCCCTTTTCATCGAATGACCTCTCGTAAACGCCGCATAACGCTCAAATAAAATTCTTTATTTGCCGTTTGACATTCCGGCAAGAATTCCGAGTGCACAACACCGCGATAGACAAAGAAAACAGTCAACGACTTTGACTTTTGATCGACTTTGGCGTTGTTTTTTTTTGTTTCGGTTCAGTTGGAAGGCGCCATTCCGAAGCTTGTTGACTAGATTGCATGTAAAACTCGTAAACCCACGTCTCATCACCAGTAAAATTCCTTTCATGAATGTTGGGTCAGAATTGACTCGTTCTAGCATTTTTTTTTTTTTAATGGCATCTCGCAGGTCAACCTATGAGGTTGTCGTCTGCTTAGACGGACTTGCCTGTGGTTGCCCTAATAAATTAAGGCCTCCAGCCAGGACTTAAACTTATGTACTAACTTAAAAACTAAGCGACAACGCTAAGGGCACCCCCTTCGGGGTACGAACCTCGGCTTAGGGCGTCGCTGGGAGAGGGCAGCAAGGGACTAGCTGGATCAGGATTTGAGTGATTTAGGGACGAATTTAAATCTACAGGCTCAGCGGCGCGGGCTGGCTCGAGCAAGGGTCGGGAGGGTCGTGGATTTGGGCGTCGCGGCGGGCCTCGGCGGCGAGGACGGTAGGACGGCGATCGGGTTTTGGGCTTGTGTAGTGTGCTGGTGGCCTTACTACTCTCCTGGAGGAGGGTAGTGGCGTCGTCGGGGGCGATTAAAGTATGCCTTGGTCGGCGAATACTGCTAATGCGGGAGGGAGTGTAGCGGGCGGCCGCTGAGATCAAGGGGTTGGAGTGTTTTATGCCACAGTCAAAGAAGCGCTTCGATAAGCGTTTCATGAACTGGTTTATGGTAGGCATTTTAAGATCGATGTGGAGATTTATATTACGGACATAGAAGGGGGCACCCGTGACCTTTCTGAGGAAACGATTCTGGAGGGTCTGCATCTTATGGAGATGACGTGAGTGAGCGTGCGCAAATACAACGCAAGCATAGGTCATGATGGGACGGATGACTGCGGTGTAGATGCGCAGTTTGCATTTAAGTGACAGTTTACTACGGGCTGTCAGTACAAAGTGGAGCCTGCTAAGAGCGAAGGAGGCGCGCGCGCGAACCGCCTTAATATGAGCCTTAAAGGTAAGGTTTTCATCGAGGATCACGCCTAGGTATTTGGCTTGCTTCTCCCAGGGGATCGGCTTACCGTGCATAGTGATCGGGCTGGGAAGTGGGGGAGGGAGTCGACGACGTCTCGAGAAGAGAACCGCCTGACTCTTATCGGGGTTGACCTCGATTCTCCATTTCCGGAACCAAGCGCCTAAGACGTTTGCGGAGGTTTGGAGAGTACGAGCTATAGCATTGGGACAATTACCGGTATAGTAAACGGCAGTGTCGTCGGCGAAGAGAGCCAACTGAGCCTTTTTACTCTGTGGGATATCGCTGGTGAACAGCGTGAAAACTAGAGGAGATATGACGGAACCCTGAGGGACACCGGCGCGAATAGGGTGAGGGGACGAGAGTGCACCCTCGATGCGATAGCGGAAGGTGCGATTCGACAAAAAGTCTCGTAAGATGAGCACGAGACGATCTGGCACTCCTATTTGGTAAAGCTTGTATAACAAGCCGTTGTGCCAGACTTTGTCGAAGGCTTTCGCTATGTCGAAGAATAACACACCCGTCGTCGCGTTACGCTGCATACCGGCGCACAAGTGCTCTACGATACGGTGGACCTGGTGGATACTCGAGTGTTGTGGACGGAAACCAAACTGCTCGTTGGGAATGAGGCTCTTTGCTTCGGCGTAGTCTTTGAGACGCTTATAAATAAGCCTCTCGTAGATTTTGCCGAGAACGTTGAGTAAGCTAATGGGACGGTAGCTGGAGGGCTCAGACTTTGGCTTGTCTGGCTTTGGGATACCGATGACTGTTGCTTCTTTCCACGCTTGTGGGAAGATGTTGTTGCTCAAGGCGCCATTGAAGATGGCGGTCATGAGCATTATTAGAGGGGCAGGTAGGAGTCTGTATACCTTGTTGGTAATACCGTCCGAACCGGGGGCTTTACGAGCTTGGAGCCCTTTTATGATGTCGTGCACTTCATCTGGAGTGACGGGAGGCAGAGGATCATCAGGGTCTTCAACGGTTGGAAGGGAGGCTCTCCGTTCGACTTCAGCGTCGACCTTGTTCAGGTGAGCTTGGTCTACTGGTTGTGAGCTGGGAGAACACTGGGACTCTAGGCTGTCAGCAAGGCATTCGGCCTTGTCGGTGCTGTCGAACGCGACGCTCTTGTCGGGGCGAATAAGGGGAGACATAGAGACCTCCTCGGAGGAGCGTAATTTCCTCTGAAGGTGCCAGAAGGCTTGGTGAGTGGGCTCGAGTTCACTGAGCATCTTGTTCCAACCCTCTGAGCGAACCTCCCCTATGCGTTTCTTTACAGCACGCTGTAAATGGCGCATGTGGGCTTTGTTCGCGTCACAAGGGAAGGAGTCGTAGGCACGAATAGCCGCATTCTTCTCGGTTATCAAGTCACGTACGTCAGAAGGTAGTTTCCAGCGATGGTCTTCCATCACCGGAACTTCCCGTGAACAATCCGTCAAAACGGATTGAACGTGCTCAGTAAACGAGTCGATTGCGGCCGTCGTGTCGGCGACTGACACTATGTGATCGGGGATGGTGTCCAATTGAAGCGACGTGGTGGATTTCAGTGTTTCACTTACTTTTCTCCAGTCGGTTATCATCTGGGTCTGAGGGGGGCGGTTGGGATCGCTTGGGCCAGAGTAGGGGGCAAGATGCATAACTACTGGGCGGTGGTCAGAGTTAAGCTCGCGGAACGTCTCTATCGATTACAAACGGAGGTTCACATTCTTGAGCAGCGCTACATCGAGTAAATCTGGAAGATGGTTAGGATTTCCTGGGAAATGAGTCGGACTCATTGGAGCGATGACTTCAAAGTTAAGGGATTCGCCTAACTTGGAAATGATCCGACCTCTGGTAGAAGTCGTGCTACTATTCCACGCCGGGTGTCACTCATACCGAAGAGGGCGGTGAAGTCCTTTTGGAGAGAGATGGGATCCTCCGGACCATTGTCTGGTGGAATATAAGCAGAGATGATGGTGATCGGTTGATGACCAGTCATGCCGAGCCGACAGATAGAGGTCTCCAGATGGGAGAAGAGAGAAGGTGGGTCGAATGGGATGCAATACAAAGATTTCCTAAAGTATATTAGTGTGCCACCCTTGTGGCATCGAGACCTGTCATTGCGAACTAGTTTATAGTTGGCAATATTCGGGTTTCGGTGATGCGGTTTTAAAAAGGTTTCCTGTATGAGGAGGATGTCAAGCTGATGGTCGCGGAGGAAAGCGGCGATCTCATCGCGTTGACCTGAAACGCCATTTGCGTTGAAGAAGCCTAATTTAAGGGATCGGGGTTTGTTACTGTTTACTCTCGTATTATCCATTGAGAATTAATATTTGAGTGAGTGTAGAACTTGCGCGATCTCGGGATACGCGCTGAGGATTTCCACAAGGCGGAGTGCATTGCCGTTTGCAGCAACGATTTCTTCCGCCATTTTGTCCGCGGCGGTGGTGAAGAGAGCCGCGTATGTACTTAGTATAATTTGGGCGCTGTTTCGGCCCTGGGTTTCCTGAGGTTTCGCTGGAGAGGCCGTAGGGGCCGCGGGGACTACCAAAGGCGCTGGGATGGCGGAAGCCATCAGCGCTGGAAGTTGAGCGGGTTGCGCTGGTTGCGCGGGGATAGAGGGCACCGAAGCTGCGGGTACGGCGTGTAAGCGATGGACGGCGGAAACTGGTATGCCTTGTGAGACAAGGTCGCTCTTAATCTCCTCGGTGGAGATTTCCTGTGGAACGCGCCTAATAACGACGCGTGTAGGGGTTTCCTCCGGAAGGGAGTAAGTGTGAAAGGAGTAGTTCCTTTCACGTAGGGCGCGGGAGAGGTCCCTAAAGTCCGCAGACGTGGGGACCGTAACTTTGATCCCCTGGAGGGTGGATCGGGCGTTAGTATAGTTGATCTTGCGATCAACACACATTTTAGAGATTTCAGTCCATTTGGACTTTTCCTGGACGTATATCGGGGGAGGGGGCTTCTGTTTCCTCGCGGTAGGAGCGGGTGGGCAAGCCATAGGGCTGGCGGGGCGACTGGCCCGCGGACTAGGGGCGGAAGTAGTGCTGGACGATGTATTCGTGACCTGTTTCTTTGAGGCCGGGCCAGCGGGGGCGGAGGATTTAGCCTTCCTCTTGCCTCCTTTGACGACGACTTGGAAGTTGTCGTCGCTGGAGGAGGAGGTGCGGGCTTCGTCCGCGGCGAGTGGGACTGACGTGTCCATACTCTCTGGGCGAGTCGAGTCAGTTTCGGTGCGCAGCTGCGTCTGGTTTATTGTCTCCGAGACAATGGCGGGCGCGACAAAGGGAGCCGGATTAGCGGCCGACTTAATTACTGCCGGGGCAGTAGCGGGCGAGACAATAGGGGCCGGATTAGCGGCCGGAGTATTATCTGCCGAGACAAAGGCGGGTGAAACAATGGGGGCCGAATTTTCGGCCGGAACATTGTCTGCCGGAACAAAAGGCGGAATGCCTTGTTCGCATGCAGGTGGCGATAGCGGGCTTTCAAGCGCGTCGCTGAAATCGCCGAGTGCGCCTTGAGACGGAGTAGCGTGTTGGCGTAGACCAACAATTTCCTTGCCATATTTGGCCAGGATGTCGGGGTCCTTTAGGAGGACATTCCTGACGAATGCTAGCAGGATGCTAGCGTCCGTCATGGTAACGGGAAATCTATTCAAATGAGATATTGACTCATTTGTGCCTAATTTCCTACACCTAACAACCTATCTCCCCGGGTGGATGGGCCCGGGGATGTGTGACCCTCTCTGTCGGGTGTAGACAGAGAGGTGAGTACCTATTGGTGAGCCCTAAGCTTGTAACCCGTCGCCAGTCTTAATGTGCGAACGGGGCCCTGACCAGTCTAGCGCGAAGGGTGTAGACACACCCTAAAGACACTAGGTGAGTAGCTGGAAAGCAAAACTGTCACCAGAGCCGACTAGGAGATCCCACAAGGTCGGTTATCTGGGACCCGTCCAACTAACTGCCTCGCCCTGAAGGGGTTCGGCGGGTGTGAATTGGGTCAACACCCCACTCGGCTTCGTTGACACCGTAAGGTTTCAACCGAGGACCACGAAACTGTGGTTTTACCCAGAAGGGGCCTAGTGAAGCTACTCACGAATGACTGATAAAGAAAAGAGATTGCCTTGAAAAAGGCACTTTTTGGTTGGTTAAAATCAAATCAATTTCTTGATTTGATTTTAAATCGGAGTAGTCGGGGCGACTACGATGACGTCACGTGGCAGCGACGAATAATAACACGAAACACAACACTGGAGCGGGAGAGCGCACAAACACGTCCGTCCGCGGCGAGAGTCGAGCGTCGCCGTTCTAGCATGTCCTCGGCGACTCTTATGTGATCGAGGTTCTAGAGTTTAGAGCAAATTCAGGTCTTTTGGGACTAGCCCAGCGGCAACATGTTTCATACCCAAGTGATTATTTAATGGTACGGATCAACTCGATAGACACAGAAAGTTCAGCGGCTATCTCTCTCAAACTTGAATGAGGATTTTCAGTCACTATTTCCTTCACTTTTGCGATATTAAATTCAGTTGAAGACGTTGCGCGTTGATGGCCAATCAGAGCGAGGCAAATCCATCACATCTCGACAGCTTTTGAACGCTTTGTACCACTCATAAGTACGTGTTTTTGATAAAGTCGATTCACCCTAGTAAGCCTTCTGTAACATTTTCAGTGACTCCGAACACAAAATTCCATTCGCGATGCAAAATTTAAGACAATCTCTTTGTTCGATGTTTTTGTTCATTATGAAGCTTTACACACTAGATATGATCTAACTAAAATGAGCACTATATGTAATTTATCTAGCAAATGCAACTCAAACTCCGCGCCAAAATGGATAACAGTTGTGCCATTCTAGCAACAACAAAAAAATCAACCGTTTCCGAAACTTTTTTTGACAAATGTACCAATGTCGCCTTTTCACTACCCTGTCACTACTAGAATTGTTCGGTCCTGATTAATCGTTTTGAAGCATTGTGGATAAAGTAAAAATGTGAAAGTGAAATGTTGAATCAAAATATACTTTCTATTCTATCCAAAATACATAACACTAATGCCGCAACTTTTTGCTAATATTAGCACTCACCCACACATAGTTGTAGTGGCAATGCAAATCCTGGCTACCGTGTATTCAATCCTCCAAGCTCGGGGTTCTAACATTTTGTGTATATATGTCTGTGATTTATAAGGTGTACATAATAAAGAGTATTCTGTCTATCTATCTACCCTCCTTACATTCAATACTGTTGTGCTGAGGGTGTTGAAACTTTAATAAGCGATTTTGATGTGTGATTGATCCTTTGATGTGCACTCGAAAGGCGGGCGTGACATCATCGTCGCTAATATTTATATCCCTATTCGTATATAAGAAAGGGGAGCTCAATGCATCTTCAAAAGATTAACACGAAGACTATCCAATAAAGCCGACGCTTTTCTGTGCACTAAAAACATATTCTATTCTCTGAATCTCCTTTTACTCCACCACATATTATACTTGTTTTCAACAATTGTTGTCAAAAACATGTTGTATTATATAGGTATCGTAAAAGTAATATATGTATTATATTAACGTTGTTTCGATGTGTTTTTCTGTTTAACTATTTTGTTTTCCTTTTATACTTATGGTGTAAAAACTCCATGGGTTTTTGTGAGACTGCGGCACCTGTCTCACGATTTCGTTTGCCTTGGAACTCATCATCTGACTGGCCTTTTCCCAAATATCATCCAGCCTACCCGGATGACCTAAATACCAGTTTTTTTTTTGTTTGTCTTGCAACTGTTGTTTATGAACATCTCATGTCTCCACAGGTAGGGGTGGTCCATGCCCCACGCGGCGCTACCAGCCTCCGCCATGTCGGCCCCGGCGCGCCATCCTCACTTCTACACCGTCGAGGTCGGCGACACACGCTTCACCATACTCAAACGCTACCAGAACTTGAAGCCCATCGGATCCGGAGCACAGGGAATAGTATGGTAAGTCTCTTTCACACTTGTGACCACTCGTATAACATATTTATTTTAATTTTGATGCTCGAATTACCTTGCTACGAGTATCTTTTGGAGCTTGAACGGCATTGACAGGAAAGACATGTTCGGTAATTTTTTGTGACATTAACAATTAAAACAAGATTTTAGCAGTTGTTTCAGTTTTGGCCACGTGTCAAAAGATCCTTGTACAACAGACTCCAATACCTTTTCCAGCAAAAGCGATGCTATCAGAAGATCTTAGATAAAGTTCTTGACCCATGTAGCACCGTGTTACAACAGCACAAAATACAAATCACATACTTTTCTGTTTCACAATTATTCTGCTTCAAGAGAACGTGAAGTTTTGATTTCAATTAGAGAAATAAAGGTTACAAAGTTATCATTGTATGTTCTTAGAAACTTCAATGTCAATCGAAGCTTAGATTTACAAATCGTTTCCATCGTTTGCTAAGCATTCATAGTAAAGCGGTTTTAGTTTGTTTTACAAAATTTCACAGATAGAGTGTCCTTTTAAATCTTGAAGTTAATTCCCCAAGAAAATCTTGGCAAGATTGACAGTTTCCCAAAAGTTGAGAATTTCGGAAAACCTTCCCACGAAGTACCCAGGGCTGTAAGTTTCCTAATTAGAGGGCGAAACATTTCTCATACTTTGGAACTAAGTAATTCTCGGTATAATTATAAACTTAACTCCCTCGCATTTACGCAACATAATATAATGTTCGCGCAATTTCAATTATCGCTAATTATACATTTGTATGAAACATTCAGGCTTCACATCACTGTATTATACTCAAGTCTGGGATTTCTGTGAAACATTCGCTTTGTTCTACAAATACAAGCATGCAAATTAGTCTAAGTATTCTTTATTTTCTTTTTACAGAAGCATACATTCCCAAACTGAAAAAAATCTAGTGTACTGTTACTTCATTACAAAATTATCCCATTATTTCCACAACAAATATTTCTTTACTTTTTAGAACTTTTTACACGAGTAAACATTTTTTTATCTCTACTCCTTAAAATAGCAACTTTACGGCTTTATTGACAAATGAAATATTATTATCAACTTTGCGTGTGAACAAAACACGCAACTCTAAGCATCCCTCCCTGTTCGCACGCACACACGCATGAATTGCACACCATACTCTTACCTACACGTAATGTTACGCACTGTAGTGGCTTGTCAATGTGGGCGTAGCCAGAATATCAAGAAGGAAACATATGGCCACAAGGAGGCACATCTACAGTTACGCCTTAACTTTGCTATTCTCCTTTTCACTTCAAAGTTTCCAGACCGCTTCTCCCTCTCGTTCCGCTTCTTTCCTGACCTTAAATTCCCCTCGTCTTATGCAATGTTTAAAGGCATGACTGTATCAAACTTTTCTTCTAAACCAGATCCAGAATTAAAATATCACCTGCCCGATCCTGGTTACACCCACAGTCACCAATTTAATATGTTTCTTTTATAGCTGATCCAGTAGTGTACAATAGCCGTTAGACATGGTTCAGTTTTACTCAGTCACACTCGGTGACAGTGTGTTCACGATTCCGACGCGGTACACTGAGCTAGTGAGCCGCGGCGCGGGCGCACAAGGGATGGTGTGGTAAGACCGGGCGCCATTTTGCAAACATGGCCGCCGCTTTACATGTTTTCGTCTGCTTTGGTTTTAGGATTAATACTAATATTGACACGAGCACAATTCCAAATACGTTAGTTCGAGGCCCAAAGGTTTTTCTTCAAAAACAGAATATTGGCCTTTCATATAAAACTGAAGACATTGATTTCATCCAACAGGGGTCAGATCTTCGGGAATGGGGAATAAAATTAAATTGTTTTCCAGGTAGTAGGACAAATATCTCTCTATCACAGTAAAACCTGAGCTCGCGACATGACACAAATCAAATTATTCCTCAGAATCATTTCAAATTATGGAGGCATTTGTATAAAATAAATCAATAAACGCTAAATCGAAAATGTGATTAGATTATGTATTTCAATTATTCATTATCGTTTACATTATTTCATCTTGGTGGTTTGGGTATTTGTATATTTTTTTCGTTTTATTTCATGGGGATCATCTTCATTGGGGAGACAAGGGATTTCATACATGAACATGTACTGAATTAACAAGTATTAACTTTGCATAGTGAAAATTAATATTAACTTTTTGTATTATCTATCCAAAATTTCAGATATTTTCCATTGTATCTAACTGCAAAACTAACATTTTGCGCTTTAAACTAATAAACAATAACACGACTAAAACAGCAACTTGTTATTCGCCTGGCTTCATGCATCCAAGGGTTATTCAAGTTCAAGTCTGATTTGTAGTTTTCGTTTGGTTTTCCTTCGTTTTAAACCGAAATTTTATCGTCTTCATCATCCATTGCTTGCTTGCTTAGTGAATGGTGATAATGTTTGGTTACAGTGCTGCGTATGACACGGTGACACAACAGAATGTCGCCATCAAGAAGCTGTCGCGGCCATTTCAAAATGTGACGCACGCGAAGCGGGCTTACCGCGAGTTCAAACTTATGAAACTCGTCAATCATAAAAATGTAAGTAAAAGTTGAATAATGTCTGAAGTTGAAAACTTTGTTTGTGATTTGTTTCTTATTCTTTTCAGTGCTTTAAACTAATATTTCAATTTCTGTGTTCAACTTCTTTTACTGTTCTGTCGTGATTGCTGTTTCATTTTCTTTTCTATCGAGGCTTCTATAACTATTAGGGAGTTAATTCAAAGTCACCAACAAGAAACGAAAGAAGATATAATATACAGGATGTCCCTTGGTGATAGGTCAAATTATAGTTAACGATAAAAAAAAAAACTTTGCTGCGTTTTAAGAATTACGGGCATTAAAAAAAAGAGAATTTACTGCTTGTGACGGAATGTTTTTATTGATGAATCGACATATACCCGGCTCCG
The DNA here is from genome assembly GCA_963555695.1 of Dasypolia templi. Taxonomy (NCBI): domain Eukaryota; kingdom Metazoa; phylum Arthropoda; class Insecta; order Lepidoptera; family Noctuidae; genus Dasypolia; species Dasypolia templi. The sequence goes on from OY743157.1 coordinate 22,855,287, forward strand.
GCTCCGGCTTGACGTCGACGTACGGGACACCCTGTATGTATTCAAGGAAACGATTTGAACACAGATGTTAGTTTCATAGTAGCAGTAGTTTACGGTTCATCCTGAGCCTTTCTGGCTTCCACTCTCGAGGTAATAATCTCAATCGTCTTTTTCTATTCACCCTTCCAGATAATTGGCCTTCTAAACGCGTTTACGCCGCAGAAGTGCCTCGAGGAGTTCCAGGATGTTTACCTGGTGATGGAGCTGATGGACGCTAACTTGTGCCAGGTCATCCAGATGGACCTGGACCATGAGCGCATGAGCTACCTCCTCTACCAGATGCTGTGCGGCATCAAACACTTGCATCTTGCTGGGATAATACATCGGGTGAGATTTATGAAGTATATACCGGTTGTGGCGTAAATTATGGTCCAACGTTAAGGTGTCGAAACACCACATACATATTTATCTACCACATACGACAATTTTAACCATTTTATACACCGATCTCACCTTTTTTTTACTTGAGAAAAACATCTTGCTTTACTAATAATTACATTATTTTTGTATTTTGTTAATGTTTTTATCTGCTGAAAATACGTGGGACACTCAGAAAGTTGCGAAAATAGAAATAAATGTTCTATAGGTTTTTTTTTTTTTATAAAATATCTTCAAAGTACTCTCCACTAGCCTATATACAAAGTTTCATGCGTCTGAACCAGTTTCCGAAACACTGTTTCCAGTCCGCGGAAGAAACCGCGTTTACAGCGTACTCGAACGCTGACAGCGCATCTTCCGGCGACGAAATTTGTATCTCTTTGAGCAGATTTTTTATTTTCGGGTATAAAAAGAAGTCACACAGTGCTAGGTCAGGGCTGAAAGGAGGGTGACCCAGGAGTTTGACCGGCGTGCTGTCCAGGAAGTCCCTTGTTGTGAGAGCGGCGTGCGAAAGCGCGTTGTCGTGGTGGAGCAGTAGACCGCGGAGCCCTGTGTTTGGTCGCTTGTCGCTCACAACAGAGAAAACTTCTGCCAAGCATTTGGCAGTATGCCATTCAGCATTGATGCTTCTTTGGTTCCGTAAAGGAATTGACACAAAGTAGCCAGTCAAATTGAAAAAGCTAGCGATCAAATCTTCTCCCCGCTTCTAAATCGCTTTACTTTGGTAGGCGTTGATTCGTTTTGAAACTCCCAAACCGTCGACTGACGCTTCGTATTGATAAATCCAAGACTCATCACCTGTAATGATGTCGTAAACACGCCGAGACGAACCTGCTTCAAATTTGTTTATCATATCACGTCACCATTCCACCCGGGCCTGCTTCTGAGCATCGGTGACGTTGTGCGGCACCCAGCGTGAAACTATCCTCCTCACGCGAAGATGCACGTGTAGAATTTCGTGAAGGCTTCCCGATCGAAACTGCAGTAGTGCTGAATGTCTTGATACGAAACTCGCCTATTGTCTTGAATAAAATTTAAAAAAATCACTGCTAGCACGTTTTCTTCCGTAACAGCCGTCAAAGGGCGGCCACTTTTTTCTTCATCCCCAAAAATTGTCGACCGCGCTTGAATTCGTTATACCAATGATACACGGTTGCCTTAGAAGGGCCTTCATCCATGAAGGTTTCAGCCGACACATGAAATCGTAAAAATCATAGCGCGAAAATGTTCCCGGCGCAGATCCATTTTTTAATGATACACGATAATTTAAATTAGTTTGCAAACAATGTGGAGGGAAATTTTGAAATTGGAACGTACCTATTTTTACTTATTAATACTTTTTTCGCAATACTTTCTGAGTGGCTTGGTATGTAATTTTACAAGTATTAAAAAAAATGTTATTTCACAACTCTGATTTCTGGAACATTATGTGACTAGATATTTATCAGCATTCCGAAATTCTGTTTTGTTTTGTTTCCTGTTGACAGGACAGATTCTATCTTTTTTTTTTATTGAGATTACCTCTACAACAACTTCTTGAGATTGAGTTAAGTTTTCTGTCTGTGTTATTTGCTTCTTCTTCTTATTTTAGGTAATATTAATTTCGTCTTCATGTGTTTTAATACAGTGTTACTGTTTATGTTTTCTTCTGGCTAATTCTTAACGATGCAACCTTCCAATGTCTTGTTTCGACGATATTTTATTCCGTATTTTTTTTACGAATGCAACAAAAAGGTCTCTAAATCTTCTTCATATCTACTCCAACCATATTTCTTCGGATTGCTGACGTTGCAATGCCCATTTTCATTGGGATACCAAACATTGCTTCGTAAAATGAACGATGATTGATGATGATTCTCTCGTGATATGCTATATTTTTCATTGCCTGGATGAATTTCAAACCCTCTGACCACTTTGATAACTGGTTGGTTTCCATCCACGTGCTCAGCATATTTTCTATGTCTTGATTGTCACGCTTCACTGATCCTTGACTCTGGCTTTGTCTAGGTTTTCTATGTTCGATTTTAACATCCGGCTACAGAAGCATTCTCGGCCATTATCGGAATGGAGGATGTTCGGCGCTCCAAAAGTAGTAAAAATATCCAAGAGGTGGTATGTGACGTCTACTGCGCGTTTAGATTGAAGTGCACGAAGGATCACAATTTTAGTAAGTTGGTCTTGGTAAACTCAAATAAAAGTATACTGCCCAACAGGGTTAGTCTGAAAATCTATTACTCGTAGATCTACTCAGTTCATTTCACTATTAAGATAGGCTTAATGACAATTCCCTTTTTAAAAGTCTTCTGTTTCTTTTCAAGATTCGCAAACCTTCAAATATGTCATAATAGCTTCAACTGTTAAAAAAGGTGTACCGCAGGGCTGAATATTGGATCCATTCCTCTTTTCGGTATATGTTAATGATTTCGCTCATTTACTTAAAACCGACCACAAATGGTGTTATTAGCTGGTGACACATCACAGATTTTTTAAATAAAGTATTCAATGAGAAGAAAACTAAATGCAAAAGATTCGCATTACCGAATGTTAGAAGCAGTAAATGTTATGTTGTGTTTAATAAAAAGATAATAGAATTCGTCAAAAAACGTTTTAGTTACTTTCATAACATCATGTCTTACGGTGTTTTGCTGTGGGAAAGGGCTGCAGATATTGATTCTATCTTCATTCTGCAAAAGAGGGCAGCGACCGAATCACCATGAGAACTGTTTAAAAAAATTACACCATGACGGTGCCTTGTCCAAATATACAACATAATATTTGAAAATATTATGTTTGTATGTTTTAAAAAATCGACATCTTTTTAGAAAAATAAGTAACATACACTAGAAATAGGAACAACCACATTTCAGATTGTCAACTGGTCAGCCTTTAACTGCGCTTACGGCACGCTTACGTCACGTCTTATTTAAATCCTATATTTTGAATTGTTTCTTCATTTTAATTTTTTACATTGTTCTCACATAAAGAAGTAACAAGGATAATGTACCCAGGATTTTGTTATATCTTGATTTAAAAGAGTGTCCTTCGAGTTTCTTGCCTGTTCTTCTCCATAGAGATCTACGTTCTGACTAAGCTTCAACTTTCTGACTAACTGTCCGACTCTTTGACAATTCAAAAGTGCTTTTAAGTGGTTTATTTAAAAATAAATACTTTAAGTTTTGAGTTTTTGTTTTTGCTCCGTTCATTTCTACCTACAAACTTATATGTTAACAACTAATGTTTTATTTGTTTATGACAGGACTTGAAGCCGTCCAACATAGTAGTGAAGAGCGACTGCACGCTGAAGATCCTGGACTTCGGACTGGCGCGTACGGCCGGGACGACCTTCATGATGACGCCCTACGTTGTCACGCGGTACTACCGCGCTCCCGAGGTATGTATCACCACTTTTACTTGACTTATCACGATTTATCGCTCGATATGGAACTGTACCAACAGTGGCAGTAATGTATAATTTGCTCCAAAATTTTCTGAGTGTAGACAAATATTGTTCAGGTTAATAATTCTTACGTAATAACTTACTAAAAAGAATTACTAACACATTAATCTGTATTTAGAAGGTTTCAAGGTCTCACCACATTTTACAAAATTTTTTTTGTTTGAAATCATTGTTAATTTATTGTTTATTCATCATAACAGCATTGTAGTACATGGTAATTTACAGGGTTGACAAATAATTTGTTTTAAACTACAACTAAACTGGTGGTGAGGTGCTGCACGCCCAGCTAACTTGTAAAATAACCTGTTTATTGGGAGCATTGTTGTAATAAAAAATCATCCACGAAAATTGAGCTATAAAAATAACCTCAATTTAAAAAAAAAAAAAAAAAAAGTTGAACTTTGTGTAAAAACTCAACCTAATTTGTAAGTAGCACTACAAATGAACATCCAAATACTTTTTTTTTTTTGTTATTATCCATTTTTTTACACCTACAACTCTGTCAAGAAAGTACCGGTAAAAGATCAATAATACACAAAATGTTAGTTATTAATCCAAAATGTTATCGCCTTCAAAGTATGCTCCTTCAGAAACGATACACTTACGGCAATGAATAATCCAATCATCAAAACATTAAACATAAAAAGTCAAATGTATCAGGGTTTTTCGAAAATCTACCCCTAATGGGGCAAAAGGGGTAGCCAATTTTACGAAGGAGGATTTTATTGCGTGGCTTGATTAACTCAAAAATTTGCATAAATAATCTTCAAGTTATGAAAACGTCCCATACCATTTAATAATTTCAATATCTGCCTCAGTTACTAATAAAGACTAACTGTTTTCCTCCTTAAGAAGAAAAATAAAAAGTCAAATGTATCAGGTAAGGAACTACACTCGGTTCCAAAAATAACGGGTCAGTCACATAAGTTCGAATATCTACAAAACTGTAAGAGTTAGATCAATGAAATAAAAAACAGAATAAAGACTATTTAGTTCAGCTTCTTATTACATAATTTTTATACTGGCTGATGAATGAAACTTATTTACAAAAAAAAACAAAATTTGAAAAATGGAAATTTTTGAAAACAAAATTTTTGCTTTATGTCATTATGGTTTCTTTCCATTTTTATTCCGTCTCAAAAAAATTGTGTACGACTACCACGTGCATAATCAGTATTCTGTGAGGTGGAGCATGGCAGTCACGTTAGATGAATGTACCAGAATACTGACTTTCTTGGAACTTGGGCGGAGTCAGCGTGAAACAGCAAGAAACATTGGTGTATCTTTGTCGACTGTTCAGCGGTAGGTGTAGTCCAGCGGTACCGAGAGACCGGATCGCACCTTCGGAGACCAGGAAATGACAGGCCAAGATGCACAACGGCCAGGGATGACAGATACCTGGTGGCTCCAAACTGGAACGGCAACATCGAATTGCAAGACAGAGATACGTGCGCGAGCACCAACACTGGACACTGGACGATTGGTCTAGGGTAATGTTCACGGACGAATCGAAATTCATGCTTTACAAGCATGATGGTAGGCAGTTGGTGTACAGAAGACCAGGGGAACGCTTCCATCAAGACTGTGTGGAGGATAAAGTGGCACACGCCGGAGGCTCAGTACTTGTTTGGGCCCATAGAGGTTGCATGGGACGAGCTTGAACGTTGCGTAAAACGTCATAACTTCCCACCAATCACGCTACCCGAGCTCAGACAAGCACTGGTGGAGGAATGGGAAGAAATTCCTCAGAACCGGCTCCGAAATTTGATGTTCATGCCGAATCGCCTGGAAGCTGCAAGAAGAGCTCGGGGAGGCAATACGAAGTATTAAAGTTATCCATGTAATGAAAAAAAGCAAAAAAAGAAACTTACAAAATTATTAAGTTTCAGAAAAAAATGTCTTACTTTTTTATTTTGACAATAAGAATGAAGGTACACATAAGTTTCAATTTATTCATTTTTTGTATCATTAAATGCCCAATCGACAGTATTCGTTTAATTATGATAGCCTACGTAGTTCGGTAGATATTCGGACTTTTGTGGCTGACCCGTTATTTTTGGGACAGAGTGTATTTTTATGCGGAGCCGGATTAACTCAAATCTCGGTAATACTTAGAACAAAAAATTTTAAAAAGTATGTTTCAGGGTTTTTCAAAAATCAACTCCTGACGAGGAGGAAAATTAATAAATATTGTTTAAGCCATTTAATGGGAACGTACCTAACACCTGTCGCGGTGAAAATGGATGCAAAGTTTGTTGAAAAAACGTATTCCAATGATCTATAAACTTAAAAATTTGGCCCCATACTTATTACAAATAACAAAGATGGTAACACATTTATTTTCGAAAACTACCTTTCAAAGGAGAGCAATGGTGGCCCAGTGGTATCGGCTCCGACTTACGAGTTGTAGATCGTGAGTTCGAACCCAGGCAGGCACTTTACTTTGTGTATTTAATTTCATCACCACTGCTCTCATTACAGGAGAAGGAAAACATTGTGAGGAAATCGGCATGTCCTAGAACCAAAAATTCGAAGACGTGACATCCGCCAACCCGCACTGGGGCCCGCGTGTTGGATTTTGGCCTACTCCCTTTCACAGAGAGGCCTGTGTCCCAGCAGTAGGAACGTTTTAGGCTGATTATGATACCATTTATTTTTAGGAAATTGCTAGTTGAGGATACAATGTTGAAACCGTCTTATAACATCATTTTAATTATACGGTCGGGGCAGGATGTATTTGTTTCCTACATTTCTATTATTCATTTTTTATAATTTAGTTACCTTCTACCTGTGTTCTGTTCTGCAGGTGATCCTCGGCATGGGCTACACGGAGAACGTGGACATCTGGTCTGTGGGCTGCATCATGGGCGAGATGATCCGTGGCGGCGTGCTATTCCCTGGCACCGACCACATCGACCAGTGGAACAAGATTATTGGTCAGTAGATAAACTATTTAGTTTTGTACCCCAAATGGTGGTACCCCAAAGTGTTTGCCAAACACATACTCCAAATGATAGACTTTATGCAAAATTAATTTCTGTTAAGTGACAATTGTTACAGGATTTAAACAGGTAAGATTACAGAAATTATCTTATTATTTTGATTAAAAAAAAACACACCACCATCATGACATCTTCGAAATTATTTTAGCAGGTTTTTAAAACCGTTTTCTTCAAAAAGGCGATCCGATTCTGACCTGCCGTACAACAGCTCGAGACCGCCACCTAACTGCGGCAATCTAAGAGCACTATAATCATCATGGCAAGATGTTTCACAATAATTATTTCCCCATTGACAGAACAACTGGGCACGCCCTCCGCGGCCTTCATGGCTCGCCTGCAGCCCACCGTGCGCAACTACGTAGAGAACAGGCCGCGCTACGCCGGGTACAGCTTCGAGCGACTGTTCCCGGACATACTGTTCCCCAGCGACAGCAACGAGCACAACAGGCTCAAGGTTAACAATCATATCTCCAGGGTGCCTGTGCAAGGGTACCTACACAACACAGCACCATACACGAACACAACCATGCTACCGACAATATTACAGATACATCAATTTAGCAACAAAATAGTACGACAGATAAAAAATATACCTAATAAGATATACCAAGGCGATAATATTCGCATGACCTTTTGTTTTTATTTAAAACCCAAGGTGTTGTACAGTGCAATTTACAAACGAAAATGTACTTATCACATACTCGTATTAAACTTACGTACTGTAGGTTATAATGTTAATTTAATGTATATTAATATATATTGCATGTGTCGTATCTGTGTTGTGTGTCAAAACTTTTCTATTTCGACTATCGTCCAAACCCAATAACCTATGACAGAACGCTACTGATGATAGACAGTACAGTTCTATGTCCCTGTCAAACAAATAGCTATCAACACGTTATAGGGCCGTATCTCCAGTACGCCAAAATTGGAGATAGATACGTTATTGGGTTCGGTCGTTAGGAGGCTTCATCAATTTATCGCCGACGTAACGTGATAGATCGCTAAGCTCATGCCTAAACGCCTGTGGTATGGCCAGTTATTTGTTTTTGTACTTAATCTATTCTGCCTGTCTATTAATCTAATACAACAATGTGTCCGTGCGCAGGCGTCGCAGGCGCGCGACCTGCTGTCCCGCATGCTGGTCATCGACCCAGAGCGTCGCATCTCCGTGGACGAGGCGCTGCTGCACCCGTACATCAACGTGTGGTACGACGAGGGAGAGGTCAACGCGGTATGTACTACACCGCACTTCATTATTTGCTAGTTTAAGAGCAGGGTCTAAGTTTCTTAGTAAAACATCGTTAAACCTAGACTTGAAAATAACTGAAATCGCCAATCCTCTTGAGCAAGCATGGCGATCAGTGCTCGTGCCTTCTCTGTATGAGAAGAAGCCTTTGCGAGATTTGGCTGAGCATAATCATAATCAGCCTATAATGTTCCCACTGCTGGGACAAAGGCCCCCTCTCTATGGGACGTTATCTACCACGCGGTAGATGTCACATGTCTCCGAATTTCTGGTTCTAAGACCTGCCGGTTACCTCACGATGTTTTTCTTCACCGTTTTGAGAGCAGTGGTGATTAAATAATGTTCGAATCTACGACTTACAAGTCGTAAGTCTCGGCCTTTGCCACCGGGCCACCACTGCTCTATGAGCTGATGAGATGTGGCTGGTATTAATTGTTATTAAGAGCAGGGCAGGTCAAGTTGATAGCAGTTAATGCACATTGGGAGACCACATTGTTCAAAATCGCTTAGCAATACAATTTTTGTCAATCATTGAGCTGACCACCATTTTCCGAAATTAAAAATCCGATGAAATGTTTAACATCTAGTCACAATCTCATCTCAGCGAGAATCAATGTCAAAAAGTTGTCAAAATTAAAGGTAAATTATAGATGTATTTGACAGAAAGAGAAAGTTCATAAAGATAAGGGAATTACCCCTGCTGCTTTCTGTTTAAAAACAAAAAATGGAAATTTTGATGAAATTAAGCGGGGAATAGCGGAGAAAATTTTTGGCAATGTAAGTTAGAAAATATCTTGTGGGCAAAACGATTGTTACATCGTAGATATTTTTTCCCATGGCCATAGGTTTACATGACAATTCATTTTCTCAATGCAATGTAAGTAGTCCGTGTCAGAGTGATGTGTAATGAGCTGTCTCGTGTTGCAGCCCGCGCCGGCGTCGTACGACCACTCAGTGGACGAGCGCGAGCACACGGTGGAGCAGTGGAAGCAGCTCATCTACCACGAGGTCGTGGAGTACGCCGCGCCGCCGCCGCCCAGCTCGCACGCGCCGCCGCCCGACCACGCGCAGCCCGCGCTCACCACATAGGTAGCTAATGCTAATGTGCGAACAAGGAACAACCGAGTCTAATGCTAATGTTGTCAGCGTTACTTTGAAAATTTCTACCACCGTTTTATTTCTATTTCATTATTATGGTATTCATCTCCTTTTTTATTCGTCGCAGGCTTCAGCAGAGCTGACCGCCGAGATCTAATCCACGAACACAGTGCAAGGACAATTTTCAAGGCATAATACCGAGACGTGTTTCGTGAGATGGCTACTTGCAGTGTAGCCAATCCGGCGGTGACAAAGCTACAAGTGATCGACATGTTATACACACTATAACTAACTGATGTATATATTTATCGTGGAAATGTTATGTGCAATACTCGACGGAATGAAATAAAGTGCAAAGTATAGGAAAAAGTAGTTTGACTCGTTCATTTTCTTGCGTACGGAGAGTGAATGTTTCAGACACTACCATTATAAAATTAGGCAGCATAACAGAGAATAACCCGTAGCGTAGCTGAAGTAAATGTGTACTCTATTATGTACTGGTTTGTTTGTATTATTTTAAATACCGTTATGGACTTGTCTATTTGTAGTTTCTTCCTGTTTCTTATGGTATAAATAGTGGTAAGCTGTAATTTTAATTTACCAATATGGGATGCTTTTAAAATAAGCTCAACAGTTTGAATGCTCGGTTCCTACACGCCCCATCCGTGTCTCTCGACTTTGGACAATTGATTTGCATTAAGGAGTGCCTTTTACGAATTGCAAAACATAAAGTTGGTGATTTTCTGCGTACGGAGGACTGACTTTGATATGTTTGAATATTTTTGTAATTAAAATACATTAATGAATAAATGACTTAAGTGATTCCTTGTTTAAAACGATGCAATATTTTATCTATGAACTTTTTGTTTTAATTTAATTTATAATTTTATTACTTTAAGAATTATTCGTAAATATTAATAATAAAGAGTTGAGCTTATACTGTTTTATTGTAAAACATTATGTTCAATTTAATTGTGCAATTATGAATTTTTATATTAATTACTGAACTTAAATTATCACTATTGCAAATTTCTTTTCTTATCCCAATTTGCCAATAACTTGAAGATTTTCAAAGCAAATTAATAGTACAGTGCCATTCACAACCTTTTTGCCATAGGTAGGTAGGTACCAGAGTACTAGTGAGTTTTGTAAGAATTTGCAATTGTGTGAATTAAATAATGAGTGATTCATGAACGTGTATTATAATCTTGTTTCTTAGCCATTCACATTGTCTGATACTTACTCGGGATTTTGTGATGTTCATAGTTTTTTCGTAAGTAGACCCTAGTTACGTTGTTGATAATATTGTATTGGGTGTACGAGAGTAGATCATTAAGTACATTTCTACCTAATTAGTGTCATATAGGTCACCTCACACGTTGCTGAAGAGAACTGAAATCGAAATACGTAATAGACATCGAGTTCTCATAGAAATAGTTATCGATCACATTTTACAAGTACTCAGTCGGGAATACCGGCGGTTATATTCAGTTTGTTAGTCCCATTTCGCGGGAAATAGTTAACTTTAGTGAATAAATACGATTAATACTTGCCTCAAAAGTTCGCTTTGTAGAAACATAATAAGTCTCATTAGGATTAACTGATAAAGTCGTGAAATAGTTCTGGTCTCTTCTACATTTAGGGTTTCAATAGCATGGTCTTTATTTCTATGACGCTAATGTGAAGTGATTTTTTTTACTCTTCATCAAAGGCTTAACGTGTGGGGGATTCGTAGGTTATTGTTTAAAACCTCACTAGGTGATATAATTATAAATAAGGATAATAAAGAATGATGATAGTCTAACGGATGGTTTCAGCAAATAGCACAATTTATTAGCTATATAAATTAAAGCAGGACGGTACCATGTTTGTGATGCGCGCATCATTTTGTATAATCGTTAATAATGTTATTACGAAAGCAATAATACATCGTTTTCTATTCGCCTTCGTGAGCGGTCAAACATCAGCGTTCATATTATTTAATGATTTCGGCTCTAAACATATCACGGACGACACAATAGATTTAATTTTCGACAAGATTTTCATTAAACGATGAATTGATCGCTCGTACGTTTCAGATGTTGCTTTACTTTTGTTCCATAACATTATAGGTACACATGAATATTAAGAGTAAGTAGTTGTCAATTTCTCTACCCACATTTAAACTCGAGGTAGGGCTTCCTTAGAAATATAAATCTACGATCGCCAATAAATTCGAACTTTAGTAAAAATTAATCATAATTTATATTAAACTGTATATTTTGTACGTTTTATTGAAGTTCTACTTCCTTGGCAATGGTAGACTGTAATCTGAACTAATAAAAAGAGCTGCTTGGCGGCATTGAGATCTTGAAAGCATAAGACAACTGTGTTAAAAACGTTTAAATATGAAATTATAATAAATGTGCAAGATATACAATAATATTTAATATTTTAGGTCTAGTATAAAATCTGTAAATATTAACACTTAATATTTATGGAACGAAAGTGAAGAAAACATGCTGTGTAACCTTAGAAAATTCTGTTTATCACTATAGTAAATAAAAAAACCACAACTGTACGTCCAAATTGTCCATTTATATGTTTAATGTACCTAATACAAATTACAATAATATAATCATTAGAATGTATTTTAGTACACTTGGTAAACAAGGTGTTAAGGTAGTCGCCATGTTGAGACGCAGGCCGCGCGGGTTCTAGCGATATACATACTTGAGTTAACACTTCAATGACTATCTAAAAACAACTTATTTTTACTGTACACGTAAGTTATTTCATATTTTAACTGAATAAAATCGAAATGGTTATTATAAACAGTGTGTTTCATTTATAAATATTGATCTAAATATACTACGTAAGCGAACAAAATTACTAATTGATAGGATCAAACTGCTCTGTAAATCAATGCATTTATTCTGCATTGCCTACTCATACTTAATAGGTACTTTGAAGATTACATGATAATGATTGCGTTTTGGTCTAATTTCGTACTCGAATGATACTCAAGAGTTGATTACAGCGGGTACGCTTTTCTAGCGACTCGATTACAATATTCACTAATCTAAAATCATGAAACAGCGAGCAATCGCGAAACAAAAACAGCTAAATGTAACCGATACACTCCTAATAATTGGTTGAATGTACGTAATCACTCTGAACATCTACAAAATTACGCTTAACTTTGATACGATGTATCTTCAATACAAGCTATACTTTCTACTGTTTAATTAGTTGTACTGTTTATGTGGTGACATTGTTATTAAATATTCGTCCAAAAATTATACCACCAAACCACTTTAATTATAAGACAACATTGCCATCATTAAATGGATTACATAATCAGCCTATTATGTTCCCACTGCTGGGACACAGGCCTCCTCTCTGTGAGAGTGAGTGGGCTGTAATTCACCACGGAGGCCCAGTGCGGGTTGGTACATGTTACATGTCTTAGAATTTTTGGTTCTAAGACATGCAGAGCAGTGGGGATGAAATAATTTACACAAAGTAAAATGCCTGTCTGGGTTCGAACCTACGAACTACAACTCGTAGGTCGCGGCCGTTACCAGCGGGCCACCACTGCTCCAATGCTGAATGGATTTAGATGAATGAAATTGTAGTGGTATGTAACCCGCACATGCACAACCCTGTTAACTCAAGTGCCTATGACGTCACACGTCAGCTAAAGTCATACCTACTAGCCGAGTTACTCGCGTCCTCTTAAGTAATACAATTAACCAAATTTTAGTAATTGTATATTAACTGTGTTTAGTCGTAGTAACTTTATTAACATCACGCCTTGTTTCCCCGAAGGGTTGGGCAGAGGTGTACCTATAGTACACCCACATTTCGCCAGTTATGTTTAAGTCCCATGTAATAGGGGGCGAGCCTATTGCCATCTACCGGGCACAAATCCAGACTTCGGGCTGCTACTGAGAAATTCCAGATAGAAAAACCCAATAACACGTTGCCCGACCTAGGAATCGAACCCAGGACCTCATGCTCAGCAGTAGCGATTGCGACCACTAGACCAACGAGGCAGTCCTAGACCAACGAGGCAGTCGAGTAGTAACTTTATTATTAAATCATTTCGTGATACTGAAGAAACATTTAATTTTACGTCACTATAGAACGTAAATAACGTCCCAACAAAAGTTCTCTATAATGATATATTTTCCACAGACATAAAGTATAGATTTTCAAAAACTTTTTCAAATATAATATGACATTTGTAATCCGATTTCGTTGATTTAAAATTAATTCACCCAGACTATAAAATGGATGCTAAAATGGAGATCATGGGAGTTTTTAATAAATTTAAGCATAATTCTAGCAGCTATCCTCCAAACTATCCAGGATATGTTACAAGTCCAGAGCCACTCCGGCCCGAAGTAATTCATTGCAACCAATTTATTCTTCAGTAAGTGTTTTTATGACGAGAACAACAGTAACGCTTAATTGAGAAAATAATTTAATCGCTACTAAAACTAGCGGTATGTTGACAATTTGTAGGTTACTAATGATTAATCGATAGGTATATAGATGATTAGTAGAATAATATTAAAGAAGTATTAATAATTATCTCCTGTGTTAATGTTTAAAACATACCTACCTTACCTTACCTATAGTTTCTTCAGGTGAAACTGATAAGCTCAAATGTGTGTCTTCAGGTCTTAAGTCAGTTGGTATCGGATGCAACAACTTAGAATGTACGTCTTGACATTCGCAGGTAGGAACGAAATTGTGTACGATTTTTTTTTATTCGTTTGTAAAATAACACAAAGTAGTCGCTCTCTTCCAGTCGATTAATTGATAATGGATCCTACTAGAATCGTCGATGCTTTCATTTTCGTCTCCTGCGTCTCCGAAGTATCCCAGTGTTTCCTCGTCGGAATTCATTTTGTTACTGAGTGTACTGTACGTTGTAGGTGTTTAACAAACTGCTGGTGTGCCTTATGTCGCGAAACAAACTTCTCTGGAACTGTGCATCTAACCTCAACGCAGGCGAGGAACTGCTTGCCTGGATCCTGAGCTTCGAATTTGGTGAGATCATTCCATTCTATGGTTAAGGAAATTTAATTCTCATTAAGAAAGTACAAAGATTTCACTTAGCTTAGCTATTGTGTTAATTTATAGCAAATCATTTAAGGCTCCAACTAGCAATTTGCATTTTCTTGTAAATGTTTTTGTTAAGGCCAAACAAAAAAGGCTAAATAAGTCCATCGGATGAGTTTTGACTCTCAGCTCTAATCTAACTGTGGTAGGGCCAAGCGGGTCAGCAGGGTCGTGAACTTGAGGTTTGGCTGTCCCTAGTTCAAGAGACATTCTGGTGAAGAGTGACGTTTATCTTGACAAATTTCTGTTGGATGGTATTTACTCAAACAAAAAGAACGATGCCGATTTAGAAGTCATACAAGAATAGCTCCCCCTAATACTTGCCTATCGTACGTTAACAACTGTAGCATTAATTCCCAGGAAATACGGCTAACAAATAATCTGAGTAGATGCAGCCCCTATCTTTTTTACCACCTCTTGTGTGACACATGTCAAGCAAGGGTTCGGATGCATAAAAAAAAAACACTAAAAACTTTCTACGCTGAATTGTAAAGCTCCACAAAAAGATACACTTCCTCAGAATCCAAAAGGGACGGCACATTAATCTTACCCCTGTCTTAGTCAAATTTCAGTGTCTTTAAAGTTTAAACAAAGCAAAAATTCCACAATGGCTATTGTAAAAGTACCTATGAAAAGGGACGGGAATTGTTTATTTTGAGCCTTAGCTCACCAAATGAACAATGTCTTGGGTCTGACTTTCGATCACTTATCGGTACGCCGCGATCTGGCAAAATTTGTGTCAGTGAATCGAGACGATGAAAGAATAAGCATAGCACTTTTAAATAATATTCAGGACTTTCTTCCTAACAATAATCTATCTCAGGAACAAATGATATCAGAATACGTAACCGCGCAGTTCACTGATTCATTCTGGGGAGGTGAAGACATCCTAATTGCCGCGACAGAATACTACCATGTAAACGTGTTTGTTCACACGAATAGCGGGAACACACTGGTATATTTACCCACCGGCGGGGCAGTACCAGGTAACTTACATATTTTCTACAATGAACAGCACTATGACAGCTGGGTGATAATTGACGACGACCGGTATAACAGTAACCAGCAAACTCTAACGCAGGAATCAACAAACGCCAGAGCATTACAACATATCGAAAATTCAAGTAGGTAACCAGTACAACATAAGAGCAGATCAAAAACAGCCCACAACACCTCGGTTCCAAAAGAATAACCCCCAATTACTTAATGCATTAAGAACGAGTAAACAATTAGCCTCCTCGTTAGGTACACCGATGTCAAACGAAGTAGCGGATGCCACTGGATACACAATCCTCAGAAGCCCGCCCTCTGTCACAACGAAGTACACCTGCCCTGACTTTTGTATTGCAACTTGGAATGTCCGTGGCGCCTCGAAACCGAGCAAAAAATTTAAAATAGACGCTGAACTTTCACATAGGGGCATACACGTAGCCTGCCTACAAGAAACAGGGATGAATTCAGGAAGGTACAACTCCGCGCACTACGAATGGCACCTATCTGGAATCACAGGCAAAGCACACCGAGGACTTGCGATTCTAATCAGAAAAGATGCCCGAATTGAAATAAATAACATGAAAAAGGACACCGACGCAATGGCAATCACCCTGAGAATTGGTACGGTAAGTGACAAGCTTGCTCCCCTTTATATAATCAACTCACACATCAACAGTTGTGCCCATAAAGCAACTAAATCTTTCATAGGGGTTTTAAACCTAATTAGACAAAAACCAAAGAAATGTACGCTAGTAATCCTAGGCGACTTTAACGCACACATTGGTCGAAAAGATACGCTAAGTTTCTAACGCAAAGGGCTGATTCACCAAAACCTCTATCATGACTATTCCAACCACAACGGAGAAATGTTAATGGATATAGCCAACAGGGAATAACTGCAAATAGAAACAACAAAAGCGAGACCATCTTGTAAGATAACATGGTCTAAATGCACCCAGAAATCCCAATTGGATCACATTATTACGCCACATACAGGAAAAAAAACTCTTTCACTTCATTAAAGGTGAATGGGCTGCTAGGGGCATCTCCGACCATAAAATAATCTGGGGGCTGCTAAAAACAAGCCGCATTCTACACAATAACGAAAGCACCAAAAATAATACAAAAGGGCTAACGCAAGGCGCGAAGGGAAAAGAACTGGAGGCCAAGGATTTTAAATATAAACAATGCCATTACGCCGCTCTCAATAGCAAATCCACCACAACAAAATACCAAGAATGCATAACCAAAAAACTAGGAAATATAGGAATAAATTCAACGGAAGCAAATATCGAAATACCTTGGAGTACCATAACGGGAGTACTAAAAGAAGCAGCCCAGGAAACCCTGATTTTTCAACCGACTCATTCCAGGGAGCATCGATTAGCTCTTGCCAACCTCCAAAAGGCTAAATTCTTAGAAAGAAGACAACCAGATAACCCAAATAGACATTATCGTGTAAAAGAATGTCAGGCAAATGGGAACAAATCCTAAAAAGCTCAGAGGGCCCACCTATACCAACGGTTAACGTAACGAAGCCGATAACTGACGCTCAAAATGTAGGACCCACTGTGGATGACGTAATGAAAATTATAAACAACATGAGAAACGGGACAGCTCCGGGAACAGACCAAGTGGTAATTGAGCTTTACAAAGCGATGCCCCTTATATTACAGAAAGCCGTCACCAATCATATGAACAAAGCATGGAATCAGAATGAAGTACCCGACACGTGGTTAGAAACAGAGCAGGTACCAATTCCGAAAAATAATAACCCTAAAGATACAAGCGACTATCGACGCATATCAATTTGAAATACAGGCTACAGAATCTACGCCTCATATCTGCTACAAAAATTAGACGAAACGATAAAAGAATTGGGCAATTACCAAGCTGCATTTCTAAACAATCGGTCAACAGATGATCACATCTTTACACTTAAGAGGGTACTGGACGAAGAATGGCGTGCCGGTAGAAGAATCTTTGTACTCGCCCTCGACATAGAAAAGGCATTTGATAACATTGACCTGAACGCACTGCGTGATATATTAGTACAACGAACTAACAAATCGTTAGCCAACAGGATAATCAAAGTTTGCATGAATGAACGAACATACATCAAATGGTGTGGCCAACAAAGCAACTGGATTATCAAGGGAAAGGGAGTCAAACAAGGTTGCCCTCTATCCCCTCGCCTGTTTACACTGGTTATGGATGATGTCCTTAGAACCCTTCAGGATGAAACGCAATTAATTAAATTGGACCAAGATCAGGAAATCTGTCTCCCCCTGGTATTATCATTTGCGGACGATCTTATCTTCACTACAGAAGACCTAGAATGGCTTGAAGGTATCATTTACCATATTAAACCCTTATTGTCTAGTGTCGGCCTCCAAATAAACGAAACAAAAACAAAAATACTAATAAGGGACCCCACAGCTTCACAGAAAACGACCTACGTTACCATTAATGGAGTCAATTTACCTACAGTCGAAGAAATGAAATATCTAGGCACATACATAACATCTGCATTAAGCAGAAAGAACACAATTAAAAAACGCTGCGAACAAGCCACCAGAAACGCGAAGTCACTAATACCATTTATAATAAACTCAAAGATGGACTGGAAGTTAGCTAGACTTATGTATCAAATGGTGATCGTACCTTGTATGATACACGGACTGAAAGTATCGGCACTCACCAAAGCCAACAGGTCAAGACTAAGAAAATACGAAAGAGTTATCATGAGAGACCCGATTAACCACGCTAAAAATAAACCAAGACAAAAGAAAATCCATGAAATTTTAAACGGAAAAACCGTAACCAAACGCATCAAGAATCATAGGATGTGTTATCTCGCACATGTCCACAGACGACGAAAACCACACCAAGAAATTTTTCAAATCATTACATGCAGCAATGCAGTATAAGGCAAAATCCAAAAAAGTTGGCCGACCTATTTACACTTGGAATGACAACTTGAAACAAGACATGTCTTACTTCGACAAGGAAATCAACTTCTGGTTGGACACGGCTGAAGAACGAGATAAGTTCAAAAAGGCTGCTAGCGAGATATATAGGAAACCGGAAACGGATAGTAGCGAGACCTCAGATGAAGATATTGGAACAACACAGCATAGCAGCGACCGGCTGAGACGTCGTTAAAAGATGCCCTCCCATAGACAAATATTACCCCCCCCTCCACTAGTCCAATGCTAATTTTAGGGTGCATTACTCGATTGGCTCTCATACTCCTAATCCTATCCTAAGGGCACGTCTTCCCTACCATTACAGTGCCCCCCGGTCTACTCCTTGATTTGCAATGGTCTATGTAGCACCATGAAACATGAGGCTTCAGGGGCTAGTGCAAATCTTGAGGTTCATTCGATTAATCGAGTCTGGTCAAACCACGCTGGGGTCGGTGCATTTCATTCATTCATTACTGAGTGTACTGTACGTTGTAAACTCGCAGTGAACACGCGAAGAAAACGTTGCGTATCCGCCACGTGTCCGCGACGTCCTCGCTGCGCAGCCGCGTCATGTTGGCGACGTATTCACAGTGCGCGCGCTCCGCCCCGTATCCGCTCACTAACCGCTAGTATATTAGGCCCTTATCTCTCGGTAGAGAGTAGTTATATTCTTTGGCCCTTATTGTTTTAGTTTTCGACCGTTTCGGGTCATGTCAACTGTAACTGACATATAGCGAAATAACCGAAACAAAAATGTCGTCCAGCTGTCAGTCAACCTGTCAACTCAGATCAAAAGAAAGCAAATTATACGAATGCGATCAATATTGCGTAAAAAATATATAAAGACGGTATTCTTACGGACTTTGATAAATACGTACAACTCTTAATCTTAAGTGGTATCTCAAAAAATTATTAGGTGCTAAGTTTTACCCAAAACCTCAAAAATGTCGGAGAAAGACAAATCTAAAGTGAACGTCCAAGCAAAACACATACCAAAAGACGCACAAGTAATCATGACGATAATGAAGGAGGTGGGCATCACAGACTACGAGCCGCGGGTCGTGAATCAGCTACTTGAGTTCACGTACCGGTATGTAACATCAGTATTAGATGACGCGCGAGTGTTTGCAACTCACTCGAAGAAGAAAACAATTGATCTGGAAGACGTTAGGCTGGCTGTACAGATGCAGTTAGATAAGTCGTTTACGAGTCCTCCTCCGAGGGAAGTGCTGCTGGAGATATCTAGGGTGAAGAACGTCAATCCTCTGCCAATGATCAAACCGCACTGTGGACTACGGTTGCCCCCAGATCGGTAAGTAAAACTGACATTGTTATGATATTAAGAAAGATGCAAGCAGCTTTTTTAAAGTTTTAAATGAAGTTTGTAAGAACACAGAAATTACTGTTTGAATTACTGTAATCATGTTAACATTATTAACTAATTAAACCTGTTCTTTCAGTTACTGCCTGTCAGCCTGCAACTACCGCCTCAAGCCTGCTGTCAAGAAAGCTGCTCCGAAGCCCACAATCTCAGCAGTGCCATCACTAAAGACAGTCACCTCATCCAAGCCACCTCCTTCACAGAATATGGTGGTGAAGAGACCACCTGGCGCCATTGTCAATGTGGCCGCACCCAAAACTACTGTGGTTCCTAAGCCTGTGCTCAAATTCACATCTGGTACTAAGGTAAGGTTTGAATAAACAAGACTTTTTTTTCAATTATAATCATAATACTTCATTAATCTCAACATCATATATACTACAGGCACTGGTTAATAAAATGTTCTATATTATTTTAAATAGAGAAAAGTGTCTGAGGTGTCAGGGTCTTGAGTTAAAGATTACCCAATATTTTGAAGCTCCCGATGATTCAGAAAAAACAAAGTGTTAAAAGTAAAATTGGTTATTTCCACATAATAAAAGACAATGTGGATATAGCATTGCCCAATTTAGTTTAGTGTATCTTGGGCACCATCAAATACAATATTTTGGCAATTTTTTAAAATAAAAAAGGCTGACACTTCAAAATCACAGATAACACGCCTACACCGCAGACCGTTTTCAAAATATGCTTAGCCAGTATAACAAACGGAATATTCCTCCAAATAATGACGATGACGTGATAATTTACTTAGTCTTGGTCAGATTAATAGATTCTATGTATTTTAAGGGGCTTCCGATACACACCTTGCGGTCTCCTCAACAGAGTTTTGAGTGCTAGCTTTCGAGATTACAACTTAAAATATGTCTGTTGAACTAGTTAGCCTCAAGTTCAATCAAAACTTGAATGTAGGTTAACCATAAATCTTTAGATAATAAGAGGTAACTTATAACTATTGCCCATTTGTGATAGTGCAGTTGAAAGTCTTGAAATTATTGGGTTTTAAAACTACACATAGAACCCAATAATTTAGCAGATTTAACACACATTTGATGATGTGAATGTTTATAGTGTAGACAACAGATTAATAAAAGCCTTATTATTTACCTCTCTCTAAAACATAACTTTTTCAGGTGGTAGCCAAGCCCGCAGTCAGGGTAACAGCCGGGCCATCGGCACACACGCCCGTCAAAATGGAGCTCGACGACCCAGTGGGCCAAAAACGAAAGCGCGAAGATGATGACTATGAAACGTAATTTAAGCTAAAAATTAAGGTGTTAAGGTTGATTATTGTGTATTTTTAATTATCAGTGGAATACCTATTTACGATTTATGTTGTTTATTTAATTTATCCCCTTTACCCTATCGCGATTCCATCCGATCTGCGCGTCCCACGCTACATTTGCCGATTCACGACTTCCACTCAGAACTTTTATGCTCAAAAAGTCATCTGTCGTTTGATAGCTGTATACTTACAAAGCTACCCCACACTGCCCATCCTTTAAAATGACTTCGAGCACAGCTTATTTATTGTTGTTTGTTTTAAAGCGCGACCTTAAACCATCCTGTTAATCATGTCCCATAAATTACAAAGGGAAACTTATCTAACGGAACGCAATCCATGGTAATGCTCCCAACAGATGAGGAAGAGGTAGCCGGAATATTAATGTCGCTCCGCAATAACTGTGCCGCGGGATGGGACGGGATATCTGGTGATCTCTTAAAAAAGCATGCGGCCGTAATTATGCCTCCGTTAACGTACGTAGGTAACCTTGCTCTTTCCACAGGTAAGTTTCCTAACGTGTTCAAAAAAGCCATAATTCATCCGATATACAAGAGTAGGGACAGGAGCCGTGTTGATAACTACAGACCTTTAAGTGTGCTAACAGCTTTTTCCAAAATACTAGAACGGGTAATGAACGGCAGACTTGTGAGCTATTTAGAAAACAATCATCTTATCGCACCTGCGCAATTTAGGTTTCGCTCAGGCAAATCCACATCTGATGCGGTCCATGAGTTGACAGACTATGTGGTTACAAACATGGATGGTGAGGATAAAGTTATGGCCATATTTCTGGATCTTGCTAAGGCATTCGACACGGTTTCTGTCCCAATTCTTGTACATAAGATGGAAAGCCTGGGAATCAGAGGACTTCCACTGGACCTCTTTAAAGAATACTTGAGTGAGCGTACCCAGCGAGTAAAGATAGATGAATTCATCAGTGAGGAACAAATGATTAACTACGGCACGCCTCATGTTAGTGTCCTCGGACCTTTACTATTCCTCATCTATATCAACGATCTGGGTACGCTCACTATTCCCAATGGCAAAATTATTTGCTTTGCTGATGACACTGCCCTCTTGTTCAGCGCGAGCTCGTGGAAGGATGTCTATGAGCGTGCACAATTGGGCTTAAATATGGTATCCAACTGGCTACGCGACAATCTATTGACCCTAAATACTACCAATTACATAGCATTCTCCATGAAAAACAATGGTTTCTCCCAAGCATTACATGATACGATTGTAGCCCACTCTTGCACAAACTCACTCACCCGTAGTTGTAACTGCGAACCACTCACCAAGGCTGATAATGTTAAATACCTGGGAATAATAATCGACAAAAACCTTAGGTTTCAAGATCACATAACCACTCTTAGTAACAGATTAAGGACACTAATATATATGTTCAAAACGCTGAGACCTGTAGTCGATAAAAATATGTCTAATAGAAATTGAAAGAACTCAAAGAGCTATACTGAAAGTGTCGTTTTTTCGACCGTATCGCTACCCCACTGAACAGTTATACAAAGAAACTGAAGTCCTGACAGTGCGTCAACTGTTTATATTGCACATTTGTTGAAACAGCATACTCTCTTGGTTTATAACCCAACGCTGTCTAGAGGGAAAAGACGATTTGACCAAGTGGAGCGCCATCATCTACGTCACAAAACTATTGCTATCTAGGTGGTGCTACTTATACAATAAAACTCATAAGGAGTTACACATATATAAACTCACAAAATGTAAATGCAAAAAGCGGCTAACAGACTGGCTCCAAAAATTAAACTATAATGATACTGAAAACATCCTAAAAACCTAAACTCTCAATCACACACTCACACACCCACACTTTCACCAGTACTACTCATCTACTAACATTCGTCTCGCATACTTAACCTATATAATAATCAAAATAAAACGTTATGCCGTATGATACATTTTGTCAGCGCGCTTAGTAAATAATTTATAAAATGAAAATGTAAAGGGGTGGGATCCTGGTGTCCTAACACAGGCCACGAGCCTAGCTTAGGCACCAGTCTCCCACAATATATATACTTACCAGAATTATGTATCTTTCTCGAATCTGACCAATGTAAAATGATTTATGTATATTGTGGTGAGAAAAATAAAGTTGATTGATTGATAAATTGATCCATTGGGGATGATAAAATTATTTTTTATCTAAAAAAATTACATAAAACATAACATCACGCCTTGTTTCCCCGAAAGGTTGGGCAGAGGTGTACCTTTAGTACACCCACATTTCGCCAGACCGCCGACCTGGGAATCGAACCCAGGACCTCATGCTCAGCAGTAGCGATTGCGACCACTAGACCAACGAGGCAGTCCAGAGTATAATTGCAAATAGTGTAGAAGCTTTTTTTTTTTTTTTGTATGGCATCTCGTAGTTGACCTTGAGAGGTCGTGACTACTTAACCAGACTATACTGTGGCTGCCTTAAGCGGACTCGAAGCCTCCAGCCAGGGGGTGTAGAAGCTTAAAAAACTGCCAAGTTATAAACGTTTTAAAGTAAGTGTTAGACTAGGACAGCACTATCGTAGAAGTGACGTCATGACTACGTAACTTCATACTAGCGCCGTACATTGTCCGTGCCGCGCGACAAGGACGGGTATAATCCCCTCCAAAAACTTTTAAAGCGTGTATCTTCTTCATATTTACATCGATTTAACAGATTTTTTCTATAATCTCATTTTTACAATGCCTTCTTTGAAATTACATTATTTTTTCAAACATATTTAATCTTAGTTATCATCCTTGTCATTTAAACCATTAACAGGCACTTTTGAATATTGTCAAGGAGTCGGCCCGGAGATTATAAATATGACTCTGATGGCTCATTTCTAGAGAATAAAAATAGACTCGATGTCTGCAGCCCGTCCCCAAAGTAAAATACCTACCTTAGGACATGATACTATGAAATAAAATAGACCAGCCTCGTGGTATCTACATCAGTAGATGACAGCGTAAGCTGCTGAACTTAGCCGTCCTGCAAGAGATGTTAAATGAGGACCCCATTGTAGCCTTGAGTCTGGTGTGATCCCAGGAACAGTTTAGTCGACGATTTTTCTCTCAGGAACGTACTACCGGGACATGTAAAGTCAAACTGTCCAGCCTCTCCCCAATTAAGTTAGGGTCGGCTTCCAGTTAAACTTAAATCGTAGTTTAACTTTTGATCGTGCGGCTGTTATTATTGTTTAGCTTGTCCTCTTATGAAGGTAGGTAGTAAGGGGCTGGTGTCCGCGATACCACGTCAAAGTGCGTATTTTGCGTACCTACGGGTGGGAAAATCGATTATTCTATCTACTCTAGCTCCTCAAGAAAGACCAGCGACAACGCCTTGGTATTACTGACAATCTTACGGAGGGTACCTGGAAGTACTTTGCCCTGTATGTAGCAACCGCCAGGCAGTTTAGAAGCACATGATCTGCTGTCTCGTCGTTCTCCATGCAGGCCCGACAGTGTTTTTGACTCCTATGACAGAGGTGTTTATTAAATGACCCGTGGCCGGTTAATGCTGCTGTAACTGTACGCAACTGTTGTTTAGTTAGTCGGAGTGCCTTTTTCGTGTGGCGGCCATCAATTGGGGGGTGCTTCTTAAGCCGGCCTGCACTCACCTTTTTTTTTTTTTGTTCCGGGGTGGAACATCCTCATGGATGTCTTCCGCCCTGGGGCGGGCGGAGGGGTCTGTCAGACTCTTACTGACTAAAAACCAACCCGGTGTTCCATTTGTTCCAGACCTGTGATCCATTGAATGATTATGTGAGCCAACCAACCTGATTGAGGCGGTGGTGACACTCCTATAAGAGTTGCCCAGTGTGGATATTTAGCTCTAGCAGGACAGCCATGTTGTCTGAAGCGGTTAGACAAATACTCATGTATTCGTCCTGCAAGTGTTTCAGACAACCAATGATGTGGTAATGTGTACGTTGAATTCCTCCCGAGAAGATTCCAGCTCCAGTGCTACTACCTGTGAAGATTTGCAGTTCCTATCAGGAGCACAACCTATCACATTGGCGACCCTCGTGCAGTTGAAACTCTCCCATTTCCTAACTCGAAGTCGTGGTCTACCTTATCATTATGTCATCGAAACCTGTTCAGTGAAAAGGTAGGCAATATTAGAATGGATTACTGATGTGTATGAATACGCCGGGAAGAAAGTTTTGTGGATGTGGGCAGCTAGAAGAGTTGGGGAACACCAAAGAAACAATGGATAGACTGTGAAAGTTGATGGCTAGGAAGGGGGCGACAACCGAGATGACGACTGATAGGTAAGTATGGAGAAAAGACATGTTGCGCCAGCGCACATAAATTGGGAAAAGGGCAAGAGAATGATGATGATACTGTACGCTTATCATGACAAGAATAGACAAAATGACAGAATAAAAGAAATTGTCATTTTGTCTATTCTTCTGTCGATATGCTACACGTACAGCAGGCTTAGCATGGCGTTTTCTGTTTCTACTCTACTGTAGAATAGAAATCGCTTTCTACGCTCCTCGAAATCTCTTTTTCGCGAGCACGAGGACACACTTAGACTCAGGTTGCTTTATAGACAGTGATTGTCCATAGCAACGGGTTAGTTGCTAGTGATGTGTATAACTACCCATTTTTACAGTACAATTGCGTTTCGTTTCTGTGTAGACAGTAGAAAACTTTCTACTGTCTACACAGAAACGCCATTTTTGTCTACTCTTCCGTCGACAATACGCTTCTCTAGGGCGCTCGTGCTAAGCCTGCTGGTGGTATGAGATGCATGTACAGAGCTGGTAACTTATATATTGGCTATTGACATGTTCTTATGTTATTTTACTTGAGAAACTAGAATTCTCAAAACCAACAACAACGAAAGAGTAATTTAGGAATCAGTCAGAAAAGAGGTAACTTAGTGTTTAAGGTATCTAGTTTTAAAGGATAGGTGCCTAAAAGACGACTGAAGTAAAACAAACAAATTGATTTTCTTATATTTTATTGGTTACCACTTCACTTCCTCTGCACATTCTGTGGGCGATTCATGTCCCTAGGGAAGTTGCTCTTGGGTGGCGTACGGATCCTCCTGTCCTTCTTAGACCTGTTGCGCACAACCTTGCTGTGGATTGCGCAGGAGACGCAGTAGTGGAGCTTTGCATACAGCTTGGGCAGCTGGAATGCTGTGGAATAAAATATATGCTTACTGTAAAGAGTTTGGTTCATATGTAACTGCATTTTCAAAGGAGCCTCATTTAGTTTATAGGGAACATCACTGTTAGGTCTAACTTTAAACAACAATAGGACTGAAATTGTTGTTTTAGCTAAAGTGGCCATACTTCTTGTGTGTATGATAAGTTAATGGGCTACTAAACTATCTTCGTTGATAGTGTGCTTATTTTCTGCTGCTAACGTAAAGTTTACAAGATCATATCAGCACCCTGCTTACTGGTCAGACCAAGAGGGAACATGACAAGCCTCTGCATCACCACCGGAAGCTTTGGTTAGCAACAGGCCACGATAATGGAGCTTATGAAGGATCGTAAGTTCTATGTGCCTAATAAAGTATAGCTACTAAATGACATTTTAGGTTAGGAATATTTGTTGATTATCACTGTAGAACACCAATGTATGGAATGTTGGTAGAACGGTACAAGAAATGCTTTATATAAGATACTTACAGGCATATACGGAGGCTTCGTTGATATCCCTGACGGCAGCCGCTTCGACGATATTCCTAATCACAAACTTTTTGATAGCCTTGTCCTTAGGCACGCAACGCGCGCAGTTGGTACACCTCACAGCCTTCACGTGGCCACGGCCGTGTTTGGCCCGTCCTCCATTACGGCGTTTTCGAGTCTGGAAACAGAAATCATCCGCTCATGAAGCCACATGCTCAACTTGACAAAGGCGACGCGTGTATTTCAAAGTTCTGGCGAAGCCGAAATAGGGCACATTGACTGAGAATTGTTAATTCATAACACTTCAGGTCTTGTTCCGGTTGATTATTGGTAAATTGCACTATTTAGTACCTATTTATTTCAAAAAGTTTACGCACCATGTTTCTAACCTCCGAATCTGTGAACAGAAAACGATGGAAAAGAAATTGTCAGCATAGACAATTGACTATTTGACTCATTCAATGATGACATTGAACGATTTCCTATCATTCAGTTGTAATGTTACCATGTAAAAAAGAAAACAATGTTTCAACAAGCTATGATAGTATGTTCTTTTCAAAGATCTTCAAAGGCATTCCTGACATAAAGGAACTAAGTAAATTCCCGAAATCAAACAAGCAAATAGCATTTAGGCACAAAGTTAAAATAAACAACATGCTGTCAATCATGAAATTTTACGAAAAAAGAAAATTAAACGAAATCAAACAAGCAAATAGCATTTAGGCACAAAGTTAAAATAAACAACATGCTGGCAATCATGAAATTGTACGAAAAAAGAAAATTATACGAATCCATTGACAACGTAAAGTTCCACGTTCCGAACGGTCAAATTACTCATTCATTCCATTCACCATCAATCAACAGAAAAAAAAATAATAGTCTGTCACAAAGAATTTATTTCACTGTAATATTATTTTTGTTGCAAAATAATAATAGATTAGTAAAAAAATCCTTTGTTTTCCTATTTCACATGATTCATACAATAATTGCCGCCATGTTCGTTAACTGTCCGTAGCTGTGAATTTAACTTAACTACTCCGTCATCGTGCGATTGTCCTGACTGCTCCGTGTCTTAATTAACTTTTGTGAAAACATTTCTGTGAATTGCGATGTGGTGCAGATAGTCAATTGTTGTGTACCGCGTGTGAAATGTCACAACATGGATGCCCGGAGAGACTGTCGAATAGATCCAAAGGTTTCCAGGATGACGGTCCAAGTCAGTCTACGATGGAGGTTCTTGTGGAGACCCTCACAGGAACCGCATTTGAAATGACCGTGTTGCCCACGGACACCATATTTGCCATTAAATCGAAGATATTCAGGGTCGAAGGTGAGTTGTATGTCTGATTGTGCATTACACAACATTATGTGTTATTTGACAGGGTAGGCTTGATCATGCGTCATCCACGCTCGACAAAGGACGTTGTGGTTTTAGTGCGTTGTAAACGACGACACTTTGCTGACAACCTATGTTGGGCAATGAGAAACTACTGTACACAGTGACAATATACCAAACTCATTGGAAGGAGGAAGGTTGAAAATTACAAGTTATTTTATTTAAGTTTTGTGTAAGAGTTAAGTCCAGTGTCAGTGTAAACAGTATTGTATGTAGGTGTGTTGTTGAGTACAGCTTGGATCTACACTATACTTGTGTACAGATAATAAGTGAATAACCTTTTTGTTTAAGTTGTCCATTCATTTGGCCAACAAATGTCAAACAAACCTGTATTGAAGACTTCCTTCAAAAATTTCTAATTAAAAAGTTATGTATTCAGTCTATTTTTGGGAAAATATGTAATGTTTTAGCCTTCCCTATTCTCAGTACAGCCCTGCCTGGCAGAATACCAAAAAGTCAAACAAAAAATTATATTAGGGTAGGTTATGGTCACATAATATAAAAAAGTGACATTGAGCTATATTTACCCTGCAGATTCTTATGGCTTCATACCAGTTTTTTATGGCATCCATACCAGCTGTATTTATAAACCATATTTCTATCAAAACAGCCATGCATGCATGTGTGAGCATGGACAATGGAGTTTTTTTTTTGCTCTACCTGCCACCTGCTCTTTTTTGTTGCAACCTTCTTCCAGCTGTTGCTGGTGCATTTTGAACAAACAATAATAACATATTGTATTTTCTTTATGCATAAATTTTCCAGCCAACAATAATGAATCCTGTTCATTTAATCATGTGTTCTTTACACTATAATTATTCATTGTTCCTACTTGATGTACTATTACTTAATAGAATCAATCATTCTTATGAACATTCATTGAATACTATTGTTTTGTCTAAATTATCGAGGTCCTGATTGAGCAGGACAGGATACAGGGTGTTGGAAAACATAATGTTTTACTTTTTTTAACTGTAAGAAGGTATATTTTCATAATGAATATTTGTAGAACAGGGTAATTAGTAAGTATCATAATTTGTACTTAAACACTAATAAGTCCATAAACTTGATAAGTGACCTACTAAGCTACTAACTTGTTTACTGATTTGGTCAAGGTTAAGTAGTTTCTATGATGTTGAGTTCTAAGTTCATCTTCTTCTTTAATTGGTTGCCTCTTTAATATTAAATGCATTTAAATGTTGGACAAGACTTATATTAATAGATTTACAAATCGATTGAGATAGACTAAGCATATTTTTATGCTTGGTTAACTGCAATGTTTGAATGGAAAAAGTAAATGGAAGCAATAATAAAGTTGTTTTATCTAAATTCTTTTCATTGATTGCATTCATCAGATAGAAAGTTCACTATTGTAAGCTGACATGCCACAAGTGGCTCTTTATTTTAGCTTTCGTAATATTTATAAATTCACAACTTAATTTTTTTCATAATTTGAGTAATGCAGCTGGTCTTGATGATTCATTCCGTTAGGACATCAGAAACATATTAAAAAACTAAGTTGTCACCCGTTATTCATGTTCTAAGTTATGACTCAGCTATAAACTCAGAAACAACCCAGCAATGCCTTAGAAATACTGTTAGTCGAACCTAACGCATGATTAGAGAGTTGCATAACAAGTTATGCTGATAATGTTTCTAAATATTGCAGTACAATAGGTACAGTACAATAGTTTAGAACATAGCTTTCTACCCTAAGTGGGGTACGCGGATAATACAGAATTATGTATACCCATCAGTTTTTTGTCATTTAAAATTTGTATTTTAAAACATTCACCAATAAATTTTATTTGAATTAATGACCAACTACAAAAATGGCTTTATGTCTGCTTATGACAATGTAAGTGTGTTCAGCATGGTCAGTTGTCTACACAAAGATGTCTGAACCTTGTGAGAAAAAAGTTAAACATCACATAAATTGTTTTTATCTGTTTCAATGAAATGGCTTTGTAATCTTTTGCTTCCTTCTTCATTAGAAGGACATTGACTGTTATGTATTGGCATCTGACTCACTTCTTTTGTCATGTACAAAAAAGATTAATGCTAATTGTTCAAATAAAT
Organism: Dasypolia templi; assembly: GCA_963555695.1. NCBI lineage: Eukaryota > Metazoa > Arthropoda > Insecta > Lepidoptera > Noctuidae > Dasypolia > Dasypolia templi. The sequence continues at coordinate 22,885,391 of OY743157.1, forward strand.
ATTTGGGTTTTACTCCATGATAAGAATTATTTGAACTACCCAAATTATGAGGGAGATATTATTTTTATAACATAACATCACGCCATGTTTTCCCGAAGGGTTGGGCAGAGGTGTATCTATAGTACACCCACATTTCGCCAGTTATGTTTTTAAGTCCCATGTAATAGGGGGCGAGCCTATTGCCATCAACCGGGCACAAATCCAGACTCCGGGCTGCTACTGAGAAATTCCAGATAGAAAAACCCAACAACACGTTGCCTGACCTGGGAATCGAACCCAGGACCTCATGCTCAGCAGTTGCCATTGCGACCACTAGACCAACGAGGCAGGAATTTTGGGAACATATTTTTTAAGAGGCTAATAAAAGTTTTTGCAAAAGAATAAGGAAGTAAGTGAGAAATTAAATTGTCTTAACACAATGCAAATAGCCAAATGTACAAAATATAATTTTATCAATAGATTGTATAATTTATTGAACACAATCATTTTCATGTTAAATGCGCTCAGGAATGCACTTATCTGCTGTAAAAATTGTTATTATATTGTCTACAACCAACATATTAATGTTGAGAACTTTTAAAGTATATTGACATTGAGAAATTAGGGTTTAATTTTAAAGCAAGGCAAGTCAATTCTTTAGGCCAGATAATTTTTCCGAAAAGTAAATAAACATCTACAATCACATCAAAATCGATCTTTCTGCCTTCCACGCTGCCACGCAATGAGTAAAAACGAATAAAACTAATTAAAGCCGACAGCTTCAAAATCTGTTTTTCTAGGTCTCACTGTTTACAAGTCTCAAAAATAAACTTTTATTTGCTCATTGCTCCCATTCTATAACGCAACCTTATCAAATTCAAACTGCAATACTCTATGAATGTTTTGATAAACAAACTTGATTTTCAGATCAGCAAATTCAGTTAATAAAATATCAAGAGTCCTTGAAGAATGACAGACTGTTTAATTACGAGTTTACCCAAACAGCTGAATGTTATTTCAAGGAATAAAGGTGTGTTCACATCGTCGGTTAGACGCGCGGGTCATTGGGGTTTACGCTACGTTTGATCTCGTGCCAGAACAATCCGTCTGAGATATACATATGTATTATGTTATGCGCGTTGCCCGCACTCATATCGTTATATCGCGATTGATTTATTGCTATACGTATACAGAATTTGTGTGGAATCGGTTTAATGGTTGCCGATTCGAAAATAATATTTGTTTGGTACGAGGCACCTGTGTTGATGTTTGTTTAGCGATTTGAATATACTCAGGTCTTTTGAAAATATTTGAATTACTTGTAATTAAAATACGTAATGCGTATTTGGTATTTGTATTTGAATAACTTCCATAAAATTCGTATTTCAAAACCTGATGTCTAGGTATTTTGTAATTAATATTTCAAATACTTGAGGCTTCAAAATACATTTTAACATTAAAATACACTTTTTAAGTAAGATTTGATAAGTTTTTTAAACTGTCACCTGAAGTAAATGGAGCCATATTGGCGTCATGCTACCACCCTAGTTATAAAATGCGTTGGTTGCCAGAAATCATCACAGCAGATGAGAGGCAAAGAACTCAACATCTTGCCATTCATGCCTTAGATACAAGTTACAAAAACATGAAATAATGGATGGAAGCAGCAGGATAGCATCACTAGTAAAGAAGATGATGATTCAATTTTTGAGAGCTATCCAAATCCAAATACAAATTATCACAAGTTTGAACTCATCAGGACCTGTAGAAATATTGTTTTCTTTAGCAGGTTTTATTCACTCTCCAACAATAGGCGGTTTGTCTGACAGTGCATTTAAAAATCTAGTAAAAAATCAGTTTAACGTTCGAGAGAAAACTCTGGTATTACTGATTAATTAATCTTGTTTTCCTCTACTTTTCAGCCCGTGCTGGTCTAGATTACTTATTTCGTAATTTGTGTTTCGTATTTCAATTAAAAATGACTAAAATACTGTATTTTGTATTTTATATTTCAAATACCTTACTCAAAGATATTTTGTATTTCGTATTTTAATAACTTGCGAAGTTGCGAGACTGTTTTTTTTAATTTGTATTTCAATTAAAGCAAAGCATGTATTTTGCCCAGCCCTGAGTGTATTTACACCCTAAACAAGAATCATCAAAAACCCGTAAAACATTCTCGTCTACTACTCGCTTCACACTCCTGTCGGAGCTTTAAAAGTCTCATGTAGCAGCGAGATTCTGGAGTTCTTGCTGAATTGGCTGTCCAGGGTACACCGGACGTTTCGTCTCCCATTAAAGTTTTGAGTGTCCATTGATAGAGAGTAATAGACATTTCACATTGAATTTACCTACTTATCTACCAGTTGTAAAAAAAACAACGGTGAAGCTACGAGGGCTGCACTAAAAGTATCGGGAATGGAATATTTCCACTGTTCCTGTCATATTAAAATATTTTTAATTGAAAACTCCTTGGTTTTAAAAATCGAATATCATTTATTTATAAAAAAAGTTTCTCGGTCTTGTCACAAGGTTTTGTCAAACTTGTTTAGTCGTTGAGAAAATGGAATTGAATCGAGAAAATTCAAGAGCGATGATTTATTATGACTTTCGAAGTGGTTTAACACAAAAGCAGTGTGTTGACCGGATGATTTCTGCATTTGCTGATGAAGACCCATCCAAAACCACAATTTATCGCTGGTTTGCTGAATTTCAACGTGGACGCAAGCTCAATGATGATCCCCGTCAAGGTCGTCCAAAAACTGCAGTCACCCAAGAAAACGTTGATGCTGTGCGTAAGCTGATTGAGGAAGATCGACATGTGACATACCGCGAAATTCAGGCAACTTTAAACATTGGCATGAGTCAAATACAATTAATCTTGCATGAACAATTAGGTGTAAAAAAGTTGTTTTCCGGATGGATACCGCATTCACTCTGTGAAGAGCAAAGAGTTCTAATGCACCAAGTAACGCGGCTCGCGTTACTTGGTGCATTAGAACTCTCGAAAGATTCCACGCAGGATCCTCAAATGCTGTATACAACATCGTATCAGGTGACGAATCCTGGATATACGCGTACGAACCCGAAACAAAAAACCAGTCACGAGTTTGGGTGTTCGAGTGTTGCAAAAAAATGGTGGCCACGTTTGTCTCCAAAACCGGCCATGTTACGACTATTCCTCTTGAGGGACAAAGAACGGTTACTGCAGAATGGTATGCTAGCATTTGTTTGCCACATGTCGCTTCTGAACTCCGTAAAGAGAACTGCAACCGCCGCATCATCCTCCATCACGACAATGCGAGTTCTCACACCGCACACAGAACAAAAGTGTTTTTAGAGCAAGAAAACATAGAATTATTAGACCATCCGCCGTACAGCCCCGACCTAAGCCCTAATGATTCCTATACTTTCCCTAAATTAAAGAATAAATTGCGTGGACAGAGATTTTCATCACCTGAAGAAGCTGTGGACGCCTACAAAACGGCCATTTTGGAGACCCCAACTTCCGAATGGAATGGTTGCTTTAATGGTATAATTGGTTCCATCGTATGAAAAATGTGTCAAATTTCGCGGAGAATACTTCGAAAAGCAATAAATAAATTTTTAAATAGTAATGTTGTGTCACTTCCTTGATTCCCGAAATTTTCAGTGCCGCCCTCGTACCACAGATTGAATACAGATGCTTCTCATCAATTCCTCACCAGCCTGCCTTCAGTTTCTGTTATGTACCTATATATAACTGTGTATGCCCTTCGTTCTAACGTGACGAATAAGTGCGACGTAACTGCACGTGTAGTGAACGTGTGACGCAACTCGTGTCGTTGTCTCCGCGTCACTTCATTAATCTCTCTTGTGTAGAATGTTCACGGATTCGATCCGTTCTAGAACAATCTTAGGAATGTTTTATTTTGAAAATATTGATATTCCGGTCTGTGTTTCCAGGGAGCTTGGTCAATTCAATATTTGTTTGTTTACTATTGCTATAGTGCCTCAAACGCTATTGATTTGGGGTCAATTGTCCCAGCTTACGGAAAATAGTTATTTTTTTCAAACTCTCATTAGAAGCCCAGGTTGAGTGGTTTTTGAATTGGTCCTCATGAAATCCTTGTTGATATCGCCTGGCCTGGATGGTTGATTGAAGGTACATATCCGACTGCTTACGTCTAGAATTCCATCGTCTTTCTTCTATTGCCTTGCGCTGATGTTAAGAGAATCGTTTACGCATTCTCTACTCCCCTTGCACTCCTGCTTACCAATTAGACAACACAGTCATGATGTAATTGCTTTAAAAAAAGAAAGTAAATATTGTCAGTCTCCCTAGTGACAGGATTTCCCTTGGCGGTCCTCCAGCCAGCTGATTCACGTACTCGCCGCACGCGCATCGGCCACCATTAAGATGTTTTACTTTTATGAACTTACTCATTGCCAAATTCGTTGAAGCGCTATTATGTCGCACAAGGCACGTGTCGTTTTTACAAGTGACGTAATCACAAAAGGTGTTACGATTATATCCAGTTTAGCTAGCGTATGAATAAATGCGTAGGTTCCAGTGTTTGTCGATTTACGTATACAACGTTGCTATGTCAGCCTAGATTTACAATTTTGAATAACTGTTCCAACCATAAATCCATACAAATCTAGAAGAATATGTTAACGACTTAATTATTGTTGGATGCCAAAATACCACAAAATAAACTGTGTTTCCCTGTGTCTCTCTTTTGGCATTCTTGTTATAAATAAATAATGTTTATTATCGCCTCACAATGTGACCACGAGAAGACCGATCACTTTGAAGATCTGGGTATACCCTCAGAGAAATACCTAAATTAAAGGGAATGATAAAAAATATAAACACTGTGTTTTTGGTAGCTGTAGTCAAACTGCACCACAGCACACGTATCCTTTTTTTTTTTGGGTGGGAAATCATCAAATGACTTCTCCTGCTCTGAAGTGTCAGACTTTTACTGGCTAAAATCCACCTGTGTTCCTTCAGTTGCCTGTGCCAGGGCCACGGTTTCTCTTTCGAGTTTCCCGCGACTCCGAGGCGTCGGCCCTGTCGGACCCCGTCATTTACTGCTGAGATCTATTTGAGGCGCGCGTAGAACACGACGCGCCGTCGACCTGGACCTGGTCCTTACCGGACGGCGAGCTACCCATTGCTCACCGTCCGCAAGCCCGTGCCTACGGTGGCCGGGAATCTGCTTGCGATTCCCGACGCCCAGGGCGTCTCCTGCCGCGATTAGGGGCGTCTCCTGCGGCGACTAGGGGCGTGAGGGCGCGTGGCTCTCTCCCTCACGCACTCCACCTTCTCCTTCGCGAGCATTACTGCTTCGCAGAAGGAGGTGTCGGCTTTCCATTCCCTCTCGATTTGTACCATGGCCTGGACCAGGGCCGGACGCGAGAGATCGCCGCCGCCGATCGCCTCCGCGAGGACGCTGTGGTGCTCCGCCCAAGCTAGACCTCCACCGTGTCCTCCCGGCGATCCACACAATGGTGACACCTGGGCCTATCCTCCCGTCTTATGCGAAAAAGGAACCTCCCGAAACAACCGTATCCGGTGAGGACCTGTGTCAGGTGGAAGGTGAGGACGCCGTGGCGCCTCTCCAACCATTCCTCAAAGAGGGGACTTACAGCCGCTATTGTGGCGTGCCCAGCACTGGGTTGCGTCAATCGCACCCTCCATGTCGCCATGAGATCCCGCCGGAAGCACACGTATACCTGGCACCATGGAAACGAGTTTAGTCGACGGAAGAATAGACAAAATGACAGATGAATATAAGAAATCTGTCATTTTGTCTCTTTCTATTTGTAATTTTGTCTATTCTTCATTCGACAAAATTCGAGCATGCTAAACGTTCAGAGATAAAAACGTTGTCCTACTTTTCGACAGTTCAGCGCTGTGAGCTGGTGACTAATGTGACAACGATGAACGATTTACATAATCAAAGTCGGTTTTTATCGCCCCCTTCGATCTAGCGTAGACGTTCTTGGAGTGTACCCAAACTAACAAGGCTGCCTTTGTATTTGATGTTGCTTGACGTGCCCTACGTCAACCAACATCAGATACGAAGACACCCTTGTTAGTTATTGCTTATGGTGGCATGTGATTACACCAAAATAAAAGAAGTAAACCTTCATTAGTGGTCCAGTAATGTTTAACAAATAAAAAAACAAAATTTTAAGTACTCTAACTCAAGAAATAAAGGACGTGAAGCTTTTCCTTCGACAAAGGCCTCCTATAAAGATTTCCATCTCTCTCACGCCCTCTGAATCAAACCACCACCATAATGACCACTCATTAAAATAACATGGTATTGTATCATTCCAGGCATCCCCGTGTCCCAGCAACACTTGCTATACAACTTGGTGGAGCTTGACGACTCCTCATCGCTCCGGGAGCTTTCCATCAGCGATGGCGCGCGCCTGCGCCTCGTGCTTGGCATGCGCGGCGGGCCCATCTCCACGCGCCGCCTGCCGCCGCCGCCCAACGCCGAGCCCTGGAGGGACATTGAGAGGCTGCTTGATACTAATAGGTGAGAGGATAAGGAACTGGCTTTTTACCCGACTTAACCCGACAGCCTTACAGAAAAGACAGAGCTTTGTTTATTTAGGCCCTCGAAGCATCATATATATCATAACGACTGGGTGGATTTAAATACATGAGGTGTCTATCGACTCGTCTAAGTGCCGATATCACCAATGTTACTGAACGCGTTTAGCACATCTAAAACGCGTTCAAGAGCTGCCAGTGTCAATATTCTATAGAAAATTATGACACTGACAGCTCTTAAACGGAGTTTAAGTACTGATCGCGTTCAATTTCATTGGTGAAATAAATTGCACAATGCTGGTTTTGTTTTTATAAATTAATTAGGTGGATTTTAGACGTCAATATGTAATGTATTGATAAAGAAAATTAGTACCATGAGCATGTGCAGTATCAAGAACTTAAAAACCCACTACAAAGTGAAAAATAACTTTAATTTCGGAAGTCGGTGTCTTTGGTTTTGTAAACAAAACTTAATTGATCAATTTTTAATTGTGGTACCTACCCCACACGAACTCGTATATCACTCCACTACTTGATATGTAAAATTGTAAATAACAGTGACAGGAAGTTATTACAGCATTATCAAACACAAGTGGAAAAATATATATTATTGAATCTAACTGTAAAACTACCCAAGCAAAGTTAATAATATTAATATGGAAACACCCCTAAAGCATACCCTATCCATTGAAAAAAGAGTTTTCGCAATCTATAACAATTGCCGGAGATATCGCGTAAAAAAAAACATGCAGACGAATTGAGAACCACCTCCTTTTGGAAGTCGGTTAAAAATAAAGGGCTAGAGGAGATGATTCCAGAAATACGATGGTGACACAAAAAGTTCTTAGAAAATCAAAAACTGAACAAACAAGCAAGTTATTAGTTTTATTATATCTTTTCAAAATAGTGTCCATTTACATCAATACATCGCTGCATCCGATGTAACCACTGAGAAAAGCACTTTGCCGACTCGTCCTTAGGGGTCTCTTCCACGGCATTATGAAACGCAGCCACTGCTTCCTCGGCGTCCTTAAAACGTTTTCCTCGAAGTTTTTCTTTTATTTTCGGAAATAAATAAAACTCGCAAGGTGCGAGGTTGGGGCTATAGGGCGGCGGGTGACCCAGTAATTCCATGTTTGATGTCGCCAAGTAGTCGCTTGTTTGCTTGGCAGTGTGCGACGAGGCGTTGCCGTGGTGAAGGAGGATCTTACTGCGAGGTCGTTTCTCCGAACTTTGCCCACGACAAACAATTATTAGTGTACCACTCTGCAGTAACTGTTTTTCGATCCTCTAAAACAATTGTTGCGTAATGACCTGTCCTTCCGAAGAACATACTTTTTCCCACGCTTCGACCTCTCTTCACGACAATTGGCAACTCCTCTGAAGGAAACACCCAGACAAGAGACTGTCTCTTAGTTTCATAACAATAAATCCAGCTTTCGTCACCCGTAAGTGTGTAGAACTCAGCATTTGAGTCACCTCCGTTAAATCTTTAAACCATTTCACGACACCAATCAAAACACGACGGAGTTTTTGGGCCTCTGTCAAATTATGAGGTATCCACCGAGCACAAAGCTTCCTGACCGCTAAATGTTCATGGAGGATTTTGTGCAGTTGACTCATACCGATGCCTAAGCTTGTCCGAATCTGCTGATAAGTCAGTCTTTTGTCAGTCTCTATCATACGCCGCACAACACTGGTGTTATCTTTAGTCGTCGCCGTAGAAGGCCGTCCCTCACGCAGATCATCGGTGAGATTAGTGCGACCACGTTTAAACTCATTAAAACCAGTTGTAAACAGTGGCACGAGATCGGGCTTCATCGTGAAAGGTCAATCGAAGTCTATCATAACTTTCTTTTTCTTTATTATATCCTTTATTATTTAGTCGACCTCGTAATTACTTTACCACACTAAGGTTGAATGTTACTTGCAGTTCCTAATTAGATAGATAGTTTCAACCTTAGTGCCAGTTTTTCAATCGAATTTGACGATTGAAAAACTGCCCCTAAGGTTGAAACTTTTATATGTAGTATAAATATTGCAATTTGACGTTTATTTACTAGACAAGGGCGATTTTCACCAATGGAACTGAACGCGGTCAGCACATCTAAAACGCGTTCAACAGCGTCACGGTCAATATTCCACACAAAATAATAAATGACTCTTGAACGCGTTCAGTAACATTGGTGAAACCGGCACTAAGTAAAGCTGTCAAACCGTCATAATTATTTCTCAGCTATAAGTTATATCTGGCGATTGAAAAATCAGCACTGAGTGTAGTTTCAATTTACTAGGAGTTTTTGCCAAAAGTGGAAAATAATAAATGAGGCCGTTTTTACATTAAGTCCATAACATACAATATAACTTTATAGATGAAGCAATGATCGCATTCATCAGTATTGGGGATACGAGGAACAACAGCGTTAGACATACTACATTATGTTGGCGTGTGATAGCTTCTGTGTTTATTTCTGTAGAAATTAATGTACTAAGTAAACGCAATTGTTAATCATGTAATACCAACAGAGACGACGTGGAATGGGGCGGCAGTGGCTGCAAGGTGACAGTGCTGGTGTTCCGCGACGGTGAGCGAGTCAACATGCTGCGCGTCAAGGAGAACCACGACGGAACCTACTCGCCATTGGATCACAACAAATGTACGTCTTATCAATTTAACTATCACCATGAGGTCTCAACTTGAACAATTTTATAAATAGTCTTGAAAAATTATAGATGGCAGCATAGGTAACTCGTTATGAAATTAACAATCATTAGAAAGCGAAGCAATACACGGCAGATTTTTGGCTGAAGTAAGATTAGTAAAAACCAAAACTTTCTTGTTTAATTTATCTATTCACACTCGTATTTTCAACAAAAAACACAAATGAAGCTTTTAACTTTAATTCGAACCCATATAATGATAAAAGTAGCCATCTGTTAATCATTTTGTTTGAGCTCTTTGCAATGGCGTATTACTCGATTTGTCCTGTCAACACAGTAACCACTATCGTTACAAATTTAAATCAAACAATTTTTTTTATCCATTTCTTTAAATAGAAATATAAAAGAAATCTATTAACATGTTTTCTGAACCCTCTCACTATAGAACTTTATATGAAAAACTTGCACGAAACGTTTTAAAAGTAGGTCGATTCCTAGATGGCGTTTTAAAACCTGGCAGTTAGTGAGTCACTGACGCTGCCATCTGTTGAAAATTTTCATGAAGAAAAATAGCCAGCTCAATAGCGGCTCGGTTTGTCTTGCCTGTAATGAGACTATTTGACCGAGGTAGATGTATTCTGGAACATATGCAACTTCCACATCTGCGACATACAGTTTGGGTTGGACGCTGTTGGTCATTAATTTGGTCTTTGACATGTTCATTTGAAGTCCAATTGCAGTTACGTAGGACATAACGCTATGAAAATAACTAAAATAGACAAACCGAGCCGTATTGACGTCAGTGTATTGTCTTCCTTTCCTGACGACGTATACGGCCGAACTGAGCCTTCCCGCTAGGCTTGATATACAACGTGTAACGGAATGAACGCAAGAGCTCATACACCCCAATTAGAATATTAAATTATAACGTTGGAGCGTACTACTCGATCTCTACGCACACTAATAGCGCACCGCACACTCGTGTGCTTGCCAGCTGGCTAGGTAGGTAAGCACTGCAAGAGTACGCACTAGGTATGTGTGTACGTTAGTTCAATGACCGAACAGGTACAGATCACTCGTAAAGTCTCGTTCACACCGCGTTTCGCGCGACGAGCGGTTTGTGGGAGGCTTAATAAGTAGGCTTTGGATAATTTTGTTCTAAGATATTAGGTTTAGTAAAGGGGAAGCATTTTTAAATCGAGCATCTTTTCGCCCGTCTGCGATAGGGTGTTACCTCCGGCGTGCGCCCGCGCCGTCGCCGCACGGTCGCCCCGGAGATTGATTAATTTAATAAACTTTATCTCTGATGCGTACCTAACTGTCGCGATACCATATTCAGAGTCGGTGTGTATGAAAGATTTGAATCATAATATTTATACTAATTAAATTCGGTAAAGATAAAAGTAATTACTTACAGTTTTAAACTATTTACATTACACAATTTCTTTGTCCCCTTTTAAGTAAACTTTCAAAATGTCCACCGCCTTGCTCGATGCACTTTATTGCACGCTTAGGGCTGATTTCGCCAGTGGAAAAGGGCGCGATCGGCACTGATCTTACACGTAGTATAGTTTTTGTTATGATCGATGATCGCATTCGGTTTCACTGGGTGAAATTCGCCCTAAGACATTGTGACTTATAACATCGCCTTGGATACGTCTGTAAAGGTGTTATAAATGTAATTTAAATAAATAAATAAATGTTAAATATAATTTTATTTAGCACTTCGGGTTCACAATACTAAAGGTAGATTCAATTTTTTGTCTGAAGTCTTCTACACTCGTTGCCTCGTTTACGTAATCGAGTGATTTTATTAGATCCCACGATTAAAAGTCTAAAGGCGTTAGATAAGCCGATCTGGGAGGCCACTGCACTGGTCCTCCACGACCAATCCAACGGGGCCCATATTCCGCATCAAGATGCCGCTGAACGTTCCATGAGAAATGCGCAGGCTCACCGTCGTGTTTGTTTGTGTGTAAAACACTTCTCTTAGAAAGAAGAGCGGGGCGTCCTCTCGGGTAATGTTTCCCGCAAGATCTGTAGGTCCATTCAACCTCGGCAGAAAAACAGGGCCGAGTACGCGTGTACCTATGACGCCGGAGTACCGGAGTCCCTCAGACGCTGAGTTGCACTTAACATTGTCCTGACGCTCACTCTAGTGCCATATCGTTCGTTGAACTCTCGGCACGCTAACTCGACATTGTCGTTGCAACGAGCCAGTGTCCGCACTATCTCCGTGTACTGAATATTGGTGTGCTGGAATGCCATCGCGCGCGTAAACAAATAAATGTGACAGCAATAAAAAAACAATTCGGGAACACTTGTCGCTGCCGCAGAATGACTAAACCTTTGATGTGAGGCAGGCGGTGGCGGCGCGTGCGTCGGCATGTCAAACGTCAAAAGTGTAAGTCGGCAAATTAATACATCTCGCCCTTTCACTACTAATGTTCTAACTAAAAGTACTACAAATGCTCGAATATTTTGGATTTTCTCAACAAAAGAATGTGTAATATGATCTACAAATTTGGTCGCGCAATTAAAAAAACTTTATTCCTTTGAGATAAGATCTAAATTGCCTTGAATTAACTCTTTTTTTTTTAACAGGACTAGCTTAAATGTAATAAAAAGCAGTGTTTACGTGTGTGTAAGAAAGCTATGATCGAACTACAAATTCGGATTTCCATTTAAATAAGACGTATTGTTTTGGAATAAGGTTTAAACATCCTTACATTAACTATTTTATTAAACTCGCACTACACATAGGATAGCTATGAGAGAATTGCAAATTCGGTCGTGCATTTGAATACGCTTTTTTTCTTTTGTGAAAAGGCTTAAATTTCCTAAAATCAAATATTGTATTACCTTGTTATGACGCGGTGCTACTAATTTCAGGAAAATTAAAGATTTTTCCGTGAAAAATTAACACATAATTAACACATAAATAATGACGGAAATCCATTCAGACGCTGATTCTGAGCAAACTGCTTTCAGGGGTTGCGCTTATTCTGTTACACGTTGTATGTGGGCCCCTCTAAAGTTTAGCATCTACTGTTATGCCCAGAAAAAATGCGGAGTCTACAGTTTCAAGCACCCCTTTATCTAAGACGATGTTTGGTCCTAGATATCTAACATTCGGTAAGGCGAATTTTATGCATTTAATATTTTTGGCATTGAGAACTAGTTTATTTGTGGTAAACCAATCCGTAACCACTGAGTTAGTACGTCGTCAACATTCTGTTGTGTGAAAAGAGAGGTATCATTAGCAAACAGTACAATGTCACAGATACCCTTTAAAAAGAATGGGTAAGTCATTAATATACACTAAGAATAAGAATGGACCCAGTATTGAGCCATGAGGTACACCTAACTGAACTAATAGCCCGGAAGATTTCACATCATTATCATCTATACATTGGTGCCTATTATGTAAAATAAGATTTTATTACGTTGAGAGCTGGGTTTTGAACACCGTAATGACGAAGTTAACGCAAAAGCGCGGCATGGTGTACGCAATGAAAGGCGTTAGAGAGATCACATAAAAGTCCAATAGCATTTTGCGAGTTCTCCCATGTGTTAAATATGTTTTTGCAGAGCAACACCCGCATCTGTAGTTGAACGACCCTTTGTACAGTACGTCTTTTTTTCCCCAGACTCGTCGACGTCATCGTCGCTGACGCAGCTAGCGGAGCGCTCTGCGGGCGGCGCGGAGGGCGGCGCAGGCGCAGGCTCGCTGCACGACAACGCGGTCACCATGGGCAAGATGCTGGAGCTGCGTCGGCGCATGGAGACGCTGTGTGTGCAGCGCAGCCCGCCCAGCAGGAGTGATGACAGAAACGGTATGTACATCATCGCTGACACAGCTAGTGGAGCGCTCGGCGGGCTCGCTGCACGACAACGCGGTCACCATGGGCAAGATGCTGGAGCTGCGTCGGCGCATGGAGACGCTACAGTCAACTTATAGTTTACTACTTACAATCAGACAACACGAGCGCTCAGCATTCGTAAGTCGGCGAAATAAGCAGATTCCCAATTCAGAATGGCGGCTAATATAGTCGCTATAAAATTATTAGTGCCATGAAATGTAGTCCAAATCCAGATAGTGATAAAACATTTTTTTCTTTTCAGATAAAGTAGAAATCCAGAAGACTCGCAGCGAGGAAACCCTATCCGTCCCTAGTTTGTTAGATGACAGTTCTGAGGGGCTGAAGCACCGCGCGGCCTCGTACGCGCCCTTCGGCGACGACGACGCCTTCGCGCCTCTGTATGACGGCAACTACACGCGATACGATTACGACTGCTCATTTTCTGACAGGTAACATAGTTAAATAGCCATACAAACAAAAATAAGTAACATTTTTTTCTAGTAATTATGTATCTGCCGAGTTTCACAAACAGTAAACAAATGTATCAGTCATTTCTTTGCGGTTTGAAAACTAGTGAACATTCTCTTTTAAATCTGTAATTTAGGGCCGTACTAAGCCTTAATATTTAAAAAAAAAACTAAAATGCAAAATATTGTAGTAGTAAAAGTTTTTTGTATTCTAATTCGTAACCTTGGCAAGCAGGTACACCCTGCTGCCGCCTATCGGCACGCGCGCGGACTCCTCGCCGTCCGTGGCGGACGAGGCGCTGGGCGGCTCCATCCTGCTGCAGGCGCGCGACGACGCGCCCATCCTGGAGGAGTGCGTGGACGCCGAGCATTGCCGCCTGGCGCAGGACGACCAGCTGGCGGCCAAGAACTTGGCGCCGATACAGGCGGACTATGGTGACTGTAGCTTTCAGAATATCTATGGCATTATAATGTACTACCTGATTCCCGCGGTTTTTACTACATAAATGTCGATCTAATGAGAATATTGGGTTAAAAGGTATTATATGTGTTAATCCAGGTCATAAAATAACTGTGTGCCAAATTTCATATGATGAGTAACAAAGATGAATGGGCTAAGGACGTAACCGAATGATGTCCAAGGCAAAATAAAAGAAAGAAAGGTAGGCAACGTCTTGTTACTGGAGGTAAATTTTTGGAGAAGGATGACCCATAATCAGAGAGAAGCTTAAAATAATCACTATTTACTATAATTAATTAATAAATACTGTAATTTAATTTACTTTCACAAATTTCTTATAATATTGTTGAATAAAGGCACACTAAATATTAACATAATCAACTTATGGTGTCGTATGTCGTCATTCACGGATGTTCATGTGTTCGGGTCTTTTCGGGGCGCTTCCGAACTATAGCACAGATAATATTATATTACGTACAGATACCCAATCACATACAACGAAATGGCACCTAAGTCTTGCTATTGAGCTGGCTATTTTAAATCGACCAAATGTTCAACAGGTCGCATCATCAGCGGCTCGCTTATTGCCAGAGACTAGTTTTACAACGCCATGTAGGAGTCGACCTACTTTTAAAACGTTTCTTGGAATCCTTTTTTACATAAAGTTTTATAGTTCCGGGTAAAGAAAAACATGTTATTAGATATATTTTATATTTATATGTAAAGTAAAGGATAAAAAAGTGATTTGATTTAAATTAGAAAGGATAAAGTGGTTACTGTGAGGACAGGACAAATTGAGTAAAACGCCATCTATTGAACAAAATGATTAACAGATGGCTACTTTTATCATTATTAGGGTTCGAATTGAAGATAAGGGTCTCCATTAATGTTTTTTGTTGAAAATACCAGCATTATGAGTATAAATAAATCAGTATTAAATAAGGAAGTTTTAATATTTACTAATCCTACTTTAGCCAAAATTCTGGCGTATATCGCTTTCTAATGATTGTTAATTTAATAATGGTTACCTATGCTACTATTCAAGACTAATTATAATTTGTTCGAGTTGAGACCCCATGACTATAGGTACGGTTAGATAAGTATTCTAATGTAACATGATCTCCGCCAGGAGCGCTAGTGATGGGGTCGCCGCGCGGCTGGGTGCCGCTGGGTGCGGCGGCCGGGGCGGGCGCGGCGGACGCGCATGCGCACTCGCACGGCACGCACTCGCACGGCACGCACTCGCACGGCACGCACTCGCACGGCTCGCACGGCCCGCACGCGCACTCGCACGGCCCGCACGCGCACTCGCACGGCCCGCACGCGCACTCGCACAGCGCGTCGTCGCTGCACGTGCGCGCGCCGCCCGTGCGCCGCGCTGCGCCGCTGTCCGACGCCTTGTTCTCGTCCTCCACGTCGGACCTGGAGAAGCTTAAGAGGAACAGGTACGTACTGACGACTAGCCCAGGAAAGATAACATTTTGTCTGCGATAAAGTCCTAATTTTAAGGTTTTCACCGGGATTATCTTTATTATGGTATTATAAACTACTGAATACTGTGTGAAAAGTCTATTACCATAAGATGCGCGTAAAAAAAGAGTGTAGGTCCCAAAAATATTTTTTGCTATTATTTAGTAAAGTATCGTTATAAAAGACATGACCAGTGGAACTACGGGCGCCTGCCTAGGTGTCGAAATCATTGTGCAGGAAATATGGTTTTATTTTGACAATTACTGTATTCTATAGTTTACAGATAAAACAGTTTCAAAAGTCTAAAAGTTCAGGAAACTGAGAAAAATAAAGATAAGTTTTCACTGAATAACTCAGCTTTTCGATATGAGATGGTGCTGGGCGTTGTTGTTATCGAGTTTAAGAGTGATTTTTTACTATTCGAAAAGCCATCATGGCGCTAAGTTTTTTTATATACCATCGAAGGGGCAAACGAGCATGCGGTTCATCAGATGTCAAGCAGTCACCGCCGCCTATTGACATCGACAACTTCAGGGTTATTGCTGATGCGTTGCCACCCTTTTCTCCTCCCAAACCATGGGCGGTTCTCTCACTCACCTTTCAAAGCGCAGCAACATTATGTTGGTACTTTACGTTGGTATTCTGTAAGAATGTGGTACCTCCCCGGTCGAGCCAACCCAATTACGAGCTAAAGTCAGCTATTGACTACAACTAGGCTCTCTGTGGCTCGAAAAAATATGTAGAAAAAACGGACATTATAAACATGCTCCATGTGCTGGTTGTGGTAGTGGTACTGGTGTCTGTGGAGGCGGTGGTGGTGGCTCCACCACCAGTGGTGTTAATGATCCATGTGTTTATCCATCATCATAATATCCATTTAACCGAATCATAGAGCAAAATTGATAAATCCTCTATGAATAGCAATGGTCATGAGAAATTGAACACAATAATTGCACATTATACAACGAACGCGTAAATAAAACGTGGGTGGGGGAAATGCAATGAAACCTGACGTGAAACCATCATCGCCAAGATCGGATTGCAAGCAGGAATGGTAATAATGGCGATCTGAGATCGATAAATAGAACTACATAACAACTCGACTATAGAACCATAATGTTGAATCAATTATCTTACCTCACTATAGAATGACACTAGGCAGTATAATTACGTAAATTACTCCCTTTTACGACAAAAATAACAAATATACATACATAAACTCACGCCTTCTTCCCATGGGGGTAGGCAGAAACCACAGAACGCCACCTGCTACGATCCTTACATACTCCTTTTGCCTCGTTTACGTTCATACATCTGGTCATACACGAGCGCCGGTTGAGAGTACTACGCACCTGACCTTTCTAAAGAACATCACCAATAAGGTCACTACGTCTTCCTAGGGCGTCCCCTCCCGGCGTTTCCCCTCACAACTGCCTTGTAAATACCTTTTTGTTAATCTCCTTTCATTCATCCGCTCAACATGACCATACCATCTAAGCATACTCTTTTCAATTTTTTTGTCACTACATCTTCTTTTAAACTACACCGTTGCCTTATCACATCATTTCTCAGCCTATCATTCAAAGTGTACACATGCTCCGCAAGGGACGCATTTCCACAGCATTTATACACCCAACATTCACTTCCATACAAAAGCGTAGGCACCAGCACACTATTGTGAACAGCCAGTCGTGCCTTCTTGGACATCAACTGGTTGGTCACAATTGCATGTGTAGCACCATTCACTTTATTTCCAGCATTCACTCTCCTTTCCACATCTCCATCAATCTTTCCATCCCTTGTAAACAGGCTCCCCAAATATACGAACTCACTAACTTGCTCCACATTCTTATCATTTATTTTCACATCACACACCAATACATCCTCTTCTCTTTCAAACACCATGACTTTCGTCTTATTTACATTTATATTCATTCCTTTCATCTTATATGCTTCATCCATCACAGTCACCATGTCTTGCAACTGTTCTGCTGACGATGCAAGTAGCACTTGATCATCTGCATAGAGCAGGCATTTGACAGGCAACTCATTCATCGTCAATCCACATTCACCCTCTTTCAAATCCTTCAGACAATTATCCATGTACAGGTTGAACAGCCACGGTGACGCTACACAACCTTGTCTAACACCCCTCGAGATGGAGAACCAGTTCGTGTATGTCCATTTTATCCTAACACAAGCACTGGAATCCTTGTTCGAGGATTTCAGTGCACGTACCAAGCGTCAGTCCACACCGTACAAGGATAGTGTCGACCACAGTTCATACACTGTCATAGGCCACACACTGTCATAGGCCTTCTCCAAGTCCACGAAAGCACAGTAGACTTTCTTATGCTTTGCCAGGTGTTTTTCGGATATGCACCTTAAGGAGAAGATTTGGTCCATACAGCCCATTCCCTCTCTAAATCCTGCCTGCGCGTCCCATATTTTCTCATCTGTCACTCTTATCACTCTGTTTATCAAAACCTTCGCATACAGTTTGCCGACAACACTCAAAAGACTAATGCCGCGGTAGTTTTTACACTCCTGCTGAGAGCCTTTTCCCTTATATAGTGGTACGATTACAGCCTTACACCAATCATCCGGTAAACGGCCATATCTCCAACACATATTAAAGATTAGGCACAGCAGGCTTGCAGAGCAGTCACAGGAACTCGAACTCGGTGACGCCAATGCCTGAACAGACCATCCACCCGAAACATAACCAGATAATGATCAGTCCCTACATTAACACCCCGATATGCTCTAGTATCTGTGACTTTACTCTTCAATCTTTCATCCACAATCACAAAGTCGATCATGCTTCTACTGTCTTGCCTTTCCCACGTACACCTGTGAACCTTTCTATGATTAAACATAGTGTTCATAACTGACAAATTCTTCTCTACACATATCTCTAGTAAATTCATCCTGTTCTCATTCACTCTATCATCCCCAAATGCACCTAATACTTTTTCGTACTCATTCCTCTTCACACCAACCCAACCATTAAAGTCTCAAAGCATAACAATCTTCTCGTTTGACCTACATTCATTTACTAAATCCCATATACTGCCCCAAAAGTCGTCCCTCTCCGAAGGTGGGCTTCCCTCATCGGGTGCATAAACGCATAAAATTTAGGCCCACCTTTGTTCTTACCCATAGAATCCTGGGACTCACACAAACATAATCTTTCACACATTTCATCATCCGCTCGGAGAGTACAAACCCCACACCCTGACGTGTGTCTCTTTAAATCCGGACCAGATAGCGGTCAGAGAACCGTGTTTAGATATGTCCACTCCCTTTCTTTTCGTCTCATTTATACATAGCACATCTATCCTTTTATCCTTGTGCATCTCACACACCTCATCCAACTTATCTTTTATACCTCCCTGTACATTCAGCGTAGCTAAACGACATTCCGCCGCTTGCTTTTCGCCCCGCGGAAACATCTGACGTGATGTGAGGAGAGTTGATTATTAACATTTGAATAACTCATTTAGTTCCCACGAAAAGCAGACGGAAAAATTTGTCAACACCCTACAGAGCCCCGCATGTAGAGGTAAGGCTTGTAAGTGCCTGTGGGCGCCCGATCCCAGACAACAGGCGAACAAACACAAACAAAATATAGACCGTTAAATTCAAATAAATATGAAACACAACAAATAAACCAATACTTCGTTTTTAATAAAACACAGTTAAAAACAGTAAAATAACATTTTAAATTACATCGCATAATGATGATGTTGATGATTATAATGGATTATTTAATCGATTTGAGTCAAGTCAAATCGATTATATGAAAAATATTGCTTTTGCTTAAAATCTATTATTTTGTCTTTGTCTTTGGTCCCTACACAGGTGTCCGCCACTAATGTCAGATGCATTGTCAAAGAGATAACACTCCCTATTGCCACAATCGAAATAAACCTAAATACGAGGGCGGCACTGAAAATTTCGGGAATCAAGGAAGTGACACAACATTACTATTTAAAAATGTATTTATTGCTTTTCGAAGTATTCTCCGCGAAATTTGACACATTTTTCCATACGATGGAACCAATCATTGAAGCAACCATTCCATTCGGAAGTTGGGGTCTCCAAAATGGCCGTTTTGTAGGCGTCCACAGCTTCTTCAGGTGATGAAAATCTCTGTCCACGCAATTTATTCTTTATTTTAGGGAAAGTATAGAAATCATTAGGGCTTAGGTCGGGGCTGTACGGCGGATGGTCTAATAATTCTATGTTTTCTTGCTCTAAAAACTCTTTTGTTCTGTGTGCGGTGTGAGAACTCGCATTGTCGTGATGGAGGATGATGCGGCGGTTGCAGTTCTCTTTACGGAGTTCAAAAGCGACTTGTGGCAAACAAATGCTAGCATACCATTCTGCATTAACAGTTCTTTGTCCCTCAAGAGGAATAGTCGTAACATGGCCGGTTTTGGAGACAAACGTGGCCACCATTTTTTTTGCAACACTCCGTGAACGAACAATTTTTGTTGGCTTTAACTCATTTTCGAACACCCAAACTCGTGACTGGTTTTTTGTTTCGGGTTCGTACGCGTATATCCAGGATTCGTCACCTGATACGATGTTGTAAACAGCATTTGAGGATCCTGCGTGGAATCTTTCGAGAGTTCTGATACACCAAGTAACGCGAGCCGCTTTTTGCTCTTCATAGAGCGAATGCGTTATCCATCGGGAAAACAACTTTTTTTACACCTAATTGTTCATGCAAGATTATTTGTATTTGACTCATGCCAATGTCTAAAGTTGCCTGAATTTCGCGGTATGTCACATGTCGATCTTCCTCAATCAGCTTACGCACAGCATCAACGTTTTCTTGGGTGACTGCAGTTTTTGGACGACCTTGACGGGGATCATCACTGAGCTTGACACGTCCACGTTGAAATTCAGGAAACCAGCGATAAATTGTGGTTTTGGATGGGGCTTTATCACCAAAGGCAGAAATCATCCGGTCAACACACTGCTTTTGTGTTAAACCACTTCCAAAGTCATAATCAATCATCGCTCTTGAATTTTCTCGAGTCAATTCCATTTTCTCAACGACTTTGACGAAACAAGTTTGACAAAACCTTGTGACAAGACCGAGAATCTTTTTTTAAATAAATAAATGATATTCGATTTTTAAAACCAAGGAGTTTTCCATTAAAAAGATTTTAATATGACAGGAACAGTGGAAATATTCTATTCCCGATACTTTCAGTGCAGCCCTCGTATAATAGTGAAATGATTTTTTTTGTAGTTGTGCCCTTACGCTTTGAAAATACTTGAATTTTGTCTTTCATTTGCAAACTCTTAAAGTGCAAAACACATCCAAAATTTTAAAGTG
Source organism: Dasypolia templi (assembly GCA_963555695.1). Classification (NCBI taxonomy): domain Eukaryota; kingdom Metazoa; phylum Arthropoda; class Insecta; order Lepidoptera; family Noctuidae; genus Dasypolia; species Dasypolia templi. Next base: position 22,906,197 of record OY743157.1, read on the forward strand.
TGCCCTCAATGGAAAGAGCGAAGTTTATGTCCCAAACTCTTAAGAAAACCGAAAACTTTAAAGACTTAACCTTATTTCCCTAACCCTCTGCATGATTGCTTAGTATGTTTTGAAGCCAATCTATAGTCATGGAGTGTTCTATATTCGCAGCCGTATCCTGCCCGCCCTGTCCCGCCACCGGCCGCGCGAGCACCTGCACCTCAGCGACAGCGACCTGCGCACGCCGGCCGCGGGGCCCGCGGGCCCGGCCCCCGCGGCCCCGGCGGCCCCCGGCGCGGCCCCCGCGGCCCCCGGCGCGACCCCCGCGGCCCCCCTGGCCCCGCGCCGGGCGCGCTGCGCGTGGTGCCGCAAGCGCCTCAGCATCGCGACGCTGCACCGCTGCCGCTGCGGCGCGGCGTACTGCGCCCCGCACCGCTACGCCGAGGTGCACGGCTGCGCGTACGACTACCGTGCGGGCGCCGGAGAGCTGCTGGCGAGAGACAACCCGGCCGTGCTGGCGCCCAAGCTGCCGCGCATCTAGGGCCGCAGCCGTAGAGCTGCTGCCGCGCGACAACCCGGCCGTGCTGGCGCCCAAGCTGCCGCGCATCTAGGGCCGCAGCCGTAGAGCTGTTGCCGCGCGACAACCCGGCCGTGCTGGCGCCCAAGCTGCCGCGCATCTAGGGCCGCCTGTGTGGCCTTACCTTAAGATAAAAATGTTCAAAAATCCTCCGCCACGTGTGTGTTTTGTTTTCTTTTTCTAATGAAATCATTGTGGAAAAATTGCAAAAAAAATGTAAAAATTATCGCTCTAGTAACACCTCGGTGCTTGCTCCACGCCAGCCGCGCCCTCTCGTAAGGTTTCTACGCCGAGCGCTCGCCGGGTCCCGCCCTTTGGCGCGACGCGGTCGGCCTCAAATTGTTATATTTTATTACTAAGAACCGATTACGTGCCCCAAAAAAAAAACGAGTTAATCCAGTACAAATGAAAAATAGAAATTGTTAGAAAGCAAGTTATATAAATAAGTAAGTCCAGTACAAGGACGTACAATGATTCGCCTGTCGAAATCCCTTCCCTTGTTGTTATAATGCGAGTCCTATTGGACTCCTTGTTACGTGTCTTTTGTAAATACTTTCATTTCTAGTACTCGCGGTACAGGAAAGTATCTGTATTGTAAACAAAAGACTGCGATTGTAAAATAATACGATGTTATAATAATACACAGGTGACGCGACGCTTGTGCTGGAGTTACATCGTGTTACTATTGTTGTCGTCCGGTGAGCACTCGGCCATTTGTTGTTGTATAATACATTGTATAACACTAGATTAATTAATGCTTAAAACATATTATTTTTTATGGAATATCTTACTTGCCTGCTCTGGGAATGCCACTATATTTGGTGTCTACTGTTGTTAGCGTCACTCCATCGGACATGGCGCCGAGGATATTAATTTGTTTGTAGAATAGTGTTTGTAACGTCAATCGCTGCTATGTTAACGTTGTTCCAAATTAATAAATAAGTAATATGTATCAGTAGTAGTTACTAACCAATTTTAAAGTGTAACATTTCGCTGTAATAGATTGTGCGTCACAAACGTTTTTCTCCGAACAAATGTACTGTTTAATGGCCTACTGTAAATATTGGAGTTCTAATATGGTGTAGAACTGATCGGTTTATTTTGTTTCCATATATTAAGTATACAGTTAATATCCGGACGGGTCGGCTGTGTCCGCTGGCGTGGCATGGCGTTGTCTGGACGCGTCGCGTGTTCACAGGTGATTTAGTTTTGTACTGTCCTGCACTGTGGGGTGCATGTTCACTCATTAATCATTATTGTCGGCTGGGTTTGCCAACTTTTCGTATTTGATTGTATAACTTAAGTTTATAAGTTAATGTTTATTTGGGAGAAATAATTTCGGCTGATTTCTATAATAAATATTTATAACGCGAAAGCGTCAATCAATTTATTTACACTTTTCACACTTATATAACAAATATAAAACTATTATTTGGAATAATAAAAATCTATTTAAGTACTACAATATTTTGACTTAGCGTGTCCCGAGTAGGAACCTAACGAATGGAATTGTTTACAAAATTGAGCATTACGTTGAGTTATACAAGACTGGATTAACAGTAACAATAACTATAACCAACTAGGTAACTAGGTCTTAACTACAAGATTAGGTACATTTGTTTAGTCTGATATACACATAGAATAGCATACAACAGTTTTTTTTGTTACATACTTTACTAATTTAAACACATTACTAGCATACTATAAGGTTCGTGCACACGTTAACGTCAGTCACGTCAAAAAATATAGTTACGTAGGACGTTGGCGTCACACATCAATCAGGTCACCAGCAAGTCAAAACTTGTATTGCTACGAACGAAACATGAATAGAGAAAAAATTATTGAGGCCGTCAGAAAGAAGTATTTGAAACCGAGCCGTTGCTATGACGGACTGTTTTGACTATCTGTTCACACGCCTCCCTGAAATTGACGTCACAAATCGGCGACTTGACGTTGACGTGTGTGCATGAACCTTTACAATACCTTATTTGACACATTGAAATACCGCTTAATATGTTATACTGTAAAGTGTTACCATAAGAAATCCGTTATAATGGGAGCTCTCATTCTAAGCACATTACTTAAGTACATAGTAATATACCTGACGCTAGCTTGTCTTCTTAACGAGAAACTCCTGATGAGATGTTTTAGATATCATGCATTTAAAGATCTGGATCGAGATCAACTATCTCGACCTCGTGCTCATAACGAACCCGCGACCCTTAGAAGGCAGTCGCTCAGTAACTGCGGCCATCGAGCTTCGGCTCTCAATACTTCTAACATTTTTATTTTTTCTATAAGTCTTCAAAGTCCAAACAGTTTACAAATTTTATAAAACAACTCTAAAATGTATTTTATAAGCTTAATACTGTCACTTACTAACAACTCAAAATATAGCAAGAATTATCAAATAATTTGATCATCAGTTTCTCTCAGAAAGCACTCGAAGATTTCAACGAAGTTATCAACGCCGCCTCTGAAGTTCTCATCAATGTGTCTCTCTTCTTCTTCATTGAAGAAGGCGTGTGCGAAGTCAATGATCTTCACCGTACCCCAAGGATTGGGAGTAGGAGAGTCGTAGGATAGCTGATCTAGCAAAGCTCTGTAGTTCATTTTGATCTTTGATAGCTTATTCTCGTAGTTATGTTCGAAGGAGTGGTTGTGATTGTAGCTGGCGAGGGCATCACTCCATGGAGAGCTGATAGGTGGTGGGGTCGAGAAGCTAGAGTGAGATAGCGTCATAGGAGTGATAGACACAGGTTGTAGTTTCTTGTAGACGGGTCCCTTGGAGGAGATCTGTCCGCTGAAGTTGGAGCCGGCGCTGGCGCTGTGCAGCGAGTGGCGGCGGCGCGGCGTGCGGCATGTGCGCGCGCTACAAGCATGCATAAGTGATCATTATATGCTTCAATTATCTGATTGACTACAATTTCTTGTAATGTTGCCTTACGAATAGGAACATGACATGTGTGTCTAATGATTCTCATACTTGAGTAGTTCCAAATACTCCCACATGGCGCTATACAATTTCTGTACAAAATAGCGGCACGATAAAAGAAAAGAATGAAGAAGAAAATAATAAATATATACACAAGAAGTTATAATCACTACATATTTACTAATTTCACGCAGTCTTCGTTTACAAAGATCGCACCGCGCAGGGCGCGCGGTGCGATCTTTGTAAACGAAGACTGCGTACTACTCTCAGTAGGAATGTCGTGTGTTCTAAAGTTTTGTAGGGTACTAGCTGTTGCCACTTCGCGACGGGCGTCGTCTGCAAAAAGTAACATAGGCTACTTCACATAGGAGACCTTACCCAATTCATGGTATATCTGTGTGCCCAATTTCATCCAAATCCGTTCAGCCGTTTTAGCGTGGAAGCGTAACAAACAAACAAACTTACGTTCGCAGTTATAAATTATAACTGACTAATATTATAACTTATTATATTAGGATTATGCAGAGGAGACGCCGGTACTTTCGGTACCAACAGCCTCTCTGATCTAAAAATTATGTGTTGGGTATGTCTTGATAGCCATACCCCACGCACCTTACGGCGCATGTGTCATGAAAGCGGCAAACACCCTTTTTAACCTAACCAAGTCATCGCCGGTACCTATAATCATCCGCGTAACGAAACCATAGCGCGATTCAGGAATTTGTTTTCAACTAACAACGCCATCTATCGCGGCGTGTTGGAACTATTTTTGTAATTTTGTATTGAAAATGAAGTAAGTAATTTGGTCACAAATCAATCACAAAAGTTCGGGAAAATGTGTGAAAAATAAAAGTTTGTATTTAAGATTCAAAATCAAAATCAAAAGTCATTTATTCAAATTAGGCTGAGAATCAGCACTTTTCAAACGTCAAAATTACATAAGACAGTCCCCCAAAACGCCCGCCCTTCCTAGTGCTTTAGCTGGGAAGAAGAAGTGGCGCAACAAACTCCCCAGCAGTACAGCTGTCTGTTCTGTTAGAAGAACTCGATTCTAAACAATTGTAAGAAATTACCAAAACATTAAATTAATTGCCATACGTCAGCTAGCTACGCCAATACCAAAAAAAGAGAAAAAAAATTGAATGTAAATAAAGCTTAATACATAAATAAAAGCCTCCAGGCCTAAAGGGCATGGCAGCTTACCTATGCAATACTGGAATTATTATACAAACAAATAAAATAAATAAATGATAAACTAGGACCATCAAAGTAAAATAAATTAACAGAACAATTACTGTAACAATAATAAAACCATAGACAGCAAGACGACCAGTCACCACAAGCAGCACCCTTTCACGAGAAAACCTCCTCGGTTCCAACCGAAAGCAAGAGTGAATGATTATCTTCTGGGCACGCCCATTCCGTCATCCATCACTTTCCATCGGGCAAGATCGAGGTCAGACGCTGGCCAATTTCGTAATTTAAAAAAACAGTGTGATAACGCACGTGTCAATTGATTAAATCAAACAAAAAGTGAGTCTTTAGTTTCACCTACAGTATTTCACAATATTTTTTCCTTTTACGTTTATTTTGAATGGATCACGCTATTTTACTGGTTGTTGTTATCCGAGTAGCATTATGAGCAAAACGTATTACCGGCTCTTAACGTTTTTGAAGAAAAATACATATGTCTGGGTTACAGAGGTTCACTTCTGCATATACCGAGAGGGGAAATTCCAGTACATTTACTAACATTACTAACTTACATTTCGAAAAGTGTTTTTAATTAAGATTGATTGTTGCTGAGATGAGATTGCGGACTAATATTAAAAATGTTCGAAAAATTAATGTGATACCAAAGAAGGCATACTAAAAATTATATAATCGAAAAAATCTGTTAAATCGATGTAAGTATGATAAATGATTTTATTTCTGTAAGTACACAGTCACAGCTCACAGTCTCTTTTGAAGTCCATAATCTTGGTCAGGTCATGTGAAGACCATGTAGATTGATGTCTGACTTGGTCTTTTGAGGAAAGAACCACACAGAATGAGTGTACCTGTCCAGTCAGGGCACGCATTTGTCAGTGATCATGCAGCTCAACACAGAACTTAAGAAGCTCAACGATTCGACGAACATTACCAAAGAAAGGACATTTGGGTAGACCGCATAAATTACACAAACTGCCAGACCATGATCAAAACTAACTTTATAAAATAAAAATAAACTGAGATTTTAAAAAACAACAAATCCACACTGCGTTCACATTCACAATAATTAAAATATTATAATACTTTACAAAGAAAATTTTCAAGTCATTGTATAGTATGTTAAGTCCATTAATGTCAAAGTGTATAAAAATCCGAGAATTAACTTGTCCCTGTAGACTGGTGTCTGAAATGGTCTTTTGAGGAAAGAACCACACTGATTTGAGTGGACCTGTCCAGTCAGTGCACGCATTTGTCAATAATGGTGCAGCTCAACTCAGAACTAAGGAGCTCAACGATTCGACAAACAATTAAAAAAAAAGGAATTTTTTAAAGTACTCAAACAGCCAGACCATGATTAAAACAACTGAAATAAAAATATAATGACCCACATGGATCTCACATTCACAAAATTAAAATAATATTATACTTTATACAGTAAATATATACATGTCATTGTGTACGTAAAAAGGTACAAATATTGAAAAAAACATAATAGTTAAAATAAAAATATTAAGTAAAATTGCAAAATAATATTAAACATCAAGATTGTCTGTGTAAATTTATTGGAGCAGCTCAATCCCAAGCCTTCGTGTCCTCAATATAGTCTTTGACAGTATAATAGGCTTTCTGGCATAATTTCCCCTTTATAAAAGATTTGATTTTATTAAGGCTTATTCCTTGAATGTGGCTAGGAAGTTTATTGTTAAACGTATACATTGACATTTAAACGAGCCACCAATTTTCTTGAGCCTGGTAGTAGGAACCACAAAATTGTGTTTGTTCCTAGTATTTATATTATGGATATCACTGTATTTTTAAACAGATGAATATGTGCATACACAAGATTTTCATAAATATACTGAGAAGGCACAGTCATTATATTAATCTCATTAAATGACAATGCCAGATCCTGCCCCAGCTATTTACAGGAAATAACAATTAATGAAAATAATTGTAATGATTAAGAGCAGGGCGAATTGTCCATACAAACGTGATACCTAAACCATTTGCAATTTAAGCATATTTAGACCATATTATGCTTATATTCGAATCAAGACAGTGTTTATCTAGGTTCCTACATATTTATTTTTCTAAAATACTTACCTAAAATGAAGTTTAAGCTAATTGCATTTCGCACTAATTTACAGCGTAAATCACGTTTTCTTATCGTTTTTTCTGTACTATAAACAACAATATCTGTAATGTTGTTATATTAGAAACATAGCCTATAGTAGCTAGTTGCAAATAGTCGAGAAAAAAAAAGAAAAAGCATTAAGTTTTCATTCATTATTTTTGGTATTACGGAATACATCAAAATTTATCTAAATTTTTCAATAGCTAGTAGTGCTATCGCGTTAAGCAAATGCCAATGTCTGCGTGGTCGTACTGGTCAGGGTAGTAGTAGGTGTGTATCGCTCGGACGAGCACACACATTACCACAACGTTTTGCCCTCCGGGGTGTTCCGTGTTAGTTATTAGTGCTAGACGATTACTTAAATGTCCTCGGCGTGCGTATTTATTCGCTTCCTAAATTGTATTGTAATATTTTTGTCACTAATGACTTATAAATGCTGTGAACTTGGATTTAGATTTGCCTTATATTTGGTATCGAGTAACCTAACCATTCTTATGAACTTTAGCTTTGCTTGCTTACTTATTATGTGTCCGTAAGACTTATTATTTACGATATTTTTATCGATTTGGTTTGGTTGCCGATATGGACTCCGAACGTTGGGATGTATTTAACAGTTAGTATTACCCAATGACATATTATAAGTTACCTACCCTTCCTCCTTGGTCCTTCTTAGTTACTAAGTGTTTTGCATAGACACCCCCAAGCAATAAGTCGGTAATCTGTTTTTTATTTTAATTTAATATGTATCTTTTCAAGGAGTCAAAGTATTGCGTTCATTTTGCTACACAATACATCAGGACAATACATCAACTAAAAACATTTTCTTTGTGTAATTCAATTACGATGTCAACATTAATTTATGTGTGAGAAATACTTTGCAATTTAAGAATATAAATATTACAAAAATAAAACAAGTAAATTGTTTTAGTAATATACACATAATGCAGTAAACTTGATAAAATGTTGATACGCAACATTACAATCCGGACTTTTTTAACGTTATTTCTTACTAGCTTCCGCCCGCGGCTTCGCCCATGTGGAGCGTTTTTTTTTCTTTTTCAGGCTTCAAACACAGTTTAGCGGATTAGCCGTGAAACATTACAGCCCCGCTCTGCGCGCAGTATCCGCCGTTCGGATAGTGGTATCTTTTAAACGATCCGTCTACATTAATAAGTGTCAAAGACAAAGTTTATCTACATCAAACACTAAAAGCGATAAAGGAATTAATTTAGATGAGAATTAACTAAATACTCTAAAATGTGTATTGCAAAAACAAAAAAGCAATTCATTATTGGCTCACTATTTTGGCTTAACTTAATAGCTTCCACATAAAATGTAGATGTATGTTGTCACGGACTTTAATTTAGAATTGTTTATGACAAACAATCCCACGATACATTATCATCGTGTACTACGTCTTCACGAACACCATACAGCTTAGGCAGCGCACGACAAGATAGCTCTAAGAGGGTTGGTTTTTTTCCGTCTTACTTTATACATATATGTACTAACTTCGCCCTCGACTACGTCCACGTGGATTTAGAAAAAAAACATTGTAGCCTATGTTAATCAATTTTTAAAATCGGTACAGTAGTTTCGGAGCCTATGCAATACTAACAAATCTTCAAATCGTTCCTCTTTATAATATTAGTATAGACAAATCACACAATCTTTACAATTTATAGTATATGTGTTATTCATATGTATAAGCTAAGCTATATTACTGTAAACTTTCTTGGTTTGAGTTTCACACTACTAGGTAACTAAGTATACTTTGTATAAACTAATATTTACCTACCTATAAAGCTTTGTTTGTTCCGTTTCTTTAGACCATGTTCGCACGGACGTAAATATCTCGAGGCGGGATTTTATCGCGTACTGCATTTTCAACTCTCGGTGTTGAACCGAGCATTGAGAATTACAACAGAGTGCTGCACACTATTGGATTTTCAACTCTCGGCGCTAAGCAGTGCGCTGAAGATCTAGTTCGCGAAAAAAATATCTCAAGGATACGACTTTATTACGTTTTGTTTTTAAATAGATGAATCAATAATAACAATGGTAATAGATAGCAATATTTATGAAGAACATAACAAAATAAATGTTTTATTCAAAATCCTTTATTTTTATTGCTCTTATCTCAGGACGGTGTTATTGATGTACTCATATCGCGTAAATAGGTATAAATTATTGGAATATTTTTTATTTGAAACTTTTATTATTTGACTTGTATTCATTATTTATACATTTAGTAACACTTTTTAAGTTTAGTAAAAGTAATAAGTACATAATAAGACAGAAGAAGGCTTAGTTTTTTTAAAGATGGATGGGTGAAATTTATTCCCTTGGTCTCCCCAAGGGAATAAATTAACCTATACAGGCTTAAAATTAACAAAGACAATATCCCTGGAATTTGTATTTACTCTAAGTACATCGTCGCCCGGTTCCCCCTAAGACCACGCGCGATGACGATGTATGAAAAGTACCATAAGTAGTACCTAATATAATTTATTCAAGAACACCAACAGCACATAGGTACTTTTCTTGATTTTCGATACAAGGCCAAGATGTCGAAATATTCTTATATGTTGAGATTGAAAAGAAAAGTTAAAGTATTATTATTAAAGAAATAGCCAAAACTTATTGTAAAGAAATTTCCAAAAAACGCATTACTAGTCTGTAGATTTACAAACGATTCCCCAAAGTCGTCAACAAAAGCAAAGCAAATCATGAACATACCTAATTACTAATGGATAGAAATATCTTCCGATTCGTTATGAATGAATGGTAGCCTGGTAGGTACAGTAAGTACAGTACAGCTAATTATAGCTATCTATCTACGCACACAGTCACACACACATGGCTGCGCACAGCGTCCCTCGCTCCCTCTTTTGTCAAACAGAGATAGCAATATTCCGATAGAATTTTGTACTGGCCTCGAATTCATATTACGTGCGTTGTTCGTCGGCACCTTAAAGGACCTTTTCATGATACATTGTTTTTCAGTAGAACTTGCCGATTACAAATCGATTATAAAAGGAATTCAACCCCTGAATTTCCTATTGCGTTACTTTTGCGCATGATACACAAGATATAAGTTTTAAATACCTGTAAAACAAAAACTCATATTATAATTATAATAATTAAGATCATGCGTAACGTACAGTCCCCGGCACGTAACTTGGCAAGGTTTTAGCGTAGTGGGGGTAAGTTCGCGCATCGTGCACTTAGTGGAACAAAAAAGTGGGCACTTATAATATGCTTAACATTATTCAATGGTTATTGCCATCATTTTTTTTAAATCATGAAGTTAAAGAAAGGAGAGGAATTCGTGACATTTATTAGGTTGTTATAAATGAAATATATGCATTTAAAAGTATTTAAAGTTTATTAAAAAAAAAAAAATTGGCATGTCTGCGTAAAACGGTATTTGGTCTAAAAACTAAAGTTAAAACAATAACAATACCACGTAACAAAAACTGTATTTAAAACAAAAACAACAACTCTTAACAAAAACTCAACAAAAGACAAAGGGTACAACTTTCGTGCAAGCAAGTGTAATCCGGGAGCGAACGGAATGTAGACGCGGTGCGGGAGGCAAGGGTCGACTGACGCACCAATCGCGCGCTTGGATCGGCGCTACCTCATACCCCGCATCCCGCTTGACCACCAAAGACACCTAAAAATCTACTTCTGCGCATCTAACGACTCTTGCCAAGTTACGTGCCGGGGACTGTATATGTTGTTTAAATCGCTTTTAAACAATTATAAACTGCACCTAACCTCAATCAATGTAATTTTTGTTTTTTCAAGATTTTAACAGAAACCGCAAGTTCTACAGGCATTAGGACAAATGTTTAGTTAACAGTAATAAATAAGCTGTAAGATGCTGCATATTGCAGGCTTGTAAATGACTTTTTGACTTGAGTGAGGCAAAGTTCTATAGACTTTCTGGCTTTGTTCTTCGTCTCTGAGGGAGTGTCCGGGACTTAGTTTATAAATTTAACGAATTGACCTTTTTTGTAAAACAAAAATTGGCTGAATATCGGAGGCATTTCCCCACAAAAGAAAACCGTACGACATCACACTATGAAAATAAGTAAAGTATACTAAACGGGCTGTCTCTAAATCAGTTAAATTAAGAATTTTTCTAACGGCATATGCTGCAGAGCTTAGTTTTTTTGACAATTTATCTATATGGGGGCCCCATTGAAGCTTGGCATCCAAAGTTATGCCTAAGAATACTGTGGTGTTTTCGGGTTTCAACTCTTCACCCTTTATAAGAACACTAGTTTCTACTTGTCTAACATCCAAAATCCAGAGAGGCGTTCCGGATTCCGTAGTGTTGCAGTTTCCTGATCAATGTTTCATGAAGAATACAATCGAATGCCTTGGACAAAGCGCAAAAGATTCCCAAAGCATCGCATTTGTCCTCCCATGCCTTATGTCCTAAAAGTTCAACTCCGGACTGTTTGTTATGCAGTAATTTGTGTTTATTAAAAAATCTTTGCGTTTGATCTAAAATAAGTTTTTTAATTTTTTTACTAAAGGTAGGTAGCACTGAAATAGGTATATAATTAGTAGGGTCTGATGTGCTACCAGATTTAAACAATGGTATTATTTTACTGTTTTTCATAAGATCGGGAAACTCTCCACGGTCAATAAAAGCTAAAGTAGGTGCTAGAATATTTATGATAGACTTAGCAACATCCACAGAGTTACCCCATAGATCTGCGGTTTTTTTTACATTTAATTTGTGAAAGGTTTTAATTATATCTCTACAGGTGACATATTGGAAATTAAATTCAGAATCACAAACTGGAACATTTTCTTTAAGTAAAGACTCTGCAGCAGTGGGCGATGAGTTTAGAGATTTAGTAGTCGAAACGGGAATCTCTGCAAATAAATTTTCGACTAACAATTACACGTTGTGTAACACTTTCAAACGTTTATAACTTGGCGATTTTTTAAGCTTTTACACTTTTTGTAATATTGTTTGCAATATTTGGAAACAAATTTGTTTGTTTCAGTTACCGATTTTCAACAGACCTTGAGAATGTTACAAATGACGTTGTTTGAGAGGAATATTATAATCGCGAAAGTTTTTGAGGATCTTTTGGAAGGGGCACCTAGAATCAATTCTATTTTAATGTAAATGTTGACGTTCAAAAGTGCCTTTTATGTGCCTATTTGAAATAAATAATTTGCTTTGCTTTCACGCAAAAACTACAGAACGGTAGGACACTTTCTATCCCGATATTATCACGGGATCGAGTTTAATGCGGGCGAAACCGCGGGGAGCAGCTAGTATTAGATAGTTATGACTCACGTGAACTCCTTGTTCTGGCAGCACTCGCGCAGCCGCGCCGCGTCGTACACCAGCAGCAGCGACGCCGAGTACAGGCGCGCGGCCGCCTGGCGCCGCGACCACTTCTGTATCTTCCACAGCTCCGACAGGAACTGCAGCAGGAGCGCGCGGCACAGACTCGTGCCGATGCCGTTTAGGTAATTGCGTATAGCTGCAAAAGAAATACGGTTTGGTCGTCAGTTTTGTCTCCAATCACAACTCAAGAATTAACTGTAGTCTTGTAAACGTCTGGCAAGGGATGTTAGGAAATTTTACCGTGCCTTAAAGAATGATCATCATCTTCAACGATTAAATGGTTTACATATTATAATTTAGCGCTGACATGGAGCTATTTTACTTCAGTCACCCGAAGAGTCGGTAGAGGAAGATCGGAATTCGTATATTTTGAAATATAAAGCGCCATCCACATGCTGTCCCAAACCGGTATAAGTTAAAAAGAAAATGGGTACTCTCCACATTTGTTTTTTTTAGAACACCTCGCAATCTTAAGACATGATAAAACTAGTTCAACAGCAGTTTGAACAGTTAGGGGTTTATTTATAAAGCGTGCTTAAAGTTAAGTCATGATTAACGTCTACTTAAGGGGAGTTTGTTGCGTCATTTCTCCTTCCCAGCTGATGCACTAGGAAGTGGCGAAAGGCGGGCGTTAAGGAGGACGGTCTTAGATTGTTTGTCCACCGCCACGTCAAGGGGACGCCAACGAGTACGAGATGACCGCGCCGAAGTAGCGATACATTTACTATGGCCGCGTGTCCACCGCACGTCCTCCAACGGGACGTCATGTTCGGTTCGAATAATCTTGTTTCTCGTTGACGTCCCGTTTTGACGTTCGGAGAGTGCTGATTCTGAGCATAAATTGAATAAATAACGAATTTTTGACTGATTAAAGAATCCCTCACCATCCTTAACAGCCTGGCCATGTATCCTCTTCCCGTAGTCCTTGTTATACTTGTGTAGTTTCCCAGTACTGAGCTTGTACACCTGGAAGCCCGGGATACAGAAGCTGTACTGCTGCTTACTCAGCTGGTACTTTATCTGCTCGTTCGCGATCTTTTGTTCCGAGGCCAGGGGGTCCCAGGTTCTTTTGCCTAGAAGGTTTAACGAGAAGTGGTTAAACAGAGCCTATGCTTTGAATCCCCATAACGCGGAAGTCGATTTATGATTAGATTTTGGAGAATGTTAACGAACAGAAATGCAGGAATTCTTAGTCGGTTACAGTATTTTTATCTCACGAAGCGACGCGCTCTTTACTTGTGTTTACCAAAAGTTCAAACACGCTGTGAATGTGTGTGTATGCGCTGGAGCTTTCGGTACCGTCCGAGACAATGGCGAAGTCGGAATTGTGTGTGTGTTACGTGCTGACGCTACTCGTCTTCACGCACACATTCACAGCGTGTTTGTACACCTTGTTACAGTCCGGGAGGCCTAAGCTAAGCTTTGCATTTGTGTGAGTGATTACCAATCTCACCAATGGAGGGACGCACATCGCCTCAGTGCCGATTTCACCAATGTTACTGAACGCGTTCAGCACATCTAAAAGGTGTTCAAGTGCTGTTAGTGTCAATATTCCATAGAAAATAATCACACTGACAGCTGTTCAACGTAGATTATGTGCTGATCGAGTTCAGTTTCATTGGTGAAATCCACACTCAGGCCGATTGTATGAACCGGTTTAAACCAATCGCGCTCTAGGCCGACGTCACACCTACACTATCTATGCATAGCACACAAATGCAAGGCTCCAAAAGACTGTACCACATGTACAGCGCGCGACGCTTCGTGAGATTAAAATAGTATAAGGACTCTACTACTACCACCATTTGATTGATATAAATTTATAAAATATAAATAAATTTAAGAAGATGTTGGTGATACCTATGTACATAGATAATGATGATGTGTATATATATATTTATATCAGTACTAATAGGTCTCTATAACTTTAATTAATATATATAGTGTAAAATGTAAATACTGTTGGTGTTCCTATTTTAAATAAATAAATAAAGCTGAAGCTGTAGCTCGGGAATAGTGTACTATTCTGTTTTATATTATATTTCCTACAAGTCGCGGGCATAAGCTAGTAAATAAAATCAAGTTTATATAATCCTGTACCCACCTATCTTAACATCCATGATACAGGGCTCCAGCATCCTCTCCGTCAGATCCTCTAGTATGATGTAGTCTTGTTCGAAGCCGTTATACGTGTACTTGCGACACCCGAAGTACTTGGCGACGAAGCCCCGCAGCTCCAAGAGGTCAGGTTGTTCGGTGGTCGCGAGGCGCTCGTAGAAGTTTATCTCGCGCTTCTGAGCCTCTTTTATTATGGGCTTCATTATTGTGCCGTTGTTGCATTGGAGTAGACCTGGATAATGTGAGAATGTGTGGGTTTTAAGAACATAGTTTGCCCGTCGGCAGCGGTCGCGAGGCGCTTGTACAACACGAGCTCGCGCTTCTGACCGTATTTGATTATGGGCTTTATTATGGTGCCGTTGTTGTATTACCTGGGAATGTGTGAAGGATTTTTGTAATGGTACAGTGTTGGCCCAAAGTTAATCTGATTAACGATTAAAAATCATAATCAAAAAAATTGATTAAGATTAATTAATCATAATCAAATTTAAAATGATTATGATTATTAATCATAATCTTTAATCGTTAATTTGATTAACTAATAACTACTTATTTATTTATTTTATTTATTGGAAGAGCAACACCAACAGCTTATGCAAAACATAAATATGCTACTTCCAAAGCAGTAATAAATAAACTAAAATGGAATTCTGTATAAAAAACAATTATTTCAAAATGTAAACATTCCTTAATCCAATTTCACAGACTTTTGGTGGGACAGAGGTACTTCGCGTTAGCTTCTCACTCTCCCACTCTCTCGTCTTTTATAGCACTTAACTACTATTAAGTATATGTTTAACACTATCTGGCTGAAAGACGCTCGCTCGCACTCGGTTGGCGATATTTTTTTCAGATTTTGCAACTTTTTGTGATATTGTTTCACACAGTGATTAACTTAACAACAAACATGAATTGTGATGATGACTCTAATAGTAGTGGTGTTTTGATGGATGTACTAGTTTATAATCAAGTTAATCAATTAATGATTAACGTCAATAATCATGATTAAGATTACTTTTTTAATCATGATTATTCTAATCATGATTATTTTAATCATGATTAGAATAATCTGATTATAATTAATCAAATTAATTAATTGATTAATGCCAACACTGTAATGGTATCTGTGTGATGGTCTAAATTTCATTTATTCCTAAAAGTTTGTTAAATATAAGTACACTCTTACACGACAATAGCAAAATTTGTTATAAAACTAGATGAAGAAGCGTTTCTTTGGCCGCCGAATAAAGTGTAGTGTAGTGTGTGTGTGTGTGTGTGTGTGTGTGTGTGTGTACGTGAGTGTGTGTGTAGGCCTATAGGTATTCAACGGTTGGCTCTGTCGGTTTTGATGTATTCTTTCGGCATACTCAAATAGGCTCAGACGGAACTTGACGCACTGAGGTCTGTACATTGCTGACAGCATATCGGATTGACGTGCGCACAGATAATATAATACTACGTACAGATACCCAATCCCATACAAAGAAATGAAACCTCCCTAAGTCTGGCAATTGAGCTGGCAATTTTTAGTCCTCAAATTCTTCAACAGATCGCAGCATAAGCGACTCACTAATTGCCAGAGACTGTAGTATTACAACGCCATCTAGGAGTTGACCTACTTTTAAAACGTTTCATGCAATCCTTTTTATAAAAAGTTTTATAGTTCCGGGTTCAGAAAAACATGTTATTAGATTTATTTTATATTTCTATGAAAAAAATTATAATAAAAAACCTTGTTTGATTTCAATAAGTAACAAAATTGGAAACAAATGAGACTGGACCAATTGAATAAAACGCCATCTATTGCAAAAAGCACCAAACAAAATTATTAACAGATGGCTACTTTTATCATCTAAAGGGTTCGAATTCTAGATAAAGGCTTCCTTTTTATTTTATTTTTAAAATACGTGTATTATGAGTGGAAATAGATAAATCTGCACTAAACTGGGAAGTTTAGACTTTTACCAATCATAATATAGTCAAAATTCTGCCGTATATCGCTTTTTAATTATTGTTAATTTCATAATGGTTACCTATGCTGCCATCTATGAATTTTTTTCAAGACAAATTATAATTTGTTCGAGTCGAGACCCCATGACGTGGGGAAGCACCGAGATGTGGTCGCAGTGTACAAGGGCCTCATCCCGCTCTCCTTGGCCAAAGAGAACTGTTGCAAACCTGCAGTACTAGATACTAACGATCGTACGGAAGTATGGCAAGGCAAAGAGCTTCACGGACGCTTTTTCCGGGCCCTACATGGGCCTGATGTTGACTTTTTGGCGACTGTTTCGGCGACCTCTTCGGTGAAACCGATGAAGTTCATGACGAATAATTATCGGAAATACATCATCAAGGTTGGAACGGTTGACATCAGTCGGGCATGCCACCGTCCCTGTGAATCAATCCGACAAATTGTTTCCGGTTGCTCGCGTCTTGCTAACGACAAGTACTTGCACAGACACAATCTAGTGGCTAGGATTATCCACCAGCAATTTGTCTGGCAGTACAACCTTGTGGAGTCCGAAGTACTATATTATTGCCCGACCCCGTTATCAAGAATGGTCACGCCACATTATACTGGAGTCAATCTATCATCACTGACAGGACTATTGTAGCCAATAAGCCTGATAGGTGAAATGATTGTTGATTTCGTTATCCCTCATGACGAGAATCTCGTGAAAGCTGAGATGATAAAAAATCGAGTGTCTTGACTTAGCACCCGAGGTTGTCGACATGTGGGACGTGTTCTCTGCGATCATTGTAACGATAACCGTTACAGTATTTACTGTAACGGACATCGGTCATCTGTCGACACAGATCATCTGTTTTGTGACATCAATCGTGTCGAACAATCCCTCAGGTAGGAGATTCACATTTCGCGGCTAGGTCAAGGGCTTGATTCAGAAAGCACTACTCCTGACTGCTCCTCACGGCACGCGAAGTGAGGAGGTCACTCTCTCTTGAGCCCTGACCACTGGCGGCTTGGTCTTTGTTCCTGATGCCGATGGGCCACATTAATTTGTTTTATTAGCAATAATAGTAGCTTTATAATAATAATAGTAGTTTAATAACAATAAAAATATAACACAAATGTGCACGCTTATGCTTGCAGGCAGAATACATTGACACTTACGCTGTATGATCTCACTTTTGTAACAACAATGTATGTAGGAAATAAATGTTTGATTTGATTTAATTTGCCCCTACTACTCATTGAAACTGAGTATTAGCGAAGTACAGCGAACTTTCTGAAGTTTTCGAGAGTAGGTACTGGTGAACAGCTTAGGAGATAGCGGGTCGCCCTGTTTGACTGGCTTAAGGGGCCGACGAACAACGCACGTTATAGAAATTCGAGGCCGGATTCGGAATATTGCTATCTCTGTTTGACAAAAGAAGGGAGTG
This sequence comes from Dasypolia templi, assembly GCA_963555695.1. Lineage (NCBI taxonomy): Eukaryota > Metazoa > Arthropoda > Insecta > Lepidoptera > Noctuidae > Dasypolia > Dasypolia templi. The sequence continues at coordinate 22,923,937 of OY743157.1, forward strand.
AGGGACGCGGTGCGCAGCCGTGTGTGTGTGACTGTGTGAGTAGATAGATAGCTATTATGAGCTTTTGTACTAACTGTACCTTCCATTCATTCGTAACGACTCTGAAGATATTTCTATCTATTAGTAATTAGGTATGTTCATGATTTGCGTTGTTTTTGTTGACGACTTTGGGGAATCGTTTGTAAATCTACAGACTAGTAATGCGTTTTTTAGAAATTTGTTTATAATGCTGGTATCTCAACATAATTATTAGAATATTTCGACATCTAGGCCTTGTAGAGAAAATCAAGAAAAGTACCTATATGCTGTTGGTCTTCTTGAATAAATTATATAAGGTACTACTTATGGTACTAATACATCGTCATCGCGCGTAGTCTTAGGCACCGTCCTAATAGAACGCGATTGCGCGATCATCGCGCGAGTAAGCGATGCGACCATCGCGTGTACGCGCGATGGCAAAAACTGGTGCCCTAATTGATCATCGCGCGAATTGAAGACGCAACGAAATAAAGAGGCGGCCAGCCGACCGGGCCAAATAATAAAAGTATCAAATAAAAAATATTCCACTAATTTATACCTATTTACGTGATACGAGTACATCAATAACACCGTCCTAAGCTAAGAATAATAAAAATAAAGGATTTTCAATAAATATTTATTTTGTTATGTTCTTCATAAATATTGCTATTATTATTGTGATTGATTCATCTATTAAAAAAAAAAACAAACGTAATAAAGTCGGTTAATAACATTATAAAGTGTCCTTGAGATATTTTTTTCGCGCACTGGATCTTCAACGTACTGCTTAGCGCCGAGAGTTGAAAATCCAACAGTGTGCAGCAATCTGTTGTAATTCTCAATGCTCGGTTCAACACCGAGAGTTGAAAATGCAGTACGTGATAAAATCTCGCCTCGAGATATTTACGTCCGTGCGAACATGGTCTAAAGAAATGCAACAATCAAAGCTCCATACGTAGGTAGAGAGGTAGGTAAATACTAATTAATACTAAATATACTTAGTTACCTAGTAGTGTGAAACTCAAACCAAGAAACTTTACAGTAATATAGCATATCAATCAGAATAACACATAGACTGTTATTTATAAAGATTGTGTGATTTGTCTATACTAATATTATAAAGAGGAAAGATTTGATTGCTTGTTTGTATTGAATAGGCTACGAAACTGCTGGACCAATTTGAAAAATTGTTTTACCAGTAGAAGCCGAAATTATGTCTGATGAACATAGGCTACTTATATTTTTTTCGAAACGCGGACGTTGTGCTAGTACATAATATAATGATAAGTATAAAGCAAGTCGGAAAAAATCCAGCCCTCTGAGAGCTATCTTGTCGTGCGCTGGCTAAGCCGTATGGTGTTGGTGTATAAAAGTTCGCTACACCATACATCTACATTTTATGTGGAATCTATTATAGCCAAAATAGTGAGCCATAAATGAATTGCTTTTATGTTTTTACAATCCACATTTTAGAGTATTTAGTTAATTCTCATCAAAAGTAATACATTTATCGCTTTTGGTGTTTGATGTAGATAAACTTTGTCTTTTACACTTATTAATTTGGATGGTTGTTCAAAAGTTACCACTATCCGAACGGAGGATACTGCGCGCAGAGCGGGACTGTGATGTTTCACGGCTAATCCGCTGAACTGTGTTTCAAGCCTGGGGAAAGTAGCCTATGTGCTTATAGGCTACTTTTCATCAACACTCCACATGGGCGAAGCCGCGGGCGGAAGCTAGTAAGAAATAACGTTAGAAAAGTCCGTCTTGTAATGTTACGTATCAACATTTTTATCAAAGAACAATGCCCACTTCCCATACATTTCAAAACCTGATAATGAAAGTTTATGTATAGTTCTATGGTCTAGTAGAAACACTACCTGTAAGTTTATAAAACGCTACGAAGTCCAAAAAATATTAATGTTACTTTTTAGGTTAGGATTTGCCGATTTAAAGAAATAAATGTGCTAGAACTAATTATTTAACACTCGAAGTTTAGTCTAAAATAGTAATACATATGTACTTACTTAATAATACATATCTATGTTCTAAAACGTCTTTTTTAATTTGTGAATTCCTTATAACTAGCTGCCTTTATTTCACTGCTTACTCTCGATGATTGTCACTATAAATTGAGTGTCGAGCATTAAATGTCAAAAGTCAAAAAATACTTTTCAATCGTCCTAACTCAATTACATATTGCATGATTAATTAATTTAATTATTCTTTTTATTTTTTAATTAATCTGTATTATACATTGACTAAAAAAGGTACTTACTGAGTAAATAAAATGTAAAATAATGTATGAAACTCAGAAACAGAGTTGAATTAAGTCAAGTAGCAGTGTGTAAAATGGAACGTTGTAAAAAAGGTTAGTTGAGATGCGTTCAAAACATGCTAATATGTTTACCCTTGAAGTAGAATAAGCTTAAAGATATATTTAATTTTTTTTTAAATCCTGCGTTTCTTTTAACATTGTGATAAGCGTAATTAATACACAATTTAATAAGCTGTATTTTAAGATTTATTTCGTTTCTATACATAGTCAGGTGAAAAATGGGCAATCTTCTTTACTTTATTATTGTGTACTAAAACAATTTACTTGTTTCATTTTTATAATATTTATTTTCTTAAATTGCAATGTATTTCTCACACAAATTAATATTGACTTCGTGATTGAATTACAGAAAGAAAATTTCAGTTGATGTATCAATAGTTAGGTTACTCGATACCAAATATAAGGCCAATCTAAATCCATGCATTTATAAGTCAATAGTGTCAAAAATATTACAATACAATTATGCAAATAAATACGCACGCCCAGGACAATAAAGTAATCGTCTAACACTGACAGCAAACACGGAAAAGCCCGGCGCGCGGCGGGCAAAACGTTGCGGTAAATCGGTTATATGTGCGAGCGATACACGTACTATGTTGTCGTACTGCTCAGGGTAGTAGATGACTACCCTGAGCAGTACGACAACGCACACATTGACATTAGCTTGACGCGATAGCACTACCAGCTATTGAAAAATTGAGAAAAATTTTGATGTGTTCCGTAATACCAAAAATAATGAATGAAAACTTAATCTTTTTTCTTTTTCTTTTTTTCGACTTTTTGCAACAAGATAATGTAAGCTATGTTTCTAATACAACAACATTACAGATGTTGTTGTTTAAAGGAGAGAAAAAACGATACGAAAACATGTCATTTACTCTGTAAGCAAGTGCGAAATCCAATTAGCTTAAACTTCATTTTAAATAAGTATTTTGCAAAAAAAAAATGTAGGAACCTAGATAAATACTGTCTTAATCCGAATATAAGCATAATATGGTGGAAATATGCTTAAATTGTAAATGGTTTCGGTATTACGTTTGTATGGACAATTCAGACGTCGCCCTGCTCTTAAGACTTTAAAGTCAATCTATCTCTGAGATCTGCCCAAGGAAATGGTTTAACCATTAGGCAGTTAGCTTTAAAAAAAAAAAAGTTTGTTTTGTTAAATTTAATAAAAGGTTTTTTATTATTTTTACAACCTTACTCGCCCTAATTATTTGTTCAAATTTACGGCCAAAGTATACGACTGTATCTTCAGCGGGATTGTCAAAGTAATAATGATGTGATGATGCAATGCTGGTATTTTATTCAAAATTCAAAATCTTTATTTCGAGTGAAGACTTATTTATGGTTAGTTACATAGTCCTTAAAAACTAAGTTTAAGTAAACAACACAATACGGTGACACATGTAGCTGACAGCAGTGAACCAGAACCACATATGGACAGTCCATTCCGTCAGCAATAACTTTTAGAACCCCGTAACCCCCATCGACGCTGCGTGCTTGAGCATTATTGTAAAAACAATCTGCACGCGACGCCGCAAACAGCCATGCAACGCCAAGAGCGTCAACATTACGTCTGCAGTAAGTACACCGTGCAAACCTGCTCTATCATATTCGCACGTATGGACAGAGCCCTCCGTTCCCTTTCAATATCATCATTGTCTTTAAGGTCAGTGGTGACCAAGTGACCCAGGAATTTAAATTGTTCCATTCGCTCAAGAGGAACACCCCTTAGCCTTATGGGAGGCACATCAAGATGGTACTGAAACTCACCCAAATATTTGGTATCCTCCGTCTTCCTGTGACCAGCCACCTGCAAGGCATACGCCTGTATCTCCAGCGGGCTGGTGGGCAACAGCATAGGCTTGGCCGTCATCTCGTTGTCCGCTCGCTTGATGTTGTAGTGCACTTGGAAGATGGAGCGCTGCCGACGTGTGTTGCGCCGCTTCGGGTTACACGATACATCGCTCATTTAGTCGTGAGCCTGGAAGGAAACAGAAGACATTATTGTTAGTTCATCCGTATACCCTCTGAACCGATATGAATACATTTGAAACATAACATCGAGCTTGCACTCCCTAAAGAACCAGGCAAGACACTTAGGTAACGTCATTTCTCAGATAAGGAGGTAGGTATGTTAAAAAGTTCAAACCACGGGATGAATCCACTAGGAAGTTAAACTCGTTAGTTAATTTGAAAAAGTCATGGCAAGTTGATAGTAGATTCAGAGCTTTAGAATGTTTAAGAAAAGCAAACGTCAGAATAGCACTGCATGAGGCGTACTTTAACGGTAGGTACCAAAAAAAATCTAATCTTATTGTATGCTTAATTTTGCAATCACGTTTCGTTCGGCGTGTCGTTTATTCTATCTTTTCCTCAGTTAATCGAACAGCATTACTAGGAAATTAAAACAATAATAATCACACTATGTGGTCCTCTGTATGACCGTTGCAATACGACAAAATAAACGTCAACTTTTAAAATAAGTAGGTAGGTACCTATTACACTTATTGTAGCGCAGGAAAACCGCAAGCGACCTCTTACCAAATCGCAACCTCAGTTAATCGTTAAAATAATTACCTACCTACAATTTACAGTTTCTACTTTATTTGCTGCACTTTATCACTTAACCATGTTGATAGCACCAACATCATTAAGGTCTAATTTATATAAGTAATTCGTTGTGGCTGGCGGTTCAACTTGAATTCTAGGAAAACTGTTAAAAGTACCTGCGAGCGAAATTTCATCCGAATCCGTTCAGCCGTTACAGCGTAATTCAGTAACAAACACTCGCAAACACAGTATATTATTATTAATAAGATTTTCCTATGTAAAACACTACAAAATTTCTAGCTGGAGTGTCGTAACTGCCAACCTTTTGCAATAGAATATTTCACTAAAATAAGGAGGCAATGCGGGTGTTTCCACATTCTAATAATAGGTATTAGAATGTGGAAGCACCCGCATTGCCTCCTTATTTTATATTACTAATTATATAGAACTAATGATTCACAGGTTTTTACATAATTTGTTTACCTTACTTTATGTTATTCATTGCTAAGTAGAAATGTAAGTTATTGGAATAATCACTGTGTTAGTTAAATACAACGTTAGACAGTTTACATGTGTTATTGGAAGGTGCTTAGGTCGTGAGAGGTAGCAGAGTTATGAAATATAATCACTGATATGTATACTACTACTTTTTAAACATAAATCTTGAAGTAACAATGAGAATGATTCAACTAGGATTTTCAATACTTCAATACTTTAGCTTCATTGATATTTATTAGTAATTTATTGATATTTTCATATTATTTTTTTCAATATGAAATATACCACCTCATACCTCTTTAATGAATCCTTAAAAGAAACAAAAATAACGAAAATAAAATCACAACACAACAAAGAGAGGAAAAAAGTTGTGGAAAATGACACCAACACAACGACATGCACTGATGAATGACGAGGCACAAAATGATTCTAAAATAAACCATAAATGTCTGGGACTTTACTAACTATACCTATTAGCGGCGGAACACAGCGTTTGGCAAGAAACTCTAAACGCAACTAAAAAAATTCGCGACATTGAAGTACATTGAGGGATTTTACTTTTGTTTATCTAATCAACATATAAATCAAGATTGACTTGTGTTTATCAATTGATATTTTTATGACGTCCATGACGTTGATAATATTACAAAATGACGGTATTCTAGTTGGCATTTTTTTTTTTAACTGAAATCTTCAAAATATGGGTGCATTAGTTACCTACATGAGCACCTTACTTTTGTGCACTAAAAGTACTAGCAGAGTCTAGCTACCTAAGTACACTGAGAAGTTATTTGCCTCTGTCCCTCTAGTACAGAGGCAATTAAGCACTAACACGACCCCTCTTCCCTTTTTAACCGACTTCCAAAAAGAGGAGATCCTCAAAACGTGTTTTTTTTTTGTTTTTTACGCTATATCTCCGGCAATTATCGATTTCGAAAATTCTTTTAATGGATAGGGTATGCTTCAGGAAAACTACCCAAACAAAGTTAAGAAAATTTATATGGGACCACCCATATAAAGGACAATGCCAGAAACTCTAAGAACTTTGCCCCACTAAAATCAAAAAGTAATTTACAAGCCTGCAATATGCAGCATCTTAAAGCTTATTTATTACTGTTAACTAACCATTTGTCCTAATAACTAGAACTTGCGGTTTCTGTTTAAATCTTAAAACTATAATGACATTAATTATAGGTTAGGTGCAGTTTATAATGGTTAAAAAGCGATTTAAACAACATATAAGTTACGCATTAACACAATTATTATAATCGTAATATGCGTTTTTGTTTTACAGGTATTTAAACCTTTTTTTGTTGTTTTACATGCGCAATTCGTAACGCAATAGGAAATTCGGGGGTTGAATTCCTTTTTTCATTGATTTGTAATCGGCAAGTTCTACTGAAAAACAATGTATAATGAAAAGGTTCTTTAATCATTACAATTATTTTTATTAATTGACATTTCCTGTAAATAGCTGGGGCAGGATCTGCCATTGTCATTTTGTTAACTTTGCTTGGGTAGTTTTCCAGTTAGCTTCAATAATACGTATTTTTTTCCACTTATTGTATATTGATGTTTAAATAACTTCCTGTCACTGTTATGTACAAAGCAAGTAGTAGAATTTGTGCGGAGTAGGTACCACCACAAAAAAGTGAAAAATAAAAAGTTTTTTACAAAACAACCGAATTACAAAAAAAAACACTACCTACAAAGTGAAAAATAACTTTAATTTCGGATGTCGATGTCTTTGGATTTGCATTTTGTTTGGTTCACTGACTTCCGAAATTATTCATTAAAAGTTATTCCATAATTAGTGTTTTTCTTCTTTGTAAGGTCAGGTAAGAGCACTGACCGTATCACTACAATCACAACTTCAAGTAGTAAGGTACTGTTACAATATGTACTTGCGTACCTACAGGAGTGGGAAGTGTTTCATCATCCAATTAAGATCGCTTCATCAGTCTATGACAATTTGCAAACAAACTCCCGTTTTCACCATTGAAACTATACGCCTTCAGCACATCTAAAACGCGTTCAAGAGCTGTCAGTGTCAAAATTGTTGTGGAATATTGACACTCGCGATCGCGTTCAGTTTCATAGGTGAAATAGGCACTTGACGTTGCATTTGTAACTGTGCGTGTATGATAGATAGCCTGTATTTAGGATTTATATTTATTTTATGAAACGAATAATTATAAAACCAGCATTATTTATTACAAGCTTCCACCAGCGTGGTGTTTGCTAGTAGCCAATGTCCTTCCCCAGGTTTCACAAACACTGTTCCGCGGATTAGCCGTGAAACATCACACCAACGCTCTGCGCGCCACCTTCGCTGCCGGTCTTACTATGGTAACTTTTGAACCATCCGTCTAAACTACTTAGTAGTAACACTTATAGTGCCGAGGACATTTAGGACATCTAAAACGCGTTCAAGAGCTGTCAGTGTCAGTGTCCATAGAAAATAATTACTCTGACAGCTCTTAAACGTAGTTTATGATCGCGTTCAATTTCATTGGTGAAAACAGATCTTAGTGTAAAAGACAAAGTTTAACTACATTAAATACCGAAAGCGATAAAGGCATTAATTTGGATAATAATTAACTAAATACTCTAAAACGTGCAACGTAAAAAAAATATCCAATTTAAATGTACCTATTTATGTCTCACTATTTTGACTATAATAGCTTTCACATAAAAGGTAGATATAATTGCTGTTTAAAACAGTTTAGGCAGCGCCCGCCAAGATATCTCTCAGGGGGCAGAATTTTCCGCCTTTCTTGGTAGTTATCGTTATATTAGCCTATGTGTTATTCTGATGTATAAGCTATATTCCTACGGTAAAGTTTCATCAAAATCCGTTCAGTTTTTGCGTGAAAGTGTAACAAACATCCAACCATCCTCACTAACTTTCGCGTTTATAATATTATAGTAGGATAGTAGGAAGTAGGGTTGTCCTACTGCGTGATAAATAAACTTTCCTTATAAACTCGCACTCTCAGGAACATAACATCACGCCTGTAATCTCCGAAGGCATATGCAGAGGTGTAGGTACCTACGCCCACATTTCGCCAAAGAGAAAGTTATTAGTGTGTGCTTGCGAATGAAAAAAGGAAAAAAACATAGTTCAAAACTTTTGGGAAACTTGGAATAAAACAGCCAAGAACATTAAAATTACAAGTATATTCGATAGAAACACATAGTATACAGACAATTTTTATTACTTCTCATATTTATAGAACCCCTCTCCACTCTTCCTTCCAAACTTCCTTTCGTTAACCAACTTATCCAAAAGAGGTATAGGTCTAAACACTGGATGGCCTGTCTTCTCATACATGATACCCAGGACAAACTTCTTGGTATCTAGCCCGGTGAAGTCAGCCAGTTCTAAGGGACCCATAGGGTATCCAGCGGCGAGTCATCGCTATGTCGATGTCTTGTGCTGACGCATCACCTGCAAAGCAATTGCTTACGTTATTATGATATAATAAATTAAATAAAATAAACGTTATTTGATGTAAATCAATCAATCATGTTTATTGATTAAATGAGGAGATATATAGATTAAAAATTAAAAGAATAATGAGTAAGCAGGAGTTACGTAAGATTTTTGTGTGGTTTTTAATTTTGGCTGTCCACATGCCTGATGAAGCTCACATTATGACATCATTTTTCCTGTCAGAGTAAGTATAATATGCAGGCGTACCACATCGCTGTTTTTATAAATACAAAAAATCTTTCTGAAGTACTTGGTCAGTTCGAAGTTGCTTAACGGCCAAACTCAATAACCTAAGACAGATCGCTACTGATGATAGATAGTACAATTTTATTCTATCTGTCCTTGTCAAACAAATAGCTGTTAACACGTTATAAGGTCGCATGCTTCGGATGTAGTGGGACGTTAAAACCAGAGACTGATAAGTTTTTCTATCGCCAGTACGCCAAAATTGGAAAAAGATACCATATTGGGTTCGGCGGTAAGAGATTACATGTACCTACGACAACTCAGTAACAATATTCGGATAACGTCTGACAGTTATCAGCCGGAAATTGTACAAAACCAGTTTCCAGATAAGAAGATTAAAGGAAGCAAGATACACCAATAAGCTTCAGAACTAGCAGGCTAATAAGCAATGTGTACGAAATATATGTATAAGGTATGTATCTATAGGTACTGTTAGTGGCAAAATAGTGTACGAAAAAGTATAAAATTGGAGTAAAGAGAAGAGACAATGTAAGATTATAAGAAAGTACGAAGAATCAAAAAAAAGTATGTACATAGGACACATTTGAGAGAGGAAAAAGAGGAATGGACCAAATTAATAACAGAGCGAACCAAGTTATGACTGAAAATTATGACTAAAATCAAAGATATGCCTACACGTCACGATAACATAATATTACGTAAAATTAATAAGTAGGGTCATCATAATAAATATAATTTTTACATGTACAAACAGCGACAAAAAAACGGATATCGTGTTACCAAGTAACTACAGTATAAATTATAACATTATTTTAATTTTTGTGAATGTGAGATGAGGACTATGTGGGTCACTGTATTTTTCTTTTTTTTTCTCAGTTAGTTTAACGATGGTCTGGCTGTTTGAGTTCTTTATGTGGCCTACGCAAATGTCCTTTCTTTGGTAATGTTCGTCGAATCGTTAAGCTCCTTAATTCTGAGTTGAGCTGCACGATGATTGAAATGCGTGCACTGACTGGATAGTTCCACTCAAATCTGTGTGGTTCTTTCCTCAAAAGACCATTTCACATTATCCTCATATGATCTGACCATGATTATTTTTGGATTTTTATATACATTTACACATTGATGGACATTAATTAAACAATGCAATGAAAATTTACTTTTTAAAGTATTATAATATTTTAATTATTGTGAATGTGAAGACAATGTGGATTTGTTGTTTTTTTTTTCAAAGTTTTTATTTTTTAGTTTGATTTAATCATGGTCTGGCAGTTTGAGTGATTTATGCGGGCTACCCAAAAGTCCTTTCTTTGGTAATGTTCGTCGGATCGTTGAGCTCCTTAAGTTCTGTGTTGAGCTGCATGATTACTGACAAATACGTGCACTGACTGGACAGGTCCACTCATTCTGTGTGGTTCTTTCCTCAAAAGGCCATTTCAGACACCAATCTACATGGTCTTCACATGATCTGGCCAAGATTAAATCTGGACTTTAAAAGAGACTGTGACCTTTGAGTATGTTTCGGCCTTTGTTCTCAGAATAGTCAGATAGGAAACGCCGATCTCATCTATTTAAATATTACATATGATTGAGGTGTAAGTGTTTGGACAAACCTACTTACAGAAATAAAGTCATCTATCACTAACTGGGTTGCGAGGAGGTTGAGTTATTTACGTAGTACGACTTTTTCAAATCTATGAAGCAAAGGATTAACAATATCCTTGAAAACCCTCGGATTGTGATTGAAATTGTGGTAACCAATTAGGGAGCAGGTCGGCAGACGCTCCATGTAAAATACTGGTATTCAGCACCATCCTGTTCGTCTGGAAGCAACTAGGTTGTGGAAGGCTAGGCAGATTGATAGCATCAGCAACAATAAATCTAATATACGAACTATAGCCCGCGCCCGCGCCCCTTGTCTGCGATCCAGGATGAAAATTAGCCTATCTCCTTACCCGGGTCATGGTCTATCTGTGAGACAAATTTCATCCAAATCCATTCAGCCGTATTGGCGTGAAAGTGTAACAAACAAACTTACTTTCGCATTTATAATATTATAAAGTTAGGATTAGCTGCTACCCGCGACTTCGTCCGCGTGAATATTCTTGTCCCCCCCACCCCGTCTCACCCCATCATCTGACCGCGCTATCACTTTGGTGTTTCTTAGCTTTTACTATAATAAACAATACTGTAAAGGCAGGTATACCTACATTTAATCTTGCACGATCATGAGGATATAATTCTATGACTTTTATGCTGACTGTACACCACACTATGTTAGTATCACACTATTGCCAAATAATGTTTCCTTATCAGTTAAGTTCATGGATTCAAAGCAACTATTTAATTGATTTGGTGCGATATTAGTTCATTGTTACGCAGTTAGTGAAAGATAGCTTGATAGTTCATTTATGAAAATATTATGGAGGTAAGAAAAAATCTGCATCTTTTTATAAAATAAGTGGTAGACATAATTTTAAGACTAGAAATAAAGATTAAATAGATTAACCATTTTTCAGATTATCTAAGGTACATAAATCTTGTAGGGGATACTGCGTTAAATGTTATAATTAAATACCTTGTCATATGTTGCAATTTTATGAAAGAAAATTTAAATCTCATGTTAAAAGTAGTACAAATTACATTCTAGATAAGAATGCTTGGAAACATGCTGGTTCTGCTCCGTAGCATGCTGCTTATTTGAATTGTATAATTTTTCATTTAACATTGTTTTTTTTTACATTGGTTCTGTAATTAATTGAACTCAGACATTATTACTTGTTAAAAAAAAAACTGGAAATCATCTATTTTTACAATATTTGTAAATATGTGCTCACATATTATTTATGTGATAGATTCACATAATTAATTTACCAGCCATTGCCTTATATATTTAATTCATTTTACCTATTGTGGTATAGTAATATTATTTATTTATATTTATATATACTTTATTGTACACCACAAAATGACATAACATTAAAATATAATTAAGAGATGTAGTTTCTTGACTTTTGGAAGGGGCAACTAGAATCAATTCTATTTTCTTTTGTTGTAAATGTTGATGTTCATAAGTACACTTTATGTGCCTATTAGAAATAAATGATTTGACTTTTGATTTGACTAGCGCAATGCCATAATAAAAACACTGATAAACATATTGCCAGAATTATCATAATAAAAAACACAAATTTTAGAAAAATGTTTTATATTAACAGCACCAATAAATATCTCATCACAATTACTTCTTATTATATTTATAGAATCCTTCGCCGGATTTAATTCCCTTTTTTCCCTCTTGCACCATCTTCTCAAACAGCTCTATTGGCGCAAACACTTCGTTGTTGGTCATGGAGTACATCGCTTGTTGGACCAACCGGTTGGTGTCGAAACCTGTATAGTCGGCCAACTCGAAGGGACCCATGGGAAGGCCTGCGCCGAGCTTCATGCCAATATCTATGTCTTCCTTTGTGGCATCGCCTGGAATGAGAAGTAATGGTATTGAGTATTTTCAACACTCATTCGATACAAGATGAATAATATTAAAAGTTTTTTTAAATTTATTTTTAATGTAGGCATTGGTGCCGATTCTCTTGTCACAAATGCCTCTAAACTAGACAAAAAATCACTACAATTTGGTTTAATCCTGTCAAATGACGATTTTCTATTCTGAAATGGACTAAAGTGACACAACTTAACTGTATTTTAGTTTGACCGCACTAAGATTGCACTGAGTTATTAGTTTAGTGAAAATAGCAATTTTGCTATTCTGAATTTTACGTTTTTCACCTAAAAATTTGATTGTCTAACTAAATCTGAACATGAATCTGACTATTTTAAATCGCGATTAAAAAGGTGTAGAATAAAATTTGTTGTCGTGAACTAAAATTCACACCAGACTTCAGACGTGCAAAAACGGTACTTTAACTGTTTTTTTTTTTTTTTTGCTCATATCTCGAAAACGGTGTCCTATCACAAAAATAATGAAAATTTCGACCCCCTTTGAAGCCCCGAAACCTCCAAAACTCTACATGTAGACATTTTTATTTTATATTTTTCATACAAAAAGTAACAACTTCCATATAAAACACGTCGAGGCTGCCCCAGGCTGCCTCCGGCTCTAACAAAGACGTTGCGAAACCAAAAAAAAAAACACGTGGACCCGCGATTGTCAAATTCGATTAGTTTTTAAATTTTGCTGAGCGTGAGGTCCTGGGTTCGATTCCCAGGTCGGGCAACGTGTTATTGGATTTTTCTATCTGGAATTTCTCAGCAGCAGCCCGGAGTCTGGATTTGTGCCTGGTTGATGGCAATAGGCTCGCCCCCTATTACATGGGACTTAAACATAACTGGCGAAATGTGGGTGTACTATATCTACACCTCTGCCCAACCCTTCGGGGAAACAAGGCGTGATGTTATGTTAAATTTAGAGATTTTTTTTCGCAGAATAGCTTCAAGATTCTCATAGTATAAAGTAAGGAATTTTAGTGATAGTTTAGTTCGGTGTACAAGAAAATCGGCACCATTATTTTATTACTCTTGACTAAAAGGACTTTGCGATATAAGCTGATGTTCAAAGAAAACTTTATGAAGCGGCGTAATATCATTTGAGATTCATTTGATGGTTCTACTAAAATCATAAGAATAACCAACTAAAATAAAAAGTACGTATGCATTTCTTACAATACGACCGATGAATCATGGCCGGTCCGAACTTAGCGCTGAAGGCTGCGCAATAACATTTTTTAGGAACTAAATAGTGACTTGAGGCGAGTGTTAGTGAAACAAATACACGAGAGTTCGTACAGCCTATTACCGCTTTAAGCATGAAGTTAGGTGAATATGTTTTAGTTGTGTTTATACATAAATTAAGCATGTTCAGTAAAATATTATTTATATACATACTTACATAATATGTTTAAATATAAACCCATCCATAAAAATAAAATGTCTTGAAATATTTTTACACCACATGAACGAGTAAGTACCAAAGCGCCATCATACAACGTAAGAAATCCAGTTAGTTTAAAATAATGTATGTACTTAATAACATCTTAAGTTTTAGAAGAAAAAAATGCCTACGAACAGCGTCGCGGGCGCCAGCATTTTTGTTTCTCTCTTTATTTTTAATGTAGGTACATGTAGCCGAAAAATTTAGCACACACAAACTAACTTCCTTCCCCATATGATTGTGGGGCGTGCATAATGATAGGTATTGCCGCGGCTGTTAATGCTTTAACGCTATTTCATTGTACCATAACTAATCAATCTTCGTTTTGTTTTTTCTATCTTTAAAGAATCCCGAAAATTGATCACACCCACATAGAAAGCCCAATTATACACCAAACCAAAGGCAAGACTAAAAACCCAACAGCACCAACGCCACACCATTTGAAGTACACCAACCTCTTTCCAACATCCTGATGGCCTCAGCAGAGTAAGGTACCAGCAGCCTGTTGACGACGAACCCGGGAGTGTCCTTGCAGGTGATGCAAGTCTTGCCCACCGCCTTGCCCCACTCCATCATAGCCTGGTACGTCTCGTCGGAGGTGTCATTGCATTTTATAACCTCTAGGAGACGCATCACGGGCACTGGGTTGAAGAAGTGGAGTCCGCCATATCTGGAAAATTTCGGGTGAAAATGTTGAGTTTGAGTTTGCAGCCATTTTTTGAAATATTAAAAATATACAACGATAGTCTTATTTATAAAAAAACAACTTCGATTTTTTTATAGAACTGTTATTTATTACTCAATTTCTGAATATTTTGACTGAAGACTCCCTAAACTTTTACCTACTACTCTAAGTTTTACTACATCTATGTAATACCTATTCCTACCTTATATTTCTACTATTTATGCCATGGGGGACATGGGGGGAGGTGTTAAGTGTCTGTCTCAATACTCGATACAGGCTGAATTTTTGGTTTGTTTACTTTTTACGCTTATGAATAGGAACTTGTATAGCTAACTTACTTGTCTTTCCTTTTGATTCCAGAACCAATAGCATTGACTGAGATGCAGGAAGTGTTGGTCGCGAAGATCGTGCGAGCAGGCGACAGCTAAAATTAAGAAAAAATATTTTGTGATAAGCCCTATGCCAGATAAGATAATGGTGCAACGTAAGGCAAATTAATAGCTAGATTCACCTTGTAACTTATTTATTTATTCTTCATTCATTTATAATTCAAATTACGTGCATGGAAGTAACTTTTTTTTGTAACACAAAACCTGCAACCACCTTGCCATTAATTTCAAATTGGAATAGGTGGACCAATAAAAAAAAAAATTCATCAGCTCTTTATTTATATTATTATCATTAATTAATTAAGATTCCAACTCTTACCACATCTAGCTTATTGAACAGCTCCTGCTTAACATCCAGCTTCTCCACAATAGCCTCAACTATTAGGTCTACATCAGCCCCATCTTCCAGCTTGGTAGACACCCGGATCCTCTCAGCGGATTCCTTCACAAAGCTGTCAATTTTTGCTGCATCACCCTTGTACAGTTTTTTGCCAACCCTAGCCAGATTGGTCTGGATAGACTTCTGAGCTTTGTTCAGCAGGTCAACATTGATGTCTATGATGGTCACAGTCTGGCCGGCTTGTGCCGCAACCTTTAGATTTGAGATCAAAAATAATGATAAAAGTATGTGAACTAATTATGTGTCATTGAATAAATAGTTTCAATATGTGTTTTTTGTTATCTGTATTTTTTACCTTAAAAAAGTTGTGAGTAGCAGAAGTTAAGAAAGCAGTTTGCAATTCTTTTTTATCTGTCTCTGCATAGAAATACTTGTGACAACATATTATGTATTGTATGTCAATGTACATAAAATTATGATAAATAACATAGCTATTATCAATAACTTAAAAAAAACCCATTAAATTGCAGATCTTGCTTTCCTAATTAGTATAATGATTGGGTCGAATGACGTCTCTGAGCTTGTGGCCAAGATTGGACTTAGTGTACTGTCTGTGTTTCCTGAGACCTCATCTCTTTCATGTACCTATTGACAAAACAATCTATAGCCAAATATCATATATCTTAAGAGCATGTTGGATGTTCAATATGGAGTGTCGGGATGTTGAGCTAGATTTATTCACAATTAGTGTCCGGAAATTAAAAAAATATAATAAGTAAATTTTTCTTTAAAATGTAAAATTGCTGTGTAATGTATTTTATTTTTGTTTGTTACCGTCAGCTGTTTCTTTGTTTAACTCTCAATGTGTTTGTACCATTTTGTCGAATTTATACATAAGTTTATATAAGTGGAAACTTGTAATTGGTGTGCTTCTACATGTTGCTTCTGACTTTTTGAATGTGTTAGCTGTAAGTTTTCTTAAAATTAATAAAATAAAATAAACTGTTATCTCCGTAGATTACAGATAAACTTTACAATAAATTATTTATCTTAATTTAAAATATAGGTATGTCTGAAGTACAAGAATATCTTAAAAAAAGAATAGGTTGGGTTTCATTTAAAGTAACTGTCTATTTTAGCTATCAAACTGTTTTGTTCCTTTCTGTCAAACTAAAATGAAGTTTGACAGAAAGGAACATGACAGTTTGATAGCTATATTAGGTTTATAAAGGGAATGGCTTTGTTATGATTATGAAAATATTTATTTGTTTAGCTAAACTGCCGTCCTTGCGAAAAGTGCAATAACTAGGTTAAACCTGATTTGGAGAAAAACGCGGGTAAAGATTTAATTTTTGTTTTGTTTGTATCTCCATCACTATACATGGCATCGAGTTGAAACTTTCACTACATGATATTTAACAATGTAGAGAATGTTATGTGGTACTTAATGTTTGTTACCGCATTTATTCTCGCCAAAAAAACCCAATAAATACTATAATAATAAGTTTTATTGAAAGAATGTTTACTAGTCATAACCGCAATATGTAACCTATTTATTGCACTAATGGTTAGGAAATCAACATGATGCATTTTTGAGTAGTAGCAATAATTTTTTTATGAACTGTTTCCTAAACAAAGGTGCATTAAGATTCTTATTTATTGCGGTATTCATTAGTAAGAGATAAGTTTTAAACGACAAAGTTGCAACTTGTTAGAAAAACAGAGATGTTAAATTTTTCCTCCTCTCACCGATCGACCTTTAGTATGAAACTGTCTTTGGTAAAGCCAAGTCTACTCATCATATCTGAAATAAATTAAAATTCATCGAGAGTTATACTCTCGATGAATTTTTGTTTGCAAAATTAGGAAAGCATTTGTTTTAATTATTTTTACTTGTAGAAAATCTAGTTCTTTCCAATCAGACACAGAGGGTAACTCTGTGCTTTATTGTAAATGCCCCTCTTTCAGCTCTGACTGCCATGATGTCTTTTAGATAGACTCTGGGTTCCATGTTTCGAATTCTATGCTGAGACGACACATCCTCATAACTGTCACCAAAATCATAAATTTTCTTTTTCTTTTTTAATGCCATTTCAACCTGATGATGCTGCCTGGTTCAAAATATTTTACGGTAATTGATTCGGCAGCAATCTGCTGACTATTTACTATGAAAAGAAAACACCAGAAAACACATAAACGCCCAGTTTTTGTTTTGGGCCGCGCAGTTGTCGGCCCATATAACGATATGTTTCATGTCGCGTTCATGAATAAAAAACGATCTGAATGCACAAATAATATCTTCTTGGCTACTACCAGAGACAGTTTCGTACCAAAGCACTGCTAATGGAACATTTGTACCATTACTACCTCCAAGTGGAACAAAACTTTCATTAAATGTTACGAGGACAAAATATCGCAGTTTTAAATTGATCCATTCGTGGCAACATTATGATTTTCTGTAGATCTACAGAAAAGTATATGCAGTCTTTGTCAGTAAGACCTTGCTCTTTGTCTCGTTGATATGCCTCTCTGGATTTAGTGTATCGTGACTTATGTTTATTGTTTTGAAAACATAGGTCACATTTTTCCTGATAACATCCAGTATGTGATTCAAAGAGAGCACAATGCTCAAGTTCTTCATGCCCAAGATGAGCAAAGGATATATTCATTTCTTTTACAACCTTACGATATGTTTCAAAAGAGATCGACATATTGGGATATTTATCAATGAAGCATTGATGAATCATAGTTACGTCGATGTCACTCGACAGATAAAGCTTATTAGGGGCATGTTCGCGACGGTAATGTGAAATTGTTGGTTTAAAACTTTGTATATGGTCCTTGATTACGTCCCTGTCCATGACATTTTTGTGTTTGTATGATCCTCGTTCGTCTTTTTGTTTATCAACTTCCTTACTGAGTGCCGAGTGAATATGTCAGTTATTTTGTGGCTTGTAACCAAGTGTCGTTAGAAAAAAAGTTTTGCAAACATCCATTCTTTCATGTTTGACTTGAAAATGATAGTTATACGAAACAGCTCTTCTATTCTTATTTCGACCTTCCTTAGTGGTTCTTGTTTTTATTTCCTTCGGTTCAACCATTCCTTTAATGAATAAACCTTTAGACTCCCAATTTAAACTTATGTACCGAACATGTATCTTCTTATTTCTTCAGAAATCTTAGTTGTGCATTTTTTACAACATTTACCATTACACGGTGCGTTCTTTTTTCTGTCTTTGTCGATCCGCAAGGGAAAAATCAAATTTACTTCTTGTCCTTGGCAATCCCACTTTAGTCAGTCCTTTTTCATTCTCAGGTATTACGTACTCCTCTATTTCACTATTTTCACGTTCAATCTCCCCGTGTTCAGTCTCCTCACGTTCAGTATCTTCGTACTCAGTCTCTTCACGTTCAATCTCCTCATTTTCAGTATATAGGTAATAGGTAATACGGGCTGGTGTCCGCAACTCCACGTCAATGCGCGTATTTTGCGTACGGTGGGAAAATCGATCATTCGATCCACCCCAGCTCCTCGAGGAAGGCCAGCAACGCCTTGATGTTACTGACAGCCTCGCGTAGGGTACCTGGGTTACCGAAGTGCTTTGCCCTGTATGTGGCGACCACCGGGCAGTTTAGAAGCAAATGAGCTGCTGTCTCGTCCTCCTCCATGCAGGCCCTGCACAACGGACTGTCTGTGACTCCTATGACAAAGAGGTGTTTGTTAAATGACCCGTGGCCAGTCAAGGCTGCCGTAGCTATGCGCAGCTGTTGCTTAGTTAGTCGGAGAACTTGTTTCGTGAGGCGGCTATCAATTGCAGGGAGTGCTTCCCTAGCCTGCCTGCACTCACCTTGTTCCAACCATTGTTTGTGATGTTGTTCCCTGGTGCGTTTCCTTACCAGAGTGCGTAGATATCCGAAGGGGAGTGGCACGATGGGTTCTGGTCCCACTGCTGTCTCACTCGACCCCCTTCTGGCAAGTTCGTCGGCTGCATCGTTGCCCAGCGAACCGCTGTGTCCTTTGATCCATTGAATGGTTATTTTATTGAGTCTACCCACCTGGTTAAGGCGCTGGTGACACTCGTATATTAGCCCAGATTCAACTGTGTAGCTGTTTAGCGATTGCAGAACAGCCATGCTGTCTGAGAGTATACGGATCGAGTGGTCCTTAACCTCCCTGGCCATGATGGCCGAAGCAGCCAGAGAAATACCCATGCATTCGGCCTGGAACACTGTGTTATGGACCCCCAATGGTGTGGCTATACGTATGTTGAGGTCCTCCGAGAAGACTCCAGCACCTGTGCCCTTACCTGTTTTAGAACCGTCTGTAAAGATGCGCAGCTCTGCAGGGCACAAACCCTCGCATCTGCGATCCTCGTGAAGCTGGATCTTGTATTTTTTATCAAAGATAAATTGTTTGGGTACCCGATCATTGATGGCTCTCGTAATGGGGAACTCGTTGTTGAGTCCCTCAAGTAGCGCGGTGTGTGGTGTGTCTCTCTTACCCCAGAGATTTAGTGTCTTAAGACGCACCGCCGCCAGTGTGGCTTCCTGCTGTATGAACAGGTGGAGCGGTGGCAGTTCCAGCATGGCTTCAACTGCTGCAGTCGGAGTGGTCCTCATGCAGCCCGTAGCCGCCAAGCAGGCTAGTCGTTGTATGCGTTGTAGTTTGTTTGAGGCTGTAGCCAGCTTGGTTCGGGGCCACCAGACCGCGGCTCCATAGGTGATCATGGGGCGGATCACTGTGGTGTACAGCCATAGTATAATTTTAGGGGATAGTCCCCACTTTTTGCCTATCATTTTCTTGCACTGCCAGAAGGTTATGCAGGCCCTGTTTAGTTTGTTGTCCAAATGACTACTCCAGTTTAACTTACTGTCTAGAATGACCCCCAGGTACTTGACCTCGTTGGCCAACTGAAGTTCTGTATTGAACAGTTTTGGTAGGCGGAAAGGGCCTAATGCTCGTTTTTGGGTAAACATTACAAGTTCAGTTTTGGTGGGGTTTTTTTCAGTATATTAATGTCCAGTCTCCTCACATTCAGTCTCGTTACTTTCAGTCTCTTCACGTCTCATCATGTTCAGGCTCTCCACGTTCTGCCTTTTCACGTTCAGTCTCATCTTGTTCAGTCTCTTCAAGTTCTGCTTTTTCGCGTTCACTCTCATCATGTTCAGTCTATTCACGTTCTAGCTCTTCGCGTTCAGTCTTTTACCTCTAGTCTTTTTACGTTCAAGTAAATTTCTTTTAATACAAATAGGTGAATCAGAATCAGAATCTAAAACTATAAAATCAGGACAGTAGTGTTTATCAATGACACTATCGTCGGA
Organism: Dasypolia templi; assembly: GCA_963555695.1. Taxonomy (NCBI): domain Eukaryota; kingdom Metazoa; phylum Arthropoda; class Insecta; order Lepidoptera; family Noctuidae; genus Dasypolia; species Dasypolia templi. Next base: position 22,944,737 of record OY743157.1, read on the forward strand.
ATGTTCAAAATAATTTTCAGATAAATATTTTCATGTTGTCAAATTCTTCTTCGGAGGATAGTAGGGTTTCATAGCACTTGAGAGAATGTCTGGTAACGGTTGTTCCAAAAGATTATTCATAAGATAATGTTAGGTCATAATTTTGAACACTAACAGAAGAATTATTGTATTCATTCTGAAAATCTTTTACTCCCCTCGTACCCCCTCACCCCTTGGTGCTAGTTATAAACGCAATAAATGATGAATTTATTGCAATTTATTTCGCGTAGGTATACTGTATTCGTTTAATCTTCCTAAAAATAAGTGCAATATATCTACTTGCTACATAAATTTTAGTATTCCTCCCATAATTAGTAATAAAAGTCCCTAAAGATAACTGCAATAACTCAAGCTTATTGTACTTATAACTAGTAAATGAGAATCACAAGTAACGAAATATGGTAAATGTAAATGCAGTAACTCTACTTATTGCAGAAATAGTTAGTACATTATTAATAGCGTAAATAAGGTTCCGTATCATATCTGCAATAACTTAAACTTATTGCACTTATAACTAGTAAATGAATATTACAAATGACGAACTATGCGAATTATAAATGTAGTAACTATACTTGTTGCAGACATAGTTCGTAAAATTGCTAAATAGCGTAAGGAAATAATTCCTATCTATAGCTATTTCGGTCTTGATATGTTAATCATAAAGCAACGACCTAGATATTGCAGTTAGGCTTAGTATTAAAACCGGCTTCGTCACAGATACGTAAAAAGTGTCTAAAAAGAATATATAGATCTCGTTTTGCTAATTCCGAATATGTACTTAACTCAATTCGGCGCAAAATCCGAGTTATTGCACTTTTTGTAAGGACGGCAGTAAAGTCAACATTTGTTTAAAAATTACCACCAAAACAAAGTTTATTATATTATCAATTTTTTTAATTACATTTGCAAATTCAATACATTCTATTGGTGTTTTATAAATAGTATGATCTTTGGAACTACTATGTGAGCCACACAGACAGTACATAGTGTAATAACCTTTGTTATACAAACACTACTACACCTATGTATGTGCATTGAAGTAGGTACACAATGACTAAATTAATAATAATGTTCTTTACATCTTCTATAAGTATATTATAATGGATGAAAATTAACAGGTTTTCTTAGGTTTATGCATCAGAAAAATTGTGTCTGTGTAAGTAAATAATGTTGGAAGCGGAATGTGCTATAAATAACTGTATGTACCTAAGCTACAAACAACCAAGAATTTCTCTATTTTTTTTGTGAATGATTAGATTACACGGTTACCAAGTACCTATGCAGCAACTAACTAATGATGTGTTCTGGTGAAAGTTTCTAAAGTTGTTTACATGTTTAGAAGTTTAGAATTCACATACCTGAGCGATTCCAGACCCCATAATCCCTCCGCCGACGACAGTTACCGTTTTAATAGCATTTAAAGATGTCGAAGACGAGAAATTTCTCGTTATACCGATTAATTTGTTCATATTGAATGGTTTGTATGTGTTATTCGAACGAAAGCCGGCCGCGCAATGAATTATTGAAATAAACAACACACAAGTCTTCAAGTCGCAAAACTTTGCACTCAAACTTGAAACAAGTCTTCAAGTCGCAGAACTTTGCACTCAAACTTGAAACTCCAAGTTATATTTCATACAAAACGATGCGTAAAATATAACCGGTTTATTTGTCAAATATATTATCTCTGAATTATTGTAGGTATTCGAACATCGCTAGGACAAAGTGCAAACACTGATAAAATATGAAGCCTTATCAAATACCTTCTGGCATCTTACTACTGCTATCTTACATACCTGCCATATAGGGATCCGATGCTTGACACGTTATCACAACACATGACATATTTTATTATTTTGTAAATCGAAATTTAGAGGTTTTTTCTAAATTGAGAATGTTTATTTATATGTCAACGTTCCTTTTCCGCGTTCTTTTCTAATTCTAAGAATAGATGTAGTTTCTTGTTTCACCATTAGGACTGCACGTCTTTTGACTGTCTACGTTCAAATGGAATATCAACAGTTTACAAAGCAAAAGTTATAATTAAAACAATACAATAATAGGACGGAATTTGCAAACATTGGAAAAATTATTGAAGCTACTAAACTTTAGGTATTTACATTATTACGTAAAATGAAACTCATGGAAACCACGTGTTGATTTTGAAATTTGATAACAAGAAATCCGTTTAGAAACCAATTGTTTGTTTGTTTACCAAAATCTCTTTTAATAAACAAACAAGCTGCTTAACTGATGCAGCCGTTTGCAAAGCTTTATTACTATTATTTATAAACCGTGACTTTTGGGATTCTTGAAGCATTTCGACAAGCATGTGTCTAGTCATTTTGTTTCTAAACGATAAAAAATGCAAAGCTACTATTTATTTTTCACCACACTACCTATTATTTGCAATTTTTACCCATCGATTTCCGTGGGTAAAAGCCTTTTTTGTTATCTAGAGTGTAAAAGTGTTTTAAAATTCGAAGGCTTCCCATTCAACATTTACTCGAAGTTTTAAATAAAACCAAAGAGTTAGGAACAAAAAAGTTTTTAAGACAAAAGTTAGAAACGTTCAAAACCTGTCAACCGAAAATACCTGGTTATTCAGAACCGAAAATATCCGCTTTTTAATTTATTTTTATTGCTAACACTATAAAATTATGTAATTTCTAATGCTCAAGGCCCGCTGGTCCCATTTGGGTTCGGTAATCGAAAATTCTCTCAAGCCCCGCTGGTCCCATTTGGGTTCCAACCGTTTCGCTCGGTTTTATCTCTAACAGTAAAATAAATAAAGGTTATATTAGTCTGTGGTTTGTGTCAGGGTCGAGCCAGATAGTTACTCTATTCATATCAGTCGTTCGAAACCATAAATTTTGTCGGAATATTTTTAAAAAAAATGTTAAAGTCGCGTAGTTTGTCGCCGTGGGTGGTCTGTCAATGGCGCATGTTCGTTTTTTAGTAAATTTAAGTGTTTTTGTGTTTAAATTGACTGTGAGTGGATTGATATTTACTTGTGAATAGTTATTTCATTGTTGTGGATAGTTATTTGAGCGAAAAATCATAAAAAAAAGTTTTTGTGTGCAAAAATGTGTTACGTAAACAAACCGTTTTTGAAAATTGTAAGTATTATTTCGTCATTTATTTACAATATTCAACTCTCGTATTACGAATACTGTTTTTATTTTGTAATATGGTATGTTTATTCAAGAACCCAAAATAATTTACTTATAGTGGGTGGAATCTACCAAAAATTTATGAAAAAGTTTTTTTTTTATCAAAACCGCGTAAACGGCGAATTTCCGCGATATCGCGAAATTTTGCGAGCGTTTTGTCACATGACGTTAGCCGTTTCCGGGGCCGAGAAAGGAGTATTTCTCGGCCCCGGAAACGGCTAACGTTCTAATAATAATTGAATAGTTCTAATCGTAATATACAGTAAAAGGTAATAAAAGTAATGGTTAACTATACCTAGTGTATCGAAATAAATAAATAAAGTGTATGAAGCATTTGTTTTGAACGTACCTTCTCACTAAGAAATGACAAAAAAGACAAGGCTGTATGGCTCTGGTAACTTAGAACAATTTTTTTTTATTGTGAAAAGTGCCATCTGGCCTGCACACATGGAACTTTTTCATGGCAGTGTTGCCACTTTTTTTTTGCTTAAATTGCACAAATTTTGAATTTTACTATATTTATTTAATAAGTCCAGTCGCACCAAAATTTATGATATAACAACCAAGTGTAATTTAATCGTAATTTTTTCATATAACATTCTGTATTATAAATGATATTTTCACGATGATAGAATTTTATCAGTAGTTTTCTGGTATCACACGTTAGCAACACAAGTCCGAACGTCACAGGAAATTTTCCACTGGTGTGTTTACATGCTCGTACGCATTTTTCTTGTAATTTTTGGTGTTTTTGTGTTTTATTTCGTTGAGTTTTATTTGTTTTGTTTTATTTGTGTAATGCAAGTGATGAAACCGACCCCATCTTTCTACGGGCTCGAGAATATTTTATGAAAACAAAGGGTGCGAAACGACAGAGGCAAACTGGTGTCGAAATTAATGTATGATAAATAAATTAATTCAATAATATATTTGTGTATTATTAACTCATTCCCTGTACCCCATATAACCCAAGATAGGTACTTAAACTTCAACACACAAGTTTAAATGATAAATGATGATCATTTATCATTTAAACTTGTGTGTCTAAAAACATCCATAGAAATATAATTAAGACAACAATTCATGAATTCATACGTAAGTACCTATGCGTAACGGCCTACCTATACAAATTATATATATTCATTTAGTTCATTGCTTGGCGTTCAGACGGCGCTGGTCGCTAACTAAAACCGAGAACGTCAGTTGCCAGTCTATCTCATTTTATATATATTAGTCTATGGTATGGCTCACTTCCTTTGCCTGCATTAGCGAATTAAAAAACAACAGGCACTTGAAAGAAGCCTTTGAAAGAATAGGGGTTATATGTTCTTGTTCTGTGGTTGTGGCCTGCCTGTGTCCCACGCTAACATTCAAAAACTTTTACAACGACAAGTTTTTACAAATTTCTCAAAATGCGATGAAAATTTGACTCCGTCAGAATTAGTTGAAAAGACGGTTTTCTTTTACTGGTTTTCTTTATTTTTTGCAAGTTCCTCGTAGTGTGGTGAAAATTGTTGTGTTTCACATATGGGTAAAAGTTTATAGCGTCTTTTAAACCACTCGCTTCGCTCGTGCTTTAATTCTAGAACCCTTCGCTAGCTCAGGTTTCAATCCAAGCACTCACGGCAAAAAACACTTTTACCCACATGTAAAACAAATAACTATTTCACCACACTACCTATTATTTGCAATTTTAACCCATCGATTTCCGAGGGTAAAAGCCTTTTTTATTATCTAGAGTGTAAAAGTGTTTTAAAATTCGAAGGCTTCCGATTCAACATTTACTCGAAATTTTAAATAAAACCAAAGAGTTAGGAACAAAATCGTTTTTAAGACAAAAGTTAGGAACGTTCAAAACCTGTCAACCGAAAATACCTGGTTATTCAGAACCGAAAATATCCGCTTTTTAATTTATTTTAATAAACAGATTCTATAAGTATTTTACTAGTTTTCTTTCTTTTTTGCAAGTTCCTCGTAGTGTGGTGAAAATTGTTGTGTTTAACTTATGGGTAAAAGTTTTTAGCGTTTCGTGATTTGAAACCTTCGCGACGCTCAGGTTTCATTCATCCAAGCATTCACGGCAAAAAACACTTTTACCCAATGTAAAACAAATAACTATTTTCTCACTCGCTGGTTCCATTAGTTAGGAAAACTCACTTTTTTCTCATTTAATAGTGTGTTGACGTAACTTTCGCACTATTTCCTTTCGAAAACTCTAATGAAACTTCAGAATTTTTCAAGATATTGGAAATATTTGAAGTTGAAATTAATAATAGACACATTATTATTAATTTTCTCGCTCGCTGGTTCTATTAAGTAGGAGAATCACTCACGTTTTCGCCTATTTATGTGTTGACGCAACTTTCACACTAATTTCTTTCGAAAAACTCTATTAAATATACAACTGTTTTTACGATGTTGGAAATATTTCTGATTCTGTGTATATAATATTTTTGTGGATTTGATTAATTTTAGACCTTATAGTGTGTGCTGTTACTGAAAAAGACTGAAAATTATTAGAGAAAATAGTGAGTTTAGAACGATAAACGATAGTAGGACCTACAATCGGCAAGTATCTAAGATCTGACAGCCGGGTTGAACTTTGGAGTTGAGTTTTAGACCTTTCGAAAAAGTTTACAGAACGCAAACTGTGATATAATTCTTGTAAAATTGTAAAAATCTAATAAAAAAATGACGAAATTGGTTCAATTTGGCGTTATTGCCAGGAATTTCTCCCGTTCTTCAGCGATGCAAGCTGCAATTAAGAATGTGACAGTTATCGGCGGAGGTCTTATGGGTTCCGGCATCGCCCAGGTTTGTTTTGACTTTTACCTGCTCAATTGGCATTTTTTATTTTATAGGTCTTTATACAGAAATCAGACCAACTTAATGAATAATGGATCAAATAAATACTAATACCACCAGTTGCCAGCAGTTTAGGCTTAGATAAATAGTTAAAAATTACCCACTTATTTAGTTCCCTACTGGAAAAAGCCTACACTGTTTAAGTTTTGGCTTTTTGTAAGACTTAAACATTAACCACTCTGCCGTCCAAATTAAAAACTATCATTCAAGGTAAACAAGCAACAATTGAGTGTTTTTGACTTAATTCAAAACTCAAGTTCAATACCAATCATTTTGTTAATGTGCTGGTAATGATCTACCAAAATGAGCAAGGTGATGCCTATCTCAGATTGGGGGAACCAACAAAAAAATATTTATTTATGTTTAATTGATACCTTTTTATCTGCTGTTCAAAAGTCCATTCATGTTCCATAAAATATATTATGTTTTGTAGATTGCTTTATGTTTCATAAACACAAATATATTTTTACAGGTCTCTGCCCAAGCTGGTCAAAATGTGACCCTTGTAGACCTAAGCTCTGATGTCCTCGCTAAATCCCAGAAGTCCATTGCTGCTAACCTCGGCAGGGTGGCCAAGAAGACGTACAAAGACAAGCCACAGGATGGAGAAAAGTTTGTGTCTGAGTCTATGGCCAGGATCAAGACTAGCACGGACCCTGTGGAGGCTGCCAAGTCAGCTGACCTTGTTGTTGAGGCTATTGTTGAAAATATCAGTGTTAAGCATAAGCTGTTCACTCAACTTGATGGGGTAAGGCCTTTTCTGAGTTCTAGAATAAAGCTCGTAACAGTTAGTGGGTGTACACCACCTTTACATACCTCTTCAGATAGGAAAACAGGTGTTTAATAATATACCATTAGGGATTGCAATCCCGCAGCTCACTCAATCCCGCGGGATTGATCAATCCCGTGCGATCCCGTGGGATCCCGCATATTTGAAATTATTGACAGTAGTTCAACTTTTTGCCCCGTTTGTATGTAAGATAAAGTATAAGTTTTTTGATCTTATAGGGCTATAAGGTCGAAAAATTAATACTTTATCTTATTTAAAATTATGTTATAAAATTGAATTGAAACTACAGGTTTTTGTTTAAAAATCACTAATTATTAATTAAACATGTCTTACATTATGCAACAAAAATTATTTGTTTTTTAACAAAATAACTATGAAATTATAATTAGTAATCAGCCTTATTAGACCTTAATTTTTTAATGTTTAGCATCAAAAGTTTTGTTAAATTTTACCCTTACATCTAACAACAGTTTTATGATGTTTGTAATTCAGTCTTAATAGTCTTATTCATATAATGACTAATGCACGCAAAACTTCACGAATGTTTTAGCGGTAAATTTAAATTTGCGGGATCCGCGGATCCGCGTTTTGAAGGTGCGGGATCCAGCAGATTAATAAGTGGAGCGGGATCCCGCGGGAATGCCGGATCCCGTTTTGCGGGATTGCAATCCCTATATACCATGCTTTGGAGGTTTTTGGAGGTCTGCATCCCAACAGTGGGGACATTATAGGCTGATTATTTAATACAACTATTATTGACGTGTAAAAGTGTTTGTACAAACCTACTTACAGATAAAATCATTTATCATTTAGATCATGTGTTTGTTAATTAGTCAGAGGTTTAAGTAATGTTTCTTATAATTATTATTGTTTATCTAAACTATGTTTGTTTGTTACACTTTCACGCTAAAACGGCTGAACGGATTCAGATGAAATTTGGCTCGTGGGTAGATCATGATCTGACCAGGATTAAGATATAGGATACTTTTATCCCGATATTCCCAAGGAATCGCGACTGCGGGCGAAATTGCAATGAAATGAAAATGGGCACTGCTAATAAGATAATATAATTACCAAAATACATCTTCATGAAAATTAAAGGAGCTGGAATACTAATTGAACCACACAATCTGAATAACGCTATCATGTTGAAAAGTTACTGATGCTAGGTACATTTATCCTATTTTTTTCTCATATTTGTATGCAACTGTTGCAGGTAGCACCAAACCACACAATCTTTGCTTCCAACACCTCATCATTATCCATCAATGAAATCGGCTCAGTAGTGAAGAGGAAAGACAGGTAATGTTATCAATCACACAGTTACTTCTTATCATTATCCGTTATTTAACTAACCTTTGCTGGGCCGTTTTGGGGATGTAGTCTGATATTTATGTGATATCAAGTGTACATAAATGCAAAAAACACACAGCTAGTCTTGGTTGTTAAATAATACATATTTAATTTACAATTATCAAACTCTGTAGCTTTGCTGACAGTAGGTAAATGGTTGCTTAGAGAAGACGATGCTAAACTGATCATTCAAATTCAAAGCATTTATTTCAAATAAACAAGTTACAGGCACTTTTGAATTGTCAAGGGGTCAGTCAGTCATAGCGAAGTAGGTTCCTATGGAGAAGAACGGGTAAGAAACTCCATGGACAACTCTTTAAATAATATTTTTACAGAACATTTGTTACATCAGTTTTGTTGGAATTATACATGTGAGAACGATGTAGAAAGACGTGCACGTTAAAGTCGTCCGTAATGAAAAACATACAAAAAAAAAAAAACGATTTCGTGTAAGTAATTAAAAGTTCTGTTTATTTTTAGTTTGTCGTTCCATGTTTTTCTTGAACAGTCGGGGGGGGTTCAGAATGACAAGTACTATTGAAAACTTAGTGAGCAGTTTAGTTTTTTAATGTTCCAATGGCCTCTACAGATTCGGCGGTCTGCACTTCTTCAACCCGGTACCGGTGATGCGCCTCCTGGAGGTAGTGCGAGGAGCTGACACCTCGGACGCCACCTACAAGTCTATGATGGAGTGGGGCAAGGCTGTGGGCAAGACCTGCATCACCTGCAAGGACACGCCCGGGTTCGTCGTCAACAGGCTGCTGGTGCCCTACATCTGTGAGGCTGTCAGGCTGTATGAAAGAGGTCAGCAGTCTTAATTTTGTGCAGTCCATTGACTACATATCACCTTCATACATTTATCATGTGGACTGCTTCACTTCTAACAGGATAAGAGGTGCTCTATCTTCTAGACACATACCTAGTCTTGCCATAAAATTGTCACGAAGATTTTTTTTTTAATTATTACGTTTACAGTGTGTTAGTTTAATACATAAACAATTTGAAATATAAAAAGCTTATTCGAAGTGGTCTCTATTTGCTGCAATACAGTCCTTTAAACGTTGAGGCCAGTTATCAATAGAAGCACGCACTCTTTCCATGGGAAAATTCTTCACTGCCAATCGTATGGATTGTTTTAGGACTACAAATTATCATGGCGTGTAAGAGCAAGCCAGCAACTCTCTAAAACTGACCATAAATCATTATCCAGCGGATTAAGATCGGGACTAGATGACCCGGCGCCGAGTCTTGTTGGAAGGACCATACTTGGTTATTGAACATGGGTGTTGTTTAGGGGCTTAACTACCTTCTCAAGAATGGTATCTTGATACACTTGTGCCGATGTTTTGATACCTTTTTCACAAAAATATGGCTCAGTCACTCCTTCATAGCTAACACCCCACCAAACCATCACTGAAGTCGGATAATGCCCACGTTGCACTCTGTCGACTACTTGGGAAGCTTCCTTAGAGCTTTGAGCATAAATAAGGTAATTTTGTTTGTTAAATGTTGCTCAATTTTAAAGATTTTCTCATGCGTAAACAATTTTTTTTCTGTGAACTCCCTTTGCGTACCGCTTCAGTAGTTGTTCCGATTTTACCACCCTACTCTTTTTTAAATTATCAGTAAAAAAATGACCAGTGCGTCTCTTATAGGCTGCAAGTCCTAAGTCATCTTTTAAAATACGCGACATGGTTGTGGGTGCTATCTTCATCTCCCGAGATAAAATCTTTTGCTTTTGGAACAGGATTTCTTCGAATTCTTTCCCTTACTGCTTTGACCACCTTTTTCGTATGAACACTACGAGTACCTACAGCCAGATCTTTTTCTGTCACAAACAGAGGTCTCATTGTACCTATTAGCCCGGTACACAAACATATGACTAATACCAAGCGTATGGAAAGTTTTCAAAATTGCACTTGGCTCCATACCAACTTTGTGTAATGCAATCGGTTCGGCGATTCGGTTCTCTTTATTACCCCACTCCATTTTAATATCGCAAAATATTGTACAATGTATTGGCGCCAAAATTAGAAAACTCAATGAACAATCGTATAAAAATGAGATTCCAAATTCAAATGTAATATCTTTCTTATTTTTAACTGTAACAGTATTTATGGCCAGACTAAGTATATTCTTATTTTTAGCTTTTATATCAGCTAACCAACATGAATGAATGCTATAGCTAATTTATATCTATTCTGCCCCCACCTCTGCTAAATCAGCATTTATATTTCTTGACAGTGTTTTTTATGCCTAGCGAGAGATTAGCCTGATCTAACATGAAATGGCTGTTAATTAAACATGCACATTGCAGTCAGTCTTTTCATAGGTCTACATAAACAAAATTTAATTTTCTCAGGAGACGCATCAGCCCGCGACATCGACATTGCCATGAAACTTGGCGCTGGATACCCCATGGGTCCCCTTGAGCTGGCCGACTACGTAGGCCTGGACACTAACAAGTTCATACTCGACGGGTGGCACAAGAAGTACCCCAACCAGCCCCTGTTCAATCCCATCCCGCTGTTAGACAAACTGGTGGCCGAGGGCAAGCTGGGAGTGAAGTCCGGAGAGGGCTTCTACAAGTACGATAAGAAATAAATGTAGGTATATTTGTTGTTGAGAATCATGATTGAAGTTTTTTATCCATGTTTTATTGATATTACCGTAAAATAAATAATGTATTATTTTTAGATGGTTTTGTTTTATTTTGCTGGTGAAATGAATCTTATCACCACCTGATAAGATTTATGTGAAGGTTATATTTTGTGTGTTAATTTGAGGAAGAAAAAAGCAGTTTCAATAAGTTTATATCAGTTTTATTTTTCGATAAGTACAATACACAAAAGTTATAGACGAAAAAATAATTTCTAGTGTGGGAAATTCCATACTGTGACTTTAGAATAATAAAGGAATAAAAGCTGATAATATCATGGAGGATCCATATTTGATTACAATTTTAATAGAAAAACTATTTTGGAAGTATTTGAGCTACAAACTTAGAAATATTTAGCTAAGATTAACAAAATACGTCTGTTAAAACGAGAACTACATTATTGCTATAGTATTAACAAAGTCATTCTGTAAAATGACAAAAAATATTGGCTAGCGGAAAACTTGAAACATTCCATAATAACTAGTGTGGAATTCAGGATAAATGTAAATAAGCATTTCTATTATGGAAGTTACTTGCATGCATTCTGGCATGACGTTTCAGTAAATACTGTGATCAAAAAGCATGTAATAACATGTTCTTATGCAAGTTATATTGCGCAAGATTATAATCCGAATTGCAAGGTTACCTTAAAAACAAGTAGATTTTCTGAGTTTCACCAACAAAAACAGTGAGTCTACTTGACAACAAGCAACATGCAATCAAGTGGATATCACGTTTCACATTGGAATAAAGGGAACAATATGTGCAAACAGCTAATCTTTATTATAGTTGTTGTTGCATTTCATTAGCAAGCTTAATAATCAATGCATTCAAACCTTATGTCAATGACGTAGACGTCTCATGACGCACGCGCTTGTGTTCTACAGTTTGGAGAGCATGTTACTTGCGTTATAGAAACATGGATTTGAGGTAAAGGAGGATTGGCAATATAATATTTTGCTATCTCATGGAACCAACATCAACTATAACAAAGGCGTGACGCATCTTTAGTGTTTTGCAGGATCAATTCCTGCTACAGGAAGTATACTACATATGGCCCACACATTTGTTCAGTATAAATCTATGTTCTGTAAGTATATATAAAGGCACCCACAACAAGCTACTGGCTGTCCTGTGTGGAAGGCTAATAAAATATTCTGAATCAATTCCAAAGATTTGAACTACGAATCCGATTTGAAGGCATATTCATTTTAAATCAAGCTACATTAGATTTAGGACCTATTTTTTATTGTGAAATAACTTTTTATTGTTTTGAGCTACTTATCATATGCTGCAGTTATAAATCACAATAAAAAAATTGCCCCTAAATGTCAACTAAAACTAGGCAAAATCTGCATTTTAATGTTACTCAGGGCACTTGCAAACAGGCTTCTGGAGACAGCCACTTAAGAGTTGTAGTAGAATTGAATAGTCTGTAAATAAGTCCTACAGGTATTCTGTGCTGTCCCAGCTGTTTTTGGCTAAATGCAAAAAAGTTTATAAGAGCAACTCTGCACACAACACTCTCCACCAGCATTATCTACATATTCAGATCCAAATCTAGACTTTATTTCCCAGATCCTTTCAATAGTCAAATTGCAGAAACAATTATATCTCTCAAAACTTCATTAGCTCTGCTGTACAGATTTTATAACCTCTTGGCTGTCTACAGAAACATGTTTGCAGTTAATTCTCCATAAACTTTCAACATCAAGGGCCTGCTATCTTGTAAATGGTTTGTGGGAGTTTTGGCATGATTGGCTTGTCAGCCATCTCAAGAGCATGCTTCAGGTTTTTCTCAAATACTTTCTTTGCATCACAGAATCCTTGTTTTGTTTTCCCGAAGGAATTTGGTCCTGCTGAGGTTGGTGTTTCCCTGAAATTTTAAAGAACTGTTATCTGAGCTTTGTTGCTGTTACTAATTTCATGTTTCATGTAGTATTAGGAGTATTGTTGCTTACTTACACCTGGAAACATAAAAGTTGACGGGGAGACAATACATGTCCAGGAATACCTTTACCTGGGCCAAGAAGTATCTTTCCAGACGGGACAAGATAAAGAAATCACAAGACAAACAGAAAACACCTGGAAGAGCTACTGGTCCATGAAGGAACTTTTCAAGGGTAAGTTGCCTATGACACTATAACGCAGGCTCATGGACACATGTAATCTTCCCATCTTGAACAGACTTGGTCTTTGACTAACATCGAGAAGTCCAAACTCAAGGTCTGCCACAACACAACAGATCGTGTTTGAAATACAATACTGCGCTCCAAAACAAATATAGCTGACGTGGCTCAAAAGGCTGCTCAACTTAAATGGGACTGGGCATGACATGTTTGCCAATCTAAAACTAACTTTATATCCTCACCTCCCAATATTCCTCATCCTCATACGCGCTTCAGCAGGCATCTCTTCAGGCTCATCGTCATCATCAGCATTGAATACTGATGCTATAGTGGGTTTAGCCACTGGTTTAGCTGGACCACCAATATTCATTTTGATGGGACCCTTTGGTTTGTTGAACCCAATAGAGATTTTGGTGATGCGAGGAGGTGGAGGCGGTGCTGGTACATCTTCAGGTTCCTCCCATTCTGGTGCGTGTTGGCGACTCCTATCTGAAATATAAAATAAATCACTATAATGATTACACTATAGTACTTGTATCCATTATTAGAGGTTGAAGCTACTTACTGCTTTATTGCACACTGTGTGTAAAAAATATTTTTAAAGAAAATATTGATTACCTCATGGAAAAATACGTAAACAACACATGTTGATTACTGTTGCGCAATTAAGGTCATTATGACTCTTGTCGCTGAGCACTGTTTACATGACAGGCAATGCTCCTACCTTCATAATCCCTTCTGTCTCGTTCTTTGCTATTCGAGGATCTGCTGGGCGAGTAGTCACTGCTCCGCACTGGTGGCGACCATCGTCGAGGAGATCGAGACCTCGAACGTCTTCGCTCAGCCCTCTCCCGACCTTCGCGCCTTTCTTTGTACGGCCTAGAAACATCGCGCGTGGATCGAGTCGACCCTGCCAATGCGAAAACACTGGCAAAGATAAATAAAAATACTTATCTGAGTATACTAATAATAATTTTAGGTGAGTATTGCTCAAAGGAGTGATCAATCAGCAAGATTTTACAGATATCTTATATCACTTCATGACATTCTAATACCTTTGTCGAAATCCCGATAACGCCCGCTCATTGTTGTTTCTATTTTAATGCGTTTCAGACATTAAAATCGTTCAGGAAATATGCAAAATTGTTATTTTTCATTTAAATCAACACGACAAAAAGACGGCCATTTTCCTTAATGCTTTTTTTTTAAGTTTTTTTTTTTTTTTGTTTTTTTTTTTTGTTTTTGTTGTGGCAAGCGGCCTTAGCCATTGTTGCCAGTGTCGAGTGTTGCGGAAATTAAACGTGGGAAGAGGGAGGTTGGCATAATGTGACGGGATATTTTTTTAGGATGGGCAATAAATAATTATATGTAATAAAATTATAACAAATTGTACTATAAGGAAATGTTGTGAAAAGAAATAAATTTACTAAGAGATGCTACGTATGACCTATTAGACAAAGAAAGGATGGAAGACAGATTACAAGGAAGGGGAGCTTTATACATAATAAGGAAGTCATATAATGGAAAGGAATTATATTTCGAGCAATTAAAAAGAATATGGACTAAATCACCAATTTCTCCGACACCACAGTCACAGAGGGGGGAATCAAAAAGCCCTATTCTGTTAAGATGCACAGCTGAAGAGCAATGGCCAAATCTTAGTCGAGCAAGAATGGAAGTTATTTTCTTATTAAGTTTTAACTTGCTGAACCACGGTTTTAAATTAATGATGGGTTGAAGTAATTTATAGAATTGACCCTTTGTTTTCTCACAATCCCAAACCTGAGACCAACTATTAACCATAGCCGTTACTGGAATTGATTGCAACAAATCCCCACAGTATACATCCGGGATCCATAGACCCTGCTTCGCAGCCAATTTTGCCAGCTGGTCCACTGTCATATTGCCTTCTATTCCAGAATGGCCTGGAATCCAAGCCAATGCGACAGATAAGCCTAATTCGTAGCAGTTATTTAGTAAGGATTTGATCAAAATGATAATAGGGGACAAGTTGCCCCTGTCAAATGGATTAGAGAGAAGACATTGAAGACTACTCAGACAGTCACTAAAAATAATTGAATTTTGAATTTTTTCATTAATTATGTATTCAATACAATGTTTTATGGCTAAACACTCGCCGGAAAAAGTGGAGAGAAATGAAGAATATTTAAACAATTTAAAGTGTCCTGTGTGATGTCGAATAAATGCAGCCCCTATAGTTGACGCTGACTCATTTGCCTCATATTTCGAAGCATCAGTATAAAAGACCTCAGCCCCTTGTGCATTCTTTAACAGAAATGAGGCAAGTTTACCATTAGGATCTGAACTGTTTTTCCCTATACCGGTGGTCAGAAATATTTTAGGTTTAAATATAAGGTCATCATACTGAACCGAATAAATCGGATGTACAGGATATGTTTTAATATTGCGTTCGACATGTTTAATCTTTTTATAGCCTTCTATGATGTTCGGTATGGGACGCGACACCCAAAAGTGATTCCCATCTGATATTAGTTTGTAAAGATCTTTAATTTTAGGAATTAGAGGATGAGTACTAGATTGAAACACCTTAATTAAGTAACGGTCACACAGATATTGACGTCTAAGATGTAGGGGTGGGTCAGCACATTCAACCTGTAATGCCATAACTGGAGTGCTCTTCATTGCACCTATAATAATGCGGAGACATTTAGATTGTAATCGGTCTAATTTAAGCATCTCCGTTTTACTGACTAAAGGTAGCGAACACGTTCCAAAATCTAAAGTACTTTTAACCAAAGCATTATATACTAGTCGTAACGTAGAAGGATGAGCCCCCCACCAAACACCTGCAAGAGCCCTGATCAAGTTTATACTTTTTTCACATTTACTAATAATATGTTTAATGTGCGAGGCACCATTAAATTTAGAATTGAGTTTACACCCGAGAAATGTTACTTCGTTAGAATTTGGAAGAGTAAAACCATTGACTTTTATAAAAACCGAAGGAATATTGCGAATGCAAGTAAAAGGGACAACGACACTTTTCTTCACCGACAGTTGTAGGCGATGATCATCGAGCCACTCTACCAGACTAGTCAAAGATTTTTCGACATTATTAGCCGCTGTTTCAATTGATGAATGAGAGGAGTAGACTACAATATCATCAGCGTATTGTAGGATTAAGCATGGATATATAACTGCTTCTAAATCTTTTGTATAAATATCATACAATAATGGGCTTAAAACTGAGCCCTGGGGAACACCGTTCCACAAAACTCTCGAAGGACACGGACAACCAGCAACTCGAACTGTTACAGTCCGATCCGAATATAGATTAAAAATAAAGTTGGAAAACTTTGAAGGAACTTGTAATGCTTCCAGTTTGAATTTTAAAATGCCCAAATCCACGTTATCATAAGCCGCCGCTATATCCAAAAAAGCCGCTACCATTGATTTATTCTGACTAAAGGATAACAAAACATCTGTAGTGAAAATATTTAAATTGTCTGCTACTCCCTTTCCTCTTCTAAAACCAAACTGAGACTGGGGTAAAATATTATTGTGTTCAAAGTACCATTCAAGCCTCATTTTAACTAGGTGTTCCGCAAGTTTTCGCAAGAATTCGTAAGCCTCCTAAAAGATATCTTTTAGGAGGCTTACGAATTCTTCCTGGCCTTTGGTGTTCCACCGGTACCTCAGCTGAGACTCGCACATCACTGTCGCAAGGATTGGATGTCGTTGCCTGCAGGCCGTCCACTGTCGTGGCCGCCGTGAATTATGTGAATATTTTAATAAATAAATTAATAATAATATTTTAATCAAAGTGATTTATGCCGCATCCAAATAATGTTACTGAACTAAAGTCTTTCTTAGGTATGGTAAATTTTTACGGAAAATTTATAAAAAATTTGAGCACATATTTAAGCGTCCTTTACGATTTGCTTAAAAAAGGCAAATATTTCAAGTGGACTAGAAAGCATAGCTTAGCGTTTAACCAAGTTAAAAAGTTGTTATGCAGTGCGGATGTGCTGGCACTGTATGATATGTCATTAGAGACAACGTTGACTTGTGATGCTAGCGGACACGGCCTGGGCGCCGTGCTCGCGCAGCGTACTCAACGCGGAGGGGATGAACGAGTAGTAGCATATGCGTCGCGGGCTCTCACCTCTGCTGAGAAGCATTACAGCCAGATTCACAAAGAAGCTCTGGCTATTATTTTTGCGGTTGGTAAATTTCACCAATATTTATACGGAAGAAAATTTACTCTTCGCACCGATCATAAACCATTAGTGAGTATTTTTGGACCTGAGACTGGTATTCCAAGTACAGCAGCTAGTAGGTTACAAAGATGGGCGATCAAGTTATCGGCATATGACTTTGACATAGAGTACGTAAAATCAGACCAAAATGTGGCCGATGCTCTCTCACGGTTGATAAAATCAAATAAAGATACCAGTACCACAGATGATGACTTGCCAGAGCAAACATACTTACATTTCGCCACTGAAGCACTCCTTTTAGATTACAATGTTCTAAAGAAGGAGACGTCTTCCGATGTTTTATTAAGTAGAGTTATTAGTTATATTAATGACGGTTGGCCGCGGGAAGTAGAAATTAAGGAGCTTAAACCTTATGTTAATCGCAAAAATGAACTTTATACGGAGCTAGGATGCGTTTTGTGGGGTCACCGGGTTGTGATACCTTTAGCTTGTAGGGATAGAGTTCTAAAAGAACTACATGAGCCACACATGGGAATTGTTAAGACAAAAGCCTTAGCAAGAAGTTATGTTTGGTGGCCAGGGATTGATGAAGCTGTAGAGGCGGTGTGTAGGGCGTGCACGGTGTGTGCCGCGGTGGCGGATGCGCCACGCCAACATGCGCCACAGCCATGGCCGTGGCCAAGTCGGCCTTGGTCACGGCTACACATCGACTTTTTAGGACCCGTGGCAGGACTAACCTATTTAATAATTGTTGATGCTTGTTCCAAGTGGATTGAGGCTTTTCAAATGAAGCGCACTACGGCACAAGCGGTTATAACGGTTCTCAGGGATATTTGGGCTAGGTTTGGTCTGCCGAGACAAGTAGTGAGCGATAATGGTCCACCGTTTACTAGCGTTGAATTCAAAAATTTTTTAGTTAGTAATGGTATTGAGCAAATGTTCTCCGCGCCGTACCATCCTGCCTCTAATGGTGCAGCAGAGAGTGCGGTGAAAATATGTAAGCGGGTAATTAAAAAAGCACTTAAGCAAAAATTAGATCCAAATACAGCTTTGTGCAGGTTCCTTTTAACCTACAGGAATACTGAACATCACACGATAGGGGAAAGTCCTGCTAAAATTTTGCAAGGAAGAAACTTACGCACAAGACTGGATGCTTTAAAACCCGATCGGGAGGCGCGTATACAATCGCGACAAAAAACACCGGAAGGTGCACATCGTCAGGTCGCGGTGGGGGAAAATGTGTGGTATAGGGACTATCGTGGTTCAGACAAATGGGTACCGGGACAAGTCTTAGAGCAATTAGGTAGGACTGATTATAATATTCGATCTGATTTTGGAACCGAGGCCCATCGACATATTGATCAGTTGCGGCGACGTTCTGTTTTACCAGAGACGGCATGCCATTCACCTAGTAATAATATGACTAGGAAGTCACGAAGCTCACTTGTTTTTCCTGAAATAAACGAAGAGAAGTTGAGTGGGACTGTCAGTGGTAGTCCAATGATGCTTAAAACGGGAAATGTAATTGAGTCAAGTACGGCGGCCACGACAGTGGACGGCCTGCAGGCAACGACATCCAATCCTTGCGACAGTGATGTGCGAGTCTCAGCTGAGGTACCGGTGGAACACCAAAGGCCAGGAAGAATTCGTAAGCCTCCTAAAAGATATCTTTTGGAGTTTGATTAGCAATATATTATTTTCCATTTCTGTGTTTAATTAAGATGCTGCTATTGTAATAGGTTAGAAAGTTAGTTTTTTTTTTTGGTATGATCGAAATGTTGCTATTTATTTAAGTTAGTGTTTGTTTAATTATTTTTTAATAAGGGTGAAGGTGTTGTATATGGCAACCATAATGTTGGATCATAGACAAGTGATAGTTAGATGCAGTTCACAATAAATGTACAAGCAAGCCCGCCTCTTATTCCTTCACCCTTATTAAAAAATAATTAAACAAACACTAACTTAAATAAATAGCAACATTTCGATCATACCAAAAAAAAAAACTAACTTTCTAACCTATTACAATAGCAGCATCTTAATTAAACACAGAAATGGAAAATAATATATTGCTAATCAAACTCCAAAAGATATCTTTTAGGAGGCTTACGAATTCTTCCTGGCCTTTGGTGTTCCACCGGTACCTCAGCTGAGACTCGCACATCACTGTCGCAAGGATTGGATGTCGTTGCCTGCAGGCCGTCCACTGTCGTGGCCGCCGTACTTGACTCAATTACATTTCCCGTTTTAAGCATCATTGGACTACCACTGACAGTCCCACTCAACTTCTCTTCGTTTATTTCAGGAAAAACAAGTGAGCTTCGTGACTTCCTAGTCATATTATTACTAGGTGAATGGCATGCCGTCTCTGGTAAAACAGAACGTCGCCGCAACTGATCAATATGTCGATGGGCCTCGGTTCCAAAATCAGATCGAATATTATAATCAGTCCTACCTAATTGCTCTAAGACTTGTCCCGGTACCCATTTGTCTGAACCACGATAGTCCCTATACCACACATTTTCCCCCACCGCGACCTGACGATGTGCACCTTCCGGTGTTTTTTGTCGCGATTGTATACGCGCCTCCCGATCGGGTTTTAAAGCATCCAGTCTTGTGCGTAAGTTTCTTCCTTGCAAAATTTTAGCAGGACTTTCCCCTATCGTGTGATGTTCAGTATTCCTGTAGGTTAAAAGGAACCTGCACAAAGCTGTATTTGGATCTAATTTTTGCTTAAGTGCTTTTTTAATTACCCGCTTACATATTTTCACCGCACTCTCTGCTGCACCATTAGAGGCAGGATGGTACGGCGCGGAGAACATTTGCTCAATACCATTACTAACTAAAAAATTTTTGAATTCAACGCTAGTAAACGGTGGACCATTATCGCTCACTACTTGTCTCGGCAGACCAAACCTAGCCCAAATATCCCTGAGAACCGTTATAACCGCTTGTGCCGTAGTGCGCTTCATTTGAAAAGCCTCAATCCACTTGGAACAAGCATCAACAATTATTAAATAGGTTAGTCCTGCCACGGGTCCTAAAAAGTCGATGTGTAGCCGTGACCAAGGCCGACTTGGCCACGGCCATGGCTGTGGCGCATGTTGGCGTGGCGCATCCGCCACCGCGGCACACACCGTGCACGCCCTACACACCGCCTCTACAGCTTCATCAATCCCATCCTCGTCGCCAATGTTCAAATAAGAGGCGGGCTTGCTTGTACATTTATTGTGAACTGACATCTAACTATCACTTGTCTATGATCCAACATTATGGTTGCCATATACAACAGCAAACACGCTAGATAAAGATACCGGTCTGTATGATGAAGGATCTGAAGGATCCTTATTAGGCTTTAAAATTGGGATAAGAATATGCTTTTTCCAAGAACTGGGAATAATCCCGGAGTCTATAATAGTGTTAATAATATCTAAGATAAATGCTAAAGTATCATCTTTACAATGACTAATAAAGGAATATGGAATGCCATCCTCTCCAGGAGCAGAATCCGACACGCGTTTTAAAACTAGCTTAAATTCATTTATTGAAAAGGGACTATTCCCAGAAACGGAAGATTGACTGTATATGAAGGGGATTTGATTTAAATTAGGAACAGAAGTAGGGGCAATTTTAGAAATAAATGGCGTAACCCAGTCGAGGGAGAAGGAAGATTGTGAACTGATCGCTTTGGAACATTTGAAACGTTTTACATTTTTCCAAATTAATGAAAGCGGGGAGTCGGGAGAAAGAGAAGAACAGAAACTATGCCATCCCTCTACTTTCTTTTTCCGCAAAAGCCTTTTGGTCGCAGCTGTTGTATTTTTAAACTGCAAAAAAGAATGCATGTCAAGGTTATCTTTACATAAATTCTCTGCCTCTTTCCACTTTTTTACAGCTTCAGTACAATCCTTATCCCACCAAGGCGGCGAAGGGATTTTACCATTGGAAAGACATTTAATGGGAAAAAAATCATCTGCTAGTATCAACATTGTTGATGTCAACAAATGATAACATTGTTCAACATTTTCTCGAGAAACCTGCGGAAACTCCATAACTCTTTCATCTAACCCGGAACTATACGATTCCCAGTCACAATTATTAAGTTTGTATTTTAATAAGGGAGGCAGTGGTGGAATTCGGCAATTCGACGTGGCTTTTGAGAGGAGAATTGGATAGTGGTCGCTGCCATGTGAAGTATTCAAACGTTTCCACGTAAAACTGGGAAACAAAGATGAAGAACATAATGAAATATCGACATAACTCGGAGACTGACCCGGAACAAAAGATCGTGTAGGAGACCCATCATTAAGCACACATAAGTCCAAATCATCAATAAGTTCTGCTATGCAAATTCCAACACCATCGTCATTAGGAGCACCCCAAAGACTATGATGAGCATTGAAATCTCCTAATACTATAACCGGAGACGGAACTAATTGAATAATGCGCTTCAAAACCGATATAACAGATGGATCCTTACGAGCTATATATATAGACACATAAGTTATGCCACCCATACGAATGGCAACTGCATTCAATATATCGTTGGAAAATGATGGTAGTTGGATGGATGAGAAAATACAATTTTTCCTAACTAGAAAAGCAGAGCCACCCCAACCATCAGCTCTGTCATCTCTAATTATGTTAAAACCTGAAATATGAAACCTAGAACTTGGTTTCAACCAGGTTTCGGATATCGCTAACAGAGAAATGTTAAATTTGTTTGTTAGATAAATAATTTCAGATGATTTGGAAGGTAAACTTCTACAGTTCCACTGAAGAACTTGTTCCATGTTTTAAATGATTGTAAATAGAAAGAGTAATATCGTTAATTAATTTTACTGCAACGTGGTCCGGTAAACAAGAATTTGAAATAATACTCATTAATGTGGCTAATAAATTATTGATGTCTTCATTATCTGTATTTTTAACATACTCAGCACTATTTAGAAGAGCACCACCATTAATTGAAGATGGAACATTGTATTCCTTAATTAAATTATTGTGAGCAACTTTATCATAACCTTTTTGTAAAGGTTTGTTTGGTTTTATTTTTCTTGTTATTGTTTTTGTATATGAAAAAGACTTTAAAGGACTAACACCAGGAGGTTTAGTTTCTGAAATGGCTTCAGTGGAAACCACCTCTGAGAATAATCTTTTGCTTGGTTGAAATAATTTTGATGCCTCTATGTATGAAACATTGTTAAGTGACATGTGTCTCTTAATCTTTGTTTGTCTCTCATATTCTGGACAGATTTTATTTGTGCACATATGAGCACCTGAGCAATTTAAACAATTAAAGTCCTCAATAGTGCAGTTAACGCCATCATGGTTATCACCACATTTGAAACAACGTGGTTGGCTGCGACACTTAACACGAGTATGTCCAAATCTACAACAATGAAAACATTGAATAGTAGGAAAGAAATATTGTTCTACTGGTATAGAGGTAAAAAAAGAATAAACATGTGATGGAAGTTTCTGACCGTCAAATGTAAGAATAACCGTCTGAGTTGGTACCCAAACAGAACCTTCAGAAGATGCAACTTTACGACTCATTCTTCTTGATTTAAGAATAGCTCCAAAATCTGAGGGAACTTGAATATTTTCGACAATTTCTTCATGACTCCACTCTACTGGAATACCCCTAACAATACCCAGTTTGTTGATATTAAAGGTAGGGATGTAAGCTCTGTAATCATTTTGTGTTAGGAGCTCATTTGACAAGAACAAATTTGCCGCCTCTGCTACTTGAAAATAAATGGCTAATCTATTGCGACCCACCCGTTTAATACCGTCATTCAAAATATTTCTTAAATTATTCCTAAACAAAAAATGGCCGAACTTAATAGGGTGTAGATTAGTTCCACTGCGGGGATCTGCCGTAACAGACTCCACATGGACTAAATAAGGACCAGTGTCCTTTTCGGTATAAAAATTACGGCTATGGATAGGGTCTGACATTTGCTGCTCTGAATCTAAATGGGTATTTTTATTATTGGAAACAATGGGATGATCTGAATGAACAGGATTCTGCATGAGGATAGACTTTTGTTTTGAAATATTCGGTAGATGTTTGGAAGTGTGTTTGAAAATTGGTGTACCTAGAATTTTTTTCGGTTTTTGTCCTTTACTACTAATCGTAGATGAAGGAGAATTGAATTTCTTCAAGTACTCTTGAGAAACCGAGGCATTAATAAATTTATCCGCTTCTATCAATGATATTAAGGGATTTTTGTCGGGAGGTTCCGGCTCAACATCCATATTTACTACATACAGCTAAAAATTAAAGAAAAAAAACTTACCGCTATATACACCTACTATACAATTAAACACTAATCTAAGGTATATAACAAATTACTACACTAAATAACAAAAAACATAAATTAAAATATTTTAAACAAATTATTTTAGACCGCCCTTTTCAAAAGCCCGCCAAAAAGTCCTTTTTTTAAGTTGATAACATTGAACCAAACGTTATGTTATTGGTTAAGTGTACAAATTAAGAAAACTATCTTAAATTTTTCAATAAAAAAAAACAATATTTCATACGCATTATATCATAATACTGTAAAGATTAACAGGATTTCAAATATGTTTAGCAGGTTGGTTTAAAAGTTAGGTGCTTACAAGGGACCACGTTTAGTTGTTGCTTGCGAAAATGAAATGAATCTTTTGACACTTACAGTACTTGCTGCTTTCCGAATTGGGATGTAATCGATTTGAGCGCGCTTACACCCGTTCCGAGTTAGCGTGAGCGCGATAACGATGTCCCGTGAATCGTCATAGATGACGTCACGACATGCGCCATTGCGATAACGACGACCATGCTTTACGGGACATCGTTTTCGCGCTCACGCTAGTTCGGTAAGGATGTTAGCCCGCTAAAATCGATTGCAGCACAATTCGGAATGAGCGATATCAGCTGATGCTGAGAGCCTGTCGTGACTAGAGATGGGTAACTAGCCGAAATTTCAATAGCTTAGCTAGCCGGCTATTTGTGGTGGAATAGCCAGCTAGCCAGCCGGCTATTTTGGCTACTTGGCTATTGAATTACCCGAATAGCGAATAGCGCTTGCGGCGGCCGGTTAGCCCGGTAGCTAGGTAGGATTCGAATAATGCTCAAATGCCTTGCGACCCGTGTTCGATCCTCGCCAAAGCAAGAAGTTTTAGTGATTAAAATAATAATTTGATGTCGAATTTCGTTTTTTATTTCCTTTTTATTTTATTTTATACCCTTTTGAAAAGAAAAGACTTTCCCTCATAGATATTAACATAAAAAAACAACAACAAAAAAATTACACTTTTGATTAAAAGTGTTTTTTTTTTGTTAAGTAATAACATAACAAATATTTATTTATTTGGTTTAACTTTACATCTGCCGGTAAATAAATAACTAAGCATCGTATTTCGACTATTTCGTAAATTCGCAAACTAAACCAAATTACTAAGAAAAATGCCGTCTCTTTCTCTAAATTATTTTGTGAATATTGTGAGAAAGAGATGTGCAATGCATAATATGCATATGAAGTACATAATGGCGTCTCGCACTACTCACTCAGTAGTTCCCGCAGTGGTCGCGCACACAGCTATTTCAGCTATCGGCTACTGGCTACTCTGGCTAGTCCTACTAGCCGCGCAACCGGCTACCGGGACGGCTAGCGGCTGCAAAACGCTGTGCCATAAACTTGTCAGATATTCTAGCTAGCCAGTAGCCAATAGCCAGCTATCGTGTTGACGGATATCGTAGCCGTGGCTATTTTGTGAATAGCCGCTAGTTGGCTAGATATTAGAATAGCTACCCATCGCTAGTCGTGACAGCTCGAATAGAATAACAGTGAAATTTTAGGTTATGTGATTTTATAATGTTTATTTTAACTAGTTCTAAATTTTGCGATTCGTTTCCTCTATTGAAAATACATAAAAATGACATTTATTAGACACATAAAACGTTTATCAAGGCCTATCAATAATGCTTCTTCAAGTAATTTCCGATGTTACTCGGATACACATCGAGTAACTTCAATCAAGGAGAAAATAAAACAGGGGCCAAGTTTAAAGGATTTTATAATTGAAAGTTCTGAACCTGTTCTCACATATCGCCCTTACATACCTTATTTGCTGGAAAAGGACAAAATCAGGACGAAGAGGAAAGTTTTCTTTGATGTTTACGGTTGCCAAATGAACCTAAACGACACCGATATTGTATGGTCTATTTTGAAAAAGGAGGGTTTTGAGAAGACGTTGGTCGAAGAGGAAGCAGATATATTCCTGGTGATGACATGTGCAATTCGAGAAGCCGCCGAAACTAAGATTTGGCATCGTTTGGACCACCTCAGAGGCTACAAAAGGCGCGCTAAGAATCGCTCTGTAAAGATTGGTATCTTGGGATGTATGGCCGAGAGGTTGAAGGAGAAGCTCATTGAGAAAGAGAAAGTTGTTGATGTTGGTAAGTTAAAAAGTTTAAGAATTTAGTACACTGGGAAAAGTTAATTTAAAAAGTAGTCTAGGTAGGTAGGTAATACGGGCTGGTGTCCGCAACTCCACGACAATGCGCGTATTTTGCGTACGGTGGGAAAATCGATCATTCGATCTACCCCAGCTCCTTGAGGAAGGCCAGCAACGCATTGGTGTTACTGACAGCTTCGCATAGGGTACGTGGGTTACCGAAGTACTTTGACCTGTATATGGCGACCACCGGGCAGTGTAGACGCTCATGAGCTGCTGTCTCGCCCACCTCCATGCAGGCCCTGCACAGGGGACTGTCTGTGACTCCTATGATAAAGAGATGTTTATCAAATGACCCGTGGCCATTTAAAGCTGCCGTAACTATATGCAGCTGTTGTTTGGTTAAAAAAACTATTCTAATATGGCTGTTTTTTAATGACATGACTATTGGTTTTATACATAGAACATTTATGTTTTGTTAACATTAATATAACTATTTATTTTATACTTTACGCACAAGGATGTACAGAGCGGACTTAATGCACTAGGCATTTTCTACCAGTCAACCTTTTATGTCAAATTATGTACCTGTTTATTAAATGAATTTAATAAATGTACAACAAAAACAAACTACTAATGCTAATTTAATACTTTTATGGAAGATTCTGGTACTCACAACACACAAAATTCTAGTGTGATGTGTATCAATGTATAAATTAGAACAATATTTGTTTTTTGATCCACAAAACACATTCTAAAAGGAAAGTTATGATCAAAACAGAACACATTTCAAGATATTAAACAGACATAATTCATTTATTCCAGTGGCAGGTCCTGACAGCTACAGGGATTTACCACGCCTACTAGCTCTCACAGAGAATGGTCAGCCAGCAGTCAATGTACTCCTGTCTTTAGATGAGACATATGCTGATGTGGTGCCTGTCAGGCTGAACGAAGACAGTGTGTCAGCTTTCATGTAAGTCTACTAATAGATAGGTTCCTCCTTGGTACTAAATGAAAAAAAGTAAACTTGGAAGTATTGTGTAACAAAGCTCAATATTCAGCCCACAACTAGGACCTCTAAGCTGAACACAGAATCTCTACCTACATAAGAGATATCTCATTTTTTTTAACAACATGGTCATCCTACTTGCCCACAAAATGTAGGAAGGCTTATACCTACTCATCAATCACTAATAAAGAACTAGATACACAATCCCATGCAAAAGTTCTCATTAAACTGTTGCGAATTGTGTTTACATAATTTTAGTCAGTTCAAGCTCTCTATTAGCTCTATCTCTCTCTATTTACAAGAGATATCTTATTTTTTTCAAAAACATGGTGATCCTACATGTCCACTATACGTAGGAAGCCTATGCTCATCAATCACTAATCAAGAACTAGATATACAAACCCACGCAAAAGTTCTCTTTAAACTGTTGCCTGTTGCTTGTGTTTACGTAATTTTTGTTGAAATACTACCTTACACAGTGTTTAAAGTTGTATTCACAAAAAGCAATATTTTTTTACGATCATCAAACCAAATTCAACCAGTGCCGAAAAAAGCAATAACATTTTACGACCGAGGCTGACCGCTAGGACAAGGAATGAGTGGAATCGAACTTTCCAATATTTTTTGGTCCATACTGTAATTTTAAGAATAAGGCTTGAAGAATTCTTCGAATTTTTTCAAAGTCAAAGTCAAAGTATTTATTTCAAATAGGCACATAAAAAGGCACTTTTGAATGTCAAATTTTACATTAAAAATTTTAGATTGATTCTAGGCGCCCCTTCCAAAAGGTAGTTTCGTATGGAGAAGAAGGGACAAGAAACTCCACCGTTACGATTTTAAAATGTTTTACAATATTTTTATACATTAATTATATTTCTGTATGTGAAGACGATGCACCAAGAAAAGAAATACTATCTATACCACAATTGGGATGATGACTACTATTAAAAATGTTGTTAAAAATTTCAAAGAAGGCATAGTAAAAATGAGATAATCGAAAAAATCTGTTAAACCGATGTAAAAATGAAGAAGATACACGCTTTTAAAGTTTTTGGAGGGGATTATTCCTGTCCTTTTCACGCGGTACCGTCACTTCTACGATAGTGCTGTCCTAGTCTAACACTTACTTTAAAACGTTTATAAATTGGCTGTTTTTTTAAGCTTTTACACTTTTTGTAATACTATTTGCACTATTTGGAAAGAAACATTTTTTTGAGATAAAAATTAAAAAAATGTCATCATCCCCATTATTGGTAAAAAGTTATAATAAAGCAAACTCATTTAAATTAATCACGTGATAGGTACATGGTGCTCACATATTTACAAACAGTAAAACTATATGATTTTCCTAAAATATTAACTAGGAATAAGTCAGTGTGTGAGTAAAAACAACAAATTATACAATAAAATTAGCAAACAGAATGATTTTGTCCATACTGGATTGTCATATGGAGCTGGACCATCATGTTTCCAAGCATTCCTATCTTGTATATAATCCGCCAATTTGTAATAAGCTTGTTTACAGAGTGTTTTCATATGAATTATAAATTTTCTTTCATTTAATTGCAATATATCACAAGGTATTTTGTTATAACATTTAACACAGTACCCCATAAATGATGTATGTAATGTGCTAATCTGAAAAATGGTTGATCTATTTTATCTTTATTTCTAGTATTAAAATGATGTCTATCACTTATTTTATTAAAAAGATTTAGACTTACATACATAATATTTTCATAAATGAATTGGCGAGGTACTGTCATAATATTAATCCTTTAAAATAGTTCCCTGAGAGATTCGCGACGAGGAAGGTTGTACATGGCTCTGACAGCTCTCTTTTGCAAAATAAAAATGGATTCAATGTCAGCAGCCCGACCCGACAATAAAATGCCATACGACATAATGCTGTGGAAGTAGCGAAAATAAACCAAACACGCGGTTTCTATATCTGTTAACTGTCTAAATCTTTCTAACAGCATAAGCGGCCGAGCTAAGATGTTATATGTGGTCCCCATTGTAATTTCTCGTCCAGCGTGATTCCTAGGAAAATAGTCTGATTTATAAATTCCAGTTTTTCTCCATTCAATATGATGTCACATTCGCTACTTCTAACATTAGGTAATTTTAATCTATTGCATTTGTTTTTTTTTTTCATTTAGTACCAAATTATTTACCGTAAACCAATCTTGGACTTGAAGAATCGAGTTATTCACGTCGTCCTGATTTTGTGACCGTCGGTCTATTTTAAAGATCAGTTATGTGTCATCTGCAAATAACACCCTCTTCGGTTGATTTTTAAGAATTGGGGTAAATCGTTAATGTAAACTAAGAAGAGGAATGGACCCAATATCGAACCTTGAGGAACGCCCATTACCATTTCATACCCTAAGGAGTTTATGCCGTTTACTTGAATCTTTCTATCTTTCAGGTATGATCTTAGTAAACCAAGAGCTGTATTCCTAACCCCATAGTGCTCCAGTTTCAGCAGAAGGGTCTCATGGTTTACGCAATTAAACGCCTTAGAGAGGTCGCAAAAGATACCAATTTCATCTTGTGCTTCTTCCCAGGCTTTAAAAATGTTCTTTATTTGAGTGACACCAGCGTCAGTGGTACAACGCCCTTTGGTGAAACCATACTGTTGTTCATGAAAGATGGAGTTTTTATTATAGTGGCGTAACATTGTCGTGATTCAGCATCAACTTTTCAAACACCTTACTGAGAACTGGTAAAATTGATACAGGCCTATAATTGTTGAGTTCTGTACTATCACCGGATTTGAACAAAAGAACAAACACTTTACTGTGTTTCATGAGATCCGGAAAGACACCTTGGTCTACACTTGTGTTAAATATGACATCTAAATAGGGCGCAATGGTTTCGATGATAGATCTACAGACCTTTAGAGACATTCCCCAGAGATCTTCTGTCGATTTAATTTTAAGATCTTTAAAAGCTTTTATAACAGCCTGGGGGTTTGTATGGTGAAACCTATGAAAGAAACCTTATTAATAAATCGTTAAAAAGCAATAAGCTTCTCTGGAAAAACCTGAAAACTATCACATATACAAATAAATCTACTAGAACTAATTCTAAACTAATGAATCTAAAAACATCACCTACGGAATCAGCAAACTTCATTAATAAATATTTCGCAAATATTGGTAACCAATTGGCTAATGACATCCAACAAACCGTAACCCAGAATGACCTAAATCTATACCTACGTTCCCTACCTAGTCTCTCTAAATCTTTTCTTCTGCTGGAAACAGAAATCAATGAAGTAAATAGTATAATAAACTCTCTAAATGCAGATATTGCCCCAGGATGGAATAATGGTGCCGATTCTCTTGTGCACCGAACTAAACTAACTAAAATTCCTTACTTTTTACTATGAGAATCTTGAAGCTATTCTGCAAAAAAAATCTCTAAATTTAAAATTATTTTGACTCGAATTAAATCGAATTTGACTATCGCGATTCCACGTGTTTTTTTTTCTTTTGGTTTCGCAACGTCTTTGTTACAGCCGGAGGCAGCCTGCGGCAGACTCGACGTGTTTTATATGGAAGATTTTACTTTTTGTATGGAAAATAAAAAATATCCACATGTAGAGTTTTGGAGGTTTCGGGTTTACAAAGGGGTCACACCGTTTTCGAGAAATGAGCAAAAAAAATAAAACAAAAAGTTTAAGTACCGTTTTTGCACGTCTGAAGTCGAGGTGTTGGTGTGAATTTTAGTTCACGCCAACTAATTTTATTCCACATCTTTTTAATCGCGATAAAAAATTGTCACATTCATGTTCAGATTTAGTTGGACAATCAAATTTTTAGGTGAAAAACGTAAAATTCAGAATATCAAAATTGCCATTTTCACTAAACTAATAACTCAGTGCCATCTTAGTGCTGTCAAACTAAAATATAGCTAAGTTGTGTCACTTTAGTCAATTTCAGAATGGAAAATCGTCATTTGACAGGATTAAACCAAATTTTAGTGATTTTTAGTCTAGAGGCATTTGTGACAAGAGAATCGGCACCTATATCTCCACTAGCTATCTTAAACATGTTAGACATGAAATAATTACAATCATAACGCATTTAGCTAATCTTTGTTATAAACAAGGCATCTTCCCTAACTCTTTAAAGAAGTCAATAATAAACCCCATAAACAAGAGTGGGCAGGAGTGTGATGTTAATAATTATAGACCAATTTCTGTTATTCTTGGTTTAGCAAAAATATTGGAGAAACTTTTAAATTCCAGATTATTAAGCTATCTTCAAACCAACAACATTGTATTTTAGACTTAGGCTTTAGACGCGGTATTTTTACAGAAGATGCTATCACGTCTCTAACTAAAGTACTAACAAAGGAACTCGACAAAGGAACTAGGTGTTTATCGGTTTTATAGAAGATAAAATGGCCTTTGACACGGTCTCTATCCCCATCCTCGTCAAAAAATTTGAAAAATATGGTATCAGAGATGCACAACTATCTATATTCACCGATTACTTGTCAAATTGAAAACTAGATAATCTTGTCAGCGAGGACGTAGATGTAACATGCGGCGTACCTCAGGGAAGCGTTCTGGGTCCTACCCTATTCTTAATATATATAAACGACTAATGTAATATCACAATCAATAAAGCAATAATATTTTCTTATGCCGACTACACCGCAATCGTCTTCACTGGCTCAACCTGGGCTGAAACCAAAACCAATACAGAAATAGGTATGTTACAAGTGGCTTCATGGCTAAAAACTAACCTCCTTACGTTTAACACGAGCAAAACCAATTATACCTGCTTCTACTCTTACTCACTTTTACTCTTACACACGTTGTCTACATATATCATATACTCTCCTATTGCAGGTATGCTGGAAGAGATTTCTTTAGAAATAAGCATTACCCTTGTACGTACTTTTCTGTTCTCTTTATTCTTCTTGTCTTTTTATATGTGTGTACATAAATGGTTAAATAAATAAATTCAACATTAAAATACATGAGTGTAGGAGGACGGATGACTGCGACTGCAATTGTCCAACAATCAATAAAGTTAAGCACGTCAAGTGCTTATATATAATGTTGGACCAAAGCATGTCCTGGTATTCCCAAATTGAACAAATTACTGCGAGAGTACGAAAATTTAGTTGGATTTTTAAAACATTACGACACATACTGCCCTCGTAATAACAAATGCAGTACTTGCAAAATAGCGGTTTCGAGAAAAACGCGGTTAAGTGTTTTTTTTAATCTCTACGTTAACTGATATAAAACTCATATATTTTGCTACAGAAAAGCTACATAAAAATACAAAGTATTGTTTAGTTTAGATTTAAAGTTAACTTGTTCATAGGTAGGTGTTCAGAAACTTGAATACTGCACTTAAACCTTGTGTCTCTATTTGTAATACATCAAAGTACTGAAGTTAAATGCAGTACTCGTGTTTGTTACTGCATTTGTATCCAGGAAATACATTGACTGCATTAAGCACTAGCAAAGTTAACTACTGAATACATGTAGAATAAATGGTATAATGCAGTATAAAAACAAGTTGTTAAACATTTAAATAGAAAAAAAAGGAAAAACATGATCATTGCTGGAAATCTTTTTATTTTATCATTTAAATTATCAATTTGTTGGGACATTGAGTAATAAAATATATTTTACTAGGTACGGTACATAACCCTCGAATGTACGGGACTCTTAATTAAAAGAAAATTAAAAATTATAGAAAACGTATATTCAGAGACGCCTATTATTAATTATCATCATGTTTATTACATGTGATTTAGTAACAATAAATAAATGAGATCATTATTCATTCCCTTTGGCTTTAAATTCTTTAAACGGAACCCTGTTTCCGTAAGAAATTTAAAAATATTAATTAATAATGGCACTTTATCAGTCTTTCAGTAGTAATTAAAATTAATCTTAAACTCAAACAGCCTTTGTTTCATGTATCAGCACAGTCTTCTACTTCTAAACTATCCACGAGATCAATCGAAGAATCATTTATGTGGAGGTTTTGCCAAAACGGTAATCTGTTTTGTGGTATTATTTTGGACAGTGTAGAAAGAATAGTAGATTTTCTCGCTTCTGATATACCTCTTGGAAAAGTGTTTTTGATGGCATCAGGAATTGACAATGACTTCAAGTATTTAACTTTTAGGAACTCAATTTCATGTATCATTCCATCATACTCTGTCTTCACAAACAAATTTCTTTTATTTCTGTGTACCTCCACAATAGCAATATCTTTTAAATATATTCTGTTTGCGCTCTTTTTGAGTCTATGTTGAGATGAATGATCCATATATTTGCAGAAGTCAGAAACTTCCATAGCTTTTACTGTGACTCTCCCTGAATTTGCTAACTGCACACAATCAATGAAATCAGAAAAATCATACACCTTCCCTGCTTTTCTTAATTGGTTTTCTACTTGGTGGTGAAAGCTGTCAGCCGACATAAAAGTGTGACCTGGTTCTAAATATTTTATTGAAATAGTTTCGGCACATATTTCAGAACCGTTTACAATTTGAACAAGAAATGTAAAAAAAGCCCAATTCTTGTTCTGGCTTGAACAATTATCTGTCCACACCACTATATCGGTGCAGTCACGTTTGCTGAGAAAAAACGCTTTATAAGTACTGATAATATCCTCCTGTTTTCTGCCTGAGGTAGCTTCATGCCATACTGCAGCAAAGGGCTGTAGTGAGGGAGACTTAGTAGGCCCTAAAGGCACGAAACTCTCATTAAATGCTATAATTCTTGGACAAAAAATTACGGCTTTAAACATGTCGATCCTCGGCAGCATAATCACTTTTTGTAGATCGGCAGAGTAAAATATTTTTCTGGGATTAGCAGCTAATAAATCAGCATCTTCTTGATACAACTTTCGGGCTTTTTTGTATCTTTCTTGGTGGATGTTATGGCAACTACATACATCACAAGATGCTGGTTCTGTGCATGTAGGCTGATGTAATTTATAGGATTCACAATCTTCACATTCTTCGTTTCCCAATTGAGTAAACGAAATATTCATGTCTTTTTTTAAAAACTGTCTATAAAGTTCGTAAGAGATTTTGATTTCAGGGTATTTTTCTTTAAAATCGTTAAACATGTAAGTTGCGTTTAGGTCGCTAGGTAGGTATCTTCTGTTAGGTGCGTGATTTCTTCTATAATGTGCAATTGCTGGTCTGAAACTTTCAATATGAACCCCTAGTATATTTCTATCTATTTTCTCTTTGTGCTCTCGTTTACCTCGTTTGTCAGTTAGTGCATTAAGTGGTTTCTTTAAAGCGTCCAATATGCGGCGATCATTTTTTTGGTGATAACCCAATGTCGTTAAAAAGTATGTTTTGCAGACTTCTATCTTTTGACTTTCTTTTTCAAAGTAGTATTTATACGTATTGTTCCGTGATAAGGTACTCTCTTGTATGCGCCGGTTAATCGCAAGTTTTTTTACTAATGACTGAATTAAGTAACCCTGTCCCTCGTAACTAAGCTCCCAGAAATTTTTGTTGATCTCCAAACGCTCTAATTCTGAAAACCTTTCTGAACATTTTTTTTTGCAGGATGAAGTACATGCTTGTTTAACACAGAATTTTTCTAATTTAGTGCGTTTATTTGCTGCTTTTCTAATTTTTAAAGATTCTTTGTAGTAATTTCTAACCCTTGGATTGCCTGTTTTTGTTCGGCCCTTGGGAGCGTCATTGTCAATCATATTGTCTTGCATGACGTCTCCTCTGGTCTGGTCTTTATTGATATCATCTTCAATTATACTTCCTTGCATAACTTCTTCTCTGGTCTGGTCTCTATTGTTATCATCTGCAATAATATATTCTTGTATAACTTCTTCTCTGATCTGGTCTCTATTGTTATCATCATCTTTAATTTCCTCTTCTCTCTGTGTAGTTGGCGAGTTTTCTACAGCCTTTGGAGTGACCATAAGTGAGCTTGAGATTCCTTCATTACAGAAAAAGCTAAAACTTTCGTATTTTGAATAGGAATAATTTAAAATATCAATTGGCTCCTCAAATACAACTGCTAGTGGCAAGTTTATCGAGGAATCAAATTCAGCGGCGGGCGGTGTTAACATATGAATATTGCCTTCATCAATAGTTTTATGTAAAATCGGTTGATCGGGATTTTGGTCTTCTAATGGTGACGTTTCTGTAGCTGGCGTGCCCATGAGTGATTTTGAGATTGTCTCATTACACATTAAGCTAATGCTTGTATCTTTTAAATATTAATCCTTTAAAATTTTAATTTGTTCCTCCAATTGCGCAACCGGTAAGTTTAACGAAAAATCATATTCAACTGACGGTTGTAAAATGTGATTAAAGCAGTTGTAATCAAATGGATACGCCCAAAGTTTAGCAAAATCATGAATATTACAAAAGGGTTCTATTTCCAAGGTAAGAGTTTCCATACGTGTATATGGTTTTAACTCTTTCCTCTCTTCAATATTATTTTCTTCGGTTTTCACTACCATATCGACTAATCTTCGACCACGGAAATTATTTGAAGACATTATACCTGAAATCAAAAATTAAGGGTCAATCACAGAAAAACACAGTAAACCGAAACATCAAACATCATACAATACGATATTCTATACCTTTTTTGTAGTCAAGAACTCCGTAAAATCACATAAAAAATAGTTCACGAAACATTAGTAATGGTAAAAGGTAAAGAGATTACTAGTTACAAGTAAGATTATATCATAACATTAACTTCTTCTTTTTTTATTATCTTATTTTGATTATAAAAAATTCTGTTCCTAAGTACATTTTGCTCTGCAGATTACTCGAGGTCATTTTCAAATTATTTGTGACATTACGTAGGTATCATCAAAGAAGTAACCAATGCATACAAAAGACGTCTTAAAATAAATAAGTTCAAAATCAATTTAATAAAATGTCAACTTACCAAATAGCTCACGGCTCTTAAACAACAAAACACAAGCCGAATACCTCGGGCGGCCGCAACACGTCACATCGCCGCGAGTGACGATCACAGACTGAAGCACTAATGTAAAACGCAGTATGCGCTGCAACGACACATCGTAGTTTAAATATTTTCTTTTAATACTAGGTTCAATCGCAGTATTACCCATTACTGCATTTCACCTAAGACAACATAGTAATAAACAAATATACGAATGTACAAAATCAAAACGCAGCCAAAATGCGAGTACTGCGTTTCTTACTAGTATTTACATGAATACTGCATTCTAATCTGGCACTAAATACGTGATTACTGCAGTTTAATCTGGTGTATGATCATTGCTGCATTCATACTAACAATATCAGATAATTTCACAGGAAATGCTGCATTTTTCCTTATTACTTCACCATATTCGCCTTACAGAAAAACAAAAAAAAAAAAACTACATATAGCCTGTAGTCTCCAGATGTCATTTTTGACAAAAAGCGAAAATCGTAAAAATGTCGATTACTGCATTTATTATTACGAGGGCAGCATAGTCCCAAAGAGTGGCTCAGAAAAAAATATCTTCTAAATGAAGTGTATATATCGCTAGTTCAATCTGTCATAATAAATTGTATCTCCATTTGGGGGGGGGGGGGGGGGGGGGGGTTGCGTAAAACACGTTTCCTTGATGTTGAAAGAGCGCAACGGAAATTAATAAAACTAATGTACTTCAAAAAAAGGACCTTTCCCACCTATGAGTTATACCAACTATGTAATTATACCGTATGAAACCACCAAACACATACAAACACCTACACACCCTCGCACGCACGCATATACACAAGCACACACACACACACACACACCAACAGACAAATAGAAAGTATTTTTTAATTTTTATTATTATTATTCATTTCTAAATTTAGGTATGTTACACTATTGTAAGATACTCGTATGAAAGAGCGGCGCCTCCTGGCACATGCTATATGCTTAAAAGAAGACGTCACCAACGGTACTGTAAATCGTGTAGTAGTGAAATTTTTGATTTGATATTTTTGATTTTTTTACCTAAACTCCAAAGGGCATGCCTTTACATTCTTTCTAAGTAAGGCAGCAGAGAGCTCGGGTGAGATATTTAAAGCTTCAGCCATATCTCTAGCCATCACTGCGTACACAAGCGTTCACAATTCACGTTTTGTTGTTCCGCACAAAAAATGGTCTGGCCGTCATTACCGTAAATCAGGTCTATCCCTGCCCCACACATGGAAGTCCAACGGCGTAAGATCAGGCCTGCCTCCGTCTGCAGCTGGGGGCTTGTAGACCCCGTAGTCCCGTTGCCGCTGTAGAGCTCTTAAGATCCCTAGGAAGGGGGCTTGTGCTGTGAGCAAAATAAGTCCACCCTCATTGTAGCAGACCACCATGTGTTGGAATATTTCGACATTGTTACGTTTGTTGCGTGAAGCGCGATGCGTTCCATGTTAGTTAAGCCGCGTGCAGTGTAAAATGAGGTTCGCGCGGGACTGAACACGGCGGCGTTCATAAATAAAAGCCACGCGACATCTAAGCGCGCCGCCATGACCTTGCCCGCTTCAATGAAAGTAGTTTCTACGTAGTATTTTCGTAGAAACTAGCGTAATGGATGTTACAAAAGATGAAAGAGCCAGTATTTTTATGTGTGTTAAGTAATAGTAACTTATTTTTTTTTTTTTAATTAGAGTCTTAGATAAAATTTATTTTTCATTTCTATAGCTTCTGTTCGACCTATAGATCAAATATTTCGTGTATGAATAGATATCCCTTATTTATAGAAAAAATAAAGCAGTCTCATTAAACAAAATAAAACATACCTTAGTAAAAACAAAAATATTAAATAAATAAATGATTTTATTTCTGTAAGTAGGTTTTAAAAATACTTTTACACGTCAAACATATTTTAAAAACTAGATGAGATCGGCGTTTCCTATCTGACTACTCTGAGAAGAAAGGCCGAAACAAACTCAGAGGTCACAGTCTCTTTAAAGTCCAGACATAATCTTGGTCAGGTCATGTGAAGACCATGTAGATTGATGTCTGAAATGGTCTTTTGAGGACAGAACCACACAGAATGAGTGGACCTGTCCAGTCAGTGCACGCATTTGTCAGTAATCATGCAGCTCAACACAAAACTTAAGGAGCTCAACAATTCGACGAACATTACCAAAGAAAAGATATTTGGGTAGGCCGCATAAATTACTCTGCCAGTAAAAAAACTGCCAGACCATGATTAAAACAAATTTTAGAAATTAGAAATAAACTGAGATATAAAAAAAAACAATTAGGCATGCAATAGTATGATTAATTCTTTTAGTAAGAGTCTTTAAAATTGAGATGGCTTATAACTCTTGCAGTGTATTGAGACTAAATTTCAAAAATGATTTTACAATTATTTCTTTACAAAATATCAGTATTTACATACAGTGAGACCAACAATATAATGATAATATTAATAATTATCGAAAATATAAAACACCATCCTTTTATAACGTCCTAGATATTTTTAAACGAGCACTGAGTCGTGTTTACCGACGGAGCGTTCGATTGCTACTGGATAAAAAGCGGACCCAAATTTTCAATTGGGTGCTCATTTGGTGAGGACATTTTTTGACGCTGATCGTGTATCCTGTTCTTCATTAGTGATCGATACCGATACTGGAAAAACAAAATTTGTTTGAGAGCTTTAGGTTTTAAGTGTATCTGCAGTAGCACAAGAATTGCGTTTTCGCAGCTCCTAACACATCAGGCATAATTACTGATATATTTTGCTTGCTGTCTACTATTCCTGGAGTTTATAATTTCTGTTTCTTTTAGCAGTGCTGGTTAATGGTTCTATTGAAATATCTCATAAGCCACTTAGAGTTATAGTGCCTTGACATGCAAAAATTGCCTGTTATTCAGAATGCACATTAGATTCGCCGGATTTTAATCCTGATTGAAACATTTTCTGTAATAAATCCACAGCTCAATAATGCGCGGCTGCGACAACATGTGCACGTACTGCATCGTGCCGTTCACTCGCGGTCGGGAGCGCTCACGGCCGGTCGCGTCTATCGTCGATGAGGTGCGACAGTTGGCCGACCAGGGAGTGAAGGAGGTCACGCTGTTGGGACAGAACGTGAATAGTTATAGAGATTTCTCGCAGGCTTCTGAGAAGGTCGATACTCATATGGCGAAAGGTAAGATGTTTATTAAGATCTTGTTCATAGAGTGAAAAGCATAGATTTAAATTGTAAGATTCGACTGGCCGCATCAAAAAAATGTCACATTACTGTTTGGTTGACAAAGACATTTGGAGTACCTACTTCTGTCTGTATGGTTTGCAGAATTGTATGCATGGTTCCATGTGGAGATGTATGAGCTCACTTTTTTAAGTCTGGACACTTGGTGCGACCAAAGTACAGTGATGGCAAATCTAACTATTGAATTATTTGTGCTTCAATCACCAAAACATTAACTGGAAGTCACTAGGTTTAAAGTAAAAGAAGTATTACTCCGTATTAAGCAAAACTCAGTTGCTGAGAGCATTCAAAATAGCACAAACGCCTATTGTTGGATTAATTAGCATTCGAATTCATTGTTAGCATGTGAATGCTCATTTAGCATTTTAGCTAATTAAATGTAGTTGCGAAATTCTGTGTAGTGCGAATTCATCGCTTCGTACAACTTACTTCATACTATAGCTGTAGCGGCAGAATGCCCTCTCCGTCGCACCCACGGGAAGTCGGGAATAATAAATCGATCTGTTTCACGTGACCACGTGACGTTTGCGTTTAAAATTAATAGCGAGGTGTGAAGAATGAATTCATTAAAAAATCACACTTCATTATTATCAATTATCGTCATAGCACGAAGACATACGAATTCGCATGCTCATGAAATTTATGCGCATTAATTACCATCACTACAAACGCCTCAGTTTCAGGGTGTATTATACGCCTGGTTCTCGCTCCTATAATTTTTATCTATGTCAGTTTATTGATGCTTCCACAAACAATACATTCTCTAAGAGCAGGGCGACGCATGAATTGTCCATACAAACGTAATACCTAAACCATTTGCAATTTAAACATATTTCCACCATATAATGCTTGTAGTCGGATTAAGACAGTGTTTATCTAGGTTTCTACATATTTTTTCCCCAAAATACTTACCTAAAATGAAGTTTAAGCTAATTGTATTTCGCACTTTTTACAGCGTAAATGACATGTTTTCTTAAAGTATTTTCTGTACTATAAACAACAATATCTGCAATGTTGTTGTATTAAAAACATAACTCATATTATCTAGTTACGAATAATCGAAAAGAAAAAAAAAGGATTCATCCAAAGAAAAAGAAAAAAAAAGTATTCATTCATCATTTTTGGTATTACGGATCACATCAAAATTTATCACAAATTTTCAATAGCTGTAGTAGTAGTGCTATCGTGTCAAACAAATGTCTATGTGTGCGTGGTCGTACTGCTCAGGGTAGTAGGTGTATATCGCTCGGACAAGCACACACATTACCGCAACGTTGTGCCTGCCGGGGTGTTCCGTGTTTGTTGTCAGTGTTAGACGATTACTTGATTGTCCTGTGCGTGCGTATTTATTTGCTTTCTTAATTATATTGTAATATTTCTGACACTATTGACTTTAAATGCTGTGAAATTGGACTTAGATTGTGGCCTTGTTATTTGGTATCGAGTAACCTAACCATTCTTACGAACTTTATCATTGCTTGCGGACTTATTATAAGTCCGTAAGACTTATTATTTACTTACATGGACATGGACTCCGAACGTTGGGATGTATTTAACAGTTAGTATTACCCAATGATATATTATAAGTTTTCATAACGGTTTCAGCTTACTCAAAATAATTCGACAATAACCACGTTCTAACATTTACAAAAAACTGCACGATTCATTTACGCCAATTTGTCGATTATAGCAACTTAAATACTTTACACAAAACACTTTCGATTGATACGTAAGGATACTTTTCTTGTCATAATTTCGTCACTAACCAACAACGTTCAATTAGGTGAATAGTCGTAACGAATTGCATCTACCTCACAGAACTCGAAATAATTTACTCAGTTTTCTGTGGCCTACCTACAAAAATTTATTATTTATGGAAACAAGATGAACGAGACAAGTACGAGGGCGGCACTGAAAACTTCGGGAATCAAGGAAGTTACACAACATTACTATTTAAAAATGTATTTGTTGCTTTTCGAAGTATTCTCCGCGAAATTTGACACATTTTTCGGGGATAACTACTTTTTTACACCTAATTGTTCATGCAAGCCTATTTGTATTTGACTCATGCCAATGTCTAAAGTTGCCTGAATTTCGCGGTATGTCACATGTCGATCTTCCTCAATCAGCTTACGCACAGCATCAACGTTTTCTTGGATGACTGCAATTTTTGGACGACCGTGACGGGGATCATCACTGAGCTTGACACGTCCACGTTGAAATTCAGCAAACCGGTGATAAATTGT
This sequence comes from Dasypolia templi, assembly GCA_963555695.1. Taxonomy (NCBI): domain Eukaryota; kingdom Metazoa; phylum Arthropoda; class Insecta; order Lepidoptera; family Noctuidae; genus Dasypolia; species Dasypolia templi. The sequence goes on from OY743157.1 coordinate 22,985,857, forward strand.
CGTTTTGGATGGGGCTTCATCACCAAATGCAGAAATCATCCGGTCAACACACTGCTTTTGTGTTAAACCACTTCGAAAGTCATAATAAATCATCGCTCTTGAATTTTCTCGATTCAATTCCATTTTCTCAACGACTATACAAGTTTGACAAAACCTTGTGACAAGACCGAGAATCTTTTTTTAAATAAATAAATGATATTCAATTTTTAAAACCAAGGAGTTGTCAATTAAAAACATTTTAATATGACAGGAACAGTGGAAATATTCCATTCCCGATACTTTTAGTGCAGCCCTCGTATCGAATGATTACAGGGCTCGCCATAATCGCTGCGCTGCTACCAAAGCACGGTAACGACTAAGCATACAAACATATGTTAAGTTAGTTGAAATTATGAACTACTATCAATTACAGACCAAGTGAGTGTGTGTGCGTGTCTATAGTATAGAAACAACATATAGAAGAAGGTCGTAAGTGAAACCGAAGCGTCAATCTATTGCTTTGTGAGATTGCTTATGGACTTTCAGCGCTACTGTACTAGGTATAAATTACTGGAATATTTTTCTTTTACTTTGCATAACAGTTTTATTATTTGACTTGTATTCATTATTTATACCTACATTTAGTAACAATTTTTAAGTTTAGTCAAGTATTAAGTAGGTACATAAATAATACAGAAGAAGCCTTAGTTTTTTTAAAGAGTAGACCAAGTGAATAAGTTAACATATCCAGGCATAAAATTAATAAAGACAATATCCCTATAATTTGTATTTACTCGACGAATGACGTCGGCCGGTTTCCCGTAAGACCGCGCGCTATGATGATGTATAGGTAACATAAGTAGTACCATTAATAATTTATTCAAGAACACCAACAGCATATAGGTACATTACACATACATTATACATACAACATTGGCTTACAAACATATTTAGGAAAGGTATGTATGACTTATCTGCTAGATTTTCTCTATAAGGCCTAGATCTCGAAATATTCTTATTTGTTGAGATACCGGCATTGTAAAGAAATTTCCAAAAAAAGCATTACTAGCCTTTAGATTTACAAACGATTCCCCAAAGTCGTCAACAAAAACAAAGCAAATCATGAACATACCAAATTACTAATAGATAGAAATATTTTCCGAGTCGTTATGAATGAATGGTACTCGACTCGAAGTGTTATTACGTGCTTGGTACGTCGGCCCCTTAATGTGACCAACCCATTATTACTTTCACAGGATTCAAAACAGTATACAAGACAAAGAAAGGTGGGATGAGATTCGCTGATCTCCTTGACAAAGTGTCGGCTGTTGACCCAGAAATGAGGATACGGTTTACTGCCGCCCATCCTAAAGACTTCCCCGAAGAGGTGAGCTATGAAGATCATACCTACTTTGACACAATTTTAGTACTGATACCCAAAATCCTCAGTCCCACTGCAAGGCTTGATTAGTAACATGTGTCAGCTTTGATTATGATTCGGCCATAGAGTAGAGTTTTGTTCAATTGTTTTGTTTCGCCCCTGTTCCATAGCTGACAACACTTAAAATTGGTTATAACATATATATATGCTTTCTATCTTATTTTGAACTTACTTACTATCTTTCAATCATTAAATTCTACTGTCCAGGTACTCCAAATAGTCTCGTCGCGCCCCAACATCTGCAAACTACTGCACTTACCTGCACAGTCGGGCTCCAGCACCGTGCTAGAGCGCATGCGCCGCGGGTACACACGGGAGGCCTACCTACAGCTCGTTGAAGACGTTAAGAGGACTATACATGGAGGTATGTGTGTGAGAGACAATTGAAAGTCAACTGATGGAATGGCATAAGATTGAAATTACGAGCTGCTGAACAGTTTGGCTCCAGCGCCGTGCTAGGTCCGTAGGAGGCCTATCGATCTGTAGGTATGTGGGTAAGAGCTAACAAATGAAAGTCAACTTAGGGACCCTTGCATAAGGATGAAATTGGTTTAACGAAATAAACAGACCCTCGAAGTGGCAGTCAACAATAGAAACACAACTTTAGTTCTTAAAACATAAAGTTCAAATTGGGTTAACGGAGAACCTTTTTGCTGCATTTTTTGTATTTTCATTTTCATTTCACATTTAAGTAATCATATCTAGTCTTAATTTTACTACTTATCAAAAAAAATATTGTGTTCTTCCAGTGGGTTTATCAACAGACATGATTTGCGGATTCTGCGGCGAGACGGAAGAGGAGTTTCAGGAGACGCTCTCTCTGATGGAGATCGTCGACTACAACGTCGCGTTCTTGTTCCCCTACAGTATGAGAGAGGTAAGACACCCTATTCTATCTATCTATTAACTAAAAATACTGAAATACTTCACTCCGGCCAGTCTTACCGCGGGGTATCGTGTTACCCAGTAACTGGGTTGTGGACTTCAGCTCTATGTAAAATACTCCTAACCCCAATATAGTTGCAATAAGGCTAGCCAGATGATGACTTTACTCGGGCCGAAGTTGTGTGCCAAACACCGCTGCATCTATATCCAAAATAAACCTCTGGTGCATTTATATCAAAGAAATCAAGGAATAGAAAAAACAAGTGGAAGTGCCCCTTAGATAACCCGCGCGGGTCATAATTATGCCGAACAATATGTAAATTATAAGAACCTTCCTCAGTTGTAATAAGTAATAATTTGTATGAACAACAAATAACTTTTTGTCAAATTTGAAATTGTTGTTAATACAAAATTAAGACTTATTACAACGCACGAAGGTTGTTATTATTTTACATATTATCCGCATAATTGTGAAACTTCCACTTATTTTTTCAAAAAGTAACATACTACATTGATTTTGTTTATAAAAGCCACATTACGACTAATTTTATCTTAGCTTTGCGCTGCACCACATCTGCCTATGAGATTCAAACAAAGTAAAGTAAAAGAAGCTCACAATATGCACTGTTTCTTAGCGTTTTAAGCTTAGACCCGCTAGACTAGCGTAAAATAGTTTCAGCCTTTTCAAATCAAGTTCTGCCCATCTAAATGAATGTCCTCTAATGTGCGAACAAGCTCTTAATTTCTTAATTTTCGAGATACTTAAACCAGTAATATTTCTCACAGAAAACCACAGCCTACCGCCGTTACAAAGATGACGTACCCGAACAAATAAAAAAGGAACGACACAACCGAATGCTAGAGATATACAGACGAAAATGCCAAATACTCAACGACGCAGAAATTGGCAACACTCACTTAGTATTAGTCGAAGGCACTGTGAAAAAGTCTGGCAACATTATAGGCAGGAACGAATTGTATATGAGAGTTGTGTTTGAGCAAACGGACATTTTAGCTGAAGATGGAGGGAAAAGGAAAGCGAAACCGGGGGACTACGTAGCTGTGAACATTGTGGGAGCAAGGTCGGCGACTCTGAAGGGAGTTCCGCTTTATCATACGAGTTTGTGTGACTTTTACAGAGATAACCAGTGGGGAGTGAGACAAGCAGTTAACTAGAATGTTGTTGATAAGTATTAAAGTTAGATATTGATCGTTTGAGGTTGTTTTAGTTTTTATAAAATATGACGAAATAAACAAATCATTATAATAGTCAGAGACGGTGGCATATCCCTATTCTTCGTTTGTGGCTAAGAAGCTGCACAAGCTTTCTCCCGTCAACTTCGACCACGTCACTTTAACGAGCCTTCTGAAGATCATTTTCTTTTTGAAGGCAAGACGCGCGGATGTGTTAACGACATTAGATGCATCCCCAACCACCGTCGCCGATTTGCGCAAAGAAGTTAGCGATTTGCGCAACAGTGTGACGTTAATTAGGTCATCAGCCGTTGCGGCTAATGTAAACGTGTCGCGGAGCCGGCCTCTATGTATCGTCGTCGAACTCTGCGACAGCAGCTTCGTCACCTGCGCATACGTTGATTGCTGAGCCTGCACTGCAAAAAACTAGAGACGAAAATTGATGAAGAATTGAGGATACTATAATAAAAATACCCCATACCTTACCACCGTATCTCTCCGTTGACGCTGACGGTAGGGCTTCCGCGCTCCAAACTCTAGGTCTGAACCGGTAGAGTTTACTTTTTCGAACAGGTCTAGGGTACGGAGCCAGACTAAGAGAGATACAGAAACCCGCAGGGCAGCATGTGGCGAGCTGTTGGGCAGTAGAGACCCCACGGAACCTATCTCCCGGAAATCGTGTTCCTCAATTCTGGCTTGCGTTATGGGCCGCTCAGAGTGAACACTGACGAGGAACGGAGCTCCTGCCTCATTCTTGCCTTTATTGGCCGGCTTGAGTGGAGATTCGCAAGAGCAAACATGCTCGGAGGAAGGATGTATTCCAGTAAGTGCTGGTAGGGATCTTGAGCATCTTCCAGGTTCTGGGATTGTTTCGATAGCCTTAGAATACCTCTTCACTTCTCAAGCACCTAAGGACATGTTGCCCGCTCAACAACACGTCACAAAGTGCTGGCGACAGTAACCGGGGTGTGCAAGAAAATCTCTGCGATTTTTAACCCCCGACAGAAAACGAGGGGTGTTGTAAGTTTAAAGGCGCGACGCGACAGTACCGCGATACAAAGGCACCGCGTGTCGCGCGACGAGCGGTGTCGCGATGACGCGTCGCGCATGGTTGCGGGAGCCTTAACATGTGTATCTGTGTTACTGTCTGCGGCATCGTAGCTCCTAAACGGCTGAACTGTTGTTTTGTTGGAAAGGTGACTTGATCGAGAGTGTTCTTAAAAAAAGAAAGAAGAAAATCTGTTCAATTGTTTAACAGTAGGTATTTGTTTGTGTCAGTTAAAGAATAAACAATATTTCATATGAAATTTTTTAGGTGGAACAAATAAACTGGCACCCTGTAGATTATCGCATAGGCTCTAGTTGTCCCCGAAAATATTCTCAATATATAATATAAAGGTGTTATAATGATATTTAAATTGGACGAATATCGAAGAGATAATACTGCTTACGGTATTGTAGACATTGGTCGTACTTATAAATAACACGAGATTTTAGTTCGTGACACTTCAAAAGTGCATTTTATTAGAGTCAATCAATCAGTACAAGGTTATCAATCAGTTAAAATATCCAACACAATAAATATAGATTATAACACACGGGGGTTCCCTCTATCTAGCAGAATCTTGAGGCTCCGGAATTTATTTGGCATAACACACTTGCCATAATCTTCTTTAAACGATTTTTTTAGGGCGTACTAATTATTTAACATAGTTATTGTTTGGCCGAATGTTTATACGTCCGAATTTACAATTTTATTTCGCATAATTACCTTTGGCAAAGTTTCACTTGGGATACTATAAAGATGGAATTCATTTGGATTAATTTTATTAGGCATATTGCCATTTCTATAAAATAGTTTTTTTTTAAACCTTATATTAAAATATTGTCGTAAAAACTCAATATGTTGTGCTACAAAAGTTAGTGACAGAAACGGATCGCTGTAAAACCGATTCCGAGTTGTGTTGTCTGCCCTGCCCCTAGACTGTAATTTAAGCCCTTGTAGGCGCGGAGGGAGGGCGCGGAGGGAGGGCCCGGAGCGAGGGCCCGGAGGGAGGGCGCGGAGGGAGGGCCCGGAGCGAGAGCCCGGAGGGAGGGCGCGGAGGGAGGGCCCGGAGCGAGGGCCCGGAGGGAGGGCGCGGAGGGAGGGCCCGGAGCGAGGGCCCGGAGGGAGGGCGCGGAGGGAGGGCCCGGAGCGAGAGCCCGGAGGGAGGGCGCGGAGGGAGGGCCCGGAGGGAGGGCGCGGAGGGAGGGCCCGGAGCGAGAGCCCGGAGGGAGGGCGCGGAGGGAGGGCCCGGAGCGAGGGCCCGGAGGGAGGGCGCGGAGGGAGGGCCCGGAGCGAGGGCCCGGAGGGAGGGCGCGGAGGGAGGGCGCGGAGGGAGGGCCCGGAGCGAGGGCCCGGACGCGGCCCGCGAGCTGGGCAGCAGGTGGCCTTACCCTGCGGCGAACGTTCAAACCATCTGCGACGGTATGCGAGCGTGGGACCGTCCGAGCCGTCACAGAAATTATGCCTGCTGCATGCATTGTGTATGCTTGTTTGCAATGTGACTCTGTGAACATTCTAAGATATGATAGTTCTGCCTTTGAATGACTATAGATATTCATATCGATAGTCATTAAAAGCACTTCAGTGTAGGTATGCCAAAAGACGATTCTAACTGTGAACTTTCAGCGACAAGATGGTTCTACTTTTTAATTAATATGGACACAACATGGATATGAAATTAATACATAATGATAATTCTGATTTACAAAATTGTGAGTTTTGTATTTATGATAAATGAGTGTCTGCCAAACGATTTTCTGCGAAATGAAGTTTATGCTATCCGCTGTCATGTAAAATAATATTATGACTTAAAAAGTTCTGCTATAAAAGGTAGACCCATTACACGGACTACACAATTTGTGACTTTATTGCTACATAAAATAAGGCTCAATTTTATATTATGCTTAATTTACACATATTTGTATATTTAAAAGTACATAATGTTCATAATTTCTTATTCAGCACACAAAACAGGGTGGAACACACAGTTATCGAAGATGAAAATATGTCATAAAATATGTTTTTAGATCCGGTTTTAATTTAGTAGATATATTATTCTCATTACTAATATCTCTAATAAGTACCTATGTACGTATTTTAATAACATGGGTGCATTATGACTTCCTTAGTTTTATAATAAAACATATTATGCAAATCTTTATCATATTTCTCTACTCATTTAGCAAGATACCTACTTTCTTTTAATAATTCTGATTTCATATCATGCAAACACCAAACTTCCGAGTTTTTGTTATCCATATTGTCGATATTATAATATGCTCTAAAATAAAGACATAACTTTATGTTATCTCTAAAATTATGTGGTTCAATAGTTCCACCCTTTAAAAAATAACAATAAATCTACTTCAAAAACCTGACTTGAAAAATAAAACAATAGTGAGATGAGTATTTTTACACATTAAAATTAATAGAAAACTGACAAGACTTATTACTACTTAATATTAATTACAATTACTGTGATACATGGCATCGTTAAACCCTACCTTAAATTTGTACTTTTTGCAAACTTTATTATTGAGTTACATTTTCGTCAGTTTGTGTATTTGTGGAAAAAAGTGACTTAGATTAACACGGTTAACGTGCTTTGTGATGTTTTATTATAACAATTGTGGCTACTTTTATTATTGGATACTTTTATTTTAACAGATATTTTTTAAGAAAAGTAAAAAAAAATGAACACATTACAATAGAACCAACAATTGTTAGCCTGTAATAACTACAATGGTTGTAGCATAAAACTATAATTACGTAAGAGGTATTTTGATTTTTAAAAGTTGCAGCTGACAATTGTTAGCTTCACCTTAATTTCATATGCATTATTAAAAATGCTTTTCTATTTTTTATTTATCGTATACTCCTATTATAACGTTTCAGACATGTAAACGTCGTATAAAATCATATTATTTTCAGAAGGCAAGTTTAATTGTTCCCATTTTTCTATTGCTATGCTTCGTTCCTCAAACTAAGCTCGAGGCTCCTATTTGCCCTCCCATAATCTTTCCGTTGGGCACAATATTAACTCTTTGCCCAGACAAGTTATCTGAGCCCTCCGCATGGCCTGACAAGCTCGGTGACGGTCCCTGAGAGCTTCCGTACACCTTTGTACTATAACCCGAATCGTTATGTGACTCCCTGTCCGTCTGACTTTGAGTTTCTGTCAGATGGGTGTTTATCGCCAAAGACTGCAGCCGACTGTGAAGCAAACTGTGATCCGGATTCGGTTTCCTGGTCATTCCATGCGGGTTTCCCCTAAAATTCGGGTACATCGGGTCGTAACACATCCGAAAGTCGTTCTGGTTCGCGATTTCCACTTCAGTGTTCTGATCTAAGTGATCGCTGTAGCAATGCGGTATGCGCTCCATCTCTCTCATAATGTGGTCTTGCATCATCGCATCAAACACTCCCGTTTGATGGTGGTATACAGGGTTCCTGTTCCGCGGTTGTATTTGGTTCGGCAACCCTGACTGGTTGTAGTCGTACTGCGGACTTGGGAACTGGGGTACTGGTAGACCGCTGTCCATGTACGGCATCTGCCTGTTGGAGATATCGTGGAAGTAAGCGTCTTTGGGTATCATTGCTCGTAAGTCAGGAGGGTACGGATTCTGATTAGACATTTGAGCTGGTGATGGAGATTTTGACACAGTCTCGAAGTTCGGCATCGGTAAAGTTTGAAGAAGATTGGTGTTCCTCATTGGTCCTGGCTGCATGGAACTTCTAATTGGGTTATCTTCCTCGTCACTACTTTCCGAGTTGTTGCCATTTTCCTTCGGTGGGTTCTGAAATGTCTTTCTGGTTGGAAATGGTATAAGATTGTGTAAACTGAACCGTTTGCTCTTCGGTGGTTTCTCTTTCAAGACGGGAGCTGGTCTTTGGGGTTGTTGTGGCATTTTCAAAATGCCGGGGTTCTGTTGGCTTGTTGACGGTACAGTTTCTATGTTTTCGGTGGGCTGTACTTTTCTACTTATTGGTTCTGGAGACACGGATCTTTGCTGTTCCACTTGCGCCACTAATTCCTGCACTGATTTTCTCTGCTCTCTTTCTACCTCATTTATGTTTTTATAGTTGCCTTGTTTTCTTAGTTTCACGTAGCCATCTTGGGAAATGTCTAGAGACTTGTTGGTTCTAGACATAACTTCAGCCATTTCTTTCTCGAAGGCGACCCGTTTTCTGATGTCATCTGCTGTTCTCTGTAGCACCTGACTTTTCCACAAGGGCACATTTTGGTCTTTCGGGTTTCTAACGTCTTCTTCTAAATCGCTGGACTGTTTGTGACTACTGCTCGGTGACTTGGCATCAGAATGTCGACTAGGAGAGCGATACCTTTGGTTGTGATAACTTTCTACTTCCATGGACATTGGTGATTGTGACACTGACATTTTGTTTGCTTTTACATGGATTTCTGCTGTGACATTCTGGTGATGACCTTGCTGGTTATTCTTAGAAAAAGGAGGTATTGAAAGCCTGCTCGGTCCAGCATCTAATTGATCGCTACTCTTGGAATTTTTCAGCAGATACCTTCGTCTAGGACTGGGGGGCTCTCTACTGTCCAAGATCTCTGTGCTCTTAGACGTGGCTTTGCTATCATTCAGGTCTTTGGCATTAGTTTCGTAGTGTTCAGCGTTTTTATTGAAGCTCTTTATTATCCTGTGCACTTTGTTCCATTCTTCAGTATCGGCATCTAGCAACTCCAAACTTCTGGTACGTTTAAGTGGAGGTATATCTAAGGAGCCTTTAGGACTGAAGTCTAGTTTCTTCACTCTTTCTGACGCTCTGAACACCATTCCTCTCGTCAACCAATGCTCCAAGTGTTTGTGCCTCTCTTTACACATGGCTCTTTCAGCTGCTACAAATCTCGTCAATTCTGATATTTGACCTTGTGTTTTTATTTCCAAATCTGTTACCTTTTGATCTAGCTTATCGTGAGCTCTATCAATATGCTTTTTCAAGTCCTTTTTGTCTCCGTTCAGTTTATCTTCCATGTGTTTAAAGAACGGTGCACAGTAGCAAGTGTACCCAGCACCTATCGGACCCTTTTTAATGTTCCCAGCCAAATCTAAATAGTACTGCTCGCCTTTTCTTAGTGGTTCGGTGGGTAGCGAGCTTAGTTTTGGTTTTGGGAAGAATTTTGGGTCGGGGTAGTAATGACAGCCGTAGGGCGACCACTGGACTTGTGGAGTTGTTTCGAAATGCACGTTTTTCTTTTTCTTGTCCTTGCTTTTGTCTTTTTCTTTTTCCTTTTCTTTCTTTTTGCCTGCGTCTGGTTCGTCTAACGTTCTGTCTTTGCTCTTGTCTCTGTACTTCTTCTTAGCTTGTTTGGCTATTGGTGTGTTGAGTATGTTGATGATTTCTTCTAAGCCTTTTCTTGTGGCTATGTCTCTTGCGGTCTCTCCTTGGTGGTTGCGTATGGACTTGTCGCAGCCAGCCTCGAGGAGTATCCTTGTTAATTTCCTCCTGCCCATGGCTCCGGCGATGTGTAGTGCTGTGTCTCCATTCTTGTTCTGTTCGCAGACTCTACACTGGGCGGAGATGAGGATGCGAGTGACGCCGGCGTGCCCGTACCGAGCTGCCGTGTGGAGTGATGTGTCACCATACTGAAAAGAAAATGACAGAAATTAATCTTGCATTTATTTTGCAATAAACGTGGTTCGCCTACTACGTTACTTAATAAAAAGCTTGTGACAAATAATAGGGAACTATTCGGAATGCATTATCTAGCCTGTTAGACTATTGATAGGGTTTAACTCGGGTTTTCTTTGGGTTTAAGGCTTAATAGTTAACGTTCCAAAATAATATTCATTTGATTGTAATTTGATATTTGTATGTATTTAGTTGGTAAGCCTCTACAAACACGTGTACAAATGTTCTTTACGATTTCAGACCTTAAGGGTGTGAATGAATACTTAGAATATTCTACGTACATTGTTCTGCAAATCAGGCGGAGCCCCCGCCAGCAGTATCTCCCTACAAGACTGGTTGTGTCCGTTCTGGCACGCGAGGTGTAACGCCGCGAAGCCCGCCGCGTTGCGCGCGCGCAGCTCGGCGCCGGCGTGCGCCAGGAGAGACACGCAGCGCGAGTAGCCCTTCCAGGCAGCCTCGTGGGCCGCGGTGTTGCCATGCTGAAATTTTTTAAACAGACTGGTGAACACAATGTCTAATACTGTGATTGGCTGACTCACATACAAGCCAATCAAATCCACAACTCTGCCTCTTACTGAGCGGAGGTCTGTGTCCCAGCAGTGGGTGACGACGACGTAATTATTGCCTCTAGGCTAATCAAATAAATCATTTGACCTGTGTTTAATTTCGACAGTTTATTGATTGATTGATTATTATTCCGTTTATTCATATTCTTACTTAATAAATACATTTTTAAATATTTTTACAAAAAACAAACAAAAACATTTAAAAATATAAAAAATAGTGGAACAGGGTCCAAGCTGCCGGTGCGTCACTGCAGTCAGGGCTCTAGAGAGCCGCCGGACAGGATAAATATAATAATTAAATGCAGTTAACGTATTTCTACGCATAAATGCATTAACGAAGAAGTTACCATCAACCAAAGTTAATTGGTTAAAATAGGCTTAGTTAATTATTTAAAGCCTCATGCAGAAATGAATAAATGAATCAGAAGCACGCTTACGGCCTTACCACATTATCCTGTTTGTTGGGATCAGCGCCATGTTGCAGCAACAGTTGCACAACTTCGACGTGTCCGTCCGCTGCCGCACGCTGCAACGCTGTGCATCCATTCTGTAACAAGGTTTGAAACATTGAAGCGGTACCTACGATTATGTTCAGAATGCTGCATCAAACATGTAAAAATCTTGTAGAAAATTGTTTCATGTTGTTCTATGTTATTGGGATTGCATTCCGCGCCGTCCTTCAACTGGACCAATGTACGTGGGCCATGTCGGCCGTCGTTGTTCATTGCAACCTGCTTCTAATTAATACACTTTGTATTAATTCCATACCAAATTATTTTATCGCCTTCAAAGTATGTTCCTTCAGAAACAATACAATTACGCCAACGAATAATCCAAAAATCAAAACATTTTATAAACGCTATTTCCGGAATTGAGTTCAGTTATCGCCGCGAATTCTCCTTTATGTCTTCTACCAAATGAAAACGCGTGCCACGAAGCGGTAATTTGAGTTCAGGAAAAGGAAAGAAGTCGGCTGGAGACGTATGTGGTGAATAAGGTGCTTGCTCGATAGAATTTGTTGAGTTGTTGGTAAAAAATTCGTTCACAATGATGACCTTGTGCGAAGAGGCATTATCGTGATGCATAATCCAAGAATTTTCTTTCCACAAATCTGGCCTTTTTCGTCGACTTTGCTCTCTTAAACGCCGTATAACGCTCAAACAATATTATTTATTTACCGTTTGACCTTCCGGCAAGAATTCTAAGTGCACAACACTACGATAGTCAAAGAAAACAGTAAATTTAAAGTTTGATCGACTTTAGCGTGGGTTTTTCGGTTCGGGGCAGTTGGAAGACGCCACTCTGAAGATAGTACTCTTTGCTCTGAAGCCTGTTGACTAGTTTGCATGTCAAACTCGTAAACCTACGTCTCGTCACCAGTACAATACGCCTTCTGTAACATTTTCAGTGACTCCGAAAACGAAATTCAAGACAAACTCTTTGTTCGATGTTATTGTCGATTATGAAATTCGCAATGCACACTAGATATTATCTGGCTAAAACAGCACTGTCAAAATCTAAATAACAGATGCAACTCAAACTCCGCGCCGAAATGGAAAACAGTTGTGCCAATCTAACAACAACAAAAAAGAATTTGGAACCATAAGCAAATTATCCATTTCCGATACTTTTTTGACAGAATATATAATATATTTTAATGATGCAGCAAGGGATCAAGCGAACGCAACTATTTCGCAATTACATATCGTTCCCTCGGTACGCTCTGAAGTGGATATATATATTAATAATTTTGTTGATTTTGTCGTATAAGCTACCGATTCTACAAAATCAAAAAAAAAACATACCAACGAAAATGAAGAATCTCTTATTATACGATGTTTTGGATATGTACGTTTGCATACTGCTTGTTTTCTACGTTTGGGTAGATTGTTTGAATCATATATGAGATCATCGTGTTGAGATCATTGTGAGAACTTTGAATGATTGATATTGCTGCGTTGTAGGATATCGAATGGGCCAAAAAGTGATACTTTTTTAAATAGCTCGTTGAGTAATTTCTACTTTTTTCAGGATGGTTTTAGGAGCGCCTCCCCAAGACGTGATGCAGTAGGTTATTATAGACTAGTAAAGCGCAAAATAGACTTTCTTAAACGTATATTAGTGTTACTAATTAGTGTTTAGTGTGTTTCCTGAACTAAGGTTGCTTTCAATTATGATACCCAGGTACCTGATGTTGTTGATGAGCTCTAGAGATCTACACGAGCATCCCACGCCAGACAAGCATTCGTGGGAGGATTGTTAATAGCTTCACCGAAACAGCGAGTACTTAACATCAAGTATATCGTTTTTTTTACATTTATTGTAAGATATTGGCCCTGAGCTACCACTTTACCATGTTGAATACCTTTTAGGCAGCACTGAATACCTCATCCCAAATATCGGCGGAGAAAAGGACAAACGTGTCGTCTGCATATGAGATCAATTCGCCTCGTGGTAGATGGAGATTAGTGAGGACGTTAATGTAAACGAGAAATAGAGTTGGGCCCAAAATACAACCCTTGTGGTACTCCATAGTCGACTACATGACCACTATTTAGCACTAGATAGCTCTAAAAAAGTTTCAGCTGCTTGCCTCTGATATCTAATCAATCTAGTTTGTTTATTAATATGGGAACAGAAATAGTGTCAAAAGCTTAGGTCGAGGAAGATTGATAGGCAGTAAGTTAAAATATGCACTGCTCCTTCAGTAGATCTCCAAGCTGTTTATCTGAGAGCAAGTTTTTCTTTTCTAGGTAATTTACTAAACTTAGATTGATAACATTTCCAGGATCTTTGGCGATGCAGGTAGGATCTATATCGGTCTATAGTTATAGTAAGACACTATGTTTGTTGTATTAGTTGTACGTAAAGGTTTAACGAGCCAACACATATTATGCACACAATAGTACATTATGATCAGTGATCGGATAATCAAGCGCTAATATACCTAAACTTCTTCGCACGAAAGGATAATATGTGATCCCGGGTTCCCGGGATTGAACAATTTCACTCCACTACTTGACCACATTGTGACAATGTGGTCAAGTAGTGGAAATTGATATATTTCTATCTAATAGATTAGTGATCGAATCGACAAATTTGTTGTATTTCATACAAAAAAAAATCAATAAATATTGTGAAAGATTTTATAATATTTTATAATTTTTCAATTTACTCAAGGGCCAAAAAATAAGAAGGTATTTGGTACTTACACCTTTTGTAAGAACCAATCTTGGGTTACAGTCTCCAATTATACGTATGAGCAACGAATATAATAATACTGTATTAAACACACCTGATTTAGATATATTCATTGACAAGCTAAAATAATTCAGGAAAAAAATTACGCTATCCTTGCCAAGTTGTTTTTTATTTCATTAATTTTATTTTATTTTACTTAAACTTTTACTTTTACATATTTCTTACTATTTGAGTTTGGTTTTGGGTTTGAATCACGTTAATCTGTTTTAGTTTTAGTTTAGTATTTTAAATTTCAAGGCTGCAAGATATTGTATATCAATGCTATGTACGCCGTAATTGTCATGTACATTAGTCCTTTAGTTATTAAGATTATTTCTAGCATATGTTTGTGTGTGGCTGTGCTTTTTTTTTAAAATAAATATAATAATAATGTGCTTTTGTACGAAAATAAATGGTGCTACATATACAATTACAATCGTTTCCATTCCATGAGTAGTTAAGGCTGCTGGTATGTTACTAAACCAGTTCTCATAAAAACTTTCTTTGTAAATTCAAAGTTCCATTAGAATCGGCATTTTAAATCTTAAAAAATACAATGAGCGTTTAACAAGGAACAGCCGTCTTGAAAGTACGAGTAAGTACATACTTACTCGTAATAGTTGCGAAAATGAAAATATGACAAACGGTGAGAACTCGAGGCGGTATTATTCGTTAAGTAAGCCGAGTGTGTAATGATCAATGCACACTCGTTTTATACGAAGTTTTTCAACACACTAGTGCGAAAAAAATAGTGATAATAAATTAATTACTGATATGTCCCGGTGATTCCATATGTCGCACGCCGTATCTCTGCTGTATGAAGGAGAGGTAAAGGCACGAATCCGTCGAACAGTCTAACTAGTAAGTGCTCAAAATAATAGTTTAATATTTTTGTAGAACACTTAAGTTTTTGGACAAAAATAAATAATTTGGTGAAATATGCTACATTATCTTACTGTATTAATTTTTATACCGATATATATTTCCAAATATTTAAGTTTAAAGAACCTTCTCTTTGATGAGATTAAAAACGCGCACATCTCCGCGATTGTAAATAGTTAACTGTGGTGCACATTACAGCACTAGTGCGGAAATATCATGTAAAAGGCACATGACTGTGTTTAACACCACAGTCAGTCAGTCAGTATTCATAAGCATTTAATAGACCAGACTTATAAATTATCACTTTTATATAGCCAGAACCAATTAGACCAGTGCGATTTTAATTAACGCATTACTCGGGTCGCGACATTTTTAAAGTAGAGCGGTTAACCAACGATAATGGGAACCCGTTCATTTTTCTGCTCCAATAAATAGACAAGGTGGGGAATTTTTATATGTCATAAAACTGGCAACTTTGCAGCAAGTAAGTACCTACCTAATGCGATTAGTTCTTGGAATAAAATGAAGAATAAGCTTTGGGAGCATCGTAGGTCCCCGTAGCCTAGGAATATTATGTTATTTCTTAACACGTATGTAGTATTTTTTAATTTAAGTGTATATAAAAATCTAAAGTGGCGCTGCTTGGGGAGGCCTATGTTCAGCAGAGAACGTCTTTCAGCAGGTGATGATAATCATAAAGATTATTTGATACTCAGAGAAAAATGCATTTTCGATATTTTTAGTACTTATCACACACAGTTTCCCTACTCTGAGAATAATTAAAATAAGGTCTGCGACATAACAACTTATGAAATCGAGCAACTAACTAACTAATCGCTATATTAGTGGCGCCAAAGCGTTTGGAAATCATCAAATGACTTCTCCCGCTCTGGGTGGAGCGGGAGGGCGAGTCACGATATCGGCTGAGTTTCTAAGTAGCTTAAAGATATAAATTATTTTGCGAACTCTAGATGTTAAGTGATGTAATATATTTGTACCAATATGACCCTCTACTCAAGTGTGGACAGATACAGTTAGGCTTTAAATGGCAACTGTGGAAATTAATATTAAAATCCTGTAGAGCCAGCCTCTACAGGATTTTAATATTCTTTTTCTTCCTACTTATAGAAAAGGGTACGAATTTAGTTTCTTCGAATTTTACTGACTAAAACCCACCCGTGTTCCTTCAGTTGCCTGTGCCAGGGCCACGGTTATCTCTTTCGAATTTCGCGCGACCCTGAGGCGTCGGCCCTATCGGACCCCGTCATGTGTTGTGCTGACAACTCTTTGAGGCGCGCGTGGAACATAACGCGCCGTCGACCCGGGCCTGGTCCTTACCGGACGGCGAGCTACCTATTGCTCGCCATCCGCAAGCCCGCGCCTACGGTGGCCGGGAATCTGCAGGCGACTTCCGACGCCCAGGGCGTCTCCTGCGGTGACAGATATTGGTACCCTGGTTTACTACTTCAATTAAATAAGCTTTTCCTCGCCTAGATGCGGAAGCGAAAACATTTTTTTATATAAAGGTACACTGGACTTGCTCCAATTGCAACATTGCTTGATGAAACATGTTCAAAGTACGGCCTAACTGACAAATTTCTATTTATAACAGCAACAAAGTTGCCAACGTGCCGACCTCAATAAAAAATAACCATAAATTGATTATGATTGTAATTTCAAAACTTCTGTTTCACATCTGCGATGCCTCTGGTATTACATATCGTTTACAGGTTACCTGTATAATAAATACAGTGTGGCCAACAAGTTTCTAAACGGATTGAAAAACGACAAAAAAAACAAGAAATAAGTGGCTAATCCCTAAGTAATAAACTAATCCCGTTTTTATCATGAGCATTTTTTTTTCCGTTTTTATTAAACATTCACTATTGTGGAGAAGATCAGAAAAGCAACTTTTTTTGACCGCGTAGGACCCCTAAATTATCTTTTTTTGACTGGCCTGGAGCCTAGCTGGAGTAATTACATAATTCATCCTTGAAGAGGCTACAGGACTGGTGCTGCTGTTACTGTGACTTGCAATCGAAATAATGTGAAGATTTTTTCATTTCATCAAATGTATCTGGTACACCTAGAAAAGTTCAGCACAGAGCGACAATTCCCGTATTTTTAAACGTTCTCATTCTAATCTCACTCTCAATCTGTCAAAAGTTCAATCAATTTACATACATTTTTGACATTGATGGCGCTGGGATTAGGTTGCGACTAGATTTTGAACGTATTTTTAGTACGAGAATTGGCCTTCTGAAATCACGCAGCACGAAACAGAATCGAAACTTTGAGCGCAATGTTACCGAAACAATAAATTCCAAGAAATGCTGATATTAATATTGACCCAAATTCACCAGATTAGACAGGTTGTGACTTTTTTCTGTCCGGTTATGTTATTTTGAACAGTAAAAGCAGTCTCTGATAGTGGAGTAGGTATCTACGTAATATGTGAATATTATGGCAACAAAAAAAAGAGTTATTTAAAATACTTTGGCATTTAAAATTGTTTCAACTTCAAAATAAAAACTAATAAATATTTAAGATATTACACATAACATAACCTAACTGGTCATACACGAGCGCCGGACAATACACATATATCATATGTGTATAATAAGATTTTTGAAAATTATTTAAAAATGTAATTTATCAGTTTAAAAATGAAATAAAGGAGATATTACATAATTATATATTTATGATATAACTTCCAACATAACCAAAATACAAATCAATCTGCCTATTATTTTACCAACTACGCTGTGGTCGGCTTCTTGTCTAACCGGATGCAGCTGAATATTAATTTAAAAACTATCACCTTATATTAGTTTATGTGGTTCAATTATCCATCCTTGTTGGATATTTTACGTCAGCTTGGAGGAGGTATAGTCTCCGTCAGACGTTTTTTAATTGCTCTGTAAATAATTATAAATCTACCTTTTTAATTATCCTTGTTGTAATATACCTGCGATTTAAGACTTCTCTTAAAGTCCTTTTTTGTTGTTTATTTATGTTGTTCGTGTCCACTCATAAGATTAGCGACCAACGTAATTGGATACTAAATCTATCTAAATCTTGCGTTCGCCCTGTATTCCAAATGACTTTACTCATAACAAATATTCTATTTGCGATTATATAGCTATCGGCCTTAAATCGTAGGTTATAAAGTTTAGAACTGAGCAAAAATATGCACGCACCTGTTTGTCAATGAGGCTATTGCTGTCAGACAGGGCTTTTATGATACTCACAAATATACTACTTATTGTCCAAATTCAGAAAGATTTCATAGAAATCTCCTGTTAATTTATTTAACTAGATCTCGATGGTAGATAAAAATGACTTTAGCCTTTGCTTTTATAAAACAACGAGAAATTTTATGATGTGGGCTATAATATCTGTCCGTCCATTTGTCCTTGCCCGTCTACATTTTTAAATCCAGCCAATAGAAACAGTCAAAAAATATCTCTATCTTTGATCTGAAGCCATATAATTAATTATTTTACTTTAGTCTCGTTATCACAACATACGTACTCTCAGTCACTTTCCCGCCTAGTCTTCCAATAATTGTAGTATTGTTAATGAATTCAGTGAAGCAGGCTCTTCTGGCGCATATCAACGTGGCGGCCGCCCGGACCGGTCGACGTCATGTTTTTTAAGGACCCCAGACCTCATAATGTTGTCGCTGTTAAACTATGGAGGGAGTCCTTGATTAGTCGCATCAATTCTAATTTTACCGGGAATGTACGCAAAATTGGTTGGCTGTGATTATTTGTAAATTATCAAAATGTCATTCAGCATCTAAGTTCAAAGTCAAAAGTTTATTGCGAACTAAGTGTACAATGTTGTGTGTTGTGTTGTTGTTGTGGCGTGCAATGTAGTTATCTACCGATAAGTTGCGGTAACGCGTCTAAGAACTAAATTCTGTAAAAAAAAATAACTAATCTATGCCAGCCAGGGACAGTTACCGTTACCAAAAAAATACCGGTATAATAACCAAAACATTTCGTTCTGTTACGTTAAATACTTAACGTTACAAATAACGTTAAGTCATGGTATTTAACGGTATCAAAATAGCGTTACTAATAGCGTTATTTCGCTAAAATCTAGCAAGATCTGATGCGACGTTGCCAAACCGAAACGGACGCCGCGTGCTATGAGTTCGGTTCTTGTATTGTAAGCGGAGCGGCAACCACTAGCATTTATCGTTATTGTTACGCTTGCGACGATCGGAAAGATACGAATACGAGACGTCACGCGCTCCCGCGTGTTTCATTTCATAATCATACGGCACACAAGCATCGCGTACGCCGATACGTCTATTGCCTGTTATTTTCAACTAATAATATTTTTCCTAATGCAACTGCTTTAGTAAAAATATTATTATGGGCCGAAAGAAGTGCAACAAAGTGTACCGATATCTCAAGGTTTTCAAAGAAAACAATGAATCAACTAATATACAGTATTCTTTTCTAAACCTTTATATATTTTGACATAAACAATAACATGAGTATTTACTTTTTAATGTATTATATTATTTTAATTTTGCGAATGTGAGGACTGTATGGGTCATCGTTTTTTTTTTCAGTTACTTTTACTGATGGTCTGGCAGTTTTATTACTTCATAAGGCCTACCCAAATGTCCTTTCTTTTGTATTGTTCGTCAAATCGTTGCGCTCCTTTAGTTCTGAGTTGAGCTGCACGATAATTGACAAATGCGTGCACTGACTGGACAGGTCCACTCGATCTGTTTGGTACTTTCTTCAAAATACCATTTCATACACCAGTCAACATGGTCCTCAAATGATCTAACCGAGATTATTTATTATATACACATTGACATTGATGACTAAACACATACAATGATATGAAAGCTCACTTTGTAATGTTATTATAATTATTGTGAATGTGAAGACAATGTGTTTTTTTTACTACAAATACATTTACGTCTTTTTTTCTCTGTTAGTTTTAGTCATAGTCTGGCAGTTTAAGTAACTCAGGCGGCCTACCTAAATGTACTTTCTTTGGTAATATTCGTCGAAACGTTGAGCTCCTTAGTTCTAAGTTGACCCGCATGATGACTGACAAATGCGTGCACTGAGTGGACAGGTCCACTCGATCTGCTTGGTTCTTTTCGCAAAATACCATTTCAGACACCAATCTACATGATCTGACACCTCGTTTACAGCCTATTCGAACGCTGACACCGCATCTTCCGGAGATGAAAATTGTATATCCCTTTGAGCGGACGTTTTATTTTCGGAAATAAGACGAAGTCCTACGGTGCTAGGTCAGGACTGTAAGAAGGGTGTGCGGTCCATGGCCCTTTACGGGGCACCGGTGTGGGCGCGTTCTTTGAGGCGCCGACCGGCCCGCAGGTTGAACGCGTCCCAAAGGGTCATGGCCATCCGGCTGGTCCGGGGATACCGCACGGTCTCATGCGAGGCGGCGAGCCTCCTTGCCGGATTGCCGCCATGGGATCTGGAGGCAAAAGCCCTCGCGCATGTATGGGAGTGGCGTGAGGAGGCAAAACGCCGGGGTGTAACTCCGCTGCCGCGACAAATCACGGTACAGCGGACAGAGCTCCGGCGGGATCTCATGGCGACATGGAGGGTGCGATTGTCGCAACCCAGTGCTGGGCACGCCACAATAGCGGCGGTAAGTCCCCTCTTTGAGGAGTGGTTGGAAAGGCGCCACGGCGTCCTCACCTTCCGCCTGACACAGGTCCTCACCGGACACGGTTGTTTCGGGAGGTTCCTGTTTCGCATAAGGCGGGAGGAAACGGCCGGGTGTCACCATTGTGTGGATCGCCCGGAGGACACGGTGGAGCATACGGTGGAGGTATGCCCAGCTTGGGCGGAGCACCGCAGTGTCCTCGCGGAGGCGATTGGCGGCGGCGATCTCTCGCGTCCGGCCCTGGTCCAGGCCATGGTACGGAGCGAGAGGGAATGGAAAGCCGTCACCTCCTTCTGCGAAGCAGTAATGCTCGCAAAGGAGGAGGCGGAGCGCGTGAGGGAGAGAGCCTTGCGCCCTCACGCCCCTAGTCGCCGCAGGAGACGCCCTGGGCGTCGGGAATCGCAAGCAGATTCCCGGCCACCGTAGGCGCGGGCTTGCGGACGGCGAGCCATGGGTAGCTCGCCGTCCGGTAAGGACCAGGCCCGGGTCGACGGCGCGTTGTGTTCCACGCGCGCCTCAAAGAGATGTCAGCACAAAATGACGGGGTCCGATAGGGCCGACGCCTCAGGGTCGCGGGTTATTCCACAGAGAAAACCGTGGCCCTGGCACAGGCAACTGAAGGAACACGGTGGGTTTTAGTCAGTAAAAGTCTGACACGCCCTCCCGCTCCACCCAGAGCGGGAGAAGTCATTTGATGATTTCCCACCCAAAAAAAAAAAAAAAAAAAGGACTGTAAGAAGGGTGAACTAGGAGTTTGACTAGCGTGCTGTCCAAAAAGTCCCTCGTTTTGAGTGCGGTGTGCGAAGGCGTGTTTCATGGTGGAGCAGTAGCCCGAGGAGCTCTGTTTGGTCGCTTGCTGCGCACAACAGAGGAAACTTCTGCCAAGCATTCAGCGTTGATGCTTCTTTGGTTCCGTAAAGGAATTGACACCAAGTAGCCAGTCAACTTAAAAAAGCTCGCAATCAAAATGTTACCCCGCGCTTCTAGATCGCTTCACTTTGACGCAACACCCAAACCGCTGACCTGCAATAATTTCGTAAACCCGCCGAGACGAGCCTGCTGCAAATTTGTTTATCATATCACGGCACCATTCTGCCCGGGCCTGCTTCTGAGCATCGGTGTGGTTGTGCGGCAACCAGCGTCAAACTATCCTCCTCACGCGAAGACGCACGTGTTGTATGACGAACAATACAAAAGATAGGATATTTGGGTAGGCCGCATAAATTACTCAAACTGCCAGACCATGATTAAATTTACCTTAAAATAAATACTTTGAAAAAATAAACAACATTTCCTAAAAAAATATGGACCGTGATTTTGGGTGCAATTTTGAATTCAAATACTCATACTAATAATCATGGCGTATGATTATAATTAGACAATTAGAATTTTAAAATATAAATCCTTTAGTGTATAAACAGTACTGTTTTTGATTAGTTAGTGTTTAACTAGTGCTAATAAAAAATTAAAATATATTTTAGTGATCATTTTAATTAATGTTTTATAACTAAATTAAATTACTAAATAACTAACTAACTACCTATACAAATTAATATAAAAAATACTCAGGCGTCGAAGTACTCGTCCGCATCGCTGTCATCTGGAAAAGTGCCCAGAAGACTGGCAGCATTGCCACGCTGAATGGCAATGCTAATTCTTTGTCCAAAGAACAACCCAGCCCTCTGGTCACGTGAAGTGTCGACTAGTCGGTGAGAAATTTGTTTAAAAATTAGATGCGCACTCGGGCCCCATGACCCGAGCGTTTCGACCCCAAACGGCTCAAAACTGTAGTTACCCATAAGGTTACAGTATTTGCGCCGCTTGAGGGTCTCAGCAGCCGCAGCAGCAGCGCCAGCACAGTTCGCCGTGCTAGGAACATGAGATGGAGCAAGGGTATCGACACAGGTTGCGTCCCACACCAGAGGCCTACCCACCTTCCAAGGCAACAACGTCATACCGTCTGGTCTCTTTCCATCGTCACGTACCAAGCCGTTTGGTTCTAAAACCGCAGGTACGCCGGCGGTGACAAGGGCTCGACGAATAATATCGTTGATGCTAGCGTGCCGTGCTATGCGACCTGCGCTCCTGTAACAGGACAGGCCATGGTGCCCAAGACTGTCGACAGCTTCACCGCAGTGACACCGATGCGGAGCAACACAAGGTGCACCCAAGCGGAGACATGTAGCGAGCCGAAACGAAGAGTCATCCATCATAGTGCCTATGGTGGATGACGGGAGCGCCTGAAGCCACAAGCCTGACTCCCATTCTCCCACAGCCAGAAGACGGGCACGCTCAACAGTATTAGGTGACGTGTTAATTAGGGTATTCCGTATAATACTGCAGAGCGGCACGTCCCACCGTCTCTGGGAGGACGGGTTGTCGGGGAAAGCCGTATTGGGACAAGCCATTTTCCAAGCGTTCAACGCATCGGTCAAACACGGTACTTCAAAATCGACCAGTGAAGAAGATAAAATATTCCTGGTTAATTTATCAGTACTGTGGACCGAGGAGAGGAAGGCCGGTAAACTTATACTTGAAATTTTGCGGACGCCGAGACCACCTAGGCGAATGGGAAGTGTGGCTTGCTGCCACGCTCGGTCGTCCAGGGCCACATTTAGGATCGAAGTTAGTGTGTTTCTAATAACTTGGTCTACTTTTTCTAAAAGTTGTGGATGTTTCCACAGATGGGAGGAGCGAAGATTATATATAAATTTTGGTCCAAAACAGCAGTATCGAATAAGTGTGAAGGCCGAATGAACGTTAATTTTGAAAAGTCTTTCCGAGACATCATTGAATTTTTTTTATTTTTTCTTCAACGAACGTTGGAAAGGATTCGTCAAAAATTGGGGACCCTAGGAGGTGAAGAGAGTCTCTTTCCGTAATTTTGATGTTTGGTGCTACGGTACAAAATTTTGCTAAGGTAGTCTGTCTGTCAGTGGTTTCGGGAAGATAAATTTCACATTTTGAAAAGTTAAGGTCTAGGCCAATAACACTGAATTTTTCTTTTAAAAAAGTTAAGTCTTTTATGACTGTGTCTACATCACCTCCTAGGGTTCCGTCATCCAAATACCATACGTTGAATTTTGAACTTAGCTGTCGAATGATTGGATTTATTGCCAAACTAAAAATGACCGGCCCAAGAGGATCACCCTGTTGGCAACCAACAGCTGATTTTAAAAGGTTGTCTTTATAAAGTAATTTAGAGGGGTACCTGTAACATTGATATAGAAAACTGTAAATTTTGGGTATTTCTTTTTGAACTTCTGCCAACAAGGTGTCCCTGTTTACGGAATTGAAGGCATTCTTAATGTCAACCTTAAGGATGACCTCACCTTTAGCACTATTGAGGAAAGTGGATAATGCATGTACCGCAGCCTCACAGCCCCCTTTAGACCCAAAGCCCAGCTGTAGGGGCTGGAATTTGCTGGCCAGTGTTTCGCTGTAAAAAGCACAGCAAATTTTGGCTGCGATACGACGGTAAGTGGACCCTACGGCAATGGGACGAATGCCGCCATCCTTCTTGCGCAGGGCACATAGATTTGCACCGTATAAAATATCAATGACGGCTTCGTTCACATTGCCGGAGAGCATGAGATTGATGAGGGCCGTCAGCTCCTTCAAAAGGGTCTCACCAGCCTCCCCGGCGCCTGAACACATTAAGTCCTTGAGATGTTGAGGTGTCAGGCCGTCGAGGCCGCCGGCGGAGCCACTTCGAAAGGAGTACACAGCCGCGCATACTTTTTGAGCTGTAATTTCAAGTGAGTTAGATTCCGAATGGGGTGGGTCAGGGAAGGAGAGGTCATCTGCCGGCGCGGGGTGTTTGCTCTCCAGAGCTGTAAGTGTCTCTGGAGAGTACGGCGCAACCACATCGCTGCTAAAGATGATCCTAGCCGCACCTTTGATATCACCCTCGCCTAGTTTAGACTCCACGTGGTGCAATAAGCCTCTTTGGGGGAGGGGCGCTGTTAATTTAGGGTCGAAATTTAGGGCCGAAATGTTACAATTATCTTTGATTTGTGCTGTTAACGTTTTTTTATTTGCCAATTTTTTTTGCACATGTAGAATTCTAAACGGGAAGGTGAGTAATTGCTCCCAAGCACTTATAGAGTTTTCTCGGATGGCCAGGCGGATACTACGCGCTAAACAGGAAGCCACGGATGGTCTCGCACCACGAGGAACTCTCTTTAAAACTGGAGTTGACGTTTTACTTGTTGTAAGGGTTTTCCAAAAGGGTTGAGCGGGTGAATCAGGTGTTAGGGAAGTTTGTACTGTCGGGCATGATGAAGGCACATTGTGGGGTTTATGTTTCTTCCCCAAATGTACCTTCAAGCCTCGTTCACCTTTAAAAAAAACGTGCTTGGGGACAATGAGGGCATCTCACTACGGTATCCAGCGATGTGGCAGGTTGACTGGCGCTTCGTACGGCGTCACTACTGTCGTCAGTATTCAGCATAAATAAACAAAGACTACTTACACGACTTTTCGTCTACACAATTTTAGGTAACTTTAAAATCTAAAATAATATTAAAATAACAAAATTGACATATAAAAATTGTCAGAGGTTGACTGAAGCACAATGACAGCGGCGCAGTCGCGCTGGCAGCCTGGGGCGCCGCGCCGCCTTATGACATTTTGGCGCAGCCCTGGTAACCGTTGCCGTGAGACAGCGTCGCGTCCAAAAGTCAGTTGCTGTTTTGATGATGCTAATAATAGAAAGTCCTTGCACTGTTTTCACCGCACTTATCCAGCACAAAAGTAAGGTAGTTAAATTTTGATGAAGTAGGCGTTGTGACCGTTTTTAAATGATTTATATTAAGATGACGTTTGTGACGTCCACTTTCTGTACAGTAAATCTGTTTTGTCAGTGACTTGGTAATTAAAATCCACTACATTTTCCCTTACGTAGGTATCATATGATATTATCTATGTAGTTTATAATATTAATCACTTTAAATTTATAATAAATAACAATTTTATTAGGACTAGCAATAAGTCGAACTGTTTGACGTTGGACGTCAATTTTTTTTTTTCAAATTTTTTTTTTTCACATATCACTTTTTTATCCTAAAACGTAGCTTAAGCAAAAATCGCCATAGTTATTTATCTGTGATTGTTCACCAAAGAAAAGATAGACGGTGGTTAGTTTAACTCGCGTTGATTTTAAAAGATTTTTTTACTCTCTAACGTACTTTGTCGTATTTATTCTGTGTCAGCTATATATACCTTTTTAATTCTGTCAAAAATATTACTACTCCGAATGAATGTACTTCGTTTAAGTGTTAGAGTTAGCAGTTGCTAGTGGATAGACTAGATATGGGCGTAATGTCGTATCAATGATTCCGATATCAACATACACAACTGCATTTTGACAGAAAACAAAGGTAGCTATAGTCGACCCTTAAAAGTTAACACCGAAAGATGCTTGTTTCTCGGGCGTCATTGTTAGAAAGAGATAGGCGTAAAAAATACCGGTAAAAGAATAGTAACTTTTACCGGTACTAATACTGGGTAGTTAGATAACGTTAACTGACTCATGGGTTTCGTTATTAACATCGTTACCTTTTTATCGGTAACATAACGGTAATTGGTATCGTTATAAAAAAATAACGGTAATTCGGTCCCTGATGCCAGCACGCGTAGCAAGACCAACTTTTGTTGACGGAAGTTTTTTTATTTTATTCATCTGTCACGTTGTCTATTCTGCCGTCGAAAAAACTCGTTCCTATTATGATCATGTTATTCGTGATGGTTATAATAACTGATGTGATAAGTGTTACCTACATGAAAACGGTGTGAATATTAACATATGATTTAAGATACATAGTTGGCGCCTGATCATCTTTCTTCGGCAGTTGTAAATTACACCTGCTTGAAGCACGCACCTAATAAGATAAAATTCTTCTGCCCAGCTTCCGCGTGCGAATCAACTAGAAAGGCAAAGAAATCTATGAATAGGCGCACTTAATGATTGAAACAAGGTATCAACCATGTAACTATCCACTATGTCTATGCCCTTTTTATGATGCTTTACTTTTAAGATGGGCAGGACGTGTACCCTCCGCTATTTTAATCAACTCCCGTGTGTACAAAAATGTCTACGTAGCCCTTTTGATTAGTAATTATTGAAACTAAGCAACTTGTGGGAGATGGATTACGTTGTCAGCGCTAATAACGGGGTGAAACAAAATTGCGTACCACGGCGTTTTAACGGACTATTAATTCAAGGAGCTAATAACGGCCGGGAACTTTTTTATGAGTCGTAAGTTCAGTTTGGTAGCGCAGATTGCGATCTCAGCCATCTTAGGAGAGCAGGCAAATAACGAAATAAGTCCGTGTAGTCAGTATTGGTCATCCCTTTTTTTGGGTGGGAAATCATCAAATGACTTCTCCCGCTCTGGGTGGAGCGGGAGAGCGTGTCATACTTTTACTGACTAAAACCCACCCGTGTTCCTTCAGTTGCCTGTACCAGGGCCACGGTTATCTCTTTCGAATTTCCCGCGACCCTGAGGCGTCGGCCCTATCGGACCCCGTCATTTTGTGCTGACATCCCTTTGAGGCGCGCGTGGAACACAATGCGCCGTCGACCCGGGCCTGGTCCTTACCGGACGGCGAGCTACCCGTTGCTCGCCGTCCCCAAGCCCGCGCCTACGGTGGCCGGGAATCCGCAGGCGACTCCTGACGCCCAGGGCGTCTCCTGCGGTGACTAGTGGGGGCGTGAGGGCGCCAGGACCTGTGTCAGGCGGAAGGTGAGAACGCCGTGGCGCCTCTCCAACCACTCCTCAAAGAGGGCCCCACTTACCGCCGCTATTGTGGCGTGCCCAAGTATTGGTCATCCCTGAATTCTCATTTTCCGAAATAAGCTATAAAAGCGAAGTTCCACATAGTGCAATCTTAGACTAGTAAGAAATCACGAACGAGCTCAGAAATCTGGTGGGATTCACAAAAAAAGAGTCACAGCAATACCTTTTTTTTCTGATTATACAGGCACAAATTATTTTTAAATTGTAAGTAGGTACGATCGATCGATGTTCCTATCAACAATAAAAAATATCCAATGTTCATTATATATATCAGCAGTTTCAGTACATACCTATCTAAGGTACATTACCGATTTCAAATAGAAATACTAAACCCACGCCATGTTCCTCCATATCTAGCACTCGATTTAGTGCAGCGCGTACATTTCTTAGTAAACTCGCGATTTTACGACGTTCTCGATTGCTTTAGTTATTGTTCGAGTCTCCGGGTTTAATCTTGTTCTGTGAGATATTATATCTTCGTAATGCGCATTATTAGGTAAATCTGGATAGCAACATGTTTCTTGTAACTGAAGATATTATAAAATAAGTACCTACTTAACTTAGAGTTGGGAAAGCTTTACGATTGAAACATTTTCGGAAACTCGTTAGAACAGAATGGAAAACTTTTATTTCAGGCAGAGTTTATAGGGTTAGTAACAATTTTACTCAACAGTATAGACGTTAGAGATCTCTGCGAATTTTCAAGCTTAGCTTCTAAAGATCATATAACCCCAGTTTGAGCGGAAAGCAAGAACGAAAGGTCATCAAAGGGATTGTCAAATAGTCTTTGTGTACTTGACTCTTTATTTAAGTTTTTTTTTATTATTGCTGAATGGGCCTGCTTTTGACCTCGATCACGCCTGATGAAAAGCGATGGATGAGGTCTATGATGGAACGAACGTCCCCAGGATTGACACCCATCAAATGTGCTTCCAATTAAGTAGTTACCCGATATTTTTTTAACACATCACAGATACGTACCAACTTTCAAATGACTGAATCAATTAGCACTTCCAGTTTTCCACTAAAAACTTCACATAGATTTGCATAGCAACCATGTTTTTCCTGCAACTCATCGACGTGAGCGCATAGTAATGACCAGGCAATCGCGACGTGACGGACATGCGCACAAAGTTATCAAACACCGTTACAAGATGGCGACAATCATGCGACACATTTGCTAATAAATGTGCAGTGGGGGAAAAATAATATGTGCTGTCTAAAACATTGTAGTAAACGGCAATATAAGGAGAAAAAGGACGAAAGACAAATACCTCATCCGCCCCGACAATAGTGTCGCTTTCGACAGTCCCGATAAGGCTGAATGTCTTGCTGACAGCCTAGAGTCCCAATGTTCTCCCAGCTCCCAACCAGTAGACCAAGCTCACCTGAACAAGGTCGACGCTGAAGTCGAACGGAGAGCCTCCCTCCCGCCCGTCGAAGACCCTGATGATCCTCTGCCTCCCGTCACTCCAGACGAAGTGCACGACATCATTAAAGGGCTACACGCTCGTAAGGCCCCCGGTTCGGATGGTATTACCAATAAGGTATACAAACTCCTTCCTGCCCCGCTCATAATGCTTATGACCGCCATCTTCAATGGCGCCTTGAGCAACAACATCTTCCCACAAGCATGGAAAGAAGCCACCGTCATCGGTATCCCAAAGCCAGGCAAGCCAAAGTCTGAGCCCTCCAGCTACCACCCTATTAGCTTACTCAATGTTCTCGGCAAAATCTACGAGCGACTTATTTATAAGCGTCTCAAAGACTACGCCGAAGCAAAGAGCCTCATTCCCAACGAGCAGTTCGGTTTCCGTCCCCAACACTCGAGTATCCACCAGGTCCACCGTATAGTAGAGCACTTATGCGCTGGCCTGCAGCGTAACGCGACGACGGGCGTACTATTCTTCGACATAGCGAAAGCCTTCGACAAAGTCTGGCACAACGGCTTGATATACAAGCTGTACCAACTAGGAGTGCCAGATCGTCTCGTGCTCATCTTACGAGACTTTTTGTCGAATCGCACCTTCCGCTATCGCATCGAGGGTGCACTCTCGTCCCCTCACCCTATTCGCGCCGGTGTCCCTCAGGGTTCCGTTATATCTCCTCTAGTCTTCACGCTGTTTACAAGCGATATCCCACAGAGTAAAAAGGCTCAGTTGGCTCTCTTCGCCGACGATACTGCCGTTTACTATACCGGTCATTGTCCCAACGCTATAGCTCGTACTCTCCAAACCTCCGCAAACGTCTTAGGCGCTTGGTTCCGGAAATGGAGAATCGAGGTCAACCCCGATAAGAGTCAGGCGGTTCTCTTCTCGAGACGTCGTCGAGTCCCACCCCCCCTTCCCAGCCCGATCACTATGTCCGGCAAGCCAATCCCTTGGGAGAAGCAAGCCAAATACCTAGGCGTGATTCTTGATCAAAACTTAACGTTTAAACAGCACATTAAGGCTGTTCGCGCGCGCGCCGCTTTCTCTCTTGGTAGACTCCACTTTATTCTGACAGCTCGTTGCAAACTGTCACTTAAATGCAAATTGCGCATCTACACCGCAGTCATCCGTCCCATCATGACCTATGCCTGCGTTGTATTCGCGCACGCTCACCCACGTCATCTCCATAAGACCCTCCAACACCGTTTCCTTAGAAAGGTCACGGGTGCCCCCTACTATGTCTGAAATATAGATCTCCACGTAGACCTAAAAATGCCTACCATAAACCAGTTCATGAAACGCTTATCGAAGCGTTTCTTTGACTGTGGCATAAAACACCCAACCCCTTGATCTCAGCGGCCGCCCGCTACACTCCCTCCCGTATTAGTAGTATTCGCCGACCAAGGCATACCTTAATCGCCCCCGACGACGCCACTACCCTCCTCCAGGAGAGTAGTAAGGCCACCAGCACGCTTCATAAGCCCAAAACCTGATCGCCGTCCTACCGTCCTCGCCGCCGAGGTCCGCCGCGACGCCCAAATCTGCGCCCCTCCCGACCCTTGCTCGAGCCAGCCCGCGCCGCTGAGCCTGTAGCTTTAAATTCGTCCCTAAATAATATCATTCCTGATCCAGCTAGTCATTTGCTGCCCTCTTCCAGCGACGCCCTAAGCCGAGGTTCGTACCCCACAGGGGGGGTGCCCTTAGCGTGTAGTTGCTTAGTTTTTAGTTAGTATTTAAGTTTAAGTCCTGGCTGGAGGCCTTAATTTATTAGGGCAACCACAGGCAAGTCCGTCTAAGCAGACGACAACCTCATAGGTTGACCTGCGAGATGCCATTCAAAAAAAAAAAAAAAAAGACAAATACTATGCTATGCGAGCGCCTTCAGTTAGGACTGGCCATCTCTTAGCTGCCACGGCTTATTTTAATAATTAAATGTTTGGATTGTTTTCATTTTTTTTGTTACATTCTGGACGCTTTTAATGTGTACGTCTTGTTTACACCGTTATCACATAGAAGATTCAAACTCAAAGCATTTATTTCAAATAAACCAATTAGAGTCACTTTTGAATTGTCAAGGGGTCGGTCAGTCAGAAATATGGAGCTAGTTGCCCATTCCAAAGCGAAGTAGGAGAAGAACGGGCAAGAAACTCCATGGACACTCTTTTAAATGATATGGTTACAGAAAATTTGTTACATCAGTCTTCATATTTCTGACTGACCGACTTCCTGACAATTCAAAAGTGCCTGCAAATGGATTAATTGAAATAAATGCTTTGAGTTTGAGCTACCTTAAAGGATGAAGATGCTGCTCCACAAGAACGGTACTAAAGGAATAAGGACAAGAGGAAAATTAAAAGTAGAACTAAATTGGACGCATATTGTTCTTTGGATTTAGGAGCTATAACCTAACTTAAGAGATATTGTTCCTACTCAAATGAGAAAAGAATTACATTGAAAAATGTGGTGTATATTATATTATATACCTCCTTTCTAGAATAAACGCAAATAGCGCGTAAATCTCTCACTTTATAATCTTAATTTATTTTAATGCTGGGACACCCTATGGACCGAATGGCTATATAACATAAAACTTATCTAGGAAATAGTCCTAACGCTGTGGCGTCGATGTTCTGTGTATTTCAAGGTATTATTCCGAGGTTATTTCCTTTTCCAGCTTTTGCATTTCGGTAAAAGCAGTTTGTTTATGCAATTCCGCCTATTCTTACGATCGCCGCTTTTGAACTGTGACTGCAGTTCACAACTCCACACCGAAGAATAATGAAGATTGCACAGGCGAATTTAAACTTTGGTCGTCTTTGCCGCAGCGCTCATTATACATTGCAGTTTCCTCGAAGCAATTGTCTCGGAACGTGGCTGTACAGCGCCGAATGGACACGACAGAATGGCTGGGAGTCGTGCGCGGTGGAATGCCCGGACAAGGGACGATTGTTACGCAAACGATTCTCGGCCCGAGGCGTCGTGCCAGAGATACACGTCGTCTAGCTGGTGATGTGAAAATGTCGATAAATAGTCGATGTCTGACTTTCGATTTATAGGAATTGTTGCTTCGGCTGCTGTGGTCGTATTTCACTGAGGCTGTTTAAGTAAGAGGGAAACTATAACTGATAGAAAGATACGCTTCATCCTGCGGGTCAAATTATTGACTGTGCATTTTCATAACCGGTTTTTGTTCGCAGTTAACTGTTATGAATTTTTGAGTAACTCGAGAGGTCTTTAGTTCTTCATTAATAATTAATGGTTACACTACTTTTGTTGGCTATGCATTAATTACTGCCTTTAAAAGTATAATCCTCAGATCTACAAATAGGCAATAAGCTACTGTTTACCTTAACACTATCCAATCCGTCGCGTGTGAATTTTTCATAAAACTAATGATGGACTCATTCTCTGCGGTAAATCATTTAAAAAAATCCACGACATCGCACGAAGCTGTCAACCCCTGTATCATATATCATTTTTATCACGTATGAGAACCTCGTTGGCATTACTGCGTATCGCCATTGCCTCGCATCACTAACAAAATGGCCGCTTTTGCGCTGTCTTTTTTTCGAGGTAAAGTGTAAGTGACACGGTCAGTGTTAATTAAGTAGCTTCACAAAAAGTGAGAATGTCCTACAGACAGGCGAAGTTTGTTTAATTACGTGTAACAATTTCGAGCTAATTTAAAATGTTAACAAACACAATTAGAAAATAACACGAAATCTTTGAGGAAAGCTGGTATAATTTATGATCTTACGACTTTTTATCGCAAAGAGATTTGTTGTGTAATTGGACGACAAAATAGTTTTATCACCCACCACTTACCGTTATTAATTGAACCAGTTAAAACGTTGTTAAATTAATGACGAATTTATAACTTTAGACGTTTACAAATCTTCGTAGAACAGGGCGATTGCTACCTGTTTACGTGTTTAATAACGCTGTAAAGCGTGCTTGCTGCCAACAAATATGATAACGGAAGCTTGGACGTAACCAGCAATAAACAAGCTATTACGAATGACTACAAGCAGTAAATGTTCGAAAAGGCCTAACTCGTCACGAGACAGTTGAGAGCCGCCATAGATGTCTGCCGCCCACACTAGGTTTTAACAAAGTCTTCGAAACAGACTCCTGATGTTTTAGAAATTACGATGGAAGTGTAAAGTGAGTTGAGCTTCCGTTTATTAGTTTTCCACTTGTTGAAACGTACTTAGATACGAACGTATTTACTCCTTATGATCATCAATCTTAATTGTTTGGGGAAAGCCCAGTAAGTTAAGATATAGAGACTCTTCCGTTACCTTTTTAATGTGAAATGAAACTGGAACTCGAATTTGATTCAAATGAGCATCCATGAGTATTCTCCTCCTTGGTCTAGCAAGTCCCTACTTAGAGTTGCTAAACTGTAATAGCTACAATCCGATTTTTCAAATTCCACTTCCTGGTTACTTTTCTGGTGATTAACGATCGAAACATTCTGTCACTTCGTAAAATCGTAACGTCCACCTGTCAGCATTGTGCATCATTTACGGACGGCATGTGACCTCCATTCTACGCCACAACGGTTCTCTGACAAACGGTGTAGCCTCATAAATCTCTTAAATAACTGAAATTAAAGCTAGTAAGCGCGTAACGACTACACCAAATTATAGCTTCCTACTTTTAACGAGGCTGTAGCTTGAAAAATAGTTGTAAAGT
Organism: Dasypolia templi; assembly: GCA_963555695.1. Classification (NCBI taxonomy): domain Eukaryota; kingdom Metazoa; phylum Arthropoda; class Insecta; order Lepidoptera; family Noctuidae; genus Dasypolia; species Dasypolia templi. Next base: position 23,019,351 of record OY743157.1, read on the forward strand.
TAATCAATTTTAATGTGAAACAGGATTGTGTCCGGCTAATCATTGTGCTTGTAAAATAAACCAACAATATAATCAATGGAGGATTTGGTAACGACCAGTGAGCCCATCGAGAATGACGGAACGGATCGGGTCGGTGCATTTAAAATTGGATTCGGTTTTTAAAAGAATGTTGGTGTTCTATTTGTGGAAACTGGAAAGGAGGTTACTCGCAAATTCGCATCCTAATGTGAATACGTCGAGTACGAATAATATAATATCGACGTTAATGATTGAATTTTTAATGCACCTGCCCAAAGTGCTACCCGTTTCTAAAAGGCTTTTAATCACTATCATTTCATAATTAAGCTCATTTCATGTCAAATTAATTGGCTGTTGTTATTTGAATCAAACTCAAAGCATTTATTTCAAATAAACCAATTACAGGCACTTTTGAATTGTCAAGGGGTCGGTCAGTCAGAAAGATGAAGCTAGTTGCCCATTCCAAAGCGTGGTAGGTATGGAGAAGAAAGGGAAAGAAACTCCATGGATACTTTCTTAAATAATATTGTTACATAAAATTACTTATCAGTCATGTTGAAATTATACATGTGAGAACGATGTAGAAATACGTGTACGTTAAAGGCGTCCGTAATGAAAAAAAGATGACCAGTCCCCTCTGACGGCGCCCGTTCACGAACATGACGTATGGATCAACACCATTCAGCTCAACTATTTTGAAGGGAACTTAATGATCCAACACACACGCCACCACCAGCGAGACGTTTGAGTGAGCGTGACATCCTCTCAGCTGCCAGCGCACATTCAAGTCAATAAAAGACGTACCCAGTAAATGGTAGCTTTATATTAGGTACATAGTGTTCACACATGTGCTTTGCAATTATGCAATACTAAAATATTAATTTATGTAGTGCAAATATAGTTTTAACAATCTTCAGCAGCTCCAACAATATTTTCGAATGCTAATCAATAAGTTTATGCGCCCTTGTGGAGCAGAACCATCGTCGAGCCAAGCATTTTTGCCAGCGATGTAATCCCCCAACTTATAAAATGCTTGGCTGCATAGTGTGCGTTTGATACAAGTTTTAAACTTCGTTTCATTCAGTTGAAGTATCAGCCAAGCAGTTGAGAGAAGAGTCTGGCACAATGCATTCCAAACTATGGTTCCAAAAGATAGATGTAAGGATGCTTTCACTATTAGACTTCAAATATACACAAGATTTTCCCATGTAATTAATACCCACTATCAATTTGTGCTTAAAGGTGCCAACAGTACTTAGAAAAGCATTGAAACGAGTTTTAAATGATTTGTGAATATAAAAGTGGACATAGACATACACATTTAGTTTTTATTTTTGCTACACACTAGCCTAGGTATTTGACCTAGCCTAGCTACACAGCCTAGTACAGATCTCCTTATCATAGAGTCAGGAACGCGAATGAGAGACAAAATTATTAAAACTATTTCTGTAAAATTCGAAGATGTTTTCCTCAAAATAAACGCGGGCGCAGTCATAGATGGCGATAAAGACCGCCTCTATTACCTATCTTGTATAAGTTGAGAAACGACCCAGAGCAAGTGTTTAAATATGATTCGGATATCATCATCAGCCAATTCCCGTCCACTGCTGAACTTAAGCCTTCCCCAAAGAGCGCCAACCATCCCGGTCCTGAGCAGTCCGCATCCATTCGCTGCCAGCCACCTTTTTCAAATCCACCGTGCCGCAGGGCATCCCACACTACGTTTACCCAAACGCGGTCTCCACTCTAGCACATGTCTGTTCCATCGACCGTCTGTCCGTCTACAGCAGGGATCCCCAAACTATTTTGGACAAGTGACCCCTTTTCCAAAATGAACTGTTACCTCAGACCCCTATGGCCAAATTACCTACTTTTAAGATCAACCCCCTTATTCATAATGGTCCGCTAACTTAAAACAGCTGCTACAGAGTGTTATTTTTCATTCTGACATAGGTCAATAGAAGAAGACAGAGTGAGAATTAGCAATGCTATAAGTTAGCAGACTATTATGAATAAGGGGGCCTATCTTTGGTTTTTTCCTATTGATACAAAATACCTAGGTACTAAGGTACCAATTGGAAAACTTTGCACTTGGTTAAGTTAGTAAAGTTGACTTCATTTTCTCATCAAAAAAAATAAAAACACGTACAATTCAGTAAATATCAAGTTGAATTTATAATGATTATTACAAATTAGGTACTTAAAGAATCTTAAGTATGTAGGACTTATATTTTATAAAAGTATTAATTCGCAAAGAGAATAAATGATAAATGATAAATGATAAATGATTTTATTTCTGTAAGTAGGTTTTTACAAACACTTTTACACGTCAATACTATTTTAAAAGTAGATGAGATCGGCGTTTCCTATCTGACTACTCTGAGAAGAAACGCCAAAACAAACTCAGAGGTCACAGTCTCTTTTAAAGTCCAGACATAATCTTGGTCAGGTCATGTGAAGACCATGTGGATTGATGTCTGAAATGGTCTTTTGAGGAAAGAACCAAACAGAATGAGTGGACCTGTCCAGTCAGTGCACGCATTTGTCAGTAATCATGCAGCTCAACACAACACATATGGAGCTCAACGATTCGACGAACATTACCAAAGAAAGGACATTTGGGTAGGCCGCATAAATTGCTCAAACTGCCAGACCATGATTAAAACTAATTTTAAAAATTAAAAATAGATTGAGATAAAAAAAAAACAACAAATCCACACTGTCTTCACATTCACAATAATTAAAATATTATAATACTTTACAAAGTAAATTTTCACGTCATGTCAAAGTGTAAAAATCCGAGAATAAACATGGTCAGATCATATGAGGACTCTGTAGACTGGTGTCTGAAATGGTCTTTTGAGGAAAGAACCACACTGATTTGAGTGGACCTGTCCAGTCAGTGCATGCATTTGTCAATCATGGTGCAGCTCAACTCAGAACTAAGGAGCTCAACGATTCCACGAACAATACAAAAGAAAGGACATTTGGGTAGGCCGCGTTAAGTACTCAAACAGCCAGACCGTGATTAAAACAACTGAAAGAACAAAAAAACAATGACTCACATAGTCCTCACATTCTCAAAAATTAAAACAATGTTATACTTTAAACAGTAAATATAAAGATGTCATTGTTTATCTAAAAGAAATCAAAATAAAAGTTTAACAGCAAATTAAACATAGACAATATCTGTGTAAACTTATTGGAGCAGCTCAATCCCAAGCCTTCTTGTCCTCAATATAGCCTTTGACAGTATAATAGGCATTCTGGCATAATTTCCGCTTTATAAATGATTTGAATTTATTAAGGCTTAATTCTTGAATGTGGCCAGGAAGTTTATTAAAGACATTCAGTTAAGTTAGAAAATAAAACATTCAGTGTGATGGATGAAACTAGTGACTATCTACCAATCTAGCTCCATCCGGTTCAATATTGGTGAGTTGCAGCCTTAAATCTCCACGTTCGTTGATTTTCAAACGGTTTCATTGTTTCGTCAAAATGTTTGTTACCACACTGAAGCTTTTTTCAATTAGGTATGATGATGGAAAAGCGATAAGGTATTTTTCAGCAATGTTCCACAATGCAGGATACTGTGTTTCAATGTTGCGTTGCAACCAGAACTTCTGATAGCCTCGGTTGAACTTCTGCTTAAGCTCTTCGTCTGTGCTGATGGTAATCAACTCTTCTTGAATTATCACATTGGCTTTTTCTATGGCTGTGGTATTGTACGGATTTATTATCCATTGAGGAATTTGTAAATTTAAAAGATCCTCAGCCTCTCCGTAAAATCCTTGTGTAATGCGTTCAAGTGAGTGACATATAATAAAATGTCATCATCTTGAAGCATTTCTGGTAATTTCGACAAATGCAGAAACTGCGAATATTCTTTTCTGCCTAAATTTTGTTTATAAAGGATTAGTTTACCCACGAAGGCCGATATTATTGATTTTGTTTTAATCAAGTTAAGATCGTCACCCTGCAGCTGCAAATTAACTTTGTTGAATATTCCAAAGATATCAGTCAAGTAATAAATATCAGTTTTGCAATTGTTAAGATTTTCTTTCAAATTCGGATCTTTTTCTTGTAAAAACGCCAACACAGATTAAAAAATGGCTGAAAATCTTTCTAAGCAAGAGCCTCTTGATAGCCAGCGAACTTCTGTGTGCAGAAGTAATCGAGTAAAGATTTCGTCGTTTTCCTCACATAGCTGAGCAAATAACCGAGAGTTCAAAGAATTGCTTCGAATCTTGTTGATAGCATTTATTACATATTGTAAATACTTACGCAATCTAGGACTCAGCTTTTTTGCTACTAAATGCTGCCTATGAATCACGCAGTTACGTCAGGCAGTTGTCGCTTTAAGTAAGCTTTAAAACCACGATGACGACCAACCACAGACGGTGCACCATCAGTCGCAACAGAAACAATGTTCTTCCATGGAATAGCTTTGTCAGTAAAAAAATGTTCCACGGCCTGAAAAATCGATTCTCCTCTGGTATCAGTCTCTAAATATGTAGCAAAAAGCAGTTCTTGGCACATATTTTCATCTTTGATCTAAAGAACATATCCTAACAACAGAGCTTCATTGCCGGGTAATGTAGACTCGTCCAACTGGAGAGAGAATCTGTTGGTCTGTAAGAACTTGCATAAAATGTTTTCCACATCGCGTCCCATCTCGTCTATGCGTCTCTGAACGGCTATTGCGCGGGTTTTTGCAATACATTGTTAAGGACCTCCGCAATGGCTGGTAAGATAAGCTGCTCTCCGCAATGGCTGGTAAAATAAGTGTGGGGTTTCGCCGACTTCGCTATTAGTAAAGATATATTTTAGGACGATCGTAAACCATCATCGTCTTTAATAGATGATGACGCAAACATCGATCTTATGGATGGCCTTTTGTCTAGTTTTTCTTTAAGTGCTTGAAAAGATGACAAGGGCTTACTTTTTTTGTCAGCATGTACTCTTGATAAGTGGTCATCCATTTTTGAAGGCTTCATGGCATCGTTACTGAATACTTTTTCACATATGAGACACATCGGCAAGTGTTGATTTGATGGAGATGCAATAAATCCGAAGTTGAAGTAGTCCAAACTGTATTGTCTGCATTTTTTTTTCGTGTCCGCCATCATAAAACTCTCAGTAATCCTGCAAATAAGCAAATAAGAGCATACATAAAAAATACAATAATAAACTGTTAAATTTACTGGTAATTTTTAACAATTGAAACAACTGAGACAACTGCAAACTGTTTGAAACAATCTACAGATAGCTCAACTGATCACTATCACACAGTGGAGCAATTCAGACAGCGTCCCCAAGACGCTGGCTGCATTGCCCCACTGTATGGCAATGGTGATGCGCTGTGCCGGATAAAAACTGTTTGGTACTTACCCTGTTCATTTTTCATAAACTGCAGATATTGTATGGTTACGCTATTAACTCGCGTAGGGAGCTCAGCATTTTGTAAATTCTTTTTCAGTCACTTTACTTCACTTAATTTAGCTATGTAATAACTTTGTAATCTCTTGAAATAAATGAGTACTTATATGAGTTATTATCATTCAAGCTCCATCAAATTTCAAAACGCAAATGAACTTTCAACCTAAGTGCAAGCTCGTTAAATAGTAAAATATCAGGAACATGTTTGGACTTGCAACTTGATCATGAATTCGTTCGTGTTAAATCGCGTAAGCGTCAATTAGAGAGCAAGTCAAAACGCCCCTGAAAGATGTACGCTCGAACTCATTATTTTGCACAAACTTGTCCACACTGATTTGCCGAGTTTTTCATCTTGTACGAACTTGAGGCTTTACATTACTACAACAATGCTATTTCCTACAAAAATAATAATTATTCTTAGTACACGTAACACAACATAAACAATACAGCACCTACCTACCTACCTATCTTGAAAGTTTTAAATAAGGACTTGTGTTAATTTAATAGGGGTCGATTTTTAGACCTCGTCGACCCCCAAAATCAGTTTTCGTTTATGTCGACCCCTAGGAAACCCTGGGAACTGGGAACTGGGGCTTTGGGAATCCCTGGTCTACAGACATGGCCGGCCCACTCCCACTTCAGCATGTTGATTCTACGCGCAATGTCAGAGACTTTAGTTCTCTGGCGAATGACTTCCTTGCGGATTCTCTCCACCAGAGAAACCCCAAGCATTGCTGTCTCCATTGCACGCTGAGCAAACTTGAATTTGTGGATCAGGCCTATGGTGAGTGTCCACGTTTCGGCTCTGTACGTCAGTACGGGTAGGACGCACTGGTTATAGACCCTGGTCTTAAGGGATTGTGGGATCGATGACTCAAAGATATCGCGCAGCTTCCCGAAGGCCGCTCAGCCCAAGGGTATTCTTCTGGTCGCCTCCTTCTAAAAGTTGTGCCGCCCCAGTTGTATAATTTGGCCTAGGTATATGTATTCTTGCACAACCTCGAGGGTAGCGCCATTTACGATTACAGGTCTCGGGGTGACATGACCATTGTACATGACTTTGTTTTGTCCAGATTCGTCTCAAGACCTACCCGCCTTGAAGAATCGCTCAGTCGGTTCAGCATCACTTCCAGCTCCTGCAGAGATTCCGCCATGATGACAATGTCATCTGCAAATCGGAGGTGCGAGATGTACTGACCGTTGATATTTTATGCCCCGTCCTTTTAAAGCGTCTTGAAAACGTCCTCCAACGCGTTCGTAAACAGTTTTGGAGAGATGACGTCTCCCTGTCTTAGACCTCGACGCAGTTGGATTGGTTTTGTGCTCTGTTCTTATGATAAATGATTTTATTTCTGTAAGTAGGTTTGTATAAACACTTTTACACGACAAACATTTTTTTTTAACTAGATGAGGTCGGCGTTTCCTATATGACTACTCTGAGAAAAAAGGCCGAAACAAACTCAGATGTCACAGTCTCTTTTAAAGTCCAGACATAATTTTGGTCAGATCATGTGAAGACCATGTGGATTGATGTCTGAAATGGTCTTTTGAAGAAAGAACCACACACATTCAGTGGACCAGTCCAGTCAGTGCACGCATTTGTCAGTAATCGTGTAGCTCAACTCAAAACATAAGGAGCTCAACGATTCGACGAACAATACCATAGAAAGGACATTGGGTAGGCCGCAAAATTACTCAAACCGCCAGACAAAGATTACGATAAAAACTAACTGAGAAAATAAAATAAACTAAAAACAAAACTACGAAACAATGACCCACATAGTCTTAACATTCACAACAATAACAATAAAATCATACTTAGGTAAGATAAAGATAAAGATAATTGTATTTGTCAAAACATGCGTATACATGCAAATAAGGCATGCAGGATGTCACAATATAAATCTTTCGTACGTACATGTTTCACCCGTAAGGCGTGCAAATTAACAAAAATAAAAAATTAAATTGAAAAAATTTCAGATAATGTCATTCCAAAAATTACCGGCAAATCTTTACATGACTGTGGTATTTTATTATAAATTTTAGGAGCCATACAGAAAACGCTTTTTCCCATTAATACAGTCTTGGACGTGTGCGAACACAGTTGATTATTGTCACGTCTGTTCCGGGGGAAGGTGTCAGCTAGTCGTGGAAACAGATGTTGATTTACTCTAACAAATGCCGCGATTTCAAAAATATCCCGAGATGGTAGAGTTAATAATTTGAGTTTTTTTTAAATAATGGCATACAGCTGTCAGTTGACTTCAAATTGCACATCGCACGAATGCATCTCATTTGCGCCTTAAACGCTATTGCTTTGTCTGTGGAATTCCCCCAAAATATAATACCGTAGCGCAATAACGATGCTACTAGACCATGATAAGCTGTTACTAAGGCATCTGTGTTTAGCTCTGGGGCTAATTTATATAAGGCGTACGCAGCGGAGCTCAGCCGTTTACTTAGGTATTCAATATGTGCCTTCCAGTTCAATTTAGAGTCAATCATAATTCCTAGAAATTTTGTGACATCGACTTTATTAAGTACAGTGTCCTTGTAAATTGCATTAGGGTCAAATACAGCCTGGGTCCGTTGCCTAAAATGCATAATAGTTGTCTTCTCTAGATTTATTTTTAGGTTGTTCCTGTTTAACCATGATATTATTGATGATAAAGATTCATTTATGTCACTTTCATAATTGTATTTATTTTTACATGCTATAGTCATAGTGCTGTCGTCCGCAAAGAGAGTCATGGGTGGTCAATAGCACTAGGCAGGTCATTGATACATATTATGAATAATAACGATCCGACTACGCTGCCTTGAGGAACACCGTATGTTGGTGTGCCTTCGCTTGATGCATAAATTTCCTCTTTTTTTGTCTTAAAATTAATTCTCTCAATTTCTGTGTATTGTTTCCTATTAGTGAGGTGTGACTGAATTAGATTTAGTATTCCCCTTATTCCGTAAGCTTCTAATTTCTGTAGCAAGATGCTATGGTCAACGTAGTCAAAATCTTGCGTCATGTCGCAGTATATAGCACACACCGGGATTCTCCTGTCCATATTCGTCATAACGGTATTTAAAAAGTCATAAATGGCCATACTGGTTGACATGTTTTGTCTAAACCCCTTTTGTTCGTCCCTAAAGAAATTATTCTTTTCGAAGTATGAGTACAGTTCTTTATAGATGTATTTAAAAAAAAAAATTGGACATGATAGGAATCAAGGCAATTGGTCTATAGTTAGCCATGTGTTCATTATTGTTTTTTTTAAATAAAGGTTTCACTCTTGAGACTTTTAGGGCATCCGGATATACACCTGAGCTGATGCACATATTTATCAGGTAGCTTAAGTGGGTACAAATGGTTTCAGATACATACTTTATAACGTTTGTAGAAATACCATCATAACCTGTACTATTTGTGGCTTTTAAAGATTTAATTATGATAAATATGTCTCTAGGTATGCTGGGTGCAATAAAGATTGAGTCTTTCCGTTTTATAATATTCGTTGTTACTTCGCGTCCCGAACCTTGACTTGGTTGTAAGTAAATATTCATCTCATTGTTTATTTTTCAGATCATATGAGGACCATGTAAAAGAACCATACAGATTTGAGTGAGCCTGTCCAGTCAGTGCACGCATTTGTCATTAATCGTGCAGCTCAACTCAAAACTCAACCATGTCAATGTCGGCTCGTCTGTGAGATGGCGTCTTAGCCTGGCCCGTGAATCATCCACGCCGTGGGCCTAAGGTGGGCATGGTTTTTGAGCATATAAGTCTCCGTAGAACATTTCAACTTCAGCGAGTATATCTGGCTTCGAGGTGACGGTGCTGCCCTGTGACGTTCTGAGTTTCATCAGGTGACAACGGGCGGCCTTTGTTCCGCGCTATGGCTTGCTTTGCTAAATCAGTTAGCAGTGGTGGCCCAGTGGTAACGGTCCCGACTTACGAGTTGTAGGTCGTGAGTTCGAACCCAAGCAGGCGCTTTACTTTGTGTAAATAATTTAATCACCACTGCTCTCAAAACGGTGAAGGAAAACATCGTGAGGAAACCGGCATGTCCTAGAACCAAAAATTCGAAGACATGTGACATCTACCAACCCGCACTGAGCCCGCGTGGTGGATTACGGCTCACTACCTCTCATAGAGAGGAGGCCTGTGTCCCAGCAGTGGGAACGTTATAGGCTGATTATGATTATTATATGATGGCTTGCTCAATGCTCTCCTTATAATATACTAAACTCGAAAGCAAACATTTATTCCCTGAACTACACAAATTGTAAGAGAATTCTCAAGGAGGGTCTCCAAAGTAGGTCTTACGAAGATACAGAGAATTTACTAACTGTGTTAAAGTAAATATATATCCTCATCTACAACAAGTATTAGTCCAACTTTGAAACTAAGAGTTAAGCTACTTAACATATAATTTATTTATCTAGTGTCAACTTTTTGATTGTATATAAATTTTATCAGACTAATTTAGCTCTTTTCGCCTGAAAAACAGGATTACCTAGTTCAGGCACGTAAGTCTTAGGAGTAGCAAAACTATAGATATTTTTATGTCTTGTAATTTTTGAATAAATATATTATTATTATATTAATGACTAGGATATTTCTGCTACAAGTGTCGCGTCTAATCTACTTCTTGACATCCTTGTTAAGTACCTGTTGCTCAGAAGGTGTAGCATTCGGGATTTCCCGTCGTTTCCTCATCAATTCCAGAATGTCGCTGGTAAGTACCGACTCGCGTCCATTACTCATTGGTCGAAAGTGTTTAAGCCCACCTCGCGGATGACCCGTAACAGGCCTTCGGTGGCATCGTTAATCTCCTCAGTGGTTTCCAACATGGCAAATCGGTTATGTAGTTTTAACTACAAACTTTCGCAAACAGCTTCAACCTAGGGCAGCGTTGGTCTGACAGTCGACCTCGTCAAGCGCGCTCTTTCGATTTTGACAATTATATTCAGAGTACCTCTAACCAGTCGGTGATCATTTCCGATATTGACCCTGTTGATCACAGAGATATCTCTGAATTTACGGCGCTTATCAGACATAACGAAGTCGATCTCGTTCTTTGTCACGTTATGATTCGGTTTAACATTGATTTATTTTAGAATTAAATGGAATTTTGTGGGACCTGGTAAAATTTGTTGGCTGTTAAGCAGATTATTGAGATACCAAAAAGTTCGAATAAAAAAAGAAAAGTAGATTTTAAATTAGATGGATACATAAATAGTCTAAGAATAAGCTTAAAAAGTCAATAACCAAATAAACTCCGTGAAATATTATCGAGATAGATAAAAAATGCCATAAATTTAAACAGCTTTATCTCGTTTCCAATCAATTCCGCGTTAATAACTTAATTAAATTTGAATTTAAAACGTATGTATCACAGCTACTTACCTAAATGTCATAAAATATGACATTATTAGGGCCGAATGCCGAATGCCGAATGCCGAATGCTCGTTTGGTACTCTCGATCCTTAGTAATATGTAAAATCATAATTTAAATTGTTGATACATAAAATGGTGCTTTGCATTTAAATTAGTAACAGTTTATAACTGGCTAGCGTATTTTTAATCTATCGAAGTTTTATTAGACATTATTTGTATCTCAATATTGTAACCAGTCTGTATTAAAATAATCAAATAGTCTATTCTGTGAATAGAATCTAAAATTATTTTGAAAATATGTTTTCTTCATCTCTGTTTTTTCTCTTTTATCATTCTTAATTTTAACTTAACTGTTTTTTAAAAACCAAAATGGAATTTTAAAAAAAATGTGTATTTTTCACACATACATATTTAAAAAAATTGAAATCGATATCTGATTCCAATAATGCCAATGCTGCTTATTTATTGATATCTCAAAATAATAGTTATTTGTTTTACATGTGGGTAAAAGTGTTTTTTGCCGTGAGTGCTTCGATTGAAACCTGAGCTAGCGAAGGGTTCTAGAATTAAACCACAAGCGAAGCGAGTGGTTTAAAAGAAGAACCCTGAGCGTCGCGAAGGTTTCAAATCACGAAACGCTAAAAACTTTTACCCATAAGTGAAACACAACAATTTTCACCACACTACGAGGAACTTGCACAAAAGAAAGAAAACCAGTAAAATACGTATAGAATAGGAAGGTAACACAATTGAAAATGAAGAATTCTTCATTTTCCGTCGCTTCAACTAATTCTGACGGAGTAAAATTTTCATCGCTTTCACTCATTTTGAGAAATTTGTAAAAACTTGTTGTTGTAAATATTTTGAATGTTAGCGCGGGACACAGGCAGGCCACAACGGGATTCTTTCAAGTGCCTGTTGTTTTTTAATTCGCTCATATAAGCAGGCAAAGGAAGTGAGCCATACAGCCTTGTCTTTTTTGTCATTTCTTAGTGAGAAGGTACGTTCAAAACAAATGCTTCATACACTTTATTCATTTATTTCGATACACTAAGTATAGTTAACCATTACTTTTATTACCTTTTACTGTATATTACGATTAGACCTATTCAAATTAACATTAAAAATTACATAATTTTATAGTGTTAGCAATAAAAATAAATTAAAAAGCGGATATTTTCGGTTCTGAATAACCAGGTATTTTCGGTTGACAGGTTTTGAACGTTTCTAACTTTTGTCTTAAAAACTTTTTTGTTCCTAACTCTTTGGTTTTATTTAAAACTTCGAGTAAATGTTGAATCGGAAGCCTTCGAATTTTAAAACACTTTTACACTCTAGATAACAAAAAAGGCTTTTACCCACGGAAATCGATGGGTAAAAATTGCAAATAATAGGTAGTGTGGTGAAAATAAATTTTATCTTACATTTGCTTTGAGCTGTTGTCTTTCCTGACCAAAGTTCCTGACTTGTGTTGAATGTGGCCACCTACCGTCACAGCCAGTATGGATAAATCTCATTTAGCATCACACGTCAATTTAAATGAGTCGCGGAGTCTGGGACGTGACCGCGCATCTCAAATACATGTCCAATGACTTATTAGCTTTGATATACGGCTTGAACCTGAGTGGAGGTAGGGTTAGCGACAAAATTGGAACTTTTATGTCTAGGCGTACTAATCATTTGAAGACTTGCAGCTAGGTAGAGGCTATATATTTATTTAGTGACAAATATTTTTGGTACTTAATAAACTTTTTTTTCTGTCACCAGGTTTGTTCCTTTTTTTTCAGGTAACAGTCGCGAAACAGTCATTGACTTGCAGGTAGGGATGGAGATAAAGAGGTGCTTATTCTAAAGAAGTTGTAAGAGCCAGTGAACGGGTTCCCTACATTGATATAATAAATCAATGGTTCCCTAATAAGGTTTTAGCCTTATAGTGCAACGAGCTTTAATTCTACGAGGGCGGCACTGAAAATTTCGGGAATCAAGGAAGTGACACAACATTACTATTTAAAAATGTATTTATTGCTTTTCGAAGTATTCTCCGCGAAATTTGACACATTTTTCCATACGATGGAACCAATCATTGAAGTAACCATTCCATTCGGAAGTTGGGGTCTCCAAAATGGCCGTTTTGTAGGCGTCCACAGCTTCTTCAGGTGATGAAAATCTCTGTCCACGCAATTTATTCTTTATTTTAGGGAAAGTATAGAAATCATTAGGGCTTAGGTCGGGGCTGTACGGCGGATGGTCTAATAATTCTATGTTTTCTTGCTCTAAAAACTCTTTTGTTCTGTGTGCGGTGTGAGAACTCGCATTGTGTTGATGGAGGATGATGCGGCGGTTGCAGTTCTCTTTACGGAGTTCAGAAGCGACCTGTGGCAAACAAATGCTAGCATACCATTCTGGATTAACCGTTCTTTGTCCCTCAAGAGGAATAATGGCCGGTTTTGGAGACAAACGTGGCCGCCATTTTTTTTGCAACACTCCGTGATCGAACAATTTTTGTTGGCTTTAACTCATTTTCGAACACCCAAACTCGTGACTGGTTTTTTGTTTCGGGTTCGTACGCGTATATCCAGGATTCGTCACCTGATACGATGTTGTATACAACATTTGAGGATCCTGCGTGGAATCTTTCGAGAGTTCTGATGCACCAAGTAACGCGAGCCGCTTTTTGCTCTTCACAGAGCGAATGCGGTATCCATCGGGAAAACAACTTTTTTACACCTAATTGTTCATGCAAGATTATTTGTTTGACTCATGCCAATGTCTAAAGTTGCCTGAATTTCGCGGTATGTCACATGTAGATCTTCCTCAATCAGCTGACGCACAGCATCAACGTTTTCTTGGGTGACTGCAGTTTTTGGACGACCTTGACGGGGATCATCACAGAGCTTGACACGTCCACGTTGAAATTCAGCAAACCAGCGATAAATTGTGGTTTTGGATGGGGCTTCATCACCAAATGCAGAAATCATCCGGTCAACACACTGCTTTTGTGTTAAACCACTTCGAAAGTCATAATAAATCACCGCTCTTGAATTTTCTCGAGTCAATTCCATTTTCTCAACGACTAAACAAGTTTGACAAAACCTTGTGACAAGACCGAGAATCTTTTTTTAAATAAATAAATGATATTCGATTTTTAAAACCAAGGAGTTTTCAATTAAAAAGATTTTAATATGACAGGAACAGTGGAAATATTCCATTCCCGATACTTTTAGTGCAGCCCTCGTATAATGGGGATAACGAAATGTGAATTGCATATCGAATTGTGAAGTATGTAGCTACGTGTTTGAATGCCAAATATAATGGACGATATGCACTGCTGTATTACTGCAGTCATAAAGAAGTCCATCGAAGTAGATTTTCTTGTAAGTTTGTCCAATCACGGCCACTTAATTTACAACCAATTTTCTATACCACTTCGTTGAAACATATAAAAACAATGTTATTTTGACACCACAGATGCAGAATAGATAAAGTGGGTTCCAACAAAATAAAATACTGTACGGTAACAAGAGGGACCGGTCCACTGAACGGACTAGTTTTTTAATGATCTCGAGCTCCCGGTGAGGGAGGCTCGGTTGCTCAAAGATGACAGGAGATAACGACGCTGAATGTGAATACATTAATTGTTTGGAAACTTTAAGACGCCCACGTCTTTGTATCAGAAGTAAGAACACCGCTTTAATTGGGACTGGATTAGTAAGTCACTGGCTGGAATTACAAATCATTTTCGCGCTTCACTTTTATTCTTTGCTTGCATGTGACTGCGTCGCGCTGTCTACGGAATTGATGTGAGGCTTGGATTCTACCTGAGATTTACTTAGACTACCTACCGATTATTTATTTATCTACTTCTACTGCTAGAGGTTTCTACCCATACGATAAAAAATATTGAAATTGACTGCACCTGATTTTAAGTTTTCCTGCTCAGCAGCCTAATTGTGTAACACATTTTCGTAAACGATTACGACTAATCTGTTGTATTTTGAAAGTTCAACAACATTCATTGAGTTATTTACATTGTTGAACAGATTTTATCGAACTTATGAAGCAATGGATTAGCAGTCTTATTCAAAAAGATTCAGATTCCGACTGATTATTGTGTATTACGCAATTAGGTTACAGGTCTTTTTTTTTTGGTGGGAAATCATCAAATGACTTCTCCCGCTCTGGGTGGAGCGGGAGGGCGTGTCAGACTTTTACTAACTAAAACCCACCCGTGTTCGGACGGCGAGCTCCACGTTGCTCGCCGTCCGCAAGCCCGCGCCTACGGTGGCCGGGAATCTGCAGGCGATTCCCGACGCCCAGAGCGTCTCCTGCGGTGACTAATGGGGGCGTGAGGGCGCAAGGCTCTGTCCCTCACGCTTTCCGCCTCCTTCGCAAGCATTACTGCTTCGCAGAAGGAGGTGACGGCTTTCCATTCTCTCTCGTTCCGTACCATGGCCTGGACCAGGGCCGGACGCGACAGATTGCCGCCGCCGATCGCCTCCGCGAGGACACTGCGGTGCTCCGCCCAAGCTGGGCAGACCTCCACCGTATGCTCCACCGTGTCCTCCGGGCGATTCACACAATGGTGACACCCGGGCGTTTCTTCCCGCCTTATGCGAAACAGGAACTTCCCGAAACAACCGTGTCCGGTGAGGTCTATCTTTCTTATTAATAAAATCCTGCCTTAACTTTTTGAATTGCTAACCAAAAGAAAGCGAAACTGAATTTATCTATAAATAGTTAAACCAAATCTTCGTTACGAAATTATAGTTATCACAAAAGGTAGTTGTGGTTCGCGTTAGTAAAATTTTCCCACAAACAGGCGCGACGCGACACAAAGGCACCGCTTGTCGCGCGACACGCAGTGCTTTTGTGTCGCACGAGTGTGTACAATCCCAAAGTCGTACAGCTTTTCTTTATATCAAAACTGTGTAAGTAGGTAGTAGATTATTATAATTCAATCATAAAATTTTACAACCTATCCGAAGGCGTAAAATAAGCCAGCATAGGTTCGAAGATAACAATCAAATACGGCTTTATTATTAGGTCATAAAGTTGATATTTCTGGACCTCAGAAATATAGTAATATTATAACATTGTGTTGTGAACCTGCTAACAAATCAGGCCATTAAATTTTATGAACATACTTAAATTATGATTAGTTATGATTCAGAATAAAATAAGTAGGTACTATAATTTGTCAATAATTTTAAAGTTCCTAGTAAGTAAACCTATAAAATAAAACAGCGCTTTTAAAGCTGACTTCATCATTTTCTACCTAAAAGACCAAAACTATAAAACAAATTCACAATTTACGGACTAACAACTTTCTTGCAAGCGTCAAAAAACAAGTAAGAATCATATGCCGGGCAATATAACTCGCAACACTAACTGCTAAGCATTTTTAAATACTGTCAAGATCCCTGATTATGTCAAACGCTTACTCAAGTCGAACACACTGACTAAACAAGGTTGAATAAACACATGCCACTATCAATCATTTCCGTAGGAGAACACGAAATGATTAGTTTCCACACGAATCGTGTTATGTCAACAATTTTAAATGGCGAGCGACTACTGGATTTGTATTTTAACGAGGGACTGGTTTCACCTGTATCTTCGAAACACGTTATTTAGGAGATATCAAAATAATGTAATACGTCCTGTTGCGTTTGGTTTCTATTCTATAATACTTCCTGTGAATTAAAGGCTTACACAGAACGAATATTTGCGACGATGCGATGTAGCCGCGATACGGTGGCAAAGAGGTCGCGAATCGCGATGCTATGGCACAGTGTAGTAGCTGCTGACCTTTGGCTTTGCTCACTTGCGTTAGAACAATTGCAATTTCGTGCCTATTATTACACTCGTGCTTTATTACAAAACATATTTTTATTTTGTATTAGGTAGGTACCTACCTAGAAGGCTTTTCATGGACTGTTTGTGCGCTTTTTGGTGGTTTTGGACTTTTCGTGTTGAGGAAGTATTATAAGCACAAGTTATAGGCACGAAATTATGAGACTATTCAGTCTAGTATAGGTTTAACTGCGAGTAAATCGAGCTGGAGACGTATTGAAAATAAAGTTTGTCGGTATCATTTCTAAAAGATGCATAAGAACTTTTGATATACCAACCTTTGTAGGCACCTATCTAATGAAGGCTTTTAATTAAACGTATACACTTATTATGTGCCGCCAGTAACGAGTAGGTTCATGCATAAAATAATTAACAATAAAAATGGAACACCACAATTATTTAACGAGAACAATGACATAATTTTGAATCATCGCATTGTCTGATATGATATTGTAATTAACGAATCTTTCTCTCAAATCTTTAAATGAAATAAAATTGTTACAGATATGACGTAATTACTATGTTCTATTTTAAACTGCCTGTACGCTGTTCTCAACGGTCATTTTATAAAACAATAAGAAAAAAAAATCTTTTATGGTTGTGTTAGAAAAACTGGGCTTAGCTAGGTAGGTAGGTACTTTGATTGATGATGCTGCGCCGTGGGATCCAATTAGCTCTCTTGTAATATCTATGGAAGGATAATTACGATTGTTTACTTTTTATTTGCTACAAAAAGTTATTGAAAGCTGCCATTTTGGCACAAGGTGAAGAATATCGAGGGGATTACGGATTTAAACGCAAGATTAATCATTTTTGCTAACAAAATGATCTATGGTATGGATAATATTTTGATCGATTCACCAAGCACAAAAAGTATTTAATTAAACTTTCTACAAAATCATGCTTAGCATAATCGGCGAACGTAATAGACTACCGTTCCAACTGCTGGGACACAGGCAACCTCTCGGCGACAGGGAGAGGGCCGTAATCCACCACGCGGCCTCTGTGTGGGTTGGTAGATGTTCCTTCACCGTTTTGAGAGCACTGGTGATGTATTCATTTACGCGAAGTAAATTGCCTGTCTGGGTTCGAACCTACGACCTAAAACTCGTAAGTCGCGTCCGTTGCCACTGGGCGACCACTGCCCTATAAATCATGCTTTTTAAGTTTCTTCTTTGACTTAATCTAAACACATTAATTTCTAATAAATCCAGCCCACAACTTTGCTAGCAAATGCATCTTATGCTCAGGAGTTGATTAGACTCTATGACTATTAATTAAATTAATTACTTATTTACTACGAGACGGATCTCTAGGTCCTCTAGTATGACGAATGGACCGATGGATGCTGAATACATTGTCTGTCGTGCACAATCTGCACAGCTGCCTCAAACCTTTTATTTCTTTATAAACTGAGCATACAAATTACAATATCCAACCAGCCTGTAGCGACATGAGTAGATAAATCGGCAACGACGCACGATATATCGATGCATTTTAATTATTTATTAATCGATTCCGAAAGGGACAACTATGTGGACGATTGGAATACACTGGCCATAAATAAAACGCTTTATAGAATCACTTAAGATGCTGTTAAATTACAAACTTTATTATGATGATTTAAGACTTAAATTGGCTCGCTTGATACGTACACATTAATTTCGCGAGGTATTAATTTGTTCGCGGTTGGGTGCTGATTCGATTTTGAACGATGCTACTGCGTGGAATGGAACGCAGCTGACATTGTTGGGTGAAATAGCGCGCTAACGTTTATTATCCTCCCGCCATTTATCATAAATACAATTTATTGGCTTTTGTTTAAAATATAAATCCTTTTCTACGTCGGTTTTATTGTGAGGTTGTTTGTTGTTATTTTTGTATTGGTAACACTTTCGGTGTGCTGCCTGTTTGTAAAAATAATATAAAAGTGTAGCTCTTTATTCCTATTAGCGCGTGGGCGGTGCGCATCCGATACGACTGAGAAAAAAAAGCAAGAAACATGTTTTATGTTTTTCGAGACAGCTAATCCATTTATTTATTCTGACAAAGAAGATAAATCTCTGTCACAAATCTTTTTACTATCGCGTTTCCTGATGTAGTTGAGTAAAACGATCTATCTAAGTCATGCTCCACATTAAAGTGAGTTTAATAAATAAATAAAATAAACATGCTTTGATAAAAGGTCAATTAAACAGGCCGTAGAATTCACACTTTCAAAAGTAGCTAGATTAATTAAACTGGTGATGGCTAGTTGTTAGTCTATCAAGTGGCGCTAAACTGAATTCTGTTTGGAATAAGAAGATTCCTACTCAAATTGAGACCTTTTCCCGATACAGACAAGACTCTCCATGTACAGGAGGCATTATTTGATTACTGGAGATAATATATACCTAGAGAAATGGAGTCAGAAATCTAGGAAAAATATAGGAGCTACCTCTGTCGCTGCTTTACCTATCATTGCATTAACGATCGGTTAGTTATGTACGAGAAGATCCGACGCAGGCGCACGCGCCGCCGCCGATGCGGTTCACGTATGCGACCTTAACTGTTAAGTAGTGGTAGTGGTGGTTACTGAGTCGGGTTTTGCGATACCCGACTCAGTAATCTCCTTAAACTGCTCTATTGGTTTCGTGGTCGACAGCGTTACTGCTGAGCGTGGGGTTATGGGTTCGATTCCCAGTTCGGGCAAAGTTTTATTGGGTTTTTCCATTAAGTCAGTAGCAGCCGGAGTTAGGAACTTGGCCATGTGATACTCTGGTGCCTCGGAAAGCACCATAAACAGTTGGTCCTACGCCTGATCAGGATCACTCCTCGGACGTACTACTTTTTGGAAGTGGCGCCTAGAATCAGTTCTATTTTTAATGTAAATTTTGACGTTCAAAAGTGCCTTTTTATGGGCCTATTTGAAATAAATGCTTTGACTTTGACTTTGACGTATCGGTTGCATGCCCATCGGACGAGGGAGTGCAACTGTGTCTGGTACACACGCCTGCACTATGTTTATTTTTTGATAAAACCAAAGCTACAAGTAAAAACGACTGTACAAAACGGACTTCCTGCTTGAGGCATTATAATAATATCTGTCGATGGCTAGTCTCCGCTGAGATTGGCCGCCATAGCTGAAATTCGTTCTGGAGGAGTATAATATTTACCTCGTCAGCGACATTGATGTCTCGAGCGTCGGCGGCCAGCAGGCTCGCCAGCCGGGCCGCATCGCCGCGCGCAGCCGCCTCCAGCAGCGCCGCGGCCAGACCCATACGGTCTCACACCATCACTGCAACAATACAAACATGGAGTTAGTTTTGGCCACACCTGGCTGTCGGTACAGGGTCCAATTAAACTAGCAAGCGAAAATCCGCAGACGTGCTGGGTATCGGAAAAACAAACAGATTTTCATAGTTCAAGTGACAAAACTAACAGAGGTCGTTGAACCAGAAAAAAAAATCAAACCTGTGGTTTTTTAGTGATTAAGTTTAGATATTGATAACTTTCACGTTTGCGGAGATTCGCTAATTTGATTTGAACATCGTGATCTACATGTTCAGTGTGTGGTCAAACTCAAGCGTAAATATTTATTTATGCTTTGAACTTTCAAAACATCAGCATTTTTCTGTAAAACTGTCACCAATTGCTTTTTCCTGAAGCTAGTCGAACAGATTACAATTGAACTACTCTACGGGTACGGAGACCTAAATAAAAGTTGAAGTAATCTGTGGTTAACGGTCAAAAATTGACTAGGTAGGTATTCGAAATTATCGATTTAATATTCTTTGGACATAGTAGTGACGCCCACCTTTCACTGCCTCGCTTCGTTATTAGTTACTTGTTAAAAATTAACGTGACTGACGAAACGTTATGTAGCAAGTTTTAATCAATAAAGAGGAGCATTTAATTTCTCATCACAATCTCTTATTTGTATCTCCAGCTGCGTCAGAAAAGGTGATAATTAAGTCATACAGCGATGACAATCCGTAACCCTAACCATCACAGGAGTCAAGACAAACTTACTGAAACTCAGTGAGGACTGAGGAATTAAAAACATAACCCTTATTTGCAGCCGTGTCAAAATAAGTTGAGAAGTACAAACATAGGTAGGTTAGTACATATTTATGCGTAATTAATTAAATAACTACCTTAATCACACTTAGGGCGAATTTCACCAATGAAACTGAACGCGTTCAAAAGCTGTCAGTGCAAAATTGTTAAGGAATATTGACACTGACAACTCTTGAAGTGGGTTTAAAATTGCTGACCGCGTTCAGTCATTTCTGAAATCGGAACCTATATCTCAAATATTTTTTACATGAACACAACTAAACACTCCATTGAAAATCTCTACATTTCTAAAGGATGTCAGTAATCGCTGTATTACAAAAATGATTACACAGGCATCCTCATTTGGATCAAAGCGCAGTGTTTTCATAAAGGACTATCATTAAGCCGACTCGAGTTAAAGAACACTGCAATAAGATATCCCGTGTACAGACGACTTCCATTCAGTAACCACAAAACAAATAATATGTTTTTAAACATAGAAAATACATATTATAAACTCTAAACTTATCGTCGTAAGGTTTCAAATGAATTGCAGTTAGATTTAAAAGTAGTGTTTTTATAAAAGGCTCAGCATCTAACCAGCAATGTTGCCATAATTTGAAGCTGTCTGCCTACTCGAAGGAGGCCTGCCTATTTTGTGTAACTGCCCGAGTCGGCGTCGTAAGGGTAAGATCACAGGCCGTAATTTTATAACGTCAATAAAAATGAACGTAGTTTTGTTTTATTGAGTTTTCTTTCGTGATGTTATGAAATGGATTTAACTTTTTATCAGTGTAATAGAGTGTTGTTTTTTTCTAAGTACCTATGCAAAAAGAAAAACGTACGTGCAAAGAGAATTCATAAATATTATTTTGAATTATGACATTATTAAATAGAAGGATTCGTTGCAGTATAAGCTATTTAGCATAATCGGCCTATAACGTTCCCACTGCTGGGACACAGGCCTCCTCTCTATGAGAGGTAGTGAGCCGTAATCCACCCCGCGGGCTCAGTGCGGGTTGGTAGATGTCACATGTCTTCGAATTTTTGGTTCTAGGACATGCCGTTTTCCACACGATGTTTTCCTTCACCGTTTTGAGAGCAGTGGTGATTAAATTATTTACACAAAGTAAAGCGTCTGCTTGGGTTCGAACTCACGACCTACAACTCGTAAGTCGGGACCGTTACCACTGGGCCACCACTGCTCCTGCATAAGCTATTTATTTAATTAAAATACAGAAATGCGGAATAATAATTCAGAGCATAACTACGGTCTGAACTTTGCGCAGAAGGTTGCGCAAATTTTTTTTTTGGGAACCTTGTAAGGCGCAAGGTTCCCAAAAAAAATTCATACTTCATATGTTCAGCCATGTTTCATCGGCGATCGGCCGTATCTATTGTAGATACCAAAATAAATATCAATTATTGCTTCCCCTGGGTAATATTGAAAATTACTATTATATACCTATAACAAACAATAACATGTCAAACAGATATACTTACCCCAAACACACGCGACACGAGCTATATAATAAAAACTAAAACATTAAAGCAAGACTATAAAACAACGAAGACGACGAATATTCGAAATACAAAGCACATATTAAAATATCAATAGACATTGCAAACGGCATCAAAATAAGATTCAATGTCAGTTTGCGAAAGATCCTAAAGTCATTTTGGCAATACCCTATGTATTGCGGTCGCAAAAAAGTACAACGAGTAGACAGGACATAGGACGGTCAGTATCTGACGGACGAGGAGTGTGCTGAGCAGCATGTCGATTGTTAAAATTTCACCGTGAACACATGCGTGAAGTGAGGTGTCAGTGTCATCCAGTCTCGGTCAATCCCTAGCGACAGTGGCACTGACAGCTCACTCCACGCTCACTTCACCTAAGTTTTCACGGTTTCATGGTTACAGAATAGCACTACTGTTCGCGATTTTTTTGAGTCGGTATATAGTAATAAATAAATAAATACCGACTTCTAGAATTATTTCAATTTGACTGGTTATAATAACGCTCATTAGATTTTACTACACCGCACCGGTTTGTACCGTCATCTTATTATCAGATAATATAGAATTATGGTTAATAGCCACATTATCGCAACAAGAATGGAGTTCCATGTTCCTTTGCCTTTAACGGGTTTCATTTTAATAAAATATGAAGCCATTGAATGCTATCTCAATCGGTTCAATTAAGTGCGTTCTGCTTAGCATTATAACATTATGCATACAGGGTATTCAATTCAGTTTTGCTAACGATGAGCATCATACATAGCTAGCCTACATAAAAAAGTGTGAAGAATTGTTAATGGAAACGTGCGTCTTTAGGCGCCATTGCGGTTTTGAATGCATTCAATTGTCTATGGTTGGCGAAGAAAAGTTTTTATTAGAATGGGTACGGGTTGATTATATTTTTTCTCATTTGCAGTGGTAGTTGGTGTTGTAAGTTCATCGAAGTTAGCCTAGTTAAAAATTGGTCATTTAAATGTACAAAAAAATTGTTATTGTATGTAAACCCGGTTAGGTTTGATAATTTTCTACCTTTAATTTTTTTTCTGGTGGCAAAGCAAAAAAGAAGCAAATTATTGCTAGTTTTGGTATTTGTTACTGATAACATAATATTTTGACTGTATACATATTTATTGTTTAAGTAACAAGTTTTCATAATTTTACAACATAATCAATTAATACAGATTAATCTGTAAATGTGTAGGTAAAGATACTTACCACACGTTTTTGTTAGAGCCGAAGAAAATTGTTTTTAATGAGATACGCATCACTGGACTAAGTGTTTTAATTAGTAAAACAATCGGAGAGTTCCGTATTTTGGTTTTGTCATGATTCTTCGTAGCACATGAATTATAATTACCTAGTTGTAAATTAAGAAAACCTTCACTTTATTGGTTTTATTACATTTTCACAGACAGAACCAATAAAAATTATTCATGCATAATGTAGGCGCTTGAATCTTCGAATAGAGAGAGGTATAGAACAGAACATAGCATGAAAAATCAAAACAAAAGAAAACTGGCTGTTTCTTTTAAAAAAATTGTGAAAACCCATTACTGTTATTTTGCTTTTCTTTTATTTTTTATTGACGCCGTAGAATTAGTGGCCAGCATCTTATTATTAACTTTTTAAAATTTGTTAATTCCGATAATTTCCACAAACAAACCTTTTTACAACTTACGTGCATTCCAACTGCAGTAAAACTAACAAGTTCAAGTTGACACGTGAACGAGTAAAGTAATCACTTGCAACACGTCGCTGGCACACGAGACATCGCGTGCGTTTAGTTTAGATCGGCACTAAACACTAATACTCGACCATCAACATACTTGTTTTACATAGATAGATGTCGATCGTATCAGATTATATCGCCTGTCACATGCTGAGGGCGGGAGCGGAATGTGCGTGGATTAAAAGAAATAATTATTTACTTTAAGAGGAAAAATGTTGATGATGTTGAATGTAAATTAACTGTTTAGTTCCCATGCAATGGTGGTCAGAAAGAAATAGCTTGATTTAGCGCGATAAAACAGCCATTTATCCGTTTGTTTTTATTTGTGTGTGATCGTAATGCTTTGGGGAGGCCTATGTCCAATAGTAGACGTCTTTGTGACGTGTTCCTAATGAACTTGTGTAGGTTTTTCAGAATACTTTGTATTTCTATCATCGTAACCTATATCTACCGATAATCATAGATGTCTTTTTCAAATGGTCCTAGGAACATTTGAAAAATTCATTTGAAATTTCAGTATGTGAAATGGACGATACCCACCTCTTCGAAATTAAATGACTTTAAATTACAATTAGGTTAGTTTACTAAAGATATCATCTATGTACTAATTACCTATGTTTCCAAACGAATAAATGATTTAATGATTAAAAAAATAGAAATGAGACCACCAAAAATCTTACTTTAATCTCAAAACATTAAATGCTTAGCTAATAAATATTATTATAATTTAATGCTCAATAAAAAAGATAACAGCTATTAATTATGAGTGTATCCTAGAGAAAATAAGTGCTACAGTAATTTGTTTAACCAAATATAATGTCACTTATACCCTTAAGCTACCGTTGTAATATATTTTATTGAAAGATCATATCAATTTGAGCATAAAGTTGAGAGGTGCAGTTGAGTTACGCTTTGATTGTGTGCTAATTTAAAACACTATTGTTCTTCGGCAAACCATACATAATGTTCTAACTTTACGTTTATAATCTCTGGGGCCGTAACAATTAGTGATAAAGCTCTGAGTTAAACCTCGATTATCTAATGTTCCAGTTTTTTTTTATATGCTTTGTTCCAGCCTATATTTGGGCCACAGCGCTTAGAGTAGTTAATTGCTCATATAGAAAAGGATTAAAGAACGATCATTGGTCACTGCGCGTTTTCTTTCTACTAGAACAAAATGATTTCAAAAATTGCCTCTTCTTAAAGCGAAGTTAATATTCGCTACAAAACTTGCAGTAGTTGATTTCTGCAAGTAATTAAAAGCAATCGCGGCAAGCTTAGTAGTTTCGCAAAAGGAAATCAAGCTTCTTCAAGCAAGTTGCTCCTGAAAGTTTAGTTAATAAGAATTGTTCGCGGAAGTCGGCCACTGCAAGTTTTTAACCAATCTAAACTTCGTTTAAATTTCAAAAAAGCTTTCAGGAATGTTCACTAGACACCAAATTATGGCACTTTGTTATTGTTAACGTAATGATCAAGGAGTTTTGTAATAAATAAAATATATTAACGGGGAAAAACTAAATCGCCAATCGCTCCCGCTCCGTTCAGCACTCACACTTCAATTGTAAACAATAAGCAATTACGAGCGCTCCAGTGGTTCTGCCCAACCCTTCCGCCGCTAAACGTCTTGAGGATGGATCAATAAGTCAAACACTTTATAGCCAGTCGGTTTGTTTGTGAGTACTTCATGTTCCTACTTGATGCTGCTTAGTATGCAGGTTTTATTGTCTTTGTTCTGATTAAATAGTTACCTACTCATACAATTTGACGTTGATATAACGCCTTTATTATGAAGCAGTAAAGGCGGTTTTTCTAGATCAAGTGTAACGTGCGATTGACCGTATACTATTGTTGACATGGGAAGTGAAGCGTGAAAGCATGTTATGTTGTTAACAAATGTAAGGAATGTGATTCCAAGCATTGCTTCATCAAGTATAGTTCCATATTTGCATATTATTATAAGCAATTAGCGATTGAAACGTTGGTCAGTTGGCCATAACATTATGGCAATATGGCCTGATACAACGAAGTTATGTCGAAACAGAACGCGAAAGCAATGGCGCGAGATGCCCGACAGTTGTTTTATAAAAAATTGTGTTAAACCAAGGAGGTGCCTTAGCCCAGCGAAAGATTATTACAGCTTAAAAGTTACACCAATGAGTAACTGTCATAGATAATTTTTATCGGAGCAAAGTTAACTTGCAGCGGTCAATGTGCAGTGCCAAGCTTACCTTACCTTCTTCTACATAATATACCAACGAGTACATGAATGAATTTTCTGTATTTATCGTTAACATTGGCAGTTAATTGCAACACGACAAGTGACAACACGGTGTTGCAACCGTGTCGACTGCCCGTAACTTGATAGTGGCTTAGTATAATAGTACAAGTTACAGCTAGGGTTGAGGAGATTATTATAAAGACACCTGACAAATTAAAAATGAAGTAAACAGGGTCAAATTGAATTAGCTTGCGAAATTCTGCAGACTTAATTTTATTTGACTCAAATGCTTATTTTCGTCACAGAGCAGAATGAGTTTGAGTTTCAGACAAAGAAGACTTAAGATATTTATTTGCGAACCAAGTGTGTATTAGAAATCAAAAACTGAAGTAGGTAATGCAGTAGCATTTTTCAGGCAATGCGACGTTTAGGATCTAAAATTATATTGTAAAACACACCCTTTCACTTCTCCTGACTATCTTGACAGAAGCACAGCGCACTAATAGCAATATCATCTGAGTGTCAATTACTTGCAATCATCATTCCGCTGATTCGAACTTGTTAAATGCATAAAAAAAAAACAGGCAATCAACTTAATGAAAACTGCACTACGACAAGGTTTAGCAGTTGGTAATCATTCAATTGTTTTGTAAAATGTCACTTGAAAGTATTTAAAAACAAGATGGCGGCGATAGTTCCAATTTTGGCCGCGCGCTAAACCACAGACCAAATATAGTACCGCGAAACTAACCTTGTGCAGCCCTAGCATAATGCCCGTACATAACATAGCCGCGAGGTGCCGCCATATTATGTGGACAAATATTTACGTTATTAAACTTATCACACTGTAGTAGTCCCTCGCTTCGCTTCAAAGTATACACTATATTATACAGGAATATGTTGTGCGATTACATTACTATTGGCATGTAAAATGCGTGTGCCGTGTGGTCTGTAGTTTGTGGCCAGTGTCGAGTTTGTGCCACCCACGGGCTGTGAAAACAAATAAGGGATAGTGAGTATTTACAACCATGTTTTATGCTAATAAACGCAGTTGATTTTTATAATTGTTATTATCGTTTACCAACGATGTAAAAAAAAAAAGCATTAGCAGCAATCATTTCAGCACGTGCTGAAGCACGCTAACGTGTCTTCTAAAGGTTTTCAGCCCAATATATTAAAGTGCCTATGAGAGCTGTTAGTTGATATGGCCACTAATAGCCCCGCCTCAGATAGAACTAAATGGTGACGAATCAACGGTCACAAACTAGGACAAAGGCGATATGGCATGTCCTTGAAGATTAAAATCTTTAGAAAAATATTGCCATGAAAGAGAAGTTCCGAGTTTTTGAAATTGTGGCAACATTAATCTTTGTTCCTCCCATTCTCCATCAAAACTTAGTTAGACCACCTACCTAATACTCATTCCTAAGCAGCAACTAGCATTCCTGCCTTCCTCCCTTACACTAGCTAGCGCAATACACACGGATGTCGACTTGCGTGTCACTTCCGGGTGTCACGCCCACTGCACACCGAGCTGCCACTGCGCATCTGTCGGTGCTGATTTACAACGTTATTGCTTTGTTGTGGATGGTGTCAGGCAGAAACGGGGCGAGAGCGATGAGGTACATGACATATGTTTGTGTATGCTTCAAGGAGAAAAGTTCGAAAAAGCTTGCGTAAACAGATGATAATTTATGACCTGAAGTTCCTCCGAGAGAATGTGTCCCTGACACGTGTCAGTGCGACAATTCCTAGAACCTAACTAATAAAGATTAAATTCGCAAAGTACGCACTTACGTTTGTATGAAACTGGTGGTTGCCAAGAACGCATTCTCTCGACGGCCAGGCTGTAGTGTTTTGGCGGAAAAAAAGGAAAAAGTTGTCTTAATAGAGGACTATGAGATTCCTTGTTCGATAAAATACAAAACAAAAAAAACATGATGACCATACAGAAGGTCGCTGGTTCAATTAGCAGATTTCGTGAGGATTGAGACAAGTGGTAAGATGCGATTACGTTGGAAAAATTCTTGAAGCCGTATAATAGCTGAAAAGATTATTCGATAAATCCTAGACCATTTGTCTAGGATTTATCAGTAACTTGAACCAATTGACCCAAAAACAAAAACCTCTATGATCCTTAATATGTGGGTGTTAAAGTAAATATTGCCTTATTTGAACAGTAAATAAGCATGGTATGTTAATTAGTTACTAAACTCGTACACAGTGTGGCAGCTTAAAAGCATGTAACACAAACACATGAGTGTTGCACTTCTAATTAAGTATTTTTTTTTATAACTGACAAAAAGAAAAACGAACGAATGGTAACTAATAGGAACAGTAAGATCCTAATAAACGATTTAACTTTGACTTTGAAATTGCATGATTGCTGACAGAAATGGTTCTCCATGATATCAATCAACTAGGTGACATTACACAGTATACGAACATATAGGTAATCGAAAACCATAAAATACACAAAATACAATAGTTTGTTCCATATTTTCCCCTTTCAAGATCCAAAAAGTTGCATACCCTCATCGATATCCTTTAGTGCAATGGTAACAGATGGTTTTTTTTGGCTACGGAATTCACATAAATACAGTTTTACAAAATAAGTACTATTTCTGCAAACGTGTGGGTGAGCATTGCTTTCCCAGATAGGTTATGGAAACCTGTGTTAAGGAGAAGCATTACCCTTTAGGTACTAAAGTTACATGGTGTTCTCATGTTGTTGTTACAATTTCGAAGAATTGTGTTAGACAATTAAAAGTTTAAGATACGTTTGATTTTCGCTAAATAGTGAAACTTAAGTTGCGAAAAGTAGGTGTACTATATCACCTCTGTCCAAGGCGCCATGTTATGTGTTAAAACAAAAGTTATGCTCTGACCTGTAAAACAGAATGGCTTAGCTTATGGCTGGTGAACTAATAAAATAACCTAACTTAAATAGCGACGGTTGCATCTCATAGCAAAGGACTACCATTCTTGTACTCAGCAGGGAACAATCCAGCATTCCTAGTGCGTTAATTGTCGCAGATACATTATTCATGGCACACGCTCAGTATGGCGGCTGCGGCTTCCGGAAAACCATAGCTCTGGATATGTCTAGCTTTTTAAGATGCCTAGGATTACTGCGCATCCGGTGAAAATTTCCTTTTTCCTTTATTAAGAGGGCTCAATGGTTAGTGATGTTATAATAAAATTCGAAGTTGCTTTTCCTCCTGGCTGTTGAACTATGTTATTACAAGTGATCATGAAATAAAAGCCAACTACGAAGAGAATAATAAAACTAAGACATCTAAGAGCAGGCAAGATGTTCTTTAGGACATCTTAATTTTAAAATTCTGTGACTTTAAACGCAAACAGACGTAGATAATAACAATCAAATTTAAATTATATTGTGTCTTGTTCAGTGGTTCCTTCAACCGATTAATGTAATTCATGTAAATTGAAGAGTTTATTAAAGATTCAGTAATGAAATGGTATAGCTATTGTATACTAATTGATTTGAAATTAGATTAACATGTAGCTTTTGGAAGCCACAGTTGTCATCTAGAAGGTAATATTAACTTGGTTATGGAATTAAAGGACCCATTCACAGATGTAATCCTAAAACTTCAGATCCCTATCACTCAACATCAAGCATTTCATCACTCCTCTCTCACTCAAAGGTAGGTGTCAATTTAAATAGAGCATCATTGTTTTTACCTATCACAGACAATCATAGCAACTTCCGCGTGGCTGCGCGCGCGCCGGCATTTTAATGAGTTTTTTAACGTCACATTGTATGGGATAGTTTCTTGACGCGTTATGCATCACTTTGATGCGAAGATTGATGATCTACGTATCATTGTTCTATTGTAGAGGAATGGCGTTGTTTATGCTCATATTGTTATGATTTATAACAGTATCAGGTCGTATGGTAGGAAAGATTTAAGTTTTATTTTGTTAATAGTGGGGAACTTCTTTCTAGAATTGCTGTATGAGTATAGTATTGGTACGTATGAGCTAAAAAGTTGCATCGACTGTGTTTTGCTGTGAAAGAAAGAAATGAGGATGAAATTAAAGGGATCACTTGACGTCCTAGATTGTCTATCTACGACTTATTGCAGTTGCAAGGTGGACCATAACAATTTCAGTTTCATTATTATCAAATTAAAACTGAACACTGTACTGTGAGCGGTTTACAAGCTCACAGTACCAGGACTAGTTAATCAAAAACAGTTTCGATCTGCTTGGAATAAATTAAAAAAAAAACTGAAATCTTAAACTTTTTGTTCAATGTTTGTCTCGTATTTCTTCCATTAATATTTTCTGGATTCGCAGAGGTTGCATGGAAGCACCAAATAGGCTACAACCTCTACAGTAAGAGAGGTTACTGCCATATCCTCCTCCTTCTCAGGAGTAGAAGGGATTATCAGTATACAACGCCCCCTATAGAGTATATTATGATGTAATTGTTTGTTTATCCGTAAAACCATCACGTTAGTCACTTTCAGCCTTTTCAGGTTATAAAATAAGCAACTTATAGATAATACACAATACAGCTTCACTCATTACTCCAGTGAGTACCTAGTTAACATAAACAAGGCAGTGCTCGGTGTGCTTGCAGCTCTAACAAAGAGCTACAAGTTATGAGCACTCAAGCTGTGCAGTTTATGCTTAACTTTGTTCTTAAGACGTGGTGGATAATTGACGTTCTGTAAGTATGCTAGGTGAGGGAACGTGTATAATATGTTATTTAGTGCCTTGAGTAATAAATGCAGGACTTTCCATGTGTCAGTTTTGTTTATTAGGTTTCAAGCGAATAAATAAACGAAGAGTGGTCGTGATTTTAAGCCCTAAACAGTCTGCTGTACATTATGTATACGTATTGTGTTTAAGTGTTTTTTTTAACCAATTTTCAGAAATAAATATTCATCATCATTATCATCGTCATTTACCTATAATTTATCATCATTGACTTGAACCTAGGATACATACATGTCGGAATGGGAGCTTGCTCATGCAGCATTGTAAGAGTTTCGATTGTCAGGGATCAGGATGGCAGTAAAATGGAAAATTGTAGTTAACAGGCTTAAAGTCTGACATGAATTAACACATTAAGTTTTAGTTACGTCCGTCCTCTGAGCCTTGAGCCCTACTCTCCGCCCCTTTGGCCTATAATAAGTAGTTTAAAAATACCTATTTGAATGCTGGCTAGGCTGTTTTTTGTGATACGGCAGTCTATATCACACAAGTCTGTTTCTTCAGTAAGATTTAGTTTGGAGTTCCTTTTTTGCTATCAAACAACAAAATTGTTGATACCATATTTAAAGACGATCCGATCCTTCCATAAACAATAATATCTTGAGTGGAACCGGAATATTACCCTATGATATTAAAAGCGATAAAGTGTCAGTTTATAGAGTCAGTAGTTATGATTATGAGCTGTTATTAAGTGCGAAAGTTACTTTGTTGCAGTACTTCACTTAATGTTTCTGTTCAAGCTATACACTTCCAACTAGACACGACTTTATATTCCAAGTGAGCCATAACTTAGCATACTTAACTATGGTTCTACTTGCATAAGTAAAGGAAACACTGACCAGTCATAGCCTATTTTGAAAATATGATTATTTGTAAGTAAAAAAAGGTACGTTCCAATTTCAAAATTTCTCTCCACATCGTTTGCGAGCTAATTTAAATTAGGTATCGTGTCTCATAAAAATGGATCTGCGCCGGGAACATATTCGCGCTAGGATTTCAAGTGTCGCCCGAAACCCGACGAATCGTAAGATAGAGTTAAAATGGCATTCTTCGATGAAAGCCATGTTAAGGCAACCGTGTATCGTTGGTATAACGAATTCAAGCGCGGCCAACTAACTTTGGGGGATGAAGAAAGAAGTGGTCGCCCTTTGATGAGAGTGCTAGCAGTGATAATATTAACCCAAGACAATAGGCAAGTTACAAGTATCAAGAGATTCAGCACATACTGCAGGTTGGATCGGGAAGCCTTCATGAAATTCTACACGTGCATCTTCGCGTGAGGAGGATACTGATACTGACGGATTTCACGCTGGGTCCCGCACAACCTCGCCGATGCACAGAAGCAGACCCGGTCGGAATGGTGCCGTGATATGATAAATAAATTAGAAGCAGGCTCGTCTCGGCGTGATCATTACAAGTGATGAGTCTTCGATTTATCAATACAGTCCAAAAACGAAGTGCCAGTCGACGGTTTGGGTGTTTCAAAACGAATCAACGCCTACCAAAGTGAAGCGATTTAGAAGCGGGGGTAAGATTTTGATCGCGAGCTTGTTCAATTTGACTGGCTAATTGGTGTCAATTCCTTTACGGAACCAAATAAGCATCAACCCTAAATGGTATACTACCAAATGCTTGGCAGAAGTTTTCTCTGTTATGAGCAACAAGCGACCAAACACAGGGCCCGCGGGCTACTGCTCCATCACGACAACGCGCCTTTGCACACCGAGCTCAAAACGAGTGACTTCCTGGACAGCACGCCGGTCAATCTCCTGGGTCACCCTACTTTCAGCCCTGACCTAGCACCGTGCGACATCTTTTTATTCCCGAAAATATAAAAATCTGCTCAAAGGGTGTATCCCGTTGAGCAGATTTTTTATTTTGTCGCCGGAAGATGCGCTGTCAGCGTTCGAGCAGGCTGTAAACGAGTTGTCCATGGCGGACTGAAAACTGTTTCGAAAAATGGTTCAGATGCATGAGACTTTGTATTGAGGCTAGCGGAGAGTACTTTGAAAAGATTTAACCCTAGAAGCCTAATCTACGCCTGCGAGGCGCACACGCATTCGAATATCGTTTGTCTATTTCTAACGGTTGAAGCTAGCGCGTGGTGCTCTTCTGTTACCTAAGTGGCCGACAGGAGCTAGAGGACGGTGCCCGTATCGTTAAGGTAAGTCCCGCCATTTTTGATTTATCGAAGTGTTGCACGCCTGCGAGACGTATGTTTAGGCTCTGTGTAACTTTTAACTAAGATTGAGAGATTTTACTTTTGTTTGTTTTTCGTATATTTTATATCTTTTTTCGGCGTGGTTTCAGGTATAAATATGTCACGGTCGAATATTAGACGAAGAAGATATTTTTGCAATTTTGAACGAGGAAGACAATCCTTCTCAGGAAGATTCAGATTCCGAAGTTGAGGATGACCAGATTCAAAGCGAGGACGAAAATAATGAAGTGTCTGAGTACGTTTCGTCTTTACAAGAATCAGGACCCTCCCCGGAAACGTAAATACTGCTCCTTTTGCTCTTATAAAGAAAGAGAATGTCTAAATTAGTGTGTATAAATGCAAAAAATCTGTGTGTTGCAAGCACAAGGTTGATATATGTGTAGACTGCTCCTAAAGTTAAGCTAGTCTTTTAAAGTCTGATTAGTTGTAATGTTTGCTCTAAGAATAAATAATCAGCGTAAAAAAATATGATATTCTAAAAAATAATATATGTGTAAGTTGATTTTGAAGAAGTAAATTTTTATTGTTCCAATTTATGCATATTGTTTTTTTGTTGTAATAAATAACTGTGATTACAGTTATAACTAATAACAGTGTTGTTTTAGTTTTAGTTTATATTGCAAATTCACATTACTGCTTAATAATAAAAAAATAATTAAATAGTATACTTACAATAAGGGCTTTTATATGTGTACGCCTCTGAGACGTATATTAAGGCTTTGTGACCTACTTCCGAAATAAAAGTTGTTTTTCACTTTGTAGTGTTCTTTTTGGAAGTCGGTTGTTTTTGGTTTTTCATTA
The DNA here is from genome assembly GCA_963555695.1 of Dasypolia templi. NCBI lineage: Eukaryota > Metazoa > Arthropoda > Insecta > Lepidoptera > Noctuidae > Dasypolia > Dasypolia templi. The sequence goes on from OY743157.1 coordinate 23,053,333, forward strand.
TAAAATCTGAGTAGTCGGAATTTGTGGCCTGATTAACAGCAATGGGCTTCCCTAATGCTACTAGGCTAGCTACGTTGGACTTAAAATAACTAGCTAATGTAATAAACCTTTGTTTATGCCTTCGGGAATAAACTGGAAATTTGAGATCGATCACAATCATGAGAACGGCTCATACAAACATGGCTTGAATCTACTAAATTCTTGTAGCAATAAAATGCGTGATGTCTAATACCTACAGTTTGTTTGACCCAAAACCAGCTCATTGTAATTCTTGGCGTGTTTCTCAGCGCGGCGTTCTGCTCTAGTAACGCACACACATACACATAGAATCTAATTAAAAGTAAATAACACAAGCGCATCAAGTATTCAAAAGTGAAACTTGGTACTGATGGTGAAATAAGTTAGACGGTAATACTTATATATAAGTAGCTTATGAGTTCTTTAGAAATGTCAAGTGGGTTTTAGACTTCGAAGTGGGTTCTCGCAACCGGTATGCGTGTATGACCCCAAGTAAAAGGAGTATGTAACGATCATAGCAGGTGGCGTTCTATTGTTTCTGCCTACCCCTATGGAAAAAGGCATGACTTTATGTATGATTTAGGAGGCTTTGACAAAGGCGTTTCTAAGCTTTCTCTAGCAGATTAACAGTAGTAGATGACTAAAAAAGGCTGCTCATTGTAAACGTTGACATTACGAAGAATACGTTCAACAGTTATGATTGATTGACCAAAATAACAACAACCATGCTTACAAGCAGACTATGACAACATAAACATACTATTCACGACTACATTGTTTTCTCATAGTTATAAATGCCCTAACGCGTTCCCTTATACTGAAGCGTTTTTCCAAGTTGCGGTCTTCATATGGACCCATTTTGCTTTAGAGTCCAGATACACATCACAATTAAGACTTAAAACGACTGCTAACTTACTCATTTGTCAAATGGTTATCATTTCCATTATGTAAACTCGTCTCAGAAAGTGTGCGTCAAAGAGAACAATGTTCAATCTGCGAGACACAAGGGACCATTACAAAACAACGTTGTATAGTCACATAGTACACACATGGCTTTACAGCCAGTTCTTAAAGTTACGGCTGGTTACCGCACAGTTTATCTTATTAAATGCTGGTCTGGTTAGAAAACAGTGTCATGACCATGTTAGGCTTTCGCTTTATATTTACGTTTAAGCTTACTCAGGGAGTTAGTGATAAAATAAGCGGTTATAATATAACAGTCAAGGCGCGGACTTGTGCGTCAGACGTCGTTAGTTCGAATCCCACCCATGGCATATGTAAACCTACTCCTACCACAGACATATTTGTTGGAGAATAAACTATATTACTGGCAATGACTAATGCGCACCTAACTTTACCTACTACTAACTAATCTTTAACAAAAGTCACGGTGAACTCGATATAGATAGTGAGACAGATATAGAATCATCAGGCACTCAACACACAAAATATCATTAAATACCTTCAAAACATTACCTTGAACAGTTAAAAACCCGAACCTTTGCAACTGTGTATATTTGTTAATTAATTAACCAACGTATTGTACGGATAACAAAAGAGATCTAAATATAGATAGAAAACACTATACTGAACCACAAAATTGTAAGCATTGCGACTTGTGAAAAATAAATTATTTCTTGGCTGCTCTTCAGCTGCTAGAGAGCAGCTAGGAAATAATTTCCTATGCTCAAGTCGAGTCGAAAAGGCTTTAACATAAAACTCTCAGACAAACTATGCCATTGACTCGACTACCTACGTGCTGAGAACACGCATATTACATGAGTTAAAACTTAGCTAAAGCAATCTGCCAGCTTACTTATCTCTCTTGTTCTCCGTACAATATTTGAGTAAGCTCCCACTGCTCAACTAAACGATCTTCAGTACGTCTGTTAACACATGCTAACTCATAGTCAAGTCGGAAGTCCCATAACTTCCGACTTGACTATGAGTTAGCATTCTAATGGTCAATAAGCGAAGATGCTTAGTTAAGAATAAGTAAAAGATTCGTGAATGTAAACTGAATTTCGTAATGAGAATATTGCTGAAGGCGGTCAGACAAATCGTTTTAGTAGAAACACGGTTATAGCGAATTATAGTAAAAAATCTGAAAAAGCAAATATGTTCTAAAATTAGGTTTTCAGAATAATTTTCAGTCTTGCAGGTGAATTGTGATAATTATGAAACATAAGGGTAGTAATAAAACAATTACGAGGACCCTAAATCCAGTAATTTTCAATTCAATATTTCAGATTGAAATTGTGCTTTTTATTCCAAAAACAGCGCGAAAATCCATAACTCATCTCCCAGACAACATTAGCTTCCAATATCCAAATCTCACTTTTATATCTTAATTATAACCATATTTACTACATATTTGACGCATTACACATGCTCAAACTACATACTTTGACCTTATAATAAAGCCCATAAATATGTATTAAGTATATTATAGCCAACGATGGATATTTTATAAAGACTTGTTTAAAAGTTTACCATTTGAAATAGTTATGCTAAAATACTTTTTGTTATACAAGCCACGACCGGAATGTGTGCGTGTATGTGAATGAATTACGGGTGCGTCATAGTGCCATACTGGTATTTTATTTGTAAATAAATTAGTAGTAATAAATATTGGCTTGAAGTAGCTATCCTGTGCTTTAGAATGTATACAGCATTGCAATCAGCATCTGCTCTTATGCATTTAAGTTAATGAGCCATAATCTCACGATTATTTAATAGCGATTTATTGACAGGCGTTGAAAGACGTAGGTAATAAATGATAAAATATGTTGAATTTTTGCGAGGTTACTTAATTATGATAGATCAAAAACTACATATCTTGGTCAATTAGACTACTGCAAATTGGTTTCCAATAGGATTTAGCATTATTTTCATGTTTATTGTAAAAAGATAAAGATTTTGGTAAAAGTTTGACTTTTACTTCTTGCAGTTTGTGTCATATACAAACAAATTAAATATATCTTATTAAGATAAAGCTATAAATAACTTTAATCTCCATCAGTCTCGCAACATTGGGAATATTTAAGATAAAATACAATATTAATGGCCACGGCTCGTGATATGAGCCCCAATAAATAAAAGGTTTCACAAGTTTGTTTACAACTTAATTGGTTTTCACGATAGGGCATCAATTACAAAGTTTGTGTTTAAGTTACATTAAAGTTATAGCTTAACTTTGGTGTTTAGTGTTATGGGCACTTAACAATATCCTTAACTCAGTGACATTAATAGCCCTCCTCAACAAATTATTTCTTGATTCAAGCATTTGTTTTGTTTACTTAAGCATCTACGGGGTCTTTCTTCGACTAATAAGGAATACGCTTATTGCTTACAATTCGACTACTCGACTATTTACGAATATTAATACACGTAGTTGAAATGAAATTGTGATACCCTTTAGAATAAAGAACTAAAACAAGCAAGTCATTTCTTTTAAACAGTATCTGCTTTTATAACAAGTTGCTTAAGTCAATTACAGAAATTAGCGATGGAAAGTTCGCAACCCACGTCAAACGTGTCCTTATCAAAAAAGCATATTATAAGATTAAAGACTACGTTGAAGGCTAGGAAGATTCTTTTATATTTTGTGAATGTAAGAACATTGTAGACTGTAGATTTGTAGATGATTTTCTATATTATGAAGTAAATACCTGTTTGACAGGCCTACAATGTCATCTCATATCTACTACCACGGTTTTTTGAAAACACTGTAAAAGCCAATTATTTATAAAAGAGTAACCGTGTACTTTCTTGCCTGCGCTGGTCCATAGGAAACGACCGAATGGAACCGTGCACCCAGTTTTTAACGTTTCATGAGTGTTCACATAAACCTACATGATTTATGAGAAATTAAATATTTTGATTTTGATTTTTATTTAAAGCCGAAAATTTATTTTTGAAATTATAAAAAAATAGTTCCCAATCTAAAAAAAAATAGCCGCTTTCTAAAAGCCAAAATCCTCGCACCCTCTCAATTAGATGAGATTGTAAAACCTGCATGCTGGTGGCGCACATTTTGAAGAGCCAGTGAGTCGTTCGCCCGCGCCGTCGCGCCAGTAGTACGAGTAGTACCTCCCATTAGTATGAAGTATCACTCCTGCGCCCAATGCACCGACTTTTTAATAACTAGTCGAGTAATAACCAGGGCTGACAAACGTTTATTTAAAAAAAAAGTTGAACTTACAAAAAAAAAATTGAATTGTGTCCCCTCTTGTTGTATAAGTGATATGGAGACAACAGACTCTGGCGCCATTTTAGCTGTGGGAAGGTTTTACAACATTGTTTGTATACAGAGTTAATTATATATATGGCTAACTTTATACCTTCAAACATAAAGTGGTCGATTTCAAAAATAAATTGGCAATGCACGGTGCATTGCTTGCTGTTTTTTGTCGACTGCTGCTGCTTTTGAACAGGATGGATTTTTTCCTCATTTATAATCATTCAAAAATGCCTTAATTGTTATATAACGCGAGCGAAGTATTCGGCTGCTCCTATAAAAAGTTAAACGTCCTCAGTCATTTCTTAAGTTTAATTTGAAAATATTTACAAGAACCAAAAGTGTTTAAGACAGCCCTAATCCCCTCTTAGATGGGATGAGATTTAACCGTTTTTGTGTGCCGGAATGTGGTCCAGATATTAATGACTCAAATATTTCATAATTATTATAAGCTCGAGGACTGTTATGATCGGTTTTTATATGAGAACATTAGATTTTATTCTCATGGATGTATTCATTATGATATTTGGGAGATTTACTTAACTGGCTGGCATTTAGAATAACATTTGATTGAGGATCATAGTGTGCTCATGTTTATAGTTTTAGATGAATAGAATGTGTCCAGCAAAAAGTACAAAGATGGTTACACTTTATTGTATACTCAAACCACTTTTTGTAGACACAAAGTGCGTATTCCTTGCATGAATAAATTTGTTAATTTTTGTTACTTTTGCAAAAAACCTTACATCGCACAGCACGCCTGGGAGGAAATTAGATTCCTTTTACACGATTTTTATGTGATCCTGTTTTATCATATGGTAGCATAGAATAGACAGAAATAAAAGAAATCTGACGAAGACAAGAAAGTTTGGCAATAGTTCTGTCTGCACATTTGGCTTCCCTGCTACCTCATAAATGGCAAAATTATGTAAATTTCTATTAACTGCTCCCAAATTACGGTGTTTCATTTTAACTTTTTTTATTAAATAATTATTTTTTACATACTTCTTTGACATGATCTGCTCATTATTTGACATTATATACCTTGTAATTCTAATTTCAACTCTTTATTTGTGGCTTTTGTGAACAGGATATTAATTCAGATCTGTTACAGTTGAACAAAGCATATGGTACTTGTTGACACCTACACTGTCCTCCCATACCTATTAACACTGTGGGTTTCTTACCGGCTCTTCTTCATAGAAAACGACCAATTGGAACCGTCCACCTAGCTTCTAACGTTTCATAAGTGTCCATGTAGGTTTACGTGTAATAAAATATTTTGATTTTGAATAATTGCATTCAGAAGTATTTGTCGTATGCATTTTTAAGAACGTTCGCATTCTAATCTCAGCCTCAATCTGTAAAAAATATCTCTAATTTTCATACATTTTTTTGACATTTGATTGTGTGAAACTGCGTGCGACTAGACTTTGAACGTTTTTAATTACGGGATTGGCCTTCAGATCAGTTCAATCACAACAATATATAACTCCCTACCAAGCAACAAAATCTTTTATGTTATCTAATCTTAATCACCTCCATTAGCACCCATGTTTGTCACAACAACTTGATTTTATTTATTTGGTTCACCAACAATTGTATACACTGGTTTAAGCAAATGAAACAGAAGCACCAGATCAGAATAAAGTGTAACAATCACTTATAGGTAAACTCTGCATGCACACAAAACGTTGTTGTGTGTAACTTACAAAACAATAATAGAAATAAAGACTATATTATAAAGTTGCACTGACACTTAATAAATTAATTAATTTCAATCAAAATGAAAAATGAAAATAAACATGTCCGAAGCTTGTTCGACCACACGCGAGCACACAATAACACAACCACACGTAACATCAACTTACGGCCGCTAACGGTGCACTGCACTATCACTGGTAACTTATGGCAACGCTTCGTAAGCGGTAAGCGCCGACCATGCGCATGCGCAGCGGCGCGCCGCGCCGCCTGGCCGGAGAGCCGTGGGCGAACGGCATTGTTTCTCAGATTTATCCCAACACTATTTTGGAGTTTTAGCGATATTTAAATATGGTTTTTGTTGACATAAATTGCTTTTTAGTTCTTATGGTCGCAGTACAGGATTTTCGTGTAGGATTGATTATTATTTTTCTGGCAGGAGCCTCACGAATAGTTAAGTCTTGTCTGGTTGTTGGGTAGAGTCGCTCTCTAACATAATGAAAACAAATTTTAATGTCTTCTGCAAACATGTTTGAACACTACACTAGTCTATGGATCGGTTTTTGGAAATGTGGTCACATGCTCCTCAATAGCAAATAAAGTAATTCCAAACTTTGTTAAGCATCAATTAGTTCTGCAAATTTGTACATCCTCGACCTCAAACTAGGACATTGATTGAATGATACGAACACAACGTTTATAAATATATATTATAGACCAAAGCTCATTCTTATAAAAGTGTAAAGAAGTCTGGACCACCTCAGAACATTTATTACAATGTTTATTGTTACAAAAACCTTCGACCACCTCAAACCACTACAGACTACACCACAAAAGCTCACCACAGTAAATTAACCCATTCTTTTTACACACACATAACTACACGGATATTACGTTTGACCGCTACTGGGTAACGTATTGACATTCCATTTGCTTTGCTGTAAAGGTGCCTCCTCATTGGATGCTTTTGTAAAAGTTCCATTGAAGAGAGCAACACTTGACACCTAGCATTCGTAACAAAAACAGTGGGTCCAGCACGAACGCTAGTAAACGTTTGGTACACACGTAAATTCGAACGAAAAACTCGTTTCGCACATAATTTTTATTTGGTTCTTAGACTTTGTTCGTATCTATGGGTGATAGAACTTGTGCTTGCTGCAAACATTTTAACCAAAGTGCTATAGGATAGTTGCATTTTTTAAATATAAAAAAACGTTAGTTACGTAAACTTCGCACGTTCGTGTAGTCTCTGAGCTAGGGGCCTTGTAAAGTAACCTCCAAATATGTTTATAGGCGACCCAATTTGCTATAAAAAGTGGAACAAGGCGTGGTTTTAAATCTTGCCTCTTAAGACTGTGTGACATTTAAAAGGTAATCTGTAAATTGTAAACGCGCACGTTTTCCTTACCGGGTAAGCATTGAGCGAACATTGCATCAGTTGAGCATTAAAATGCTTGCTGCGTACGCCAAGCTTGCGCTACTTGTGTGCACGCCCAAATATGCATTCAAAAATTAACTCACTAGAGTCTGTTCCAAAGTATCTGATGATAGTGTAAACAAACCCTGTTCAAGTTAAATTCTTACGCAATTACTAAAGGGAACGAGAACCACATTCATCTGTAATATGAAGGTTTCAGCTTTATAGTTCACCACTATTTCTAACAATTATCGTTTGACTAGTATTGTTGCATAATAAAATGGTAAATCTGCAACGAAAATTGAGGTTATAAAAATAACGATATCCACTGGTATGTCATTTGTTTACATTTTCATCGGATAATTTTGGAACAGACAATACAGTGATAAATAAAACTTAACCAGTTAATGAGAAAGATCATGCATGGCTTCACACAAGAACAAACACTACCAAAAAGAAATGAATACACGTGCAATTACATGGTCACCGGACATGCCGCGTTGCATGCTATTTTCAGTTCAACAATGCGGCCCAACTTATCACACGTTTGCTTTTTTAACGAATCTAATTGATGTTTGGAATTAATTTTATTTCATCGCGTAAATATTAGGTATTAATGATTAAGTAAATATTGTGGTGTAATATGGTTTGAATAGTCGGCGAGGTCATGCGAGGCCACGTCGAGGTCGGCATGAGTTTTTGTGAGTGATGGATGCTACATGGCTATTGGCTACTGTTACAACAATAAGTAAACAATTTAGAAGGAGATTAGTATAAGGTTGAATGTTAATGTAACATCATTATTATCATTCTATCTTAGGTATACTCGATTCATATTCATTAATAGTAGGTACCTAAATAGGACGCTCCGTCCGAAATAAACCTATAGACTAAACTCATGGCATGTAAAAATACTGGACCTTCATTGGAAAACTTAACAAAATTCAATAGCTATCTACAATGCCTTTCATTTACTGCAATGTATGAGACAGAACATTTTAATGAAGCGTATAACATACTTTAACAGCAGTTTGGTTTGTCATATAAACTTTGTTTTCCTTTCAAATTAGTTATAATAAAGCCAAATATTTTTTTTTTGTGGATATCTAGGGGAATACGATTATGTAGTAAGAAGCAACGTCATCTTCTATGGGGACACAGATAATTAAGCCATCAAATGAAAACAAAAATAAACTTAAAAATTACTCCCGGCGCTTTAAGAAAATCGTAAAAATAACTCAAAAGGCTCAAAATATTTTGATTAAGAATTCACTCAATAAATCAAAGGCGTCAGTTATCAACAATAAAGTATGTACGTATGAACCCATTTCTTAGATAAAAAATTAATAATACAACTGTTAATAACCCCAAGGAAATTGCAGAGTCATTCAACAACTACTTCATTAGTCAGATTAAAAACTCACCTAAAACATCACTCGAAACAAATGGTCTACAAGAAAACCCTAACACTAGGTTCATGAGACCAGTTGTACCTCAAGACAGGTAATAAAATCATTGAAAAATAAAAATAGCTAATAAAAATAAATAAAATTTTTGTACCTTTCGTAGCTACTTCAACATATCCTATATGTTGAAGTAGCTACGAAAGTTACAAAATTTGTATCAAATAACATAATCGTACATATTAGCCACATTATTAACTTAGCCATCAGCACTGGTGTATTTCCTGACGGTTTTAAACAGTCATAGTCAAACCGCTTCACAAAAAGAACTGCAGGGAGGATATAGCTGATAATAGACCAATTGCTTTAATTCCTGTGTTTTCCAAAGTGGTAGAAAAGGCTATATATGAAATAATCAACAACTTTCTGAAAAAATACAACATACTATGTAATGAACAAGCAGGCTTTAGAAAAAATAAAAACATTAATACAGCCATATATGATTTTGTTACACGAAATAATGATAAATGCAGATAATAAAACACCGTATTGTGCCATTTTTACCGACAGGCCTAAAGCTTTTGATTGTGTCAATCACGATATTTTATTGAACACGCTTAATAGCTACGGTCTAAGGTGAAACGTGCTGAATCTCTTGAAATCTTCCTTAGTAACCGCACTCAATATACGGAGATATCCAGAATTTGTGTTAAATCAAAACGTGAACAAAAATATCAATCTGATGGTAAAATTGTTAAATTCGGTGTATTACAAGGTAGTGTCTTGGACCCCCCGCTATTTTCGCTGTATGGGTATAAATGATCTGCTCCGTCAGATACCAAATCCAATGGTTCTATTTGCCGATGACAGCACAGTTCTGATAAAATGTACAAATATTCATAATTATGAACAGGAAATATTATTGGATGGCTTGATAAGAACAACCTGGTAATAAACTTACCAAAGACTAACGTGATGCATTTTCATCAACGAACATTACCACCGAACGTTTATGTACAATGGACAAGTGATCAATAAAACAAAGGTAGCGAAATTTTTAGGAATTCTTATAGACGATCAATTAACTTGGAAACCGCAACCAGAAGAGGTGTGCAAAAAGCTAGGCACTGTAGCTTATGTTCTTTTTAACCTGGCAAAAAGAGTTGACATAAAGACTAGTTTAGTAAGATACCATGGTTTGGTCGCATCGGTATGGATGTTTGGAATCATTTTTAGGGGTAATTGCAGACTAAGAGATAACATATTTAAAGCCTAAAACCTCTTCAGGTTATGTGTAATCTTAAACCTAGAGATAGTTGTCAATCAAAGTTCAAGTCTTAAATAATTACTTTACGTTATATATTTTTGAAATGAAATTTTTTGTAAAAAGTAATAAAAAATTGTTTGCTTAAGTCTCCCGGACTCCAAGAAAGGTCCCGTGAGAAGTCAATACAAAAACCTCTTAATTATCGGTGGTTATAAAACAGCACTACTTAGCAAAAGTGTTTTCTGCGTGGGCCCAAAAATATTTAGTAAACTACCGGACAGCATTAAAAGTAACCTTCAACAATTAAAAAATAAACATAAGGCTTTTTTGATACAGAAATGTTATTATACGTTAAGCGATTTTTTTAATGACCCTATGTGTGACATCTCAACAGTTATATATTATTGACATTGTTTTATACACTTCTGACTTGTTAAAATAATTTATTGGTACCACACTATTTCATAATTTTACTCATAAGCATATTGATAATGACATTGTTAAATTTTGCATGCCAAAACTCAGGCAGAATGTACCCGGCTCACTATATTTTATAACAACTTTATTGTACAATACCTACATTCTACGCCAATAAATGATTTAACTTGATTTGATTTCAACGTTGTATTTTTTTTTTTCAGTTTTTGAACAAATTATTATGTATAATACTTGCACATTGACCTTAAGTAACAAGCTACTTACTTATGGAAAAGATACCTTTTATATCGTATTAAATGTGTATAGCTGTTAATAACAACAACCCTATACTTCCTATGTCGGATTATACATAACTACAATAAACGCATATTCCCCTACGATCAAGTGAAGCCTAGGCAGTGTTTCATAAAGCTGATCGCCATTGTCTGATAGCCCGATAGCCGGTGGGTCACGGGTTAATTGCCCGCGCGGCTATCGCTCTGATCTCGGGCTATGGATGGGAACATAGGGTTATGAGCGACTCGATTGTTGGGCGCAATGTGGATGTTGTGTGATTTTTATGGGGTAAATAGTTTTGGTGGGCAATCCAAGATACAAGGTTGTATGTATTAATAGATAATACAATGCCTGCCAGGATCATAATACACGGCCAGGAGGTGTTAAGGCTCGCACACACCCGCGCGACGTGGCAGCGCGACATAACGTCACCGCTCACCATGTGTCGCGCGACGACCGGTGCCTTTGTGTCGCGCCACATTATGGGAGCCTTTAAGAATTGTTAGCGGCATAACTTATGTGCCACACATACTCGTCAAATGCGAGGTGATTTGGTACAAAAAATTACTCCCTCGAAGACCTACACTGCAGAATGTCCATGGTTATATTCAAATATGATATAGATATATATAGATAAGGAAAATAATTAAGTTTTTACAACAGCTCAAGCATCAGAAAGAGTTTTCAATGAAAGTAAAGCAATGTGGCTAGCCAGAGACCATACAAATAAAACGTGCAAAGAAATAAAGTAACAACAAGACACTTCCAATAATTTATAACCATGTGCAAATGTTATCTGCGCAACGCCTACATAAAATGTATCTCACACGCCTTTCTTTGTAGTGTATACTCGTACTGTAAGCAAGACTCCAAGATACCGAGGCGTCCATTACAGCAATAAAAACCTATATACCACTAAATTATAAAGCCTATAATTATCAATTGTACTCAAGTACACATTACTTACATACATGCTAAAACAAAACACGATGTCGACAATCGACTTTAAAATAAAACCCGGGACAAACGAATTCAAAATAAAAGGCTTTGTTTTAAAGTTTGAATTAATTGGCGGTAGAATGTAGACACGGGTTCATCGCAGCGGGTTTCAAATAATTGGAGAAAACAAATGAATGATTAATTCAATGGCGGAGTTTCGTAAGTAATTGGTGGCTTGTGAATGAAGAGAATGAAGAGGAAGTGAAACCTAAAACGTGATTGGGGAAGGAAGTTGACGTGCGGAATGAGTGCATGTTTTGAATGGTAGGCCGCTCATGATGGAAAGAAGAAATTAATTCAATCTCAAAAAAAAAAAATGGTGGCAGTGTTTGTTAAGACAAACCCACAGCTTTTCGAAACAAGAGCGCCAGCTGATCCACGGCTAAGGAAAAGGGATTCGAACATTCTTTGTGTTGATCGCAGTAAAACAGCCTTCTTACGTACAAGTATTAATCGAATGGCTCCAGTAATTTTCAATAAAATTCCACGACAGATAAATAATCTTATTAAATTAACATGTTTCAAAAGAAACTGAAACCATTTTTAACTCATAAATGTTACTACTCCACAGCTGAGTTTATTGAGGACACCACTGATATTTAGATTATTACAATATTCGATTAAAATTAATTTTATTTTTCTCATTGGTTTAGATGTTTTTAAAACGGCTGTTTCTTTTTATCTCAATGTAGATTCAAGTAGGTATTTGATTTGATAATCTAAATGTTCAAACAGATGATTTGACGTGGACTACGATTACGTGAACATATGCTATAAACGTGTCTTGAAGTACCAACAGACACGCTCGATTTTGATCGTCAAAAATTGAGCAATTCTGTAGCCTACAGAATTGCTCAATTTTAGCTTAAAGGCATTCAGTGTAGACCATTCGAACGTTCTCGAGCAGAGCTTGCTAGTCTAGAAAAAAAAAACAGAAAACTAGCTTAAGCTGGAAACAAAAGCTGATTTCCACAGTTACAACCTTCGGCTAGCAGGGCGATGACCGCAGCGCCAACACTCTCCCACCATAATATTGCTTCATCTTAAGTTATTTCATTATCATTTGATGGTCTTGATTTCTCATAACATACCTACCAGTCTTTATGTATAATATATGCAAATGTATGATAGGAGAGCCGTAGAGCAGCTCTCTCCTAACCAAACAGAGAGCGCACACGACTTTAACGAACAAACTCTACACAATGGGTCTTTCAAATGATTGAGCTAATATAGCCTTTTATTAAACGACTTTGGACCTTATGGAGTTACTTTAAGATACAGTTTTCTAGGTTGTTTGTTTGTTTGATCTTAAAATCTAAATTGAAGTGAAATGAATAGTGGAAACACGTATAATTAGAAAATGGAGTAGTAATGTTGAAATGGATTTATGTAATATGAAAAGGTATTGCATCTGTATCATATTAATGCGACTAGCATTAATTAATGGACGCTGATAGAAGTTATTAAAGTATACAAATGTACTGAAATCTGTTTAGCCCATAAAAAGTAAACTGCTAATATGTCATGTCTACGAAATAACTAACACTTTGAAACGATTTCGACTTCGTGAGCGAAAAAAACCATAACAAATAGTTATGCTAATCTATGAAGCCATAAAAATATCGTTAACGCCCCATAGAAATCCGGAGAGGCTAAAGGTTGAAGCGTTGGACCCAACAGATATGCTGATTAACTATCCATTTGTTATCGATTCTGTGAGTGAAACTGAATGCGAAAGCGCTGTTTGTAGAAACGTCCGACTAAACAATAAGTGGTCGTCTATTGTTGACTGCTATCGGACGCAACTGTAAATGAAGATATGTAGGTACCTTTCTTTGATAGTAATATGTGTGTTAGTGAAAGGTTTGTATTTAAACTGTGTGAAATAACTTCCTGGATGGTGTAGTTTGTGATCTTGGGCGAAATTTGTGTGTAGAATTTTGTCTGATTGGAGAAGAAACAGGACTACAATGGGAAAACAAGACGTTAATTACTGCAATAGTTACATATATTCAGTTATTTCTACAGCTTTATAAATGGCATGAAACGAATCAGCATTTTTTGAGTCGAAATTGCATAAGATAGTCCCCCAAAAACGATCACTTTTCAAAAGCCCCGAAGAACAGGCTCAACCAACTCCCCACTCTTTACATCCGTCAACGTATAAATCGAGCTCTGCTCATCTCCCCATATACAACAAGCGTGCACATACTTCGTAACGTCCTCACAAGTCTCTGAGAGGACGCAGGTGCACTCACCAGCCGGCTGGTGCCCTTTACATCCCCTCTGCACATTTGTAACGAACACATTCCACTAGGCGGCAGAAAAAGTACCAAGTACCACGTACGAGCAATGGGCATAGTTAAGTGACTGTTGCTGTAGAGAGAAAGTGGTATTTTGTTGTTAAACTTGTTGTAACATTGGTGCTTTTATTGTGGTAAATTAAGAATTATTAAGACAGTGCAGCTAAAGTATTTATAGTTTCCGCACGAACAATTATTCTTGTGGACTACAAATAGTTTTTTGGGCAACGGGTCTTAGACAAAGTGATATTCTATTATTGATAACGATGATGTAGCTAATGTATCGCATTGACATTAGCTACCTAAAAGCTTATGTCAATCCTGTAAAAAGTCGTGGTAGAATTATGAAACGCTTTGTTTGTGATAGCTATGCTTTCTGTATGTGTTCTTTGTTTGAAAATCTTCCACAGTGCAAAAAATAACTAGGGATTATCTTACCGAATTTTACGTTACAATTTAATTTGGGTCTCAAAATAACAAACAATTCGGCTTACGTTTTAAATATTCAAATGAGATACCATCACGTATTTGGCCAAAGAATGGTATTAATAGACAAGATGTCAAATTTGAACACAACGTATTACTGACATGCTTAATATTGCCATAACTCCAGCTGATTGAATTATAAAGACCTATTGAACTACTATCTATGGACTGAGTCACAGAGATTCCCAGAGGAAGTGCATGTCCGGAGTTGCACAGGAATCGGTACACGTGGGCCATTGATGCTATTCAGTATTCAGCTCTGATGTTAAACCACTCAGCAGGTATTTCGGTGTGGGTTTGATTGACATGCAGTAGGCTATTTGAAATTATTTATTTCTTTGATTTTTTGAAACCTAGAAAAATATTAAGCCAAAGAAATTTCGAAAGTTCTATGTGTTTTAAAGTCGATGCTAGACAGAGACAGCATTACTAGCATCTGACGTCACTACACAGGAACGCTATATTAACTTCGCGCTTTGCGGTACAATGGTCTAATTTCAAATGTATAACTTCTTAACTTTCCCACCGACGTATGTTTTTTTTTGTGTTAATCTTCTTTTTTTTGTAACATCTTTAAAATAAGTATTAATTTAAGTATATTTTTGATAGTAGTCAAATACTCTGACAGTGTTTTTCACTAACATTAAGACTATTCCTTAAACATAGGGAGAGCTGCCTATATATTAAACCACATTTCTTCTTTCTTCATTTCTCTGACATTACTTCGAGTTTGATTTGGTGATATATTATTCCACCAGGCACATGCCTCTTAACTCTTCTGGTCCATCAGACAAGCTTTTATCAAACCACCACATCTACCACTCTCAAATACTTTCCCATGACAACGCTGGCCGCAGTTTTCAAACGGAAGTATTTCTATCAAAATAAGGTATGTATACAAATAATGATAACGTTGTATGTATATGTTATGTAAATGATAGGAAGGCGGTCGACGTGGGCGGTCTCTCGGCAAGCAGCCGCCTGATTGGCTATCCACTGGTAACTTAATGAACTGAAGACTTACTTAAGATTAGGAATGCTTCTGTGCAAGTTACGGAAGTCAAGTTAAAGTATTCGTATTGGATAAGATATTTGTAGAGAATTAATAGAATAATCATTGGAATTAGTGAAAGTTTATAGTTCGTTGCTTAATATGCTTATGGTTGAACTATATTTGATAAAATTTGAAAGTAGATTATATTTTGGTGACGTATAAGAATACATACTGGGTATTTTTATACGTAACCTAAATGAATTGATCAGTTTTTACTTTATTTTGAGACAGAGGCAGTGTTTTATGGTTAACTAGCACTTTGGTCGCGACTTCGTACGCGAGGATTACGACAAAAAAAATTAGCCCATGTTCATCAGACATAATTTCGGCTTCTTATGGTAAAACAATTTTTCAAATCGGTCCAGTAGTTTCGGAGCCTATTTAATACAAACAAACAATCAAATCTTTCCTCTTTATAATATTAGTGTAGACAAAACACACTGCCTCAATCTCCTAATTAAGTATTCGAGATATCACAGATAGCTCGAAAACCTGTTATTTTATTACTGTTTACTCTTTTAATTAACATCTCCTATGGTATCTATGTTAGTGGTTCTTCTATGCTAGTCTCTATATCGTCTTGTATTATTTCAAGATCAGTTTTATCTGTGTACAATAATTCCCAGCATTAACCGTAGAGAAGCGAGATAGATGGCATCAGATACATCGCAGCATTTGTTAAAACAAATAAAATTATAAAACTGAGCAATCTCTCCTAGAAATATTACTAGTTAATAACAGTATTTGAACTTTAGTACTATAGACACAATGTCTAAATTACTATAATTTTGCATTTTCATATCAATTTCGATGAACCTGACTTACAAATTCTTCTAGAGATTGTTTAAAAGACTTTTAACCTTGTTCTGAGAACATTACAAGTGATTTTAGTCTGTTTTAAAAATAAGGCTGGATTCGTATAGCTATCGCATTTATTGGAGACATTGACGTTTTCATGGCTTCATGCACGACGGAGGTATGCAAATAATCACTTTTAAGTATACTCGTATTTAAAATAAGATGTTCAAGAAGTTATTGAAGATTTAAAAAAATATAGTAGAATAAACATAATTTTGGGTGATTTCTTTTTTAATTTATGACTCAATAAGCATTAAAAACTGTCGAAGACTTGGCATTAATTAAACATTTGATATTTCAATAAACATATACTAATTTAGAGAAGGGATTTTGTAATAACGTTATCCAATTTACTTCTCAATGAGTATTTAAAACTTCCTCACAAGCGGGAAGGCAGAGGGAGTCAACAACATCCTCATATCACCTTAAATACATATATACAAGATACTTAACCTAAAAATACATAACGGAGTACGAAAATACTTAAGATTATCGCGATAAATAACTTTATATCGTAAAAAAAGATCTGTGGTAATAGATACCTGTACAGTGCGAGCGCGTTGATGTCTTTTCTTAGAAATCATCTAAGACACACATATTGGCACAATGTAAATGGTCGCACTTTCAAGTTCATATTTCATTTTATGTTTCGTTTCGTTCGACTTTACGATCTAATGTCGCTGAAGATTTTATCGTAGTTTTGATTAATGATCTGTTTTATTAATACAGCGCTGACGTGAGAGATTTTTTCGGTTCGACTATTTCGGTTTTGTAAGGCGTAGATTCTCACATTTCATAATGACTAGTTTTCTGTATCCAGTTTTTTTGATAGTGTATTATTTGATATATCACGCCTAATTGTCGGGGGTTTTTTTTCTGGTATAGCGGTGATTTTTCCTGTTAACATAAAATAACATCACGCCTTGTTTCTCCGAAGGGTATGGGCAGAGGTGTACCTATAGTACACCCACATTTCGCCAGTTATGTTTAAGTCCCATGCAACAGGGGGCGAGCCTATTACCATCAACCGGGCACAAATCCAGACTCCGGGCTGTTACTGAGACATTCCATATAGACAAACTCAATAACACGTTGCCCGACCTGGGAATCGAACCCAGGACCTTATACTCAGCAGTAGCGATTGCGACCACTAGACCAACGAGACATTTTTCCTGTTATGGAAGTAATATTCCAAAAACTATTAATTTGAGCTATTTTGCAGTCGTACACAGTCAGGCTACAATGTGAACAATAAAACAAAACTACTGTACCTCGAGCAAATCCAATAATCATCACCGTGAAGCAACACGACAGATGAAACACAATCAAACACAAAACCGCACTGTTAGTACACGATTACACATCCAGACACCCACGCTACACAACCTGACAACACACACTTTACACTTTAGTATAGTATCACCACCGTGTTAATGAAAATTTATAATTTAAAAATATGTTTCATCACTCAACGCGACTGCAACGTGCGGAGGTTTCCGTGGACTGACACGGCGCGTCGCTGCGGACACGGCGCGCGCGCACTTCTCGCGCTATAGCTCCCTCCCTTACCCACCCGGAAGCTCCCCCATAAGCGGCTGCAACAGACAGACAGGTATGATTAATGTATACAACTTTGGTGACGAGCGAAAGCTTTTGGTAAAAAAGTTGATTTGTAATTTTATGAAGGTTCGCGATGGAGACAATCGGGTCTTGTAACTTGTTGCTAGTTCCAGTCGTGTGTGTGTCGTATGCGAGTCAGAAACACTTGTTTTTTGGTCAAGAAACTACAATTATATGTGCTAATCGATTTTTATTGTAAGTTGAGTCGGCAGAAATAGCATGATTCTTATAACTCTTTCTCAGTAAGTACAACTAAGTTGTTATAACTCTTTCTCAGTAAGTACAACTTAGTTGTACTTGCTGAGAAAGAGTATGGGGTAAATATGGGGTGAACTGTCTGAATATTTCGTGGGCTGTGCAGCTTGGGCGCTGTAAGAATGTACTTCAACAAATGTCAATGGGCCTACCATTGCATTTGTTCAGTTCACCCCATACTCTTTCTCAGCAAATTAACGAAACTGCCTTTTGATCATTGATGCTTCGCAGTAAAGTTTAATTTGGGCAATAATAAAATAAACCTGAAAACACCAAACACATGACAACTAAAAAACAAACGCCCAAAAAAAACAGCACAGCCCATACCTAAATTACGCACCCGTCGCGCGTCGTCAACAACAACCAGCTAAGATTAATAGACCATTTGAAAGGCCAGTTGTTAGCAAGAACGGTAATAGCTGCCATCACCTACCAGGCTACCATTACATCGATGGCGGCAAAAACCGACCTCAGACTGTTATGATAATGGCCGCCTCTGTCACTGGTAAATCACTCAAAGATAAATAGCCGTGACGGTGTGCAGTGTTCGACAGTTTCTTGACTTATTCTTTGTTTTTTTGGAATCGGTGTGCAGGTAATTTGCGAATAGGTTTGGATGTACTAAGTGCTAATACGTATAGAAGTAAATAGGAGTTAAGGTTAGAGTTAGGATGAATATTGTAACTAGCAAGTTGGCAAGGTAAGGCAGATGTGTACACCCACATTTCGCCAATTATATTTAAGTATGTAACACAAGCCTATTGCCGTTTACAGGGTCCAAATCCAGACTCCTGGCTGCTACTGAGAAATTTCAGATGGAAAACCCAATAACAAACACGAATCAAATAAAAATTAACAACAACATTTACTCTTTGTACTTCTTCTAGCTTACATTAATCAAAGACAGTTTAATGGGTATAAAAAAAATGTAATCTCAAAAAGTTTTTTTAGTATTTGTAAGGGTTTCTTTTCATGGGCTGTGCACAACAATAAGTTGATGTGCTCAAGTGTCATATCAAGTTAATATCAAAGGAGGTTGTCCTGACATTTATTACCGCGCACAGAATTGAGTACATGTTGTGAATCGTAATAAGGTATCTTGCTTATACGTAAACTTCGGCGTATCGTTGTAACTTATCGAATAATGTCTGTACCTTGTTGCTATACACAACAACTATTATGAATTAAACCTTATATTTATTTGACCAATATCGGATCATAGATGTATTCAAAAGTTTTGACAAATGGTGATAAAAAACCTTAAAAGACCTTGTAACTAAACATTGAAAGTATAGCATTAGTCATTTTCAAGTTTAATTGTAGTAGAAATAAGACATATTGTGTACAAGCTTCTGCCCGCGGCTTGTCCCGCGTGCATGTCGGAAATGATCCCACGCGAACGTGCAACCGGGGCAACAAGTAGCCTACGTCCTTCCCCAGGATACCATCTGACTCCTTGCCAAATTTTATCGAAATCTGTTCAGTGGTTTAGGCATGAAAAGGTAACATACAGACAGAGTTACTTTTGAATTATACATTAGTATGGATTATTCAAAATGGTACTCGTATGTGCTGAACTGTGTATTGTCTTTATTTCCCCGAGACAAAAAACCAAGAGTTTAATGAAAACAGAATTGAATAGTAATTAAAAATAAAACTGTCTTATATGTCAATGTTAATGTCTTTCGTCAGTTGGACAATAAAGAAATGGTAAGTGATTCAAGGGTATTTTTTAAACGATTTCAAACTAATGTTACGGTTATTGTAACCTCGCTATCGCGGGGCTTATCTTTATGTTATTTATGTGAAAATAAACCTATCTTCCAACAAGTAGCACTTCCATCGACTCTATCGGAGTTCAGTAAAAAGCCGCGATAGAGTCGCACGTGCGCGCGCGCTTCGTAAATAATATCAGATAACGACGCTACATAACACCGCGGACTCTGGCTAAGTGTTTAATGCATACTAAGTTTATTCTTACCAAACAAGGTTTGTGTAGTTTGTAACAGATGATAACACATACAAAAAAACTAGCTTCTAATGCTTGGTATAGAAGCTGAATTTTTCACATGATGTCTCCTACTCTTTGCCCTCGGTCCTTGGTCGTTATGGACAGACTTCGAATAGAAAATGTTGTAGAAGAAAACTCTTGGGTTTCTACTTACATTTTTTATTCCTCTTTCAAGAATGGAAAAAGCACCAAACTGTATTTAGACCCCTTAGTATGAACATCCTAGATCTTTCCAAAATCACACAGGACAGGCCACAGCTAGTTTTTAGAACGAAAAACTGTACCAACTATCATGAACCTCTAAGAAATTATTACAGCACAAAAAGTAGAGCTATTTTCGCTCCGCTTTGCATTTAACGTAAGGTCCACGACCACATGCCCAGACCCGTTCACCGACTCGAACCATAAACTCGATGGGAGACGCAGACATTACAACATGATGCGGGCGACACCGCAGGCCAAGCTAGGTTGTACTTATTCCTAAGTTCTGTTTCAATGAAAAGGTCACCACCGCGAATATGTTTTCTATTTTCATGAATTTCATTTATTTTCACGATTAATTTTTTGTTATAGGATTTTTTTGGAGTAGTAATGAATGAATAAGTATAGTTTTAACGGGTTTTTTTAATTCTATTTGGTAAATTAGACTAACGGCCAAACCCAATAACCTAAGACAGATCGCTACTGATGATATACAGTGCAATTATATCTGACCGTGTCAAAAAGATAGCTGTCAACGCGTTATAAGGTCGCATACTTTGCCTTTAGTAGGACGTTCAAATCAGAGATTGATAGGTTTTTCTTCCTCCAGTACGCCTAAATTGGAAATAGATAAGTTATTGGGTTCGACCGTTAATCGTTGAACTATATCGCACTACTGACGTTCGCTCTACAGTAGTATGTATTCTGTAACTTTAAATTACAACATGCTGCGGGCAAAACCACAGGCTATGCTACGTTATTCCTAGTACACTCATTAAAAGCTCTCTGTATGCGCAGGAGTCGGGCGGTGCGCTTTCAAGTCTTCTAAGGAAATGCTTGAACGTTATTGTTTGAAGTTTTAAACAATAGTTTGTTAGTTTTAATAGTTCCAGGTATTTGTGATTTAGGTGAGAAGGCTTTGATGTTAACGGCTTGTACTTGGAGTTAACTGACAGTTGGGTGTCCATAGTCAGCCTATAATGTTCCCACTGCTGGGACACAGGCCTCCTTTCGGTGAGAGGGAGTGGGCCGCAATCTACCACGCGGGCCCAGTGCTGGTTGGTAGATGTCACATGTCTTCGACTTTTTGGTTCCAGGACGCCGGTTTCTTCACGATGATTACTTTCACCCTTTTGAGAGCAGTGGTGATTAAAAGTAAAGGTCCTGGCTAGGTTAGAACCTACGACCTACAACTCGCTGTTACCACTGGGTCATCCTGCTCCCTAGGACTACTTGTACTTGATTGTTATTTGGGTGTCCAAGACAGTTGAATAGTTTCTCGGGGTCTCGTAGAGTTTCATTAAGTTGGGAATAGTGTGGCGGCCTGAAAATTACTGTTGTTGATTAATTAATTAATAATTAATTAATTAATAAATTAGAACGTTTATTTTCAGACCTTATACAGGGTGGTGGCAAGGTTATCGACGCGCAAACTGTAACCAATAACTTTTTCTTATCGGTTATATAAAAAAACCTCTGCTGTTTCATAGAAAAGTGTAACACCTACGCAGTCTAAATGTATGGAACATTTTTTTTTAACAACCGACGAAAAATTTCCTCGCAATGAGCTCACAATCATGTACTGATTGATGCCAAGGTAACAGCCTGCACTGCATTCTTAGTGCAGTGCAATAAGCACTGCACTAAGAATGGTTCTCTATTGTGTTCCCTAACTTTTTTTTATCCATAATCTAGTAAAACCAAATAAAGTGCCATTTTTTTGTTCTAATTATCATTTGTCCGAATGATAACATGCCCGAACTTTATGTCACATAATATTATTAACTTTATGTCACATAATATCACATGTCATACAATTTAAATCTCTAAATACGAAAAGCCCTAAATCCGTTTGTCATAAATATTACAATCGATAATATATAAAAGACTTAAAACCATTTTCAATAAAAGTTATAAGTTCTACATTCAAATTATTTTTTGAAAGCAAGCATGTAGCCTGCAAGCGAGCATGCAACATGCAGCAGGCATGGATTCTGTCACGGCTCCGGCGGTCCCAGCAAGCATAACGTCGCAGATAGGTTAATGCTCACCCCCGCAGCTTCGTCTTGCTGGCCTCAACTCAACTGTCAACGCCCCGCGGCGCATACGCGATTCTAAATTACACTCTAGATGTAGAGCAGACAAGACTTCGTGGAGTCGGATTTACAGCGATTCCTTTCTGTCACTAAACCCTAATTTTTGCTAATGTTTTAGGACTAATTTTATTATAATGAACATTCGGAATAATACACATTACATAATCCAATACTTAGGACATATGACTTTTTTATGCAAAATTAGGAGATTCAATTATTATAGCACTCGTTATTATGACATAACAGTTTTAGAAGTAAATATAATTATAAAAAACAAAATATCGTTTCTTTTTAACATTATGGCAACTGAAGTTTATAGCAAACATGTTTTGGATAATACTTTTAACTAAGAATGCGTCCATAGTATAAAGGCGATGTATTGTCGGGGACAGGCGAAACAACGTGGAGCACACGTAGCGTTCTGAGGCATCTATGCTCGTAACAGTTTTTGCTCCTATACTATCTCGAGAGATACCACAGGGGCCTTGTAAAAAAAAGTTAGATCTTCAATTCACGCAGTACTTATCGCGAATTGCCCTCCAACTGAAACTTTGTAGAACTCAATCAACCATCATCCCTGGCTATCCACCAGGCACTTGGCAGGTATTCGAGGCATCTGCCGGGTCACGGCTAATAGTCGCGCCACTCGGGGGTCGCGCCAATCTCAGCCATACCACGAACAGATGACATGTCTCATTGCGATCGAGTTTACACTGCCACAGCGATAGTTTCGAAAGCCTTTTACGGAAATATGTTGCCAGCTATCTAGTTAATGCTCTGTCCTTATAGAGTATCCATAGGGTTTTGTGATGACTATGGTGTGGTAACGTGTTGAGTGCCAGAGACAGTTAATTAAAAGGATAATTAATCTTTCCCACTCACAGCACAGTAGTAGAGGCACAAGTCAAAAGTAAGTGATCGGATTTGCCAAGTCGCATACGCTATATTCGAGCACATTCAGCTTCATCATACCCATCCACCGGCCAAAATGTATGATTAAATAACGCTTTCTATTTTGAAAGAATAGTGTAGTAGAGAGTTTCGTAAAACACCAATAGCTTTACCTCAAGCTTTAGTCACGATCGTAAAGTTTACCTACACAAACACACACCCCGATACTTAATACTTCCCTCACGCATAGATCGATACACCCTTATAAAACATTTTTTGCCACGTCGTCGCCGACGACACATGACGATGTCGATGTTACTCTAACGTTTAAAGGACTTATATCCTGCACTTGATTATGTAATCTGATCTTCGGGTTACCGCATATTAGAAACCCCTATTGTATGAAGGATAGTTTCTTGTCCTGTGATTGCAGTTTGTGCCTGAATGGTTAGCACTATTTATCGTGATTATTTTGGTCTGAGGTTTTCTACAAAATTATACAGGGTGTCCCGTAAGTTAGCGTCAAGCCATAATCTGGTGATAGGTCAAAGTATAATAGCTAACAGAAAAGTAAAAACATAAATCTTTGCTACGTATTTAAAAAATTAAGGGAATTTATAAAAAAAATCTACTGTGTGACGACGGCCTTTTAACTCCTGTTGCTTAGAATTTCAACTTTTTTTACCGTACCACCGAATTCCCTCTTCACCTGGTAGTCAGCCAGATAGAGGAAGCGATTCATCAAAAAGGCACCTGCCTGGGCACTTTCATAAACATGGAAGGAGCTTCTGACAAAACAATTCCTACAGCATCAGCAGCGCCCTCTCCAGACATGGAGTAGAACAGGTACTAACGGACTGGATTACAATCATGATATGCAAACGAGTGGTTCGCCTTGAGGATCCAGGAACCAGCAACTGGCCATGATAGCCAGAAGGTGCCCCCAGGCAGGGGTGCTGTCCCCCCTTCTATGGAATCTGGTGATTAATATACATAATTTATTTCGGATCATACATTAATTAACACTCAATCCATATAGTTTTATTAACAACGACTTAAAAACTATGTTAGTAAAACTTACAAACTAACCTAACAACAACTAATATGTACATGGCTCAACACAAGTTGGCACGTGCCTCTGCTCCCAGTGCCTAATAAAGGGGCTGTCCACCTTGTCAAATAATAACTTCATCACCAATCTCAACGCCAGCAGCTATTACATAATAGGGTGTGCTGATGACCTCGCAATCCTTGTTTCAGGGAAGGTGACGGTTACGATCTGCAACCTCACTCAGCAAGCGCTACGTATCGTAGAAATTGGTGCTGGAAATTTGACCTATCAGTGAACCCCACCCCAAAAACGAGCATTGGGCCCTTTCCACCTACCAAAACTGTTCAATACAGAACTTCAGTTGGCCAACAAGGTCAAATACCTGGGGGTCATTCTAGACAGTAAGTTAAACTGGAGTAGTCATTTGGACAACAAACTAAACAGGGCCTGCATAACCTTCTGGCAGTGCAGGAAAATGATAGGTAAGAAGTGGGGACTATCCCCTAAAATTATACTATGGCTGTGCACCACAGTGCTCCGTCCCATGACCACCTATGGGGCCGCGGTCTGGTGGCCCTGAACCAAGTTGGCTACAGCCTAAAACAAACTACAACGCATGCAACGACTGCAGCTACGGGCTGCATGGGGACCACTCCGACTGCAGCAGTTCAAGACATGCTGGAGCTGGAACTGCCACCGCTCCACCTGTTCATACAGCAGGAAGCGACACTTGCAGCGGTACGTCTTAAGGCAATAGATCTATTTGAGGGACTCAACAAGGAGTTCCCCATTACGAAAGCCATTAATGGATACCCCATCAATTTATCTTCGATAAAAAATACAAGATCCAGTTTCACGAGGATCGTAGATGCGAGGGTTTGTGCCCTGCAGATCTGCGCATCTTCACTGACGGATCAAAAACAGGTAGTGGCATAGGTGCTGGAGTCTTCTCGGAAGACCTCAACATACGCATAGCATCACCATAAGGGGTTCATAACACATTGTTCCAGGCCGAATGCATGGGTTTTTCTCTGGCTGCTTCGGCCATCATGGCCAGGGAAGTTAAGGACCACTCGATCCGTATACTCTCAGACAGCATGGCTGTTCTGCAAGCGCTAAACAGCCACACAGTTGAATCTGGGCTAATATACGAGTGTCACAAGCACCTTAATCAGGTAGGTTCGCCGTAGCCTCAATAATATAACCATTCAATTGATCAAAGGACAGCGGTTCGCTGGGCAACGATGCAGCCAACGAACTTTGCTAGAAGGGGGTTGAGTGAGGCACCAGTGGGACCTGAACCTATCTTGCCACTCCCCTTCGGGTACATATCACAAACTATGGTTGGAACAAGATGAGTGCAGACAGGCTAGGGAAGCACTGCCTACTATTGATGGCCGCATCACGAAACAGGTTCTCCGACTAACCAAACAACAGCTGCGTATAGTTACGGCAGCTTTAACTGGCCACGGGTCATTTAATAAACTCCTCTTTGTCTTAGGAGTCACAGACAGTCCGCTGTGCAGGGTCTGCATCGAGGAGGACGAGACAGCAGGTCATGTGCTTCTTAACTGCCCGGGGGTCGCCACATACAGGGCAAAGTACTTCGGTAACCAAGGTATCCTACGCGAGGCTGTCAGTAACACCAAGGCGTTGCTGGCCTTCCTCGAGGAGCTTGTGTGTATCGAATGATTGATTTTCCCACCGTACGCAAAATACACGCACTGTCGTGGAGTTGCGGACACCAGCCCGTATTACCTATTACCCCTATTACCTAGCCGTATAAGGGGTCAGCTTATCTCTTACGAGCTAAGTTATTTGTCGAATGATCACAACTTTAACAAATTGCTAAGTATGAAATTACCATCAAATTATCAAAATTATTAAAAACTTCCGAATCAATTTCCCAACATTCTCTGAATAACATCATAATACGATACCATATGAAAAGATCGCACGCCGGGGATACAGCCGTGGCCTCCCGCTGCGCTCTGATCGCGGCTCATAAGCCTATAAATTACCTAATAAGTTAGAACGTTTAATTCATTCAGACATAATCCGCGTTAGCTCAATTAGTGAGGTAGCCTTCGGTAGGTTTGAAGTAAGTCTGAGTTCAGATGGAGCGATTTTATAGGATACAAATATTGTGAATGAAATCGTATGTCATTTGAGACAATTGAAGGCTTTTATTAAATTATTTGCTCATAAGCTTGACATTAATCAAAATGTATAGCTAAAATTACACATAATCATATATGGACTCATTTATGTCAGCAAACGTAATAATAATGTGTTGTTCTACAAATTTTATATTCTATTGTTATTCAGAGATTACTCCCACGTATTTTCGCAAGTTCTAATGTCGATTAAGAGAAAGGGTTTATGTTGTTATAACTGTAATAAGTAGTTCCGAGATAATGATAGGCTGACTTAGACGTTCGTAGAAAGACGTCAGTTTAAAGAGTTATGGCAAAATTCGGTGTTAAGCAATGCATAAGTTGGTATACATTAAGATCTCATGTAATGAGCGGTTACTCATTCATCGTTGCAAATGGAATCGAAAATTAAATCTTTCTTTTTGTGTGTTTGATTTGTGCCCCAATAGTTGGTGCACCTGAACAAAGGTTTACATCTGCTGTGATTTCATAAACAGCATTATTACTAAGCGGAAATTCATGCTGTTTATAATTTTTAAAAATTCAATTGCTTTCCGCACTATGCTCTTAAATTAACAACACTCTATTTAGGCCATGTTGCAGTTATAATTTATGTAAATATAATGAATTGCTTGATTGGTCAATCTATCGTACTCATGACAAAGTTGACAGTTTTGGTTCGGACAGTTTACATAACTTAGTCTTTTTAACCAATAATCAGTGTTGATATGGATGAAATGTACATTTCGAAACATTTACATTCTTTATTTCTTTATTTATTTAAACTATTCGAACACAAAAAGGTACAAAGGCGGACTTAATGCCTTAGGCATTCTCACAACAGACTAGATGGCAGGTGCTTTGGTTGAAAGGATCAATGATTAAAAAAAAAAAACTTTAAAATAATATTTAAATTGTGATGAATTAAAAACAAAACACACTTGAGAGCAATAAAATCGCACACTCCTTGTAATTTGGTTTATTACTGTTTTTTTTCTTAAATCTAAAGATATTGAGTACAACTCATAAGGCAAAATTAAAGAATATAGCTTAGCTTTAGTAAAACACAAAATTAAAATCATTGACCTTCGCGTAACTTACAGAAACCAGCCGTACACCAAATTAGCCAAATTCACCCGTTAGCATTGTCACTACTTGCACCCCTTACCCGCAGGTACAAAAGGGTCGGTTTATTTGGATTTTTATTATAGTCCGGTTAAGTAGTCACGACATCTCAAGGTCAACTACATAAAAAAAGGATTTTTAATCAGTTGCATACCGAAGGTCAACGTGATAACATCTCTACTGAAAGCATACGGAAAAATATGGATACCACGCCCGCAGAAGCCGCCCAAGTTATTGCCTAGCTCGAAGCAGGCCATAATCAAAGTTGCTCGACGACTAAATTTGAGCTGCTACTCTGTTCATTGTGTGTACCAGAGGTTTCAAGACCGGTGGCTACGTCCGGCGACCAGGATCTGGCCGGCGACGCAGAACATCAGAGCGAGATGACCGCTTTCTTGTGTCGAGGTCTTTAAGAAATCGGCAACTGAATGCGGTTCAACTGCGACAAGAGCTTCGAGAAGTTCGCAATGTCAGTATAAGTCGGTGGACAGTCAGAAGAAGACTTGGTGAAGCAGGACTGACTTCACATCGCCCAGCAGATGATCACAAATTGACCACAGCTCACCGACAAGCCCGACTACAATTTGCCAGGGAACATTTAAATTGTAGTTAGCGATCAAAAGTGCATAGTTACGTTATGAGTATAGCAATACTCTACACTCTTAACGTACGTTACGTTAAGAGTGTAGAGTATTGCTGTGAAGTCACGGTACAACTGCATGTGTTTCAACGACACACACCATAAATATCGCAGTTTTGCACGGCACACACTGTCGTATCGCGTACTCGTGTCGCTCTGCACGAAATAAAAGTATATTTCCGTCGCTTTTGTTAAATACGCATCATGCGCGTGACCTGGCCGGTATATGGCATTGCAATTCGAGTTAATCTCATCCCACCAAAAACGTTCTTTAAAAAACTAGGCAAGTCCCGATGGAGCTGCTTGTTTATCTCTAAAAAGTAATGAAATCTAGACAAAGTCGTGCCAAGTCTAAGGTTCCTTACTGCGATTTATTTATTATTATAGTTAACGTTGTGTGATTTTTGACATCAAATGAAGCGGCCCACCAAGTTGAATATTTTTTGTAAAGGCGGTATGTCGATCTCTAATAGTTTGGTTGGGCTCTTGTGTTTTCTAAGCACGGTCACCAGGTACTCCAGATCTTCGATTATTCTAGTTTTTATAGCTTTCCCTTTATTTGGCCATTAAACCCTAACTCTGTGCCAAATTTCAGCTGTCTGAGTTTATGGGAAGACCTAGTTCTATTCTGAGGATCATGAGTGAGTGAGTGAGTGTCATAAATGCAAAACTTAGCTTTCGCTTAACTTCGGACCTAAATGACCTACAGACTTGAAATTTTGGATTTTAAGTATGTGATTATAGCTTACTGGATGACGAAAATTTCTGCGTTCTGGTCTTATACAGAGGTTCTCAAATAGGGGCCTGAAAATGCGGCGAAATGGTTCTAGTATAGGATGGTACGGCAGTGTTTGCTTCGCGCTCGACTTGGCGGGGGCACTACCGTGCCCCCCGATATGAGCTAGTAGCAGTAGGCGCCAAGCGTTGGACTGAGAAGTCGCCGGCTTAGGTTCTGATCTCATAAGAGGCAGCGCATTTTTATTGCCAATTTTTTATTTTGGTTTGAAATAATATATTTAAAAAAATGCTGTTTTTATATTTTTGTTGTTATTGCAATAAAGGGTTAAAAATAAAAAAAATATGCGTTAGAAGTGATAACAAAAATTAAAACCTTTTAATTTGTTATAATATTTTACATAAAGATAACCGCTACGGTTATCTATAATAACTTCTTCAGCCAAATAGTATGTGCAATACTATGTCAAGGAACTTACAATTTGTTTTATTTAAACAAGTCAGATGTCAAACAAATTGATAAGTAGATTTATTTTACCATAAACAATTAAGCTTCGATCATGATTTTTTAAAATAAGTGATTTTATTAAGTGGTTTTGTATGGCAGTTTGTTTACATTAAGTATTTCACATTTTAATCGGCTTTAGTGAATATAGGTAACATATTGTATTTTCATTTTCGTTCTGTGAAAAGATGATTGAAACTAAACCTCAATTTTTACAATTAAGTAAATAGGATAAACTATTCCGGAACTTAAACGTTCTTGTTTATTACGTTATTGTTTGCAGGGCTTCGGTGATGCAACCTTTTTAGCGCGGAGTACACGGCGAACAGTTTTTAATAATGCTTTTAATTCATTCAGTAAAATGTCCGGTTGGTATGAAATCATTTGTTGCATATTCATTCAGCTTGTGTGGGCTTATTTAAATAAGCATCCACTTCATTAATAAGCGCTCCAACTATCTAGAATTCCTTCTTCCTCACATCTCTTAACCCACAGACTCACAGTATTTGTCTAGAACAAAGAATGTGATTGAGTTTTACTAGTCATTCGCTAATTTAAAAAAAACTAACAATTTAAATTTAGTAAAATACGAAATATTTAAATGATAACACTCACACCTAGTCCGGTTTCAATATATATTTGTCTTTTCCTCTTTTACGCAGCGCAGCAATATTTGCCAATGCTTTAATATTTGCACAACACCGCTAATTAACAGATTTAAACATTCGACACCAACCAACAACGTTCAATTAGGTGAATAGTCGTAACGAATTGCATCTACCTCACAGAAATCGAAATAATTTACTCAGTTTTCTGTGGCCTACCTACAAAAATTTATTATTTATAGAAACAAGATGAACGAGACAAGTATCGAATGATTATTGAACCACTTCAAGTAATTTCAATAAAACAAATAAAAATTGATCATTTTAGGTATTATTAATCATATCAAAATTTTGAAATATAAATGATTTGAAAATAACATCACGCAGGCGCAGATGAGATACGAACTCAGGGCTCGCCATAATCGCTGCGCTGCTACCCAAGCACGGTAACGACTAAGCTAGGATGCCATAAGTTAAGTTAGTTGAAATTATGAACTACTATCAATTACAGACCAAGTGAGTGTTTGTGCGTGTCTATAGTATAGAAACAACTTATAGAAGAAGGTCGTAAGTGAAACCGAATGGTCCATCTATTGCTTTGTGAGATTGCTTATGGACTTTTGAGCGATACTGTACGTATGACCAATGGCGGTCTGTTATGTTCTCTGATGAGTGCAGAATGACATTACATGGTCATGATTGACGCTCTGGGGTCTTCAGAAGGTCATCAGAGCGATTTTCACAATGCTGCATAAGCGAACGTGTGGCTTTTGGCGGTGGATCGTGTATATTTTGGGGTGGTATAATGTTGGACACTAAAACTGACTGTATTCATCACTGGGGCGAATACCGGCCCGAGATCGAGAGGTTTGACGGCTGCACGATACGTCGAAGAAGTGCTCGAAGGACATGTGAGGCCGCTTGCGTGGCTTATGGGAGAAGATTTTCTCCCAATGCACGACAACGCCAAACCGCATGTCGCTAGAACAGTTTGCGACTACATGGAAGACGTTGGAATCACCGCGATGGAGTGGCCAGCTCGTATTCCTGATCTCAATCCGATTGAGCATGTCTTGGATGAGCTAAAAACAAGAGTTCGAGCAAGAAGCCCTGCTCCTACGCGCCTCCGAGAGCTTCAACTTGCCATTGAAGAGGAGTGGAACGCTATACCACAAGATTTCATGGTAACATTAATACGGTCCATGAAAAACCGATTAAGAGCTGTAATTAAGGCTAGGGGAGGGAATACACCTTATTAAAAAACAATTTGATCAAGAATTTTTAGTTTGTTTTTTCATTATTTCATAAGCGAAATTGGGTAATTTTACCCGTTTGTTGGGTTTTGTGCCGTAAAACCTCATATGGGTATTTTTTACACTATATTTGATATCATTAGAAAGGTAATGAGGTAGACTTTCAATTATTGTGTGTTTTTTAAAATGTTTATTCAGATTCATAAAAAACTCTTTCTAACAAACAAAAGTCAAGGTGCGCGATTTTATTGCTCTCAAGTGTATATATATATTTGCTCAACATAGAGCCTTCTAAAAAGTCAATCACCTTTGGTGAATACATTGTTGACTGTAGCTTGTAAATTAAAACTAGAAATACTTCCTACGCCTACGTGCTTCAGCTAACAATTTACAAGCCTATACAAACAATATCACGCGCAAACGAGCCGAGCCGATTACAGGCAGATCTCAGTTATCTACCGATCTGTCTGTTATTAAGTTACCTAACAATTACAAGTTCGAGCCAGCACATACACTACACTGCAGTGCATGCAGATTGTAGGGGAACTGATTAAGGGCTAGCTTGACACGCCCTCTAAATAGGTACATTGGTCTGCTAACACGGGTCTGGTGGAAGTGTACACAATTATTGGCGAGAATTATTCGGGAATGGTATAACTTAAATACAGGGCGCAGGGACATCGACGCGCAAACTGTAAACATGAATGCAGCAAATGAGTCTAAACAGCATAGAAATTTACCATCGATTATAAAAAAAAATGTGATGGTTCAGAATCATGTACTGAAAGTTGGGCGTCAATGTTCCTGCCACCCTGTTTTCAGTTGCCTGTGTCAGGGCCACGGTATCTCTTTGTAATTTCCCGCGACCCTGAGGCATTGGCCCTATCGGATCCCGTCATTATGTTCTGACATCTCCTTGAGGATATCTCCTCGAGCTTGGCTTAATAGCTTAGCTAGCATGGTTTAGATAGGAACAGAAAAAGAAGACTTAAACTCTTAGTTACTACTCTGTCAAGAGAGTGCCGGATAGATCCGACCGAAGATAAATAATACACAAAATTTTAGTTATTCGTCAAAATTTATTTTAGCGCCTTCAAAGTATGTTTCTTCAGAAACGATACACTTTCACCAACGAATAATCCAATCATCAAAACATTTTAAACGCTTTTTCCGGAATTGAGTTCAGTTCTCGTCGCGAATTTTCCTTCATGTCTTCTACCGAATGAAAACGGGTGCCACGAAGTGGTGATTTGAGTTTAGGAAAAAGAAAAAAGTCGGCTGGAGACATATCTGGTGAATAAAAACTCAACAAATACCATCGAGCAAGCGCTCGATGGTATTTGTTGAGTTTCAACCACAGTTTTTCCAGGCGACAAAGGCTCAGCTGCCTCAGCTGGCTCAGCTGCCTCAGCTGGCTCAGCCGCCAGGCACATTCAAATCAATAAAAGGCGTACCCAATAAACGGTAGCTTTATAGTACTCACATATGGCTTAAGCAAATATACAATACTAAACGATTGAAATATACAATGCAAAGATAGATTTTTTTTTCTTCAGCAACTCGTACAGTATTTTCAAATGCTAATCAATTAGTTGATGCGTCCGTGCGGACCAGGACCAGCGATTAGTTGATGCGTCCGTGCGGACCAGGACCAGCGATTAGTTGATGCGTCCGTGCGGACCAGGACCAGCGATTAGTTGATGCGTCCGTGCGGACCAGGACCAGCGATTAGTTGATGCGTCCGTGCGGACCAGGACCAGCGATTAGCCAAGCATTTTTATCGGCGATGTAATCGTAATCCCCCAACTTATAATATGATCGGCTGCAAAGTGTGCGTTTTATACAAGATTTAAATTTGGCTTTATTCAGTTCATGTACCTATGTGGTTTTTATTATAACATTTTAAACAGTACCCCATGAAAGATGATTCTACTTTAGCCAGCCTGAAACCTGGTTGAACCAATTGGTCCCTAATTCTCGTGTGACATATTTGTGTTTTTCACCTCTTTTACTGAAAAAATCTACATCGAGTTTTCCTTACGTAAATGATGTTTTCATAGATATATTGACAAGGTACCGTCATGGTGTTAATATCTTTGAACAATTCCCTTAAAGAGTCGAGCCTGCGGGGGCCATATATTGCTCTGATGTCTTTTTTTTGCAGAATAAAAATGGACTCGATGTCTGCAGCCCGTCCACATAGTAAAATACCGTACGACATAATTCTGTGAAAATAACTAAAATAGACTAGTTTCGCGGTACATACATCAGTAAATTGCCGGATTTTTCTCACAGTATATGCTGCTGAACTTAGCCGTCCTGCAAGGGATGTTACATGAGGACCCCATTGAAGTTTTGAGTCGAGCGTGATCCCCAGGAAATCAGTTTTATCGACGAATTCTAGTTTCACCAGTAGGTCTGTAATAATGCTTTTCATGAATATTGGGTCGGAATTGTCCTCAGCGACTCTTATGCGATTGAGTTTTTGTAGAAAACTCAATACTTTATTGCATTCCATATGTAATATGTAGATGGTAAAAACTAAATAAAAGATCAATATGGACCCTGTAGGGCACAGCAAAAATTAGGAGAGAGGAAGAGGGCTAAGTAGCAGTTTAATATTGATTTAAATTCCGAGATGTGTTTAAATGGTTGTATAATTATAACCACTCGTGAGACACAGAAAGTTCAGCGGCTAAATCCCTTAAACTTTAATGAGGACTTTCAGTCACTATTTCCTTCGCTTTTGCGATGTTAACTTCGGTTGAAGACGTTGATGGCCTACCAGAGAGAGGTAAATCTTCCATCACATCTCGACCGCTTTTGAACGCTTGGTACCACTCTTATGTACGTGTTTTTGATAAAGTCGATTCACCGTAAACTTTCTGTTACATTGTCAGTGACCACGACCACGAAATTCCATTGGCGATGCAAAATTTAAGACAGACTCTTTGTTCGATGTTTTTCTCCATTAAGAAATTCGCAATACACACTAAATAAACTAAAAACAGCACTGCTACTACTCAGTTTTTAGGGTTCCGTATCTCAGTAGAACAAAACGGAACCCGTATAGGATTACTTTGTTTTCCGTCCATCCATGTGTCTGTCTGCCAAGACCATATTTCTCAGGAGCTATCAAGTTGAAATTAATATCAAATACATAGGTCTACGGTCCCTTGGAGCTCAACAAGTTTCTAAATCAACGCAATAAAAAATACGGCCATTTACGCGACATAATATTTTGAGACTTGCAAATAAGTCAAAACCTATGTAGGGTACTTCCCGTTGACCCAGAATCTTGAAATTTGGCAAGAAGCAAAACCTCACAGCACGGGTAAAGGAAACATAACTAAAATCATTAATTTGTAGTTTTGACACATAAAAAAACAAAGCGGTTACAAACTTACATTAAGCCCACGTTCGCCCTAACGTAAAATATCGCGGCGGGATTTTTTCGCGAACTGGATTTTCAACGCTCTGCTTAGCGCCGAGCGTTGAGAAACTAACAGATTGCATCCCAGCGCGTCGAAAAAACACATTGTTGGATTCAACTCTCGGCCTTTTTTGTTACGTCCGTGCGGACGCGGGCTTACAGTTGGAGAATTGACCGTGACGTAAATCGATGTATGGGAAGAATGACGTCTTTAAACTACAATGTTAAGTTTGTTTTTGGGATAAATTCATCCCAACTACGGAACCCTTCATTGTGCGTGGTCCGACACCCACTTGGACGGTATTTTTTTTATATTTACCTAAGTCAAACGCCTGTCATCACAATTCTTTAAAACCTTAATCTTTACTTACCTATTATCTGTAGCTATGCTTGTAATTAATTTGACAGCTACTGTCAACAGTGGCACGGGAAGCCCTGCGACAGAATGTAACCGGAGAGGTGTCTGAAGTGACGCGCCGACCACCCGGGTGGCCTGATTAGTAATCTGATAACCAAGTAAAATGGTTGTTTACGAACTATTTACGGTGATTAGGTGCGATTTTAGGTTGCTTTAGCTTTTTGGTCTTAGAGCCCACAGCTGTGGAAGCATAAAATGGCAATAAAATTGTCAATGTCAGGTTTGTAGTTTCTCAAAAAAGTAATTCGAGATAGTGTAGCATCGTTTATTTTTTGCCAATATACCTACTTAGTGGTATTATTAATTATCAGGCGATTTCTTGTAGATGTGCTGAAATGAAATGTTTATTCATGTAAGTAGATCTTTTAGGAAATATTTACACGTCAATATTTTAAAACTTAACTTTAAACTTTCCTAGTTGCCTGATCACTGAGAAGAAATGCCAACAAACTTGAAGGGAATGGTCTCTTTTAAAGTACAAACATTATAGTACTAATAGGATTATGTGAGTCTAAGAATGCAGGGCAGGCCATGTCTGAAAGGGCCTTTTGAAGAAAGAGCCATTGCAGCTTTAAGTTGACATGCATGATGCATGCATAAGTCATCGTGTAGCTCAACCCTACCAGATCTGCAGGACATTTGCGAAAGCCACATACAAAATACTCAAACCGCCAGACAGTTATAAGACCATGTATTCAATCTAACCTGCATGGTACACACATTCACAGTCAGTTTTCTCTTTGAATGTCATAAAAAAATCATAAATGATGTCACGTAAATAAATAAGTATAAAATGACAAGATTAATTCAACATTGGAGTAGCTTAATTAATCCCAAGCCTGTGTACCGATACCCATAGCGTCTGCGAAGTTTTAAAAACCTTGTTTATAGGCTAAAACAAATTGTATCACTTATGTTTTTTGGCAGACGGAACCCCGGATGCCAAAGAAACGCCTGCTCTTGACCACTTTGTTAATATAATTTGACGGTTTCCTTATAAAGTGACGTAACTTATAAAGTGACGTAACTTATAAAGTGACGTAACTTATAAAGTGACGTAACTTTCTAATGGAACGTGTTTTATGGTTTTCTTTAACATTTTTAATTTTGGTAACGTGTCGTCTATGATCCTAATCTTTATGGTATGTTTTAGTTCATTAATATTTTTAATTGATCGTTGATTAGCCTTTGATGTTTGTAAAGCCGCACTGGTTAAAGTTTGAACCTGTGGGTATATATAACTAGCAAGTTTTACTTACTAAAGACCGATGCTATATTACTGAAAGGAAGTTACATCTAAGGTATCCAACACACTTCTTCGGGTCGTCATGGTTCGGCACTGCTTTGAATATTTTAATAACATAAAGATGTAAGTGTACTTACTAAAGGCACACCTAACTCTTCGCGGAATTCAGGCGTGATTTTATGTAACTTTCTCCATTATTTCATTTAAAAACTTATCAATTACATTTTTAAATATGATATTTTAAAAAAACATTTGCCAACCGGTTAGGTGCGGTCAAGGCTCCAGAGAGAGGAACCTCCTAACAATGCGAGCCGTGTCATAAAATAAATCATGCATGAATTTTTTTAACGGAAAAATGCTTTTATTTATATTTTGCAGAACAATTCAGTGGTAGGTATGATATGAAGGAACTCAACGTTAAATCTTTAATCGCCATGTGAGAATTTTGATTTAGTGCTATTTGACGCCCACCATCTTCAGATAGGACACTATAGAAAAATTATTTTATTTATGAATGAGAAGGTATTAATATGCTAATGTCAGCCTATTCTAATGCTAAACACTATATTATATAAAGTGTTTAGCATAAGAATAGGCTTCGATTGTGGATAGAAATATGATTTTTATAGCTACGTGGATAAATTGCAAGCTTATTTGTTTTTACATAAGCTCACGCCTTCTTCCCATGAGGGTAGGCAGAAACTACAGAACGCTACCTGCCACGATCCTTACATACTCCTTTTGCCTTGTTTACGTTCATACATCTCATACACGCACGCCGCACCTTTCTGAAGAATATCACTAATAAGGTCACTAATTCACTATATGCCTTCTACGGCGTCCACTCCCGGCGTTTCTAATCTATTTATTTTGTATGTGCATTAGAATTAAGAATCTCTATCATTAAACACAACCTTTCATACCCACAATTCCCGATTTCCAAAGCCAACGAATAGAATATCACATATTATTATTCATATTATTAATATACATATTGAAATCAGCCAGGCAGCCTACAATCTACATTGCCTTTGACATTTGTTGTTTATAATCCATGTACAAACCAAAATGACGAATTGCTGTTTTATTTGAACTTCTTTATAAATCTTGTTTTTTGGCTTTTGTGAACGATCACCGCAATTTATCCAAAGAACTTTGACATACTGTCAAACGATGGAGTTTGGAGAAACCAAACAGTGAAAATGCAGCCATTTTATCAAAACTTAACTCACTTTTTTAACACAAATTAGAAATAAAAGAACAATGTCACACTAATCCCTCTCATTAACACAGGCAAGTCAAAACAAAACTTGTTATCTCAAGTTTTGCATTTATGAAAGTGTGCTAATCTGCAAGAGTGAGAGGCTTCACACCTGCGCAAGCGCTGCGCGATGTTCTTATTGATGGTATCGCGGTACTTGAAACACAGTTAATTGCGACACGATATTATCTCGGGTTTTGGTTCATTTTATTTATGAGACGATAAAGCTAAAGCTTTGGGATGTTTCGGATTCTTTATATGGTAATTTATGTTTTTGGAGCAGTTGATTTACATGGCTGTTGCGGCAATACGCCATTCAGATATGGATTTTTAGGGCTCTATATTCGACATGGGACCCATAAACTTTCGCCCTTTCGCCATGTCCGTCCGTCCGTCCGTCTATCCGCAGCTTGGCTCAAATGCGCTTAGTACTAGAAAGCTGTAATTTAGCTTAAATATACTTAAGTATATACATATGAGTCACGCCGACCAAGTGGTATGGTAGGTTTTTTAGGTTTCCTGCCCTACACGTAAAGTGGGTATAAATTGTTATTTCTCGTCTATCCCATGGTGGAGGGTTGTCGTTGGAAAGATCGTTCAAAAACATTCCGGGTGAGTGAAAACCATTTTGCTATTCAAAAATCCAATTGCGAAGTATTATGCTTCTAAAGTGCTTATTTCTGTAAGAGTCTGGAATTCCCCCTACCTGTCAGCTAAATGGTTGTTATTGGAGATGTGAAAAAATTCACGGCAATAGTATATAAAACGAAGTTAAAAGGAAAACTATACAGCTAAGCAGGCTTTTTAAGTTAACGAGTGGGAACACGTTTATCAACTACAATATTAAGTTTGTTCTTGTTCATGATTACAAAATAACTGCATGTTAATTTTAACAATGATATTTTACCGACTCCATAATAGTATTATATGACTGCCAAAACATATAACAATTCTGCTATCAATATGCTAATATTGAACTGAGAAAAACTGGAATTTTATAATCAGACGGTTTTCCTAGGAATCACGCTAGACGAGAAGTTACAATGGGGACCTCATTAAACATCTCTCGCGGGGCGACTAAGCTCGGCCGCGTATGCTGTTAGAAAGATAAGACAGTTAACAGATGTAGAAACCGCGCGTTTGGTTTATTTTAGCTACAACATTATGTCATACGGCATTTTACTGTGGAGTCCGGGCTGCGGACATTGAATCCATTTTTATTTTGCAAAAGAGAACTGTCAGAGCCATTTACAATCTACGCCGCGGCGAATCTCTTAGGGAACTATTTAAGAAGATTAATATAATGACGGTACCTTGCCAGTTCATTTATGAAAATATTGTGTATGTAAGAAAAACTCTTTAAGCTACTTTTTAATAAAATAAGTGATAGACATTATATTAACACTAGAAATAAAAATAAAATAGATCAACCATTTTTTCAGACTATCTAAAGTACATACATCTTTTATGAGGTACTGTGTTAAATGTTACAACAAAATACCTTGTGATATATTATAATTAAATGAAAGAAAGTTTAAAACTCATATTAAAAAACACTTTGTAAACAAGCATATTACAAATTAGAGGATTATATCCTAGATAAGAATGCTTGGAAACATGCTGGTCCTGCTCCATAAAACAATCTAGATGCTCGACAAAATCATACTGGTTGCTTATTGTATTGTATAATTTGTTATTTTTACTTTACTCGCACACTGACTTATTTATTATTAGTTAATATTTTAGGAAAATCATATACTTACTACTTTTGCAATGTTGCACCATGTACCTCACGTGATTGATTTATCTGTCTTTGCTTATTATATTAAATTGTTTTTACCTATTTGTGGTATAGTATTTTTATTCTGGGTGCATCGTCTTCACATATAAAAATATAACTAATGTAAACAAAACATTGTTAAACATTTTAAAAGAGTGGTGGAGTTTCTTGCCCCTTCTTCTCCATACGAAACTACCTTTTGGAAGGGGCGCCTAGAATCTATTTAAATGAAAATGTAGACGTTCAAAAGTGCCTTATAGCGCCTATTTGAAATAAATGCTTTGACTTTTGACGTTTGCTACAAGTGTGTTACAAAGAGGGGTGATTTAGCCACAACAAATCTAAATAATCTAACGAATACCTAATTGGTTATTAACCTCTTACGACATAGATGTCTTGAATAGCCTTGAAAACTTTCGTATAATATCATCATAAATTCCTGCTCAATTTCTACCAATTTTATGTATGCTCATGATATATATTGCGAGCGATATAAAAGCATGTAAACGCATCGCAAAATGAGTTTTCAAGTTTTATTGCCAAAGCCAGAATAGAAACATTAATATTGCTATAGCTTAAAAACTATTAAAATAAATAACCGTTCTGTCCATATTTCAAGATGCTCCATGAATCATTTGACGTTTATACGCAAATAAAATATATGGTATTTTAGAACCGGTTTTTGGTTTGTAAATAAATTAATCTGTGTCCGAATATTTTGGTAAAAGTCTTTATTAGGATATTTCTATGTAATTTTGGACTTTGATTAAATAAATATGCATTCAACAATCTGTCTGTGGTTGTTAGCTCTTATGATCCGAAGAACTGAAAATAAAATATCCAATCCAATTTGCATAGTTTAGATTTTTTGAGGTTGAGTTTCTCGACTTTCAGTTTTGCTGCATCGGCAACGTCGACCAAGACACCCTTAGCTGGCAAGTTTTTTTCTTCATAAAGTAAGTTGTTATGACAAACATACATTGGGTTATGGGCATGAGAATGATGTAGGTAGTAGAACCCTAAATCCACACATACGTTTTCTGACTCTTTCATAAAAATTCAAATACGAGTAATAAGGTGTTATTTATGCAATACGACATAGAGTCTACACCGCATGGCTGAAATGGCGATCTCTAACTGGAGTACCAGAGTACTCCAGTTAGAGATCGCCATTACACCCGAATGTCAATACGAAATAAGGGCAAAATCTACAAGACGGCTGTCCGACCTGCAATATTGTATGGAGCGGAGTGCTGGACAACAGCAAAAAAGCGTGATTAGCAATTATTTTGCACAAAGCCGAAATAAAGATGCTGCATTGGGCGTGTAACGTCTGGACAGATTACGCAATGAACACGTGAGAGGATCTTCGGAGTGGCCCCAATAACGGACAAACTAAAAGAAAGCAGGCTTATATGGTACGGCCACGTAATGAGAAGAGATGATGGTTTCTCAGTAAACTAGGAACACCAGACCCCCAGCTAAATGATGGTCCACTATCGAAAGGGATTTGAAAGCGTAGAACCCAAGACAACCCAGGACTGATCCTCCTGGCACCGATGGACAAGAAGACCCAACCCCAGGTAGAACTGGGAATAAGGTCTGGAAGAAGAAGAAGAGTCATAGGTACAGTTTCTATGCTCAGTCTTACTGCAACCTAGTCATGTGTAAGCTAAATATTAAAGAAGCGATTATAGAAAAGCACCTGCTACTCTTTTAGAAATATTTGATCATATCGGCACATACTTAGAGGTAGGAAGGAACATTAAGATAAGACAGAAAAATGTTTTCGTGTCGAGATATTTTGGCCAAGCTGTAAATAGGTGACCAAACAGGTTTATTTTATAAGTTTGATGTTTTATGGATTTCACCGACACGAAGCGATAAATATCTCGTTCGCACAACCTTATGCATCGGTCACGCTTTCAA
This sequence comes from Dasypolia templi, assembly GCA_963555695.1. Taxonomy (NCBI): domain Eukaryota; kingdom Metazoa; phylum Arthropoda; class Insecta; order Lepidoptera; family Noctuidae; genus Dasypolia; species Dasypolia templi. The sequence goes on from OY743157.1 coordinate 23,095,004, forward strand.
ATAGTTGTAGTTATTAAAAAATAATTGTTTGTAAAACTGTCGTAATACACGTGTGAACTTCTGTTGGTCTGTCCAACTGTAGAATCAATTACCATTGTTATTAGAAGGGGCGCCAGAACTTCCTATAATTATTATTACTTGTTAAATGTTATGGGAAAATTTACTTTTTTTTTCCTATTTTACTGGCAACTTAATTCATGTGTAGGTATTCTTTGTTACAGTGTTAAAAGCCTCTCTCGTTAAGAGGAGATTTTTTTAATAAAAATATGATGGGAATTTATTTGCTTTAATATTCAGAACGCTCACACATACAATCAAAAGGATAATAGTTAAGTATATGATTTATTGGATGTTTTCTTTCCATGTACACACGGCTACACATCAAGCTATACATTTCCAGTATAAGCTGATCTCGCATTGTATAGGAATTCCTTACAGCAGCCTAATTGCGTAACACTTTTTCGTAAACCATTACGATTAATCTGTTGTATTTTGACAGTTCAACATCATTCTTTGCGTTATTTACATTGTTGAGCAGATTTTTTATCGGACTAATGTAGTCAATGTATTAACAATCTGTTTGAAAACGATTCAGATTCCGATTGATTGTGTATTACGCAATTAGGGTACAGGTCAGCTTATACTTTAAATGTATAGCTTGATGTGTAGCCGTGTGTACAAGACGGTTACGTAATTGTAACATTTCGCTCGTATAATTTTTTGTTAAAAACTGTCGTTTTAAAGATTATTAAAAAAAAACAATCTTATATAAATATTAACAGTGAAACAATATAGTTTATCCAGCCACAAGATATTTCTCTACTCCGCACGCAGTGGAGCTTGCGTAGAAATGATTTTAGAGTGTCTGGTCTTAATGCTCTACTACTTTAATAAACGGCTTTAATATATCCATCGCATAATTTAATCAAACCACGAAACAACTATGATGTAACCTACATGATGCTGGATGCTGCATGTATGATCCGGGCAGCTGATAGGTTCCCCTTTTTCCTTTCGCTTACAAATAAACACGGAATAACCATCCACATTGGTATTTCACGTAAAATAAACTGCGATGTACTTTACTGAAGCATTCCCATTTCCCATAGCATACGAACACAAAGCATGCGCATTTATCACGACGCAAATAAAACAAAACATTTCCCGCGGCCATGCAAAACTATAGAGTTGTCAGCCGGACCGTACCGACGCACAGTGGGTCGAAACTATGATTTTAGTGACTTAGGGCTCAACTTTGCTTTTTCACTTTTTTTTTTATGCGGATGGGTAGAGCTCATTAACCTCAATAATAATTGTTCTGATGTATTATTTCCTAAACTTTATACTTTGGGTAGAAAAATGTGTTTTGTTATTTTTTTGTATGGAGCGGCTCAAATAAACTTAAATTCCTGCTAAGTAGCGTGTGATCCCGCGTTGAAACTTTATTTTTCATATACCTTGTCTGGTCTATTATCATTTGATGCTATAAACAAATGCATAAAGTTGCAACTCTGCCAAATAAATGGATCGAAAAAAATGAAAAAATACATAGAATAAAAAGCTTAATTTTTTACTTTCGTAAGTTATTTTAAGTTAAATTTGATATGGAATAGTAAGTAAAAGCACGTAATAATACACATAATTACTTAGCAACTAACAACAATACATTTAAAAGGTCCCTAATTAGCTTAAATTTACTAATACTACATATATTAGTAAATTTAAGCTAATTAGGGACCTTTATTTAAAAATGTGGATATGAAATCAATTAATTTCTATTTGTGTGTTTAATTACTGTAATTAGCTTAACCTTTTACCTTATAAAATAACAATGTTTTTCACTTTTAGTCATTACTGTAATATTAATTAGGATAATTAGTTAATGAGGGTAGTAGAAAAATTAGTAAACATTGTTTGTCACTGGATTCTGGAAGTATAAAATGACCATAATTTATTATATACTAACTAGTGTTCGTTTATTCGTACTACTACTAACATCTCGTGATTCTGATCGTCCCTTTTTCGTTATAATGGATAATTTAGTTAACAATTTAGATTTATTTATGATTTTAAGAGAGCAGGTCAAGTCACTGTCGGATAGTCAAAAATTCTTTCAATTCCTACAACATAAAATAAACGTGACCGAAGAGAACAGTGTTGAGCTCCAAAAATTCTGTACGCGCTTTTGTTCAAATATAAGTGCAAGATGGGAACGAAGTAGTCGCACGTTAGCACAGTTTGTAAGAAAAAATGGTGATTGGTTGGAACGTGCAATAAACTGGCCCGAAGGAATGATACCTGAAGCTGTGAACACTGAACAGGAAAGGCTCGAGATTTGTAATACTGAAGATGTCGAAAATCTACCACCATCTACTACAGAAGCTTCGACATCTACATTTACACCTCGAAAACCTTTCGAGGAATTGGGCTCCAGGCAAAAACGACGACGCGTTGATCAAATTAACCAATCGCTTTCGTTATCCCCGGATGAACTTAAAGCTACTACAATTGCTAGTTTAAGAAACACCGGAAATGAGGATGTAGGAAAAATTATGAACCATTTACTAAATCACCCCGAAGATCTAGAAAAAGTTAAAGAGTGTTTAAGTACAAGTAAACCGAAAAGTAGTACATATTCACCCGATAAGGCACTGTCTTTATTAGTTTCACTTAAATTAAGTAAGTGGCAGTATATAAGCCTAAGAGAAGCAGCAAGTGAAAATAGGTCTGATTTATACCCTTCTTATTATAAAATAAAACAAGCGAAGGCAAAATGTTATCCAGGGAAAGAAGACATAATTATAACTGAAGAAGGAGCTGCTATTAAACTGCAAGCTTTACTCAACTTGACGGTATCTAGGCTTTTAGAAGTGATTACTTTAGATTTAGATTCGCCAACTGAGTTACTGCTAATAAGCAAATGGGGTTTTGATGGAGCCTCAGGTCAAAGTAATTATAAACAAAAGACTGAAGCAGAGTTTGATGACTCAACTATCTTCATGGCCAGTCTAGTTCCTATAAGGCTTCAACAATGTGATGGAACAATTGTTTGGGAAAACGATCGACCCTCATCAACTTTCTATTGCCGTCCGATAATGTTCAAATTTACCAAAGAAACGCAGTCAACAGTGGTAACTATAAAAGCTAGCATAACCGAAGAAATAGAAACACTTCAGCCAATCAAGTTCAATCAAGTTGAAGTTAAGCATCAATTGCACTTGACGATGATAGACGGCAAAATATCGTCATATTTGTCAGACACATCTTCAGCTGTCTGTGATATCTGCAAAGCAAAACCGTCAGAGATGAACAATTTAGAGTCACTTGCTCAAAAAGAGAACAACGAAGAAGTGTTCCAGTATGGAATGTCATCTTTACATGCCTGGATAAGAAGCATGGAGTGCTTACTTCATATCGGTAAATATAATTTTATTAGTTCATAATTTTTTTCACGTTATATAGTTACTTGTGAGATTTTTATTTAAGTGATATTTCTTTTTGTTTGCAGCTTATCGTTTGGACTTCAAAAAATGGAGTTGCAGGGGCGATGACAAAGAAAAAATGTCACTCAGAAAGAGCGCTATACAGCAAGCGTTTAAGAAAGAATGCGGTTTACTTATTGACGTAGTCAAGCAAGGAGTAGGCACAACCAATGATGGCAATACTGCCAGAAGATTTTTTAGGGATGCAGAAACAACAGCTCGCATAACAGGAATAGATAAAGATTTAATAGAAAGGTTTCATGTGATTCTTCAGACGGTTGCATCTGGAGAGAGCGTGGATCTTTCTAAGTTTTCCGAATTTTGTAGAGATACTGCACAATTGTACGTTCACTTATATCCCTGGTATTATATGCCTTCCAGTATACATAAATTGTTAGTACATGGGAGTGATATAATTAAGCACTTTGGTGCCATACCTATAGGTAAACTGTCGGAAGAGGCAGCGGAAGCTCGTAATAAAGATTTCCGGAAATATAGAGAGAGTCATTCTAGAAAGGTAAGTAGAACGGCGACAAATGAGGATATTATACACAATCTTCTTTTGTCTTCTGATCCAAAGATCACAAGTCTAAGACCTCGAATGGTGAAACAAAATATAATGGTTCTCTCTCCAAAAGTCAAAGAGCTTCTGCTGATTTTTCCCACAGAATCCGATATAGATTTTATTGATGTAGATAATTTACAAGATAGTCATAGCGATAGTGAATAAGATTTTTTGGTAGTTTGTAAGTTTCTTGTTTTTTTTATTAGTTTATAAATGTCAAACTCATAATTGAAAGGAAATAGTAATGTTTGATGTTGTTTATAGTTAGTTTTTAGTTTGCTTGTGTTAGTTGTAGTAATGTTAGTTTACCTTTACTAATTTGTATTATTATGTACCTATCTTTACTCACTATTCAGTATTAAATCTAACTTAAAATAACATTTCATAAACATGTTAAAGTCATTAAAACAAAGAAATTGAAATTCATAGATCCCTAATTAGCTTAAATTTACTACTACTACATATATTAGTAAATTTAAGCTAATTAGGGACCTTTTAAATGTATTATGATTAGTGTGATTAGCTTTAAATTTACTAATACTACATATATTAGTAAATTTAAGCTAATTAGGGACCTTTTAAATGTATTATGATTAGTGTGATTAGCTTTAAATTTACTAATACTACATATATTAGTAAATTTAAGCTAATTAGGGACCTTTTAAATGTATTGTTGTTAGTTGTTAAGTAACTATGTGTATTATTACGTGCTTTTACTTACTATTCCATATCAAATTTAACTTAAAAGAACTTACGAAAGTAAAAAATGTAGCTTTTTATTCTATATATTTTTTCATTTTTTTCGATCCATTTATTTGGCAGAGTTGCAACTTTATGCACACGTTAATAGCATCAAATGATAATAGACTAGACAAGGTATATGAAAAATAAAGTTTCAACGCGGGATCACACGCTACTTAGCAGGAATTTAAGGTTATTTGATCCGCTCCATACAAAAAAATAACAAAACACATTTTTCTACCCAAAGTATAAAGTTTAGGAAAAAATACATCAGAACAATTATTGTTGAGGTTAATGAGCTCTATCCATCCACATGAGGAAAAAAGTAAAAAAGCAAAGTTGAGCCCTAAGTCACTAAAATCTTAGTTTCGACCCACTGTGCGACGACGCCGAATTTGAATAACAACACACCAACATAACGCCAGCACCTCTCCATTTGATAATCTGCCTTATCGTTAGAAGCATAAGGTCCTTTATGAACGCATTATTATGTCTGTGCTCATACAATGGCATGTTCATGGACTATAACTTGGATGTTTTGGTGTATTCAGATTTGGACTTTAAAATGTGGCTGATAAAGATTGAAGTTACATGTCAGCATAAGCATGTGCATAAAGTTATGCATATGTACTTTTATACTATCGTAGGTACCTTGGAATATAAGAATTTAGACATTTCGAGTTGAGGGTCATATATTACCTCTACTGTCTCTCTGTTTAAATGAAGCCCACCCATCTTCGAAAAAAGCTAGTGAAGTTTATTCCGAAGTGAATTTAATTTCCTCATACGGGAATGTGGAAATAACAAAACGAGAAAACCATTGATTAACGACGTCATACTTGTCAGTTGACATTTGTCGCGTTTGTGGTTGGCTCAGCTGTTACGGCCTCGCCTCTCATGCATGAGGTTGTGGGTTCCAATCCGGGCAAGTTACTTTCCAATTTATATGTACTTTCTGAGGTTATCTTAAACATTTAATGATATCGGAGAAGGAAAAGATCGTGAGGAAACCTGGACTCGCCAACCCGTCTTGAGCAGGCGTGATGGTCAATGTTCGTGTCTTCTCTGAATAAGAGGCCTTTGCCCTGCAGTGGGACAGTAATAGGCTGATATTATTATCATACTAGTCAGTAACTACAACTGCACTTGCGCCGCGGCGCCACCGCCATTTTCCTATGAATTATACTAATAATTTACTAAGTTAATGATCGCCACGGTCATCTTCAATCATTTAATTTCCCTGGTTTTCAGAAGTTCTAAGAATCAGGAGGCCCACCAGTGAGGCCAGACAGGCGGGCCCGACTCTAGTAGTACAACTTCTATGAAAACTTTATGGAAATGGTTCTATGTCTGTGGGAGCCTATAAATGTTGGAGTAATTGCCGCTTTGTATACCATCTCTGTCATTATATATCTCGTCTAAACACCATACATCACGGCATCATTTCATGATACGTCAACAGAGTGAATGTAACATAAGACCGGCGCGCGCGCAAAGCTGACATCGGATCACTTTCAATTAGTTCCGAATTTAACGGATATCACGCTCACTGGAGAACATACGTCAAAATATTAAGACGGGTAAGATTGCTCTTAAAATATAACAGCTTAAACAAATGTAAGTATTTATCTAAACTGATATTAGTTTACATACTTACTTACATACTTTTTTAATTTGTTAAAATTAATGTTTGTAAATGGTAATCTTTGGAAATACTGATCCTATAGCAAAACAAATATCTCTGCGGTCAAAGTTGCGTATAGTGGGTTTTGTTCTAACTTTTGCGTTTGGTACTTTATCAGCTTTGAGCTAATGCTGAAAAAAAATCGTCCGATAAGTATCCATTTTTCTATTGAAATCGTCTGTTTTAGGCAAATAATAAAATGTAACCAGTTTTGCAACGCGTCGAACCTCATCATTACTTGAAGCCGCTCAAACAATACATTCAGTTATGTCGACTTAAAAATGAACCTGTTTCACATTATTACAGTTTACGACCAACTCATATTCATAAATAGGTAACTAACTACACCCCACGATTCCGCATCGAAGCCCGTATGTTTCCAAACTACACAGGTTAACTTTCGAATTCGGCTCAATAACGGTCGCTGCGCGCGCGCCGTTTTTGTTTGCTATTGAACAAGTGCGTGGTTTTGAACATAACTGTCATGGCGTGAGGCGTAAAAATAACAGCCGACTTGTGGTCACGTTATTGATTTAGAGTAAAACAAAGAACTGATTATAATGTATGTAAAAATTTAATGTGGAAATAGCGGTCTTGGCCATGTCATTGGTTGTAAGAACTTCCCATGTTTACACAACTTATCATGTATGGCAGAACAGGTTTCTTTCTTTGCTTGTATGATGCCACACATGTAGATTGTAAAACAATCATATCTCCACGCTTTGCTAAGATACTTTACTACTACTTACTAAATTAAGAGCATAAGATATACAAGGAACAAGCAAATTCCTCGATTGATCCGCACCCTAATTGCTTAACACCATCTAAATCATTTTGAAGGATATTGCTAATCTATTGCTTTATATGTTCGAGAAATTTGTCTGCTCAACAACGTAAATAACGAAATTAATGTTGTAGAACTGTCAAAATGAAAGCGATTACTACTGTAAGTGTGTTACGCAATAACGCCACTCTTTGGCAACGTTTACTTCACATTCTACATATTTACAACCAATGTCCCACAGACAGAAGCCAACGAGTCCAACATCCACGAACATAAATCCAAATAACTTAATTCTCTTCGATTGTTTCATTTCCATAATCTAAGCTCAGTAGTGGAGCTAGTGTCAGAGCTCATAACCGTTAAAGCAGCTAAAGGCTATCACTGCCAAACATCACTATAAAAGCGTGCAGCTACTGCGCCCTGAAGCTGTTGTTATAGAAAAACTTTAATATACTTATACCTAGTAGGAGACGTAGTGTTTAAGTGGTCAATACCGAATAAACCCTATATATTTAATCATCAGAATGAGTGTCAATGGCTTAGAAAGTCAGTAGCCGCGCGGCTCACGCAAGGGGGAAAAAAGACTCCCCACTACTGGAGCAGCTGACGCTCAGATCTCATATGCACTAAGGGCAAACTGTAGGTAATTGGAATAATTGTCAGCTGGTATTTATAAAATAACTTGTTCAAACTAACAACCCTACAATTTACTACTTGTAGCGCCTACAAGTTGCAGCTAGATTATGTAAGCGAAAAGGCAATAAAAACCGGTCAAGTGCGTGTCGGACCACGCACAATGAAGGGTTCCGTAGTTAGGATGAATTTATCCCAAGAAAAAACCTTAAAGTTGTAGTTGTAAAACATGTTCTCATAAATACGTCATATTTCGATATACGTCACGGTCAATTCTTCAACTGCAAATGTAAGTTTGTAATCGCATAAAAAGATTTTTTTACGGGATAAAACTACGAATTAGCGATTTTTGGCCTTTTTCCTTTACTTTAGCTGTGAGACTGCTTAGTGCCAGATTTCATGATTCTAGGTCAACGGGAAGTATCCCCAGGTTATTTGCGAGTATCAAAATATGTCACATAAATCGCCGTATTTTTATTGCGTTGACCTGTAAGTTTGTTTTTTTTAGAGCTCCAAGGGACCGTAGACGTCATACGTATGTACGTATTTGATATTAATTTCAACTTGATACCTCCCCAGTTCCTGAGAAAAAGGGGATTTTACAGATTGACGGACAATAAAGTGATCCCATAAGAGTTCCTTTTTTTCCTTTTAAGCTATGCTATTATGAAACTCAAGTCTTGAACTTTGTGCCCTGACTTTCTGTAAGAGTTATTTCCCTAAATGTTTTCAGTGTGGTCGTCTGAGCTTAAACATCATCAAAACGTACCTCATAGCTACAAAATGAATTCTTTTTAAATCGTGAATAGCTTAACCAAGACGGTTATAACTATGTTATAAACCTGCGCCGGCGCAGTCGGAGATGTGTCGATATCGATAGCGAGCGCGGTCGATATCAGAAACTCGCATTCAAATCGAAATACAGTAGGAATACTCCAAGCAAAAGGGAGCCAAAATCTAAATAATTCAATCCAAGATCTTCAGTGGAACCCATCGTCATCCTTGAGTTGCTCTACTATCTACACCAAAATACAAGTACGTTCGTCTGTCGCATAACTACCAAGTACATGCTACCGTCATTCTAGGCTTCGTTTGTTGGGGCAGTAATGGTGGACGTTGGAAGTCGCTGTACCTATTCCAAGTACTATGTTAGTTCGAATGAGACTGTGGCGTCATCTACATCGCGACATGCGAACTACGTATCAAACTGACGTCATGCAAAATCCAGAATCGCGCAAGCAGAGTTTACCGCGCAACTAGCATATATTCAGGTTCCCCCCCGACCTGTAATCTCTGACTGTAGCTTTAAATTCCCCCGATAATAATAATCACCAAAATCTGATCCAGCCTGTCCCATCTTGCTGTCCAGCGACGCCCTAAGCCGAGGTCCGTACCCCACAGCGGATGCCCTTAGCGAGAAGTCGCCTAGTAATGTAAGTTTATTGCCCCTGGCTGGAGGCTTTGAGTTCGATTAAGGCAGCCACAGGATAGTCCGGTCAAGTAGTTACGACCTCAAAAGGTCAACTACGAGATGCCATACAAAATATATATATACAACATCCCGACAACAATCGTAGGGCAGTTGCCCACTAGACAGGACACCCGTCTGGTCGGAGGATCCTCCCTTTTCTATGGAGGATCAGTGAACTTTGCAGCCCATTACTCGTACTTCTATAAGACTCTAAGCCTTCTCTATTTTCCATCTGACGCTTTAACGGTAAGATATATCGACAAAACGCGCACGTCGATCGTGTAACAGATATACGTCGAGCTCTTATCTCGCCAACTGCTTCACTGAAATGTTACTGCATCGAGTATTTATAGCATAGTAACTATCCCAGCTGGAATGGAAATTATACAACGGAAGCGTATAAAACTTGTGTAGTAGAGGATTAAAGGATAATAAATGCTTGTGATATCGCCTTTTGCCCGCTGATCGTGAGTTCCTGGTTTCGATCCCATCACTCCTAGTAGTGTGAGAAATCCGTTTTTTTTACTGGCATTTCGCAGGTCTACCTAGGAGGTTGTCGTCTGCTCTACGGAGCGCCGATCTGGGCGTCTGACCTGACGGCCGGCAGCATAGCTGTGCTGCGCAAACCGCAGCGGGCGATGGCCGTCAGAGTCATTCGGGGGTATCGCACGATCTCCTTCGAGGCGGGTTGTGCGCTGGCCGGATCCCCGCCCTGGGACCTGGAGGCGAAGGTGCTCGCGTCTCCGCGAGGTCCTGGTGGCGGAATGGCGGGTGCGGCTGTCACGCCCAACCGGCAGCGGCTGTGCCGGCCTTGGCACCATCGAGGCGATCCGGCCAGTGCTCGACCGCTGGCTCGGGAGAAGGCACGGCTCCCTGACGTTTCGGGCGACGCAGGTGCTCTCGGGGCATGGTTGCTTCGGGAAGTACCTATGTCGCATAAACAGGGAGCCGGACGCCCGGTGTCACCACTGCGTCGACTGCCGGGTGGACACGGCGTGGCATACGCTAGCAGAGTGTGCCGCTTGGGAGGAGCCGCGCCGTGCCCTCATCTCAGAAGTAGGCAGTGACTTGTCGCTGCCGACCGTAGTGAGTTCGATGGTCGGCAGCGTCGTGTCCTGGGACGCGGTGGTTTCCTTCTGTGAGACGGTCATCTCGCGGAAGGAGGCTGCGGAAAGGGAGAGAGAGATCTCGTCCACTCTCCCGATCCGCAGCAGGCGCACCGGGCGCAGGCGGAGGGCGGACAACGCCCTCTTCCAGCCCCCCTAAATGGGTCCAGGGGCGACGGATGTCCCCGAATCCGTCGCCCCTGGACCCCCCCAACATCAGGACCCGAGAAGGCGGCGCGCGTAGTGTTCCGCGCGCGCCGCTCACAGCCGTTGCGAAGGGAGTACACCTCACTCCCTCCGCCCGAGACGGGGCCCGCGCATGCGGCCCGGCACCAGCCGAAGATGCGGAAGAATTATGTGTTCCCGCGACCCCGGCGTAACTGTGAGATGGAACACCGGGGGGTTTTTAGTCAGTAAGAGTCTGACAGACCCCGCCGCCCGCCCCAGGGCGGAGGACATCCATGAGAATTATCCAACCCGGGAACAAAAAAAAAAAAAAAAAAAACGGTGAGTGATGGAACGCCGGGTTGGTTTTTAGTCGGTAAGAGTCCGACAGACCCCCCCGCCCTCCCCGGGGCGAGGGACATCCATGAGGATTTTCCAACCCGAAACAAAAAAAAAAAAAGGAGGTTGTCGTCTACTTAACCGGCCTTCCCTGTGGTTGCCCTAATAAATTAAGGCCTCCAGCCAGGGCTTAAAAAACTTAAAAACTAAGCGACTACACACTAAGGGCACCCCCTGTGTAGTACGAACCTCAGCTTAGCTGATACAGATTATCTCTTCATAATATAAATCCGTTCACTTACTGACGGACAACACAGCCTAAACCGCTTGCTTTAGTTAGATAATGAAATATATTGCGCAAGAGTTCCTTATAAATAACGAAGGTTAGCATTAAGCATGGTTTTTTTTCATCCCCTAATGAGATTTCTAAAGGGATTCATCCGCTAAAGAAATTAAATAGGAGGTTTTGTAAATAAAATCAACATTTTTGCTGATGGGAAATCCGAATATTAATGATATTGGCGAACCTAAGCCGCAAAAATACCTACATAATTAGCCGTTCAGCAGGTTTAATGATTAAACACTTTCGAACTCGACGGTCGTAATCAAGCCGTGACTGACGCGGAAATAACCAAAACCAGCAGAATTAGTTTTATTATAACATTTATCACTAATTGGGTGTTTAATGTAAGAGCCGTGCCTTTATTAAAGCGTTCCGATTAATGGCGCGGCGCGTTTGTGGTGCGGGATTGAGAACTGTGAAATAGCTTCGTTATTTGTTTTGAGGTTTTCATTGTTTGGTTAATCGTTTAGATTGAATGAACAGGATTGATAAAAGAGAAAAATAAACAATATCAATTCGTCACAAAATAAATGAATTTAAAAAGGAAGGTATCTGTTCGGAGAGAAATTGGTCAAATTGGTAATTAAAAATCGAATTTTATGTGTGCCCGGCGTCTGAACTTGAACAGATTCGGTATGTAGATACATAAAGCATGGACATGAACTTAAAGGTTTCATCCCTGAAGCCTCCAGAGTACTAATTATAGACAAAAATTACGGACGGAGGGTTAAGAGTAATTAAGTCACACATGATCACTAGTGATCACCATTGTCAGGCTCATGAATTCTCCTCACTCTATCAGCGTAGACCCGCGTCGACACGCACTATACGAATTAATTCAGACCTGAATGGTCCATATTGCTACATTCACATCGTCTGTGCTCGGTGCCCGTTCACTACAACGTGCAACTGTTATGTGCTCCGCTTGTTTGCATTTCAATCAGTACAGCGGTATTGTGTAAAATGTTCGCACGTTAACGTTAGCCGTGCTACATCACTCAGGTTTGATATATTTGGGGCAATCTGATGTCTAATGTCTAATGTCTTTGAGGAAAGGATCACCACTGAAGGATCCTACTTAAAATGTCAAAATTTCTAAGTTTCAATCTAACCTTATTAGGTTAGATTGAAACTTAGAAATTTTGACATTTTGACAATAGTCGTAATGTCAAAAAACGCACACACACTGTTCAGACTTTCGATAATGTAACTAAAAGCTGACGACAAAAAGGTACTAAGTCTAATAAAAAAGAGTTACCAATTTGTTACCCATATCACAATTGCCATCGTTTTTTAGGAAAAATCTCAAGGGATCCAACAAAATTGGCAATGCCAAGATGTAGAACAGCGTTCTGCCATAAAAACACTAGTCGAATGGCAATAAAGATATTTTCACACCACCTGCTCGAAAATGTCAAATTATATGTCAAGCAACCTTAACCTAAAGTGAGTCATTAGTGGCCGGAGGCACAGCCGGTCAATAATGTTGTACTGGATTTCATTATGACCCGCTGGTCAATAATGTGATTTGAATTTGGAATCTCACATGCTCAGCTAAATTGGCAGTATAGTACTAACAAACACTCTTTAGTGCCAGAAAGAGGAAAGCTATTCTCGATTTCCTACAAAATCATAACGACTGCTTCTTCATATCGTTGCCATGTTTTCGAAGACATAATATTGTAAGAATAACTAGATAACTACGAACCATTTTTTAAAAGGAATGTAATAACATTAAAACTTGCATTACTTACATAATTGGCTGTAACATTAGTTAATTTTTTTAAAGTAAACTGCGCTAAGATTGCTGTGGATTTTGTGAATAAATAAATAAATAATAAAACCTATCTAGACTACATTCGATTTATCACATTTTATAAAAAATACTCTATTTTCACGAGCGTCTCCAATGACGTTCTAAATTCAAAATGCATACAGCCAATCATCCAAAACCATTTCACCAGCCTTGTATAAAGCTTAGTTTACACAAACGCCACTTCCATGAGAGTGATATCCATAGACGCACACGACAAAACCGTAGAAGAGACTTTTTTTGTTTGAAAATCGAATTACACGATCAATACTACTTATTGGTAGGCTCAATAAAGGCGCGAACTTTTGGCATTTAAACTTTAAGTTTATCAACAAAGTATTATAAAATGTCGAGTGATGAAAGTGATTGTACTCCTGAATTCATTACAACGGAAGCTAATAATATTTCCCATGATTTACTGCCGGAAAATTCAAAGGAAACTTATATAAAAGCCTACGACAATTTCCAAAAATGGAAAAGTACGAAAGGCGTCAAGTCCATTTCGGAACCTGTTCTATTAGTGTATTTTCAGCATTTATCTTGTACTCAGAAGTCAAGTAGCCTATGGTGTACTTATTCAATGCTTAGGTCAACAATAAGCATGAAACACAATATAGATATCAAGACATACGCTAAGCTATTAGCATTTCTGAAGAGGAAATCGGAAGGTCACCAATCAAAGAAATCGAAAGTTTTCACACCTATGAATGTTGAAACTTTTTTAAATGAAGCTCCTGATCATAGTTATCTTGCCGTAAAAGTAAGTACATCATTTTATTTATAACTAAATAAAATACAACATGATAGCAAATATCAACAAGAACGCTAAGGTATACTTACTGAATTTACGTATGTTGTTAGTAAAATTTATTTTTATTTTTGTTACAGGTGGCTTTAATTATCGGAGTGAATGGGGCTTGTCGTTGTCAAGAAATGGTAAACATGAAGGTCCAAGATATAGAAAAACACTCAGAAGAGTTGTTATTGATTAAGTTGCCAGACACTAAAACCAAAAGGGAAAGGTTATTTGTCATCCGCGGAGCATATGTAAAGGTTGTGGAAAAGTATCAAGCTCTGCGGCCTCCTAACATAAACACTAACCGATTTTTTGTAGCTTCCAGTAGTGGAAAATGCACCCGTCAAGTGATTGGGAAGATCAAAATAAGTGCCATGCCAAAGGAAATTGCCAAATACTTAGGATTACCAAATATCGAGCTCTATACAGGTCATTGTTTTCGTCGAACGTCGGCTACACTGTTGGCGGATGAGGGAGCAGATATAACCCAAATAAAACGCCATGGTGGCTGGAAATCGGATACATTAGCGGAGGGCTACATTGAAAATTCTGTACAAAACAAAAGTAAAATAAGCTGTCAAATTGGTAACAGCATCACATTAAAAACGTCATCTGATTCTTTTTCACCACAACCTTCAACATCACACCATCACATTCGATCTTTCCCTGAGCCTCATGCACCACCTTCACCAACTTTCACCACCCAAAATGCTCCTCTGCAAATACAAGATTCTGAAGCATTGACGAGCAATACTCAAATAAATTCCACATCAACATCTATAAACGTACCAAATAAAAACTTAACTTTATCTTTGCACAACTGGACTAATGTCTCAAATGTTACCATTAACTTCAATTAATATGTAAGTGCATATAACTAACTAGTTCCAAATATGTTATTCTTACTGTTTGTTTATTTAATAAATACTTTGTTTTTCGTACTATGGCTATTATTTTCTCACAGTAGGTGTAAAAAGTAGAGTATCCTCCTCTGGGCTAAAGGTGTATTTGCCTTGGGCTAGCTTGAATCCCTCGCTGCAAACAGGATTCTTGTATTAACTCCCTCGCTTCGCTCGTGAGTTAAATCCCGAATCCTTCATTGCGCTCGAGATTCAATATGACGCCCGTGACATAAGACACAACTTTAGCCCCTCGGTGCATAATCTACTATTAATAATATACCGAAGGTTATTAGAGAACTGCGAACCAGCTTATTTCAAAAACATCTCAGAGCATGGCTTATTGAAAATTGTTTTTATACTATTAAGGAATTTATGAGTTATAAGACAAACGGAAAAGTTGCAAGCAAGACATGAAAATTAAATTTGATAATTTTATTTAAGACATTTGTAATTTTATTTCCTTTGTTGACATTTGAAAGTTGACTTATATACAATTTGTAATTTGATATGTAGACAAATCTTGATTTAGTACTTTTTTTTGACATGGGAATCTAATTATTTTGTTTAAATTGATTAAATTAGAACTATTACTATTGTCACAAAATTTGCATGCCGAATTAGTAGGCGGAATATGAAGAACTATTATGTATGTGTTATAAAATCTGTAAGATACCATATTTCAGGCAAATAAATGAATCTATCTATCTGCCCAATCAATTACCTACCAAAACAATTTAAATATGATAAACATGCAACAACATATCTTTCGTAATCCATACTAATATTTTTTTAAGTAATCCTGTCTGGTGCATACGAAAATGTCACCCGGACGGACCATGATCTGCGTTAGTACGAGTACATCGGATACTTTTTATCCCGCCAGTAAATTCCCATGGGATATATTTACGACCTACACGCGAAGTCGCGGGCAGAAGCTTGTCAATACAAAATCACTAACCAATCACAGGCTAATTTAATTTAGCTAAACGTAGTCAGGTAACACAAAACTGCATCTATACCCTAGACACATCACTACAGCATCAATAAAAAAAGTAGCAAT
Organism: Dasypolia templi; assembly: GCA_963555695.1. Lineage (NCBI taxonomy): Eukaryota > Metazoa > Arthropoda > Insecta > Lepidoptera > Noctuidae > Dasypolia > Dasypolia templi. The sequence goes on from OY743157.1 coordinate 23,110,888, forward strand.
TTTCCTGCGATATATATCTCAAGTATATGTCGCGGTCGTACGCGCATGTAAGCTCGGAGCGACAATTACGTTGCGCTAGCGCGTCGTTCCCCGAGGGTAGGCAGAGTGATAACAACGTCGGCATGCGAATTTCTGTACACATTTCCACAAACTACGCTTAACGGAGATTAAACAGTTCTTTGATTTATTTGCAAAATGTCCTCTAAAGTTGTCAGGAACATGGGTTTTGGACAGAAACCAAATAAGTGCACTTTTGAAACGCTTAATTCAATCTGCCTGAAAGCTTAATGCTAGTATCTATAAAGCTCATGTGTAAAATTATGCATGTCTGGGGAAAACTACCCCATACCAAATATACGAAAAACTACCCGTATTTCTGCCGCCTTCCAATGAGTATGTTCCTTAAAGAGCGAGTTGAAGCTTAACTTTTAATTAATCTTTATTTTCTATTCAGTAATGCATCGGCAAAACTGTTGGTCTTACTGCCTGCTCCATTAGAGGCAGTAACCGCTTTCCACCAACGATTTCCTCAACTGTCCGCCAATTACTTAATAACTTGCAACCAGTTGGCGCCCCAGTCGTGTACAGTCAGCTATCGGCTATCAATTAATATGATAATCTTTAGCCGATTAAGAAAGCAATGATATAGCATAATTTTATTAATGGCAACCACGCCTCGTCGCCTTGCGCTGTGAACAAACAGTACGAGTATTTACGATGCTGCTCGCTTACTTACGAATTTACAAGTACTTATATTTATTTATACATACACGTGCATGATATGAGAGTCAATGAAGATATCGCAATAAGACTAACATCAGGTAGGCCTTTGCGTTCAAGGGTTATTAAATGGGAAAGAACTGGCCTTAAAAAAAATATTCCCGTAAGAAGCTGATTCAGACTAATTCGAACATTAAAACAAAACAAAAAAAAACGGTCCAGCCGTTTTGAAGCTTACCAACAGACTTTGATTATTATTATTTATAAGATTATCATGAAAATATAATTTTAATTCAAAGGGTGCTTATATTTTAGATTTTGTTTTAGATTTTTATGAAGCCATTTTGTAAGCCAAATATAATTATTTAGCACACACTTAAGTGCTCATAGATGTATTTATAATGTAACAATAATAAATTGGAATGCGTTCAAAACCTAATCTCATTGGAAAAAAAAGAATTAATAACCAAAAGTTAACTTCCGGTATGTTCTAAAGTTCTCATATTAGTGTCCATGACTGTCCGATATTCTGCCCATTCTTCTGTCCAGAGGGTATTATTATATAATTGGGCACAAAATGACGGGTTCGGTTCCCGGGCTATTAACTCTGTAATGGTATTAACACTTATTACTGTGCTATGCGGGAACTTTCGTTAATAATGTATGGACATGGTACTTCTTGTGGGGTGTTTATTACCGAAACTTCTTTGTTATTTTTCTAACATAGATGGCACCTCTGAAAACTTATCTAGCTTTGATAAAGTTTTAAGTGCAGCAGTAAGATTTGCTATTTTTATTGACTGATATTGGTGGTCTTTTGAAAATAACATTAAAACAGGTCAGTTCACTACAGGATTTAGGTGCTCTTATGCTTTATTCAACCCTTAGCGGTTGCAATAAGTAGAGAAGTAAGCAACCGCTAAGGGTTCCCCTTCACTCCACAATAGGGGAGTTAAAAACATATCGTTGGTAGTCCTTCAAAATATAATGCAGCATGACAACACACTTTCGTTGACTTTTTATTACCATTGAATTTTGATCTTGTTTCGGACCTTTTAGTTGATTTTACATTGATTGTATTTTATGCAAGCGGCGTTTTTTTAAAAAAATATTTTGTAATAAATTTGTCTTTTTAGTAATGGTCCTCAAAATTACGCAAAGGCTATAATTATTTGTTTATGCTTACGACAAGCTCTTTAATATGCTACCCATATTGCAGTTTTAGAAAAACCTTTTCGTTCACTCCATATAATGGCATCTCACAGCCGCCATGTTTTCTTTAACGTCATTTATTAAGAACATTTGGGCGGTCAAGACTCATGCAACGATGTCTTAGTTGTAAAAATCCGTCTAGCGGTTCGAAAAATATGAGTTTAATAAAATTACATACAAACATACAAGATATTCGCAAAAGCATAACCCTTTCCTTCAATCGGGTGAAACTTCGATTTCCCTTGCAAGTCAATGAGTAACAGCGAACCTTGTGATACGTCTGGGCAACTTTACTTTAACATGAAGTGTAGAGATGCATACTAATCACGAGCAGTTTACGATGGAAATTATTACTTTGCCGCTACGGACGTTGCTTAAAGCAAGTAGAGAATAAAGATACTTTAGTTTATAGTAACAGGTTATGGGGAAGTTAAACTGTATTTAAGCGCTAATTGAACAGTAGCCTTGCGACAACAGACGAAGGTTTTGCAAAGCAGAAGTAAGATGTGAACTATCAACTACCTAATCTCATCAATTTAAATGGTTGTCTACAAACGACTACGTACTTTCTCAAAACACTACAGACAGAACTCGTATGTCATAAGAGCTTGTCGAACTTTTAATTTTGTGTGTCAGGATGTCGACTTAGATTTATTTACCGGTAGCGTTAAGGAAGTGAAAAAAAGTTTAAACAACTGTTTTTTTGATGTAGGTACAAGCTTTTTTTGTCTTTATTACTGTATTTTTGAGCGTGAGATAATTAATTTGCGTATCTCTTACGTCACTGTTTTCGCGTATTTGTTAATTATATGCACTTTAGTCGTTAGTGGAAGCTTGTAATTGGACATCGTTTACACATTGTACTAGTTATTAAAATGCTTAAAAGCTGTAAGTTTGCCTAAAATGTATAAAATAAAATAAAACCCTGCCCAACACTGATCGTAATTTAGTGATAATAAGGACCATCCACTGGATAGTGACGTAATCTCAACTATGACAAGCTAACTGAAACACTGGTTAGGCTTCGCAGAGACTCTGTATGAAGAAAATAATTGCGGTGAAGGTGGCGGTAATCCGCTGGATGCGAAAAGCACAACACCGGTTGTTATGTGGTGGTGGAGGTGTCGCTCGGGAAGGCCTATGTCCAGCACTGGACGTCCTTTGGAAGAAATTACACCTGAACAGTAAAACAAAACCGGCCAGGTGCGTGACGGATCTCACACAATGAAGGGTTCCGTAGTTGGGATGAATTTATCCCAAGAACAAACTTAACATTATAGTCTAAAACATGTTCTCCCATACATCGATATACGTCACGGTCAATTCATCAACTGCAAATATAAACTACAAATGAACGACTTTCGGACTTTTTCCTTTACTTTTGCTGTGAGACTTTGCTAGGTTTTTATTTAATGAAAATATCAATTTTATCAAAATATGTCGCATAAAGTCTCGTTCGCACTGTCGCGCTGTGGGCTCGCGCCTGTTTGCGGGAGCCTTTAATCAATGACATTTTTATTGCGTTCAATCAGAAACTTGATTTTTTCACAGGTCCAAGGGACCGTACATAGACTTACATATTTGATATTAGTTTCAACTTGATACCTCCCCAGTTCATTTCACTTAGCTTATCACTTCAGGGATTTTACAGACAGACAGACGGACAGATCGACGGAGTGATAAAGGGTTCCGTTTTTCCTTTTGAGGTACGGAACCCAAAACATTGCAACAAGACAAAAGATTTTAATGTATTATCAATCTAAAATGTCGACAGTGTGCTGGGTTACCCAAAAACAAATAGCCGCTGAAGTTCCTTGAGCGTTGAATAAAAGTAATGCAAGAATAGGTAACCGTAGCGTAGCTCATCACTTTATGATAAATATGTTTATGAACCACCTCTGAAAATACACGAAACGAAACACAAAACAATCGTACAGTTTCCTCAGGGAAGGTTCTTTTTTGTCTTCTTACAATATGACTCCAGCTTAAATGGGTACCAGGTACTCTTACCCGTCAGTAATGAGGGTCAACAATATAGACATAATTCATTTAAAATTATAGAGCTCACACATAGTCCCCTCGTCAGTAACAAATCCACTAAAACCTCATCAATCATCGTTGGAATGAGATACGGATCCTTCATAGTTATAATATTTTCTCATGCTTTAAGAAACACCTTTTGATTATTTAAGGAATCCAACATAATTCTGGTTAACCCAACCCTGGATTTTGCCTCCAGACCCTATATCCTCTTAATGAAGAATAGGTGCGCAAGAGTCGGGCCATGGGCAGTGAAAAGCGCCCGCGCCCCGCGCCCCGCGCCCCGCGCCCCGCGCCCCGCGCCCCGCGCCCCGCGCCCCGCGCCCCGCGCCCCGCGCCCCGCGTCGAGCAACACGTCGATAGAAAGCGCCGCCAATAACACTGAACACTGGTCGTCTATATTGATTTGTCGCATGGTCCTGACCAGCAGGTGTCATAACTACATAAAAGTCTAAGGCACTGCTGTGCAATTCAGTACGCGATTTTCTATGGAGTGATTATACGATTTTTTTGTGTAAAATAGGATGAAAACAGTGGCGGAGAGTCCTTCCTCCCCCATTCTGAGGCATTTTGTGGGGATGATGGTCAATCAGGGATTACCACTTAAGTGATCGTTCTCTGCACAGCCTGCTTCGCACTCTAAAATGGTGCCTTTGGTTTTGTTATCTTATATTAGTAACACTAGTTTCTAAGAAGTTTTACTAACAAAATGGACCAATTTGCTGTCTGATTTTAATTAACAAATAAGAATAACTTCCTGCTGTAAGCCAGTCGCAATCAGAATCCAATTGATTAAATTATTGCTTTAAAGCTGAAGTGAATTTTAATTAGGTAAACGTAAATCTAACGACCTACGCAGACTACACATTATCATTAATCACGAATTATGATCTTCTTCTTCTTTGTCCAAATGGTCGATATAGAATAAAATCACAGTTACACATAGGTTACGATATAGAAAAAAACTTTTCGTGCCCCCAGATTTGATCTAACAAAAAGTATCTCGGTCTGCAGCAGCCATTCAATGCGTAAAAACGAGCACCCAAGACATTAAAAAAGTTTTGAAAAACAATCGGCGTCGCACATAGCTTGACATGACGAGTTGGACGCTACACCAGCCGGCTATAGAGAATTAATACATTCTTGCGCCGGCGCAGGCCGCGGCTAACCACCGGGAAACATCTCAGGAACGTTCTTAATAAGCTATTACATGAGTGGTGCAAGGTGGTAAGATTGCGTTTTCTGGGATGAAGAACTTGTGATAGTTAATTCAGCAGAAGAAACTAAACGGAACAGGAACACACAGGTTGGCGCATAGTCTATTATTTTACCAGCTACGAAGCCGCAAAACGAAAGACAAAATGACAGCCTATAGAAAGATTTCTACGGCTCGGTTTCAAAAATCAAAAAAAAAACTTTTAGAAAGAGTATTTTTCTAGAGCAGTGTTGATATTGAAATTCAGTATTACCCGTGAATCAAAACCTCTAATATTTAATAGCTTAGACCACAGCCAATACCTGTCTCAGGTACTATGGACCAGGGAACGTAGCCTCCGGCTATAACTTGCATCATGACCCTCTACAGCAGCTATGTATCGATCCATTCTCCATACATTGCTCATTACGACTCAACATCACACGCGACAGTCAACACATAACCAGCAATGGAGGAACGAATAATAAGTATATCCGAATAACATTAAGATATACACTCGTTTGGTACCAGATATATTTCAAGGAAGGTAAAACAATAGGAGGCTATACAACAGGTTTTTCATACAAAATGCTTAAATAAAGGTAGACTTGTATTAAGTACATATAAGTGCCCCGGTACACGTCCATGTTTAAGTCGAAGTCGATCGTCGCAGAAAGCCGATGTTGAAGAGATACATTGCATTAAGATAAGGCATTATCGTTTGCAGCTTTTTATTCTGGTCGAGTGTTGATATGAGAATAAAAGAAGTGTTTCAATGTAGATTGTATCTGATGCCCGCCTTTAGTAATGCCGCTGTTCACAGCGGTGAACCGAATACAAATATTAACTTTAACGAAAGGTTTTTGCTACTTTCGCGTATTAGTGATATGGTCAGACGTAAGTAACTGTACATTCAACAGTACATTCTTTCGAAAACCTTGACAGAACTTGATCTCAGCAGGATTTTTTTATAAATTAACAGCTTCGCAATTCATGTTTGCTGTTGTGGAGCACTGCCTTAATAAGTCTCATAGCCCGAAGCTAGCCCCACGGCCCAGAATTTCATATCTACATTTCTACAGTCACTTCTTTCAACATTAAACCCACCACTCGTATCTCTCCCATCTACAAAATGCTGATTGAGTGCAACAACAAGTATTTACCGCTGAAAAAAAAGGAAGTCGGGTTTCGGCTCGTGTACCGAGGCACTAATAGCGGTACATTATTACTTAATTAAGTTTTAAATAGGGATACACGACGGAATGCGAAGTCCACTCAATACGGTCTTCCCAGAAATTATCGGAAGACATTTTTTTTCGTCACATTTGGAAAAACTACGTTCTTGGCACAATTATTATCATTTTATTCTTGGAGAACCGTTGGAGATGTGTATAGTACTGTATAGTAGTGCCTGTGTTCACAAAATAATTCTTAAAACACTCCCCCAGGATGGTAACCAACCGATTGCCTATCCTTTATAGTTAAAGTTCGCGAACATATTCGCAAAAAGCTAGTAGCTAGTCTAAATCATCTTAGCGGGAATGTTTTCACATTGATAGTCTATTAGTTTTTAGTTTATTTATATTATATTAAATTAAGCACAATTAAAATATATTTCATATATTTATGTATATTCAATTGTGCTTATAAGAATATATAATTAGGTATTTATATATTTGTATCATATTTATAGTCAAGAGTAAACCCATCATAGATAAAATACAAAATAAAATAATTGTGTTAATAGGTTAATGCGATTCTTTATATTTAAAAATATTTATTCCTAAATGTTTATTGTAAATTGCAACTACCACTGCTTGTCTCTTCATCATCCAAAGGTTAACTGGTAGGAAATGCCTATGGCATTAAGTCCGCCTCTGTACGTGCGTGAAGTATTCAATAAATAAATAAAACTTAAAATTAAATAATGTTAATTCTGTTTAAAATAACTATTGTCAAGTGCAGCATGAGCTCTGAACACAACAATACAATAATTATATATGATCATACCGAGGCTAGACCAGGCACTTCTTCCATGACATTAATTATTGCTGAATAATTTATAAACGGCACATACAGGGACAATATTTTACGAAACACATTATTATTGGGCACGTAGTGTCTTTATTAATAATCGACTGCTAGTGCGTCAACCCAGGAAGAGCTTGCTAAGACCGTACCAGACCTGTAGACTGTAGTGCTATTCTGTAACCATCTCACTGTGAAAACTTGGGTGATATGAGCGTTTAGCTGTCAGTGCCACTGGTGCTAGGGATTGACCAAGACGGGATGACACTGACAGCTCACTCCACGCAAGTCTTCACGGTGAGATTTTTATAGAATCGACATGCTGATGTACTCCGTACACAAAATGTATTCGCGTTAGTGGGAAAATATTTCTCTGATACCCGTAGAAGTAATAAGTTTATGATTCAGCCTCAGGTCCGTAATTATTTACCCGTTAAAAGAAGATCTGGAATATGTGAACTATGTTTTTGGGGTTCCTTAAAATGTCGTCCAGTCCGCCTGTCCGTCCGAATGTTTCGCAGCCATTTCACTCGGAGATTAGAAGAAGCTCTTACTGCCTCTGAGTATTATTATAAAAGGTAGGCAGCAGTGGGCTGCACTATTTTCCTGTCTGCTACTACCAAGAAATTACAATGACCGGTACCCTTATTGATTAATACACAACCAATCGAAATCTGAATCGTTTTGAAACAGATTGCTTATACATTGCTTATTAAGTTCGATAAAAAAACTGGTCAACAATGTGAATAACGCAATGAACTATCAAAATACAACAGATTAGTCGTAATCGTTTACGAAATTAGGCTGCCGATTTACGAAATGAAATACTAGATGTATTTCCACTAATCGAAAAAGGTGACTAGAGAATAGGTAACGGTGTCCTTCTGTCTGAAAATTACAACATACCACTTCGACCAATATTCACCTGCCAAGTGTGGCAATTCCCCTTTTACCAACATTGCAATAATTCAGAGGCCTCTTTTCAGAACGTGCAGAACGATACGAGAGCAAAGACCATACCTTCCCTTTTCCTAGCTTCGGATTTGTGCAAGCATGGACCAATCCGATCCGTCTTCCTGTTATCTAAAGCTGTTATCTAAATCAGCAACCAGAGCTGGCTTTAGGGATGTACAGTAGCGCTCATAAGTCCAGTAGCAATCTCACAAAGAAATAGATTTACTCTTTGGTTTCACTTACGACCTTCTTCAATAGCGTAGCGTAGCTCCTCTAAGCTTCATACATATAAATTCAATCACTGTATCTTCAACACAGTGCACTGTATAAGCGTGTTGGGTATTTTTGGACATTAAAATTAAAAAGATTATGATGTTTCTTAGTAACTTTATCCAAAAAAGTTAATAAGAAACATCCTAATCTTTCACTTCACTTTTCACTCATAATTACTATTGTTGGACATCATAATTAAAAATATAAAAATGTTTCATAATAAAATTGTAGAAATCGTCACGTAACGGAAAAGCGTTATACTTTTTTTATAAGTTCCAAGTTTCATGGTTTTCGAGAGTGCTGAAGCCTTTATTATAATAGTGAGGTCAAAATGAAAATCCGAGATGCTAAAATGATAAAATTAATAACAAACCATATTTTAATCTCCATATCGAATTAACTCCGAATGTACGGGGTTAAAAAATACGTAAGGTCACCTCACACGTTTTTATTTATTATGTGAATAGATTTTAGGTTCGGGCGATTTTTTATTTTCATCCTTTGTTTGCGAAATGCTATGACATTCAAAGTTATTTTAGCTGTGGATAAAATCAATATTGTGCATGTGTTAATATTCATCCCGACTACGGAACCCTTCACTGTGCGTGGCGACAAGCACTTGTCTGGTTTTTCTTTTCAGTTATTTTTTATAAGTACAGTGAAATTATTAGCGTTAGCTCAACAAGATAGCCTCGACTAGACCAATAAAACTGGAAATCGTAATGAGAGATCTTTCTCATAGATAAAGAAATGCCTGCAATGGTAAAGTAACTAAGTTAATTCTATTGCGCCACATTCTCTTACGACAATTTAAGTGGTTTCAGACTGTTATTCAATAAGATCGCGTATTTTCGCGAAAGCGGGGTGCAGTGACACTCGTTGACGAATTGCACGCGGTCGTCGACCTGCAGCTGCGTCTGCGCACGTCTCGCGCGGCCCATTCAGACCAAACCCGACTATAGTTTATGGGGAATTTAACTTGTGAGTATGTGTTTTAGGTAAAATACTTAAAGTCCCTCTAAAATTACACTGTCTGTGAAACTATTGGAGTACAAAGTTGGTTTTCTCTAAAAGTCTCAAAACCAAGTCGATTTCTCTTCATACCTCTGATGATATTAAGATACCATCGATATAATTTGATTAACGTGGAGAAAAAATAGATTGGTAATCAACCAGACAGTTTTTTAAGCATTACGAGTGTACTGCCTCCAAGTAAATTAAGAAAGCTATCAACAGCACACATTCATGCTGTAATAATAATACCAGTTGATAAAGCTCTTTAATTGGAATGTAGCAACTCGTTAGATCTAGACTAGACTCAGACCACGCAGTGATAGGTAAGAATCTGTCTGGCACACTTTCTTTGATTCCTAGATCGCATTGGCAACAAGCTGTTCATAAATCGTTCGTCTACATTCTCTCTAAGATTAATCACTTCTACGATTAGGGGTGAGAAACAATGATTGGGATTTTCTCCCTAGATAAGCGAAAATTGGAAAAGTACGGTCGTATATTGAAATTCCTCACAAGCCTGCAATGTTGCTTGGCAAAATGCTTTCCACTCTTAGATGAAAAAGAAATACAGATTTCTGAAAAACAATATCATTAATTGTCATACTTAATTGTTATAAGATCTTATAAGTTAGCACATACTTCTCAACAAAATTAAGTCACCACCTAAGTACACATTGAAATGCAATAAATTATGGAGTAATAGCTGCTTCCCGCAATAACACGCATAAGTCTTGATCCCGTGGGAGTATCGGGATAAAAAGTACTCTATGTGTTAATCCAGGTCATAAACTATATGTGTGCCAAATTTCATCCACATCCGTTCAGTAGTTTTTCACAAACTTTCGCGTTTATAATATTAGTAGGATTGAGTACCTACTTCATCATAAGCGTCATCCACAGCCCCACTTCTCCCACTGCTGAGCATAAGCCTTCCTTTTCATGTGCCAAGCCCCACGCTCCTGTGACAGCCACAGCCAGGTCTCTACTTAAGTAGATGTCAAAAGTCCTTCAATAGTCCACTCTTTATCTAGCTGGTCACGACTAAATACCAGTACTTTATATATAATAGTTAACTGAATGTTTCTGCTCCAAGATAAGGGAGTCAATTGTCAATGAATAATTTATTACAGACATTCGTCTAAGTAACGGATACCTTAATAGCGGCAGGTCTAGATTAGGTTACTGGTCTGGACCAGTGTTTACCTGCGTTAGTAAACCGCCGGAGTTTTTTGTCTAGTTATTTATGAGAGGGCGGGTCCCGCGACCATTCGTGGAACACTCGTTACGTACATACCTGAACCACTTTTTTTTCTTGTTAGTTTTCGAATTAAATGTTTCATCCGAGGGTATTGCAATTAACATGAAATTAAAAGATATTATTAAACGCCTCTTCATCACCATCATAATCATTGTCAGCCTTGTTTCACCCACTGCTGCATATTGCGTATAGGCCTCCTGTCTTTTGTGCCATGCTTCCCTGCATGTCGATTCTGTAAAAACTCACTTGCCTGGAGTGAGCTGTCAGTTTCGTCCCATCTTCAATCCCTAGCAGCAGTAGTGAGATGGTTACAGAATAGCACTACAGTAGTGCTATTCTGTCACTATTTCACCGTGCAAACTTAGGTGAAATGAGCGTTGAGTGAACTGTCAGTGCCATTAATACTAGGGATTGACCAAGACGGGATGACAATGACAGCTCACTCCACGCCAGTCTTCACGGTGAGATTTTACAGAATCGACATGCTTGTCTGTACAAGTCTCATCCAGCCGGGTAATGCGTAACACATAATTATTGATCGCATTTTGACAGTTCAGTCGTTCATTGCGTTATTTACGTTGTTTTTGCAGACGGATTTGTCAAACCTACGCAGCAATGGATTAGAAATATCTTTCAAAACTCTCGGATTATATGCTACTGCCTTCTCTGGGAATAGATTGTAAGATGATTAACAAAATTAAATCATCAACTGTAAGTTTACGAATCTAAACTTAACTAAGCTTAACTGTTATTGGAAAATCTAGACAAAGCAGGCATCAAACGAACTAATTTTTTTTCCCAAAAAGCTCTGCGATATGAACTTCCGATTTGATTACTAAACTTCGTGTACTGGAATGGACAGGTGGACATACACGGACCATTGCTAATATCAACCATTTACAATTCTGTCATATCCGTCCTTCTATTCACCTGTCTGGATGTCTAATCATGAGTTTATAGCTTCGGTGCGTTAAATGCAGTCAGTTGAATTGCAGTTTAATAAACTGCCGTTAGTGAGTAATACAAGTCTTGAATTGATCGCCGATTTATTACTTTACGGTTCTCGGTTATGATGAGGTGGTCTTACAAGTGTTGTAAAATCTATACTATTATACTCGTAATAACGCTGAACAGTTTAATTTTTGTTTGAAAAAACCTTGTTTTATTTTGATAACCCAATTTTTGAGGAAGGTATTTTTAACATCTCGCTGCCACCCTTAGGAGACGAAAAAAAAAGTCAGAAAGAACTGAGCGAAGTCGCGGGCTAAATCTAGTATATGTAGGTATTTCAGAAGGTAGATTAAGAATAGCATCTTATTATAACGTTCATGAACTTTGCCAAACGGTAAATTCTTTCTTACCATCTTCTTACTATATTGTTACTGCTCTCAGTTCCAAGTTCATGTAACTAGGTACAAAAGTTTTCATTTTCAATGTTACGGCTTGAACGTTTTGTTAATCTCTGTATCTGCTAACTAAAGGTGAAGGAAAAAATTAAATCTGGATTTAATGTACTGAGGTCGCCAAACCACATTCACACGGCTGGTCACGAGGCTGACAGACAATTCTTTTTAATGTTTTGGCTCAAGATATACCAACGCTTGCCGTAGGCCAATTTTAAGGAACTTTTGGAGAGAAAAAGCCCGTTATAGGTCTCGTTGGAGAAATATACTTCAATGCGGCTGTAACCCACTGGGTGCCGCCCGCCGCCGGACTCAACTGAGTACAGCAATACAATCGAGTGTAGTCATTAAGTTTTAAAAGCTATAATTGTTATTTACCTTTTATATTAACAGGGGGATAGTAGTCTATTAAAATAAGAACAATTAAATCGGCCACATTCAAAATTGTTGCCATTATGAGCATTCTGACTTAGCTCTTACGAAGTATGTAGCTTATTATATCATTTCATTTTTGACAGTCCTATTGTTGCATGAATTTAACCAAAAATAAGATCAAGACCACCGTAAAACAATAAAAGGAAATATTTTATTAGCGCGCTTGCTTGCACCGACAAGTGTTTGTTGACAAATCAAAATATTTTATTTCACATAAACCTACATGGGCACTTCTGTAACGTCAGAATCTAGGTGAACAATAAATGAACAATCTACAAGGCCTACAACGTTCTCTGATTAACAGGATCTAAAAAGAAAAATAGAAAAGAAAAAAGTTAAAACCAGTTTACCACGGCATTTGGTAAACTGGTTTTAACTTTTTTTGATTGCCATTTCAACTGTTACAAACATGAATTAATATGCTGTTCACAAAAGCCAATAATAAAGAGTTGTAATTAGAATTGTAGATATACGAGTATTATGTCAAATAATGAAAATATTAAATCAAAGAGGTATGCAAAAAAAAAAAAATCATGATGAAAAAAAAACACCGTAATTTGGGAGCAGTTAATATGAATTTACATAGTGATGAAGTTTATGAGTTACCAGGGAAGCCACATAGTGCAGAAGGAAATATTGCTAAACTTCCTTATCTACGACGTAGTCTTTAATCTTTTAAAACAAATTGGGCTCATTGGTTGGCACTGCTAAGCGGCCGTTAGGCGGGAAATTCGAATTATTGAACGAAATAAACAGGCTATACTGTTTTACCCCGGTACACGGTTATGTACAGGTCTCCCCTATGTTCTTACGGTTTCTCCTATATGTTTAAAAATTTTTAACTTTTCTCACACCTACAAAGACCTGACGAAAGTTGTTTCCCATCTTAGATGGTTCAGACATTGACGCTTATTATAAGTTGCTATACCACCAGAACCCCGCGTCATGAGAGATGAACAAAGTACCGATAACGACATGCGAGGCTACTGCTTCTTCACCGCGAGATTAACCTGATGATACAGAAATATTCAGGTGCAATAAGAATACAGTTCTAAGTAAGTACAACGATAGCCGTGATGATGTATCATTAGCTGAAAAGTGAGCTCGTCGACAATGTAGTGCAGCTTGGTGTTATTCACGGAATCAATGGTGTTTATCTGTAAGATGGATACGGCTAGAAACGATAGCGGCTGAAGCAGACGAGTTCTTATAAGCGAGTAAGCTTACAGCGACATGCACCTCAGTGATGACGGATCAATGAGCTTACACAGGAGGTGGCCGAAACCAGACTTAACAGACAGCATTGGACTGCGATAGGCTGCGTTGAACGAAATATTATGGCCATTGTAAATGCCTGGCATTTGCACGTTATACGACAATGTGATCCTATGCAACAGCTATAACTCTGACGTAGCATTGTGAGGTAATAAATACGACAAAAACACAACATTAGGCTCTACCATCGTTGGTCCAAGGCTTGCCCCAAAACGTGTAGAATATTATCTTCAAGAGCTAAAGAAACAGTTGATATGCATTACATGTCGCAAAACAAAAACATAATAAGTTGAAAACTGTGTTGCCATTTTTTGCTACTATAATCGGCCGTTATACTCAAATGAGTACACCACTATATAGGGGGCAGAATTATTTCCCCCCCCCCTCCATTTCATACTTTTATATTTATGTGTTCATGATAAGAAAATAAGCATTTTGTAAATAAAACACATGATTTTATGATTGACGGTTAATAGGTTAAAGCATTAGATGATGATGTTGATACCAACAAAATGTCTTTTAAATCGCCAACTTAATGAATGCGTGCATATATCCATTACAACATACTACAAGCCGTATGTAATATCATCGGTTTACCACACTCGTGTGTATTACAGGCAGGTTAATGTACATTATGTACAAGTCTACGTCTGAACATATTCGTAGTTTGCACGGCTTCCCGGATCAAGTGTCTTCGCGGCTCTAATAAAAATCAATAAGGTTGGGACTGAAGAAAGATTTTTAAGGGCACGAACAGAAGAAGCCTTAGTTTTTAAGACTTTTTAAGCTGATTTATTCAATGAAAGTTGGTGTTAGAACGGTTTTGTTTTTCAGGGATTAATTTCTTAATCTTAAAATCTTAAAATTTGGTCTGTCTGGCTAACTGTCAAGTTAAGATTAAGATGCTTTTTAAGAAACTGGGTGGATAACTAAGTATTAGAACAGCGTGCTTACAGTATGACTAAATAAAAAAGAAACAACATTTTACCTTTATTTTAGGATTTTAGTCGTCAAACTAATGTCTATACAGATGGATGTGATCAAAACAAAACGAAAACCTTTTATTTAAGTATGTATTTAGGATCTCCAAAAACGATATACAGGTAACGGTATATCGTTCCGTTCGAGACCCTTGGTAACGGATAAACGTTACACAACATCAGATATTAAGTAGGTGCAGTACTTCTTCACTTCACGCCTTGTTTTCCCCGAAGGGCTGGGCAGATGTCAAGATTTTTAATTTCGCCAGTTATTTTTAGGGCCCATGTATTGGGGGCAAGCCTATTGCCATCAACCGGGCACAAATTCAGACTCCGGGCTGCTACTGAGAAGTTCCAGAAAGAAAAACCCAATAACACGTTGCCCGACCTGGGAATCGAACCCAGGACCTCATGCTCAGCAGTAGCTCTTGCGACCACTAGACCAACGAGGAAGTCAAATATTTATAGTTATAATGTAAAAAGAGAAATTAAATTAACTGTCAATTATGGTAATATTTCGAATAAGTTAATACACAGATAATTTAGTATGGGATTTGCTGTCAAACTAATGTCTACCCAAGAGATATGTAATACAGTTTGAGCAGCCATACGCTTACAGTTTATTAAATTACTCTACTCTTTGAATGATCAAAGCTTAGCAAAACTTCATGTCCAATTAAATACGAGGATTTTAAAACCCCACACGTCAGACAATCTTAAATAACACGTCAGTTTTTTTCCAAGTCCTCCTAGCACGCACTTTTATCCGCCATCGCTTCAATTAGCAGAACAGACGCCCAGTCCTAGCCGTGGGTTCGAGCCCCGGCTGAGCTCCTTTTAAGGCGAGCCACGCCCGGTGAGCCGGTTTACCGTAAAAAGGTATTTACTTCCCGATACTCATCGACTTACGAACCGATTTATGTTGGAATAGATTTATTGGTCGGTGGATAGACTGTTGTTTGTTAAATAGAGTTAATTGAAGTAGGCGACAGATTCCTTGATAGAAAGAAATAGATTTTATAATGGTTAATTAAGTTCTTTAGTTTTAAATGGTTGTGCTACACGCTAAACTCCATTTTGCTATGATGACCACATTTAGCACAACATTTTTCAGGCCTAACGCATTAACAGTAACAAATCAACAGTTTTTCTTGGTGTATTCTTTCCTTGGACCTTGGACGAAGAAGGGATCTTGGACGTTTTCTATTATTCTTATTAATAATGAAAACTAAGTACTATAGTAGTTATTAACTACGGGGAAGTAGGCAGATGGAAAAACACGTTAAAAATTACCTAAGTTTTGTATTGTATTTTTAAAACGAATAAGTGTTTACAAGCAAGAGCAGTAGTGGCCTAGTGGTGGCGTGAATTAAATCGGAACTTGTGCCGCCATTGCGTTTTTTTTTCATGAACAGTGGCGGCTCAGTGAAAACGGCCCCGACTAACGAGTTGCAGGTCGTGACTCGTGGGTTCGAACGCAGGTAAACGCTTTACTGTGTGTATTATTATAATTTCACCACCACTGCTCCCAAAACGGTGAAGGAAAACATCGTGTCCAAGAACCAAAAATTCGAAGACGTGTAACATCTACCAACCCGCACTGGGCCCGTGTGGTAGATTCCGGCCCAATCCCTCTTACAGAGAGAACGCCTGTGTCCCAGCAGTGGGAACATTATAGACTGATAATACATACGACGTGCTTACAATGATGCGCCTATCCATACAACTGTTCCTTAAAAAAAAAAAAAGATTATAATTAGATTGACTGTTCGAATATAACTTGAGTTATTTTACTACCAGCCTGCACAAAATAAGGTTGGTTATTGCAGACATCCTCAGCAGTACGTAGGCACTCTGCGAAGTGGAATATTTCATTAGGTAGTAAACAAATACGCGCTATTTATAAATAAATAATAGTGGACAGGAATCCTGGCGCACTGGCAGTAATTTAAGGGCGGTGCGCACTTGCGACTATTAGGCCAATTACACACGTAACGATTGCGCGACTGTCGGCACCGGGAACTGGGAGCTGGGCGCCTACACTTTTATTTTCTACGAACCCTTTACGGGCTACTACTTATAGGGCATGATTTCTACACACTTGTGGTTTCCTTTTACGAGGGAGCAGAAGTGTTTAATTTTCTGTTGGTGGTAAGATGACCTATCCGTCGGATCCTAAAATGCAATCTCAACTAAGTACCTACCTATCCATAATATCTCGTATTCGCTTAGGATTCCTCGAGGTGAATTCTATGGAACCTGAGCCTATCATCCAGAGATATTTTCAAAGATCTCTGGATGATAGGCCAAAGTGCCGGAAATTTGCTTACATGCACCTTGATGGCAGAAATGGGAATAGTAGCAAGACCTCAATTGACGAGCTCTAAAAAAACATTTCTTAGTCCAAACTTTATACAATACAGACATCATGGTTCAAGTTTCATATTTTTTCGTTCTCTAAACCTAACTTATTTTACCGCTAACCCAGTTTTCATTCCCTCATTCTCAAAATGTACTATTATCGGTTAACTTGTTTAATTTTAGCCGAACCTGCCGTGGTTAGTGGTACTCCGACAAGGCTATCGCGATCGAAACATCGGTCACGCGACAAACATCGATTACTTCGTTTCTTGTCAGTTTATTTTTATTCGGTAAACACTTGCTCTTGGTACGTGATTTAATATTTTAATTCAAGACTTAATGTTGTGATAAGTTTTTTACTTTCAATACGAGTGTTTAAAAGACGCAACTATACTCTATTATAATATTCTCAATCATATGCATTTGAAAAATAACGGTTATCAGCCTTTCGTTATTTTGATATAAACGATAAACTCCGTTATCCTAACTTCGAAACTAATATGATGATAGACCATGACTTGGGACAGGATAAATGTAATCTATTTAACATATACATAAAAAAATAGCTTTAAAATGCAGCTCATTTAAACAATATTACATAATAATTGTCGTTATTATGAACCCTAACTCCTAACTAATATAAATAAATGCGAAAGTATGCATGTTTCTTGCGCTTTCACGAGACTTATGCGGGCGAAACAGCGGGGCGCAGCTAGCTAGTACTATAATGGAGTAAGTGTAGACACTATGACACAGAAATCAAGCCAATGGTGTTACATTGGCTTGATTTCCGTGTCTCATAAACATATGAGAAAATTATAGATTACTTCAATGACCCTTAACCTTTTTACCTTAACCTCTCGTTTATGATAGGCATGGCATTTCCCAACGTTTTGTAAGATATGTGACCAATGACCTAACAGAATGAACGCCGTAGATCCAACCAATTCTTACATTTTGAATATCTTTAACACTTTGAATCCGCAGATAGACAGCAGCAAAGATCCTCAGATTGTTTTATTTTAACGAAGCTAGCTAGCTAGCTAAGCAGTTATTTCTTAACTTCCTACCAGAAATAACGACAGTTAATTAAACCTAACATCTTACATAATACCACAGATAAGTAACACAGCCCTGATTTAAAGTAAACGCGAGCGGTACAACACGGTACTGCACGGTACCACCGGCGGCGGCGATAATAATAAATTCGCGACGCTCACCGCGGGGAGTAAGCAAGGCCTTTTGTATGAGAACGCAATACACCACGACGCAGATTTTTTATGACGGAATAAGTCAAAAGAATTGCATCGTTCCGACTGATTTGATTTTATTGTATTGCCAAACTTTAAATGTTAAAGGAGACGATGAAAGAAGTCATTATTTTAAAGTGGCTGGGGACTGAGGAGAGTTTTCCACCCTGAGGGTTGGACGATGAAAGTGTGGCTATCAGAACCGGACTTTCCAACATGCTAACCTCCTCTATCGTTACAATAATGAGTTAGGTAATTATTGATTCAATCGTTTTTAAAGTTCGTACAAATTCATCAATGGTTTTTAGTAATTAGTAAGTAATCGACGGGACTTTAAACCGACACGATGCCGTAAATTAGCACAAAAAGTATGTTTGATTAAGAACAGTAGCACGTTTCACTGTTTATCTGTTTCCTTAGCTATATACCTAGGTCATTCCTAGATGCAACGAGAGCCTTTTCATTAAAAAAATCTCCCTTTTATAGCTCAACATTTTGGGCCCTCCCAAACTTTTCGGCACCCATTGCCAATAATATCACCGTTAATACCGCGTGTCACAATTCCCGGTTATTTTATCGGTACTTATAATGGCACGAGCGGTACTGCATGGTACAGCGGCCAGTAATAAATTCGCGACGCACGTTGTAACCTTCCGCCCTTCCTCATCAGCTCGACCAATCACGATGTCAAAAATGGAAAGAGAGGAAAATGTATCTGTCTCAGTGGCAGATTTGTGCTCGGTTGATGGCAATAGGCTTGCCTCCTATAACAAGAATTTACATGGGTGTTTAAACATAACCGACGGGATGCGCACTGCGTTTAGATAACCTACTGACTAGGTACACCGCTGACTGCCTACCCCTTCGAAGAATACAGGCAGGTTCTATGTTATGTCAAATTGCCGTGGGTATGCATTTATTCAGCCTATAACGTAAAGTTTACAATCCTATAAAACCTTCAAAATTCGCTTTGTAAGAAAGCTATCATTGGTCTCTTTGCTCGGAGCAAAGCAAGTTTTCCAATGGCCACCACCAATGTTCTATACATAAAAGTAAACAGTTTACGTTCGTATAATTACAAATACTTAACAGAGCCGCTTCCATTTACCTCATTTCAAAGTATCTATTGACACAGAATCGTTCTCACATTCTTTACATTTTCTCAATGTCCCAACTGAGTGACACACGTAATAGAGCGACGCAGTGCTATGTGAAGATATTGATCAGTTAGAAGACTATACCACAGTACATAGTCAGCCTTAGCTTTTGTATACTCAATACAGGGCTGTGGTGCCATGTAATTGATGCTTTAAAACCTTTTATACTTACATCCATAGACATCACAAGCACTGTGTCACACCAAAGACAAAGCTCAAGAGCCTCATGTGCCTGAAATTACACCCACAATCTTGAAACCCGGCAGTACGGCGACTAGTAAGGGATGTTCCCAGTTATGGTCAGGTAAAGAGGCAACGGATTTCTTCTTTTCCTGTGCACACTTAAAGATTGACTTGAGTTATAGGATAGCATTGCTTTTGTCTGTCCAGTAGGACGCTGGCTTACTGAGCGGTTAGCTACAAATGATAGCTTTCTCCATAATCGATGGATGACACCCGCCATTAAAGTCGCCATTGTTCCGTAAAATTACTAACAGTACCCACAGAAGGTGGTAATACTGCAGTTTATATTCAAATTGTAGAGGAAATTTTCGGAAGTGGGTTAAAACGCAGGTGTTCGTTTTTTTTTGCGTCAGAGGGAAAAGTATGGAGTATTATCACGGTGAGGTTAGTGAGGTTATTTCTAATACTTAAAAGAAAATCAGCTACCGAAAGCTTTTACCTATAAGTACTCAAGCAACAGAAAAGTATGAAATGATTTGACAACAATTATGGATTAGGTGGGCACCCTAGTGCTAGACTTGTCTTCAACTCAACACACCACTTTTTCTTGCTTACTATTAAAATACAAACCACTTAAAAGATCGTCATGAAGTAACATGACAGACAACTCATGTAATGTTCTTTCAACAAACTCAATCATAATAACGACCATTCTGTCCAAACATCTAATTTCGAACTTGTTTAAGGAGCTATAAACAGACTATAAAATATCGCTCGCCTTAAGATCGTAATCCGCGATGATTTCTCAATACCGGCGAGCTCTCAATGCCGGCCGGCCGATAATACGCTTAATGGTTAAAGATCAACATTAAACTGTGGAAGTGAAATATCGGTGCTAAAGGAACTGCGGTATTCACTAATGAAGCCTTGTGGGATTACACGACTATTAATGTTGGTTTTTCGTTCAATATTGTTGGGTATCGTGGGATTTTTATGGGAAGAAGTATGTTAAAGGTATGTTGGTTCCTTTGTATACTGGATAGTAAGATGTATGATTGTGAAAACATTTGTGAGGTTTCAGACTCCACAAATTTTCAGTATTAAATTATCTTATGTTTTTACGGAGGAGCAGTGGTGGCGTAGTGGTAACGGCTGCGACTTACGAGATGTCGGTCATAGGTTCGAACCCAGACAGGCGCTTTACTTTGAGTAAATTATTTCATTACCACTGCTCTCAAAAAGGGTGAAAAAAAATATCGTGCGGTAACCGGCATGTCTAACCTAACCAAAAAATCGAAGACATGTGACATTTACCCGCACTGGGCCCGCGCGGTGGGTTACTGCCCGCTCCCCCTCACAGAGAGGCTTTCGTCCACAGCCTTCGTGCCAGCAGTGGGAATATTAAATGCTGTTTAATGAATGTTTTTACAGTGTTAGTTTATTCTGGTTTAGACATTTAACATCAAATGTGGTCAACCTCAACCTCTTTACCTTGATACCTACAAGTATCATTTTGCAATTGTCCCTGTTATTTCTAGTAGTTACTAGCTAGCTCAACGTGTGACTTTCAAATAAACACCTCTTATATTTAGCATAGCAACAACGTTACACATGAACGGGTGACGTGTATCGGTAACTTTTACGTCTCGGTAGGTTTAAGTTACGCGGTGGCAATGCGCGGGCTTCCCTCGACCGCCACATTCTGTAACGCCATACCAGCTTTGTGATTATACGCAGGTATTATGCAGAGGTGAACACTGATCTCATGTTATTAACTGTGACTGTGAGCTTTGAGCTTGCTGTATGATTCCTGAGTCACCATAGGTAGGTATGCTACCTGGTTTGTGGGCAGTCACTAATCACTAACAAAAACAATTATGAAATAGATATGAATCACAAGTCAGAGGAGCAATTCCCGTATTTTTAAGAAAGTTCAAATTCAGATGTTTCAATTCGCCAAAAATACCCGTATCAACCTAATTTTCATACATATTTGACAAGTTTTGACATTGATTGTCGCTGAGAAGTGAGATGGGATTGCGACTAGATTTAAAAAAAATTTAATTACGAGAATTGGTATTCAGATCTACACGAAATTAATTGTGAAATATATCACTTGAAGCGACTTCATGCATGTGCTTGGATATTGCTGGTTCAGGGTATAGGAAAGATTGATGAGCCAATCAAGTGCGCAGTGCGTTAGTGCTACAGGACTTGAGCTAATTAAAATTGGAGTTGAAATTATCGCTGCGTTAAAAACAAATGTGTTCCAATTAAAGGCGTTGTGCAGAACATTGTCATGTCTTCATTGCAGTCTTGCTTATATAAGGGTTGCCAAGAAGATGCAAAACTTGCAGAATTATTACATACTGAAAGACTGTCAGCGGTGATAGAAATATAAATTATTTATTTGCATATAATGTAGGTATAAGTACGTACATATAAAAAGTAATTTATCGCAACAGTCGCTTTACCTTACGGCTTGCAAACTTTTCAAATAATATAACTCATGGTAAGTTACAAAATTCTATTATTATTAAATCTATGATCAAAGGATTCACAGCTTCACACCAAGCCAGAAAGATCCTTGCTCGTGCCACAGTATTAATTCCAAGAACCTCTCATAAGGTAGTCAGTCTTGTAAGAATGGGGTCACAATAGTTCAACGAGGTAAGACTTGAACTGAGAACCCGTGTCCTATCGATCCGTAGTCATAACATGCCCAGGCTACTACGGAAAATATAAGTGATCTGTGAGTTAAATAGAGTAACAGAAACAAAATAAACTACAGTCTTCAATAATGTATGAATGACATACTACAAACTACAAACTAACACACAACACGTAGGTACTATACCATACGTTAAATAAATATCATTTACTTTCATCATTTCTTTAAACAACAAAGATGTTTGTCGAGAGTTCTTATTGCCTCTTACAGTCGCCTAGTCGTCATGATAGAATGTTGTTTGCATTAATTTTTTGTAAACGTCTTATCTAAAGTTGTAGGTAGGTACCTATTGACCTGTGCTTGTTATGCACCACGACGTTATGATGCATGTTTCGAACTGAAAATAAAACTAACATAAACTTTCTACGCACTGTTAGCGGTTTCCACATTATCAGGGGTTTAATTTGTTGGCAGGTTGTACCAAAGACTAACAAATTTCTTGCCATTTTAAATCAAACGAAAGATAAAGTAAGACAACTAAAACTACATTATTGGAAATTCCAATTGTCGCACTATTCTTATTTAGGCCGCTTTCTAATGCTATCTCTGCACACAGCCCTACAGCTGAGATACTGGGGTACTAACCAAGAGATGGAGCACAGCATCCGTCTAATTCGCGCCGCGGGCGCACTCAGAACCACTTTGTACGAGTCGCAACAAGGCGCTGCGTCACGCACAGGCATTTGTTTTAAATTAACATGCGACCGCTGATGCTGAATGCTTTAGATGCTAATAGTAAATAATGTAATTACTAAAATAAGCTGAAAACATACCCATGTCAAAAAATTACATTCTGCCAACAACCTGTGAACTGGCAAGAAGCATTTAAGATAGCAAAAAAATTCGTCGACGATCATGACCTGTAATAGAACTGTTTGCAGCGCCACTATCCTTACTAAATATTGCATCATAACTTAATACAAAAATAAAGAAAACCAACAGTTATCGATAAAAGCACCTCAATTCTAAGTTAATCTGAATATATAGACGTAAAGCGCTCTTTGGATGTCTGATTAATCCTGATAAACGACGTCTATGACAGCGCATCTGTTGTATTTCCCTCGTTTATCTAGCCATAGAGCTTATTACCTTATTACCAATAAGCCACAGAAAGGAGGACCCAACAGTGGGAACGTTATAGGCTGGTTAAGATTGCTGGCAGTTTAGCGATATTCAGAAAAACCAGTCAGAGCAACAAAAAAAAAGTTTTAAGAAAATGTGCCTGACTAGGATTATGACGAAGCTCGACGAGGGTACATAAGATAACTTTCAAACCCTTGTGAATTGGAAAATATTGATTAAAAACCAATCAAAACTAGCTGCAGCTAAGCATAGGTAGTTAGTTCGCAATCTTCGTCTTGATTACTTGCATTTTTTTACCTCTGTATACATAAATACCTAGAGATGTTTTGGTTATGTTAATTAGTCAACCTTATTTTATACAAATCTTTTGTAACAGTGTCTATTTTCACGACGATACCTGCAGGCGGCGCTCAGGTCTGATTGCCGTTAAATTGGCGGCAGTTAAACGTCGGCGGCTGTTATTGTGAAAATGACTGCTGCATGCGGTAGGTTGTTTGTTTGTTTGGCATCTCGCAGGTCAACCTATGCGGTTGTCGTCTGCTTAAGCGGACTTGCCTGTGGATTCCCTAATAAATTAAGGCCTCTAGCCAGGACTTAAACTTATATACTAACTAAAACTAAGCGACAACGCTAAGAGCACCCCCTGTGGGGTACGAACCTCGGCTTAGGGCGTCGCTGGAAGAGGGCAGCAAATGACTAGCTGGATCAGGATTGGGCTGCATGCGGTAGTTATACCAACTGTTATTTATAAATAGGCGGGATTCACAACTGTTGATGATGAATTTATCGGAGTAGAAAGCAGGACAAACTGGAGAAAGTGTATTGAATAGATATTTATCTAGTTTTTATAATCTGAGCCAGCCTAAGGGCCGTTATCCACCAGAGCAGAGAGATGTCACGTGTCGTGAACAACGAATGGGTTTTGCGTTGAAGCTACTTAGCTATAAGAAAACATATAGTTTATTTCCACAAAACGTCACGGGAATGCATACTTCGAAGACACAAGCACCAGCGGCGTCCGTTCGCCATCTTCGACGGAGACACCATGGCTTGTCTGTGAGAAATGTTGCAAGTATAAGTTTTTCGTGACATTCTCTACTCTCCGATGTGTGTGTAAGTGACTTTTAAGTCATTTGGATACTTCTGCCTCTGAACATGTGTCAGCTGTCGCGTGTAGTCAAATATCTGAGTTCTGTATTGCTATTCTGTAACCATCTCACCGTGAAAACTTAGGTGAAGAGAGCGTGGAGTTAGCTGTCAGTGCCACTGATGCTAAGGATTGACCAAGACGGAATGACACTGACAGCTAACTCCATAGCTAAGTCTTCACGGTGAAATTTTTACAGAATCGACATGTTGGTTACAAGTATACCTACTGAATCAACTATTGTTTTGATAATTGGTTCATAATCTCGTTCTCTCACAATGTGACCTAGAGAGTTCAAAACTGTTAACTACTACAAAACCATTGTGAGAGAAAATAAATAAAAACTTATTATTTAAACTTATATACATTGATTAAGAGGATACCAGTCTTAAGTTCTTCACACAATCTTATATCTTGTGGCACCAATGAAAAAATACAAGTTGGCAATAAGGTCTTTATACCTTGGATCGGTTCGGAACACCATTGAAACAATAAAAATCTGCTGACACATCACGACCGTAACCTTAGGGTGCCATTTAAGGTGCAATCTCATATTTTGTGTGCAAATAAAGCTATAAACAGACCGTCGTCGTGATCAACGTGCGTCCTACATAGACCTTCGTGACATTACTGATGTATGTATCGATCGTGTGCCCTAGGCTTTAAAGGCTTTCCTGGCTTTTCGACTGGGGGTAGGCTGAACTTCCGGCTTAAAGATCTTATGTACTTCGGTTTCGTAAGTTGAGGTTTTGAAAAGTCGCCGAGATTGCGCCGTGGCTTCTATCTCCTTTCCGAACGTTTAAAAATTAAGCACTCAGTATAACCACAGTGTGGGTAGATACTTTAAATTATCTGATAGTATATTACCGCGATAAAAGTAAATTATAAATCTTGATGTTAGTCATTGAAATAGTCACCTCCATATAGCTTTTTACGTATAAAAGTTATCTAAACTTCATTAAACTCTCCGAACATTTTCCTGCATAAAAGTTAAGGATGATAATTTTTCACATTTCAGATTCTTTCACCATTAAAGTGATTTCGAGTTCTGTTAACCCGTCTAGTGTTTCAATGATTTTTCGAGTATTGACCCAATAAAACATAACATCACGCCTCCTTTCACCGAAGGGTTGGGTAGGGGTGTACCTACCTCAAACCCAACATACGTTATATATGTGTCAAAAACTTACTTCAACTTTCTGTCCAGCCTCTACCACCTTCACTAAATCATTTCACACCATCACACCACACTATCACCACAATCACGAGCACTGTTTATTTCTTTCCAAACCGAAACACAATACGTGATATTTTTCAAAAGTGAATAAAAAATATAACGATTTTTTATACATTCGTAAGCGTTCGTGCGTCTCCGGCGAACACCGCGGGAATACAACCGCGAGGCTTTGCACCGGCGAAACATGCTGTCCTTATCCCACATTGAGAAATTGCCGACTCGCAGAAAGGGACAGGTAATGTATTCTTCAGAAATTGAGAGGACTGCAAAAAAATGCAGCTTTTCGTATTTCTCAAGAGCTTTTCCCTGAAGTTTTTATTGTTGTTCATTGTGTTTATTAAGATTTAATTGAAGAGATCAATGACTGTTTATGTTGGGGACGCATTCCTTTGCGTTGCCTTAGTTACAAGACAGTAGAAAGGCATAACAATGACGCAATATTTTTGTTATGATTGTAAAAAAATTCACACGCACACCATTTTTTAAACGACTTTAACAAAACCTAGCCTGTATTTAGTCAGAGACCACACGCATAGCTGTTAATACATAGGTAGCAATATGTTCCGACCAGTTAAGAAGTCATATAGAGTTACTTACGTAATTAGTTCACATAAAGTTTGATGCGTTAAAGCTAACTGATGCCATTCATCCATAGGCTGCGGCTAGATTAGGGCCGACTGGTTGAAAAAGCAGGTCTTAGCAGGACATCGTCATCATTCTGTTACTCTTACCTATATCAATTTATTTGGGGGCGACCATCGATCACTAATAAAGGGGGCGACCCAAAAGAAATATTGCCATTCGTAGTGATCGTAAGATTATTATGGTAGGTACAATTGATACTATCTAAAGAGTATCCAATGATGACTTTTTTTTTCATTGTCTAATGAACTTTCGTGATTTATTTTGGCAAGAAATCACGATTTCAGTTTCTGCGAAATGGCGAAGTGCTAGAACGTATTATTCGCTTTGATTTTTGTACTAAAAGCTAGAGATGTCATCTGTCTAATGTTATATTTTGTCAAAATGGCTTCTTCGATTATTTTCATGAGTCGGCTGAATATTTAACCGACATTTGACAAACCGGCCTCGTGGTAAATGTGGGTGGTGGTTTGAACGACGCTTTACAAAGTTGTCTCGACATTGACGTGACAGATCAACTAACAAATTGGTCGTTAGTATAAAGTTATACACGTCAAACGTGATCTGAACGTGAACGTCTGTAGAAAGTTTGTAGTCTTTATAGGCATTGTAGGCATTTCGAATTCAGTTTAGTGCAACTATAACGTGTATTAAGGTGGTTGCTAGTTTAAGTTGCTGACAATACCTACTAGAGAGAGTTAAATATGTACCTTAATTCCCTTCAGTTAAATAACAAACTATTGAGGCTTGAGGCAACGCCAAGCAAAGGAACGAAAGTTACATAAACATTAAATAGCCAAGGGTTCCTTTAGACTTGCTAAGTGTAGGCTAACCCACTTAGATGAAGACACATTTTGTAAGGTCTCCAGAAGTATCTTAATACATTCGTATCAAACATCAACATTTTATGCGAGATAAAAAGCAGCAGAAACAAATACTTTCTGCAATTTTCAGGCAGAACATGACAAATTAACTCACTCACACAGAAACAATAGAAACTTAGCGCCAGTCGATTACCTACTGGACCCAATTCGCATGCACCTTAAAGCCTTTATGGAATCTTTTTAATTATGTGCCCTGGCAAGTGATTTCATTTTGAAAGGGATCATAAATAAAATGCTAACTGGTGTTTGAAGCCATTACGCTACCTTCCACATTGAGCGACAGGTTCTTTATTTTAGGTACACGCAACGAAACAGCCAACTGATCAGTCATCACTTGAGTGAGATTGAGATAATGAGCCTAGAGTCAGTTCTATTTTTAATGTAAATTTTGACGTTCAAAAGTGCCTTTTTATGGGCCTATTTGAAATAAATGCTTTGACTTTGACTTTGAATGCATGCGAGCCCTAACTACAAGCGCGTTCATAACTATAAGGTTGGTGTCTAACCATAATGAAGATATTCTTTAAAAAGAGTAACTGCACCAGATAATTAAAAGAATAGGTAGGTGTTTAATTTAAATAATCAAGATAACGACAATGTGAAAACTGTATTTTGTACAAGGACTTTTTGCTAATATTGCACGTAAGTAGCTCGAGGTAAATCTATTATGTAAGTACCTAGGTAGGTACTGATTAGTTAGAAACTCTTATTTGCTTCTTTTTCCTTTCTTTATCTGTACCTATATTCATAGCAAATAAAGTTCTGATTCTGACTCTGAAAAACCCACTTAGAACCAACAACATGCAGAAAATATAATAACTCCACACAATCCACAGTAAAAGATACCGTCAATTATATCTTTGTTATTTTTACCGATAAATAAAAGAATTGTGAGATCAGCACGATACTGTGCTTTCGACATGGGTATTGGCGGCAAAATAAGAGGTCTGCCATCTTGGAAAATGGCCGCCGTCCATCTGATGCACAAAGGTACTAATGAGAAGCGAATCAGGGATGAAGATGTAGGGGGACCATGAATGAGATATACGTTAAAGGTACCAGGCTATTCGAAACGTTATTCAAAGGGAATAATTCCTTTGGAAGCTTCTCCTGGCGTACCAATTCGTTATTATGACAAATACATAACTGTCTAAAACTTCTGTAACTACAGTTCACAGTGCACTTGGAATTATCTAGGTAAGTAGAAGTTATTTCAACCATGACTAAAATCATCTGATTAGATCTCATGTGGCCTAGTGATGATAACTGATTGATAACAGACGAAGTGGGAAAAGGAGGATCTTGCACTGCCTTGCAGTTACCCTACAAGGTGTGCCGATGGAACCTTTGCTTTGCATATGCGCAAATGTATTCATACGAGCATCAGAGCATGGTCATATCTATTATGTGTTCACTTTGAGCCATTCTCAAATAAAATGTGTTCATAGATGCATGATGATAGCGCTGTTTATCGGCCATGATAGGTAGCTGTACCTATTAGGTATCTATAAGACAATCTATATTATATCCAAGCAACCTAAACAAAAACTATGTTTGCCTGCAATTAAAAAAGTTCCACACCGCTTTTTTTTTTCAATCTTGGTACCACTAACAATTCACGCTCGTAGGTGTCATATCAATATCTTTAATCCTTTCCACCTGACACCGCGACAAGTGATGTTAATCTGACAGGCGGTCAAACAGACCCATTGATCAGGTTTGGTGGGTCTAATTACCTTCTAATACTCAGATTAGTGCAGATATGTATATAGAGAGTTGAGCAATTCTGACTAGTTTATTTATTAGATCACTTGGTATGTTAAGAATACATAATGCAGTTTATTTGTTGATAAGCCACTGGATGAAGCCCACACACCATGCTTGCGTAAAATGGAAGTAAAGTGCTGATTGGATGTCAAGCACTTCGGTGTTCAACAAGCATCTATTGTAGAGTGATGTCCTAATCACTCTTGTTATCGACTCAGACAGTATCTGGTCTCTACCTTCCCATATCTATTACTAGCTTCTGCCCGCGTCTTCGGCAGCGTAAAATTTCTTGTTCCCCCGACCCACCGCGTCGCTTGCCCGCGCTGTCACTTCGTTTTCACTTAGCGTTGTTTCTGTTTTTTTTTTTGTTTTTGCTTTGGTCCTATGGTACATAGCGTGATGTTAAATAGCCTATAGCCTTCCTCAAGAATTGGGCCATCAAATCCGACCGGTAGTTCCAATAGATTAGCGCTTCCAAACAAACCCACAACCTCGTCAGCTTCATTATAAGTATAGATAGATAATTCGATCTCTTTCGATACGAGACCCAAAGTGCTACAACCGAAATACATTTACGATCACAACCACACCTAAAATTAACAAAAACCGCATACCGACGCATACCTAGCAGCAACATCAGTAGATATATGTAACAATGCATAAATTGAAGGCGGGCACCGCGCCGTGGGAACTACTAAATGAGGCACAAAGATCGGCCATGCCATCCTGCCGCGAATTATCTACCTATACAGGGAGTTCTTAGAAACACCACGCAAATCCATCAATCAATGAAGATCCACCCTGCAGTGATGATTGATCCCCTTGACAGAATGTAGAGACAACATGATGAAACAACAAGAAGACTAAAAGACCTGAGTGGGAATCATTCAAAATAAAGGTAGGTAGGTACCTAAACTACATACGTTGATTGAAGCTGGTATGCACCCTAAAGAGATGAGGACGCATGGATGGTTATCCATGCGTCTTCATCTGCTTTATAGTCTCCTGTCTAACACTGTCAGCTAAAATCTAATCATTCGTCCACAAATAAAATCTTTCTCAATACATGCTGTACCTTGATGTGTACTGAATTGAACATTGCGATCCAAATCAGATGACGTAATATGCTAATTCGTTTTTGGTCAGTGATTGAAAGCATTGTAAATTTCCGACAAGTTCGGTAAGGGAATTGACTTCATTTGTGCTAAACATTATTGGGTTGTGGTGTGGTGCCACACCACAAGACCAAAACCCGATAATGTTGGGAGAGTATGTATTACGACCAGCAAAGATTGTGATAGGTTCATTGAGATTAAGAGTAAAAACATGGCGAACTGAACTGATTTGACATGTTGAACTCAAGTTCTTCATAGTAGCCTTTTCCAATCTGATTCCAAAATTCGGCGTTCAGTTGGAGTTCGCAGGTCCCCTCAAAGCAACGTGCCTTGCAAATAACTGTGTAAATGGAAAATAAACAAACCGACCCGATCCATAAATAACACGGCAACATAATTCGCACACAGAATCAACTTGTCGCATTGCCGACCGCTCTCATACAAGTGTCCAGCGCTCACCGGACAAGAAAATCACCGCGTCAGAGCTGCGTCCGATAACATAAGATACATTACACGTCCATTTATCTGCACCAGCTGTTAATTTGAAAATTTATTACGTGATGGTTGTTAGGTATGTTGATTACCTATGGGCTCTCGCTTGCCAGGCAGAAGACAGCTAATTTATCTCTTTTAAACAGAAAAAAAGGACAGTTTTGTCGACAGGTGTGCCAGAGCAAGTATGGAATTCCTCTATCTGAAGAAACTATCCTCTGGTGCTGGTAATTAACGAAGTGCTGTATTTGATTAAGTTTTCAATAAACTGCTTGAAGCACGCCATACACTTGGCTTGACGTAGCGGAAACTTTTAGTAATGTACCTGCACCTACATTGTTAACAAATAAATAAATCTGAATCTGAAGCAAATACTTACTTACCAGCTGTCAAGCTAACCCATAGTAGGTATTGAAATCAGGTTCAGAGCATAATTACAAGAAAAAAACGGAGCCTGTTTCCATCGCACGACCCAGACGAACCGATAAGACACCTCATGTATTTAAATCCATCTAGCTGTTAGTGTTACGATGCATCTAGATTATAAAGAATCCCCCATTATAAGATACATAGACACGCGTTAAAAACAACCGTTTTTGCTGTCGCGAAATAGGGTAAAATTTGTTTTGAATGCTAGTTATAGCTATACTTGCGAAAAATCTTTGATAACTACCATTTTGTTTGTTTTTGTAAGATCATCTTATGCAAACGATTTAAAGATTTCTAATAAATATATTGAGATAAAGACACAAATAACATCAAAGATCGCTTCAATTAGTCAACAAACTAAATACCCGACAGGATCCTAATAAAAGTATTCGCGTAAATCAGTCTAATGGCGACCATCACTTACGAGATGCTGCAGTGAATCAGCATCAGCGATCAGATAAGATCCGATGTGTAAGAGAGCTGCACACGCGACGCGCATGCTGTCAAATTGTAGCTATAAACATTAAGACACGCAATGGCGACAGATATACCAAACACACATCTACCTGCTTAACTTCTAGCTAGACCATATCAGATTCAAATTTGTCTGCTATTTTGAGTGATTTTAAACGTCCATCGGTCCTATGACAAGCTGTGGTCCTCTTTTGGTTGAAATGATAACAATGATGAAAGGTGCAGCAGAGGTTTATCTTGCTGAGAAATAAAATAATCATAATGTTCATTAAAAGTTTCTACATTTATTAGTAACCTCTTATAAAAAAAATACCTTAAAAAACATATGTCTGTACAACTTCTGTCAATGCGTTAACTAAACTAGTTTTATGTTCACAATCCAAACTCACGCCCATATTACGACTTTTTAGGACAAGAGAATCATTAGCAAGTAACGCTTTCGATAGCAATCTTATCACTTCACTATCTTTCAACCAAATACCTACTTTGTTCACTAAACTTAACATTTGTTTCTTGGATAAACTTTTAATAGTTCTCTTTGACATAAGTCTGCATATTTTTACATAATCTGCTGCATCTTCAACTTCTAAATCATCTAAATGTTTTAGTAAATCGTAGTGTATCACTAAAATTTCTTGTTCCACATCCTTATTGGTTCTCAATTCAATGAAATCGTTTACTTTGCCATTCTTAGCTGCGATGTTTCTGGAGAAGGCAGCAATATTCATACTATATATCATATTCTGGATGAGTCTAAAAACTCCTTTGATTAACAGCTTATCATTTGTCTGCCGCACCACTGAATGTAGCCATGACAGCAGCCCGTATCCTTCAATTAATATCTCAAATGCTCTTGGCACAGCTACTATTGAACACATTACACCTAAAATTCTCTCCTTGACTTTTCTATCACTTAAAACTGAGGAATAGAAATCCATTATCATTTTTAAGCACATTGTTTTGAACACGACATCTATATCTGTCATAGTTTTAGTCCCGTCCCTGATGATATCGAGTATCCAGAGTCTTCTATCGATAGATTCAACATCACTGTCGTGGAAGAGGCTGAGGAAGTCAGGAACCAGGGTGCAGTCGACGAAATTCTTGGCTATGAGGAAGTTATTGACTGGTTTGTACAAGGGGTCGAAGGGTGCCGTGGAGACCATGAGAGCTCTGGCGAGGTAAAGGGCGTCGATGGCGGGAAGTTTGGGGTTCTTGATGTCTTGGCCATCGAAGTCTTCGGAGCTGGTGATGGCAGATGTGAGACTATGGCGCAACGTGTTGATGAAGTCTGTCAGGAATAATTTGTCGTTTTTGTGTCGTCTGGAATGATAGAGTAACGTCTCTTATGAAAAATATTTTATAACATAGTTCTAGTATTCAGTTAAAAAATTAACAACAGAATAAAAATAAGCAAGAAACATAACAAATCTAACTTTCAATCATTATGACACTGCTGCAATGCTTTATCATGAAGCAGACTCACTAGTTAGTTATAATATTCAAATGACTTACGTTTCAGTCTCCAGCAGCAAACAAAACCGATGCAGCACGTGGTAGGCCGCCGCCCTCATGCCGGGGCAATGCGAGCTGAGCGCCATCACCGGCACCGACAGCAGCCCGCTCCTCAAAATCTTGAAGCACGAGGCCACTGACCCCGGCGCCAACAAGTGACTCAGCAGCGGAAACACGAACACAGGATCGTATATCCCTTCGTCCTGATCTACATTTGACGTATGCAGCAAATCTCCACCAATAAACTGAGATATTATTCCTTCATATTTCCCTTTCACTGTCAAAGTCCTCACCGCCCCTTCGCCATCTTTAGTCACGCAAGGCTTCAGCACTCCATCTTCAAACATCTCGATGAGGACCGATCTCACTGAATCCGTCACTTCACTCGCTACACCAATATTCGGATTTAACTCATAATGGTATTCAAATTTTTGGTTTACAGGGAAGTTTCTTACAGTTCTCTCAATAACTTCTTTGTCGAATATGTTCAGAACTTGATTGGGCGTTGGATGCGACCACAAGGATGATGACCTGTTCTTACGAACAGCATAATAGTTCGCAGCTGAATCCCCCCACACATAGGGTTTGTATTCGTTGACCGGCTGGCCATTGGTCTCGTAAAAATGTAAAATGGCCACTATAAGCCTGTCACATGGACTTCTCGTGGCATGATACGCGCTTAGGTAGACAGGAATATGTTGCGTTTTCATCACAGTTTTGTTCTTCAATATTAGCGTGTATAAGAATTCTATCAGCCTAGATTTAATATCCGAGCTGTAAAGACTGAGCATCACATTCAAAAATTCAGAATGAGATGTCACCATGTCAAATAATGTGGTTATATCATCGTGACTGTCTGGATACATTAGTTTTACCAAATCCGTGAGTAAAGCAAGAAGTTTAGGGCCAACTGTATACCCCTGAGCAACCGTTTTCACTTTCAAAGAATCTTTTAACGTTGCCTTGCAGAAATTCTGCCATACTGCGCTCTCGATCATTTTCTTGAAGTCGTCTTTTTGTTCAGTCTCTAATCCTTCGACGACTTTACAAA
This sequence comes from Dasypolia templi, assembly GCA_963555695.1. Lineage (NCBI taxonomy): Eukaryota > Metazoa > Arthropoda > Insecta > Lepidoptera > Noctuidae > Dasypolia > Dasypolia templi. Next base: position 23,145,193 of record OY743157.1, read on the forward strand.
CTTGAACAACAGTATGCATGCTGGTAACTATTTCATTTAACGAATCGACCTTTGTTTCTTTTAATGCTATCGTTGTTAAATTCAGCATAGACGAGAAATAGTTGATAAGGTGATCTTTTTTCGCAAAATTTTCACATATCTTCAAAAATATACTTTGTAATATTTGTATGTGACTACATTCTACAGCTTCGAATTTGTGAATTTTATTAAACAGTTTCAAGCAATCTTGTACATCCATGCATTCGATTACCAACTTCCTAATAAATTGCCAACACGTAACATAGATTTGTCCAGCTTTATGAGGCTTTTCCAGCATTTTTATCATATTTGATTTATATTCATTATATACCGTTTCTAAGAACTCCTTATTATCTAGTAAGAATTGATTGTGGTTTATTACTGCATTGCCTAAAGGCAACGTTATTTCTCTTTGGGCTAATATCTCGGGCCTGGCGACTTCGTCTTTAAAAATGTTGCAGAATTTTACGTTAAACTTCAATAACACCGCTGCGAGATTTGCAGTAGATTTCCTTATGTTGTTAACGTAAAAGAACTTTTTAAAGTCTTCATCAGATACACGTAACGCTTGATGTGGTTTATTTTCAAAGTATTTCGTTAACGCGGTCTCCAAGTTGGTCAGATTTGGATTCACCTCTTTGTTTGAAAGTAAATTCGTGTACAAAGAGATACTCTTCTTCAAAATATTAGCTTGTAGCTCCAAGCTGATTGTTTCTGAATATTTATCTATTAAATATCTCAGTAACTCTAGCACTAAACTTGGTTCTTTGTCATCTCTTAAGCAAGCTTCTGTGTCTGCGCAAAAAATAAGATTGAACAACTTTACGTCATCGTCACTGGACAGCCCCACTACTTCTAAAACGTGGCTCGTGTATTGACTGTCCACATTCTTCCTCTTATTAATTTTGATGAACGCTTTCAGGATCTCGTTGTAATTCTTTTGTTGATACGATTTTAAAAGTTTATGATTGTAATTTAAATAGTTTATAATTCCTTTGTGCTGTGTAAAAACGTGTAAGAGAAATTCCGTGGCGTGTAAACCTGACGAATCTTTGCCCAAATTAAGAGGTTTGTAGATTTTGAGGAACTGTGGGTTTTTGAATAGCGTTAGTATTATTGTCCGACATACATCCACCAAAAGATGCTTTTTACCGACTTCGATAATGCATTGGAAGTAATCCGTTATTCTCTTCTGCTGTTCTTCATTCAACTGTTTCATATTCGTCAGCCTTATTGTGCAAAATATCAGATATTTTGCCCATATCAACATTTCCGAACTGTCGACAATCTTTGTACTGTTGATTTTGTATTGGACATTGTTAATTATAAAGTCACCATCTTCTGTCACCTCTTCTAAAAAGGGAAAAACGTCCTTCAAAGAAACATCTTCATTATCGATTATGGAATTTGATATTGCTTTCAGAACAGTATCTTGGCCCACAATGGTGTCAGATATGGAGACTGGCTGTCCAATCCAACTTCCTACGTAATTCCTAGCATCTAGTTTACAATCTCCTATTAACACTTCAGTTAGCTCAGGGGAATAGTTACTGTGAAGTAAATTAGCAATGTATAGAGACAGGAAATGTTTCAGACTCTTCTTAGCATCCTTGTGTGACAGTAAGTACTGCATGCATCCTACAATGAAAGGCGATGGCATCTTACTTTCCAGGAACACATTATCTTCTGTGTTCTTATTTTCCATCAGGTCATTGAAAAGCTTTTTTAAACTATCCTCAGTGTTTTCTGAAGAAATTTCGAAGTGTACTAACTGATTTCTTACATAGTCTGTCAGGTCTGTAATATTTTCGAGTATGTATTCGACAATATCGCTAATTAATGAGGAAGGGCTCACTTTGGCGTTTCTCAATGTGTACAAAATCAAATGTATCTCATCTTCATCTCCTTCGAATATTGATGTGTTTTTGAAGAAAATACGCAAAGTTTCTTTAGCTTCGATCCAAGTATCGTCATCGTCACTCATGTACACATCTAACATGATAAGGAATAGTTCTTTAAACATATGGTTTTTGAGAGATATGGCAGACCCGTCGAGGGTAAGCCAAAGAGATACAACTTTAAACTTCAAGAGAGCTACATGTCCAGTGTCCAGTGTTTTAGAGAAATCCAGTATCTTTTTCATATCTATACCCCCTTCTAATGTTTCAAAATATGCAGGATGGATCTCATTGTAGAGCAGCAGTAAATCAACAGTAGATATCAGAGCATCTGTGTCACTTATTTTAGGAAGTCTGTAATCCTTGGTGGTTTCACCATCAGTTTTACCTGCTGTCACATTTTCTATCAATGACACTATAGCAGCTGGAGTTGGTAAATGCTTTGGAATGAAGTACTCCAGCTTATTTTTCAAATCAGCTATCTGTGCTGTGTCTTTGGTCTCTAATATCTGTAAGTATCTTTTTAGAGACTGCAACATCTTTACTAGGACTTTGACACAGTACAAAGACAATGTTTGGTCTTTCCCTAGATTCAGATTGATAAACTTTAGTAACGGGACAGGTAATGTAATAAACCTGATAAAGTTTGCAATTTGTACTGGATTGAGTTGAGTCATTCTTGATACCATGTCTTCTGGTTTTAATTTATTCAGCAGATTGATGGTAAAATCTATAGTTCTTTCCCATATTGGAGAATGTTGGGGATCAAAGCTGTGTTCCATCACACTAAATATAGCCCTGTGAAGATCAGGACACTTGTAGATAATATTTAAGATAACTTCCCTCTCGTGATCATTCTCCCAGGGCCTCTTCAAAGTGAGCAGTGCTTTGTACAGATTTTGATTCTTGTTTGCATCAACAGTTCCCAAAGAGTTGTCTATAAAGTAAAGACCTGTTTTGTGTGATGTAAATAATGTTAGTATTATTGCGCTCAGTAAATTCAAGACCTCAGGACGCAACTCATTTCTAACTTCCTGGCTCATCTCTGGAGGTCCCTTCCATGAGAACACTTTAAACAAATTATGCAAGACTTGATGACTGAAAGTCTTCAATTTGAGACTCTTTGATATCAATGCATTATCAACAACATTCTTTTTCAAAATGTTTAAGAATATCAATACTGCCTCTGGTTCATCATTAATCAATCCTGGAATGACAAGGGCAAGTAAGCCTTGCTTCTCTAACAGAGCCTTGATCAAAGGCAGGTGTCCTTCTATCAAGAATGATGTCATAAAGTGAACAAATGAAGTCCTCACATTGTCTTTTTCTTTAAAGTTAGGCTTCTCAACTACATGCTGCAAATGCTTAGGAGTTAAAGGTGCCTGGTTCAGTACTTCAACTCCTAAATCTGAATTTAATGTGACCATTGAAGTTAATAGTTTAAGAACTACTTTCCTGTGGCGAGGACCAGAGCTCTCACTGATCATGATCTCAATAGTTGACATGAATGTGTTGAGGAAGTAGCGGCATGCTTCCTCCGTGATTGTTATCATGTGCGGGAGAGAAGACTGCACTTTGACGATGATCAGGTGGAAGATGTGAAACACTGGTGTGGCTAGAGTGAGGTTTTTCTTACTCTCCGCAGCAATCTGCCGTAGTATTTCATGGCAATTGCCACCAGATTTAAGGTACTCCAGCAAGTAGTCTGCAGGGCTGTCAGGGTTTTGGCAGACTTGCAGGAACTGTGTGAGAGCTGTGAACACAATTAATAACAAGTTAACAATTTTTCTTATTGGTAACATGCATGTTTATTTCATTAAGATCTGAAGATTTTTCAAGTAGTCTGAATAACCTTTACAACAGATATGCAAGAAATCTGGGGATTAATAATGCCTGTTTATCTACTACCACAAGCAGAAGCCTAAAAAAAAACAAAAAGTAAATCTCAATTTTTAATCATACGCAGTTGATATTCAACACGTCTTTGCTGACCGAGAGGACCGACAGCCGTAGCCATTAACCGTGTTTAAAATATGGTGAGTTGTCGACTGTACTCCTAGCTAATCACCTACACCAGATTAAAAATTGAAATCGCCATTACCATATATACTTACCCATTGTCTGGCCCTGCTTGGCTGCTAGCTCTTTGCGAAAATATTTAACATCAAAACTATCTTTTTTCGATACAAATACATCTTTATTGCCGGTATTCACCAATTCATTTTGAGGTTGTACTTCGTCCACATTTTCAACGTCTTCAGATTCGCTCTTCTTGGCCTTTTTGGGCGACTTATCTTTTTCACTGTCGAATTTACGTTTGCCCATGTTTACTCATTTGTTGTTTATTTAATCTTTTTAAAGTAAAACGCAGACACCGTGCACGTGAAGATGTTTTGATTGATTGACATCTACTTTTTTTTTTTTTTTTGACAGTGGACTTGACACTCTAGTAATGTTACTTAGCAACAAGCCTTTTGAGAAAGATATCGGTTTTTTGTGACACATCTTTGGTTAAAACTTACTCCATTAAAACAAACAACAGCTATAACGAGAGCTAATTCAATTACAATCCTAATCGATGGCGAGCTTTTTTTTTAAACCATGCTAATTGCCAAGATTTTGACATGTGTAAAAGTTGATTCCGAAAACCATTTTGTCAAGTAGGTAATGGTTAAAAAGTTGTATGGGTTTGAACGTGGCCGCGCCATTGAAACGCGGAGAACTGGGTGGTCAGGAAGATCGTTAAAACTAAGCGTGCAACGCTTGAAACGACTTGAAATTTAGATATAACAGATTGAATTTGTAAAATAAAACTAGGTTTATATTTTAGGAGCTGTAAGACTAAAACCCCATGAACGCGCCATTGAAACGGTGAAAAAACGTTATCGATATCTCTCTGAAAAAGCATGGTTTTTTTATGTATTTTTACAAATTCAATCTGATAGTTAGGTCCCTTAATTTCAAGTCTCTGCAACGCTTAGTTTTAAAGATCTCCGTAGCCGCCCGGTTCTCCGCGTTTCAATGGCGGGGCCACGATCAAACCCATTTATCTTCTAAACATTACTTTTACTTATTTATGGTTTTGGGAATCAACTTATACAAGTACAAAATCTTGGCTTAATTTTTTTTATATCGCGGTGGCCGCGCCTTCTAAACGCACACGTCAAATCGGCTGAACGGGTTCGGATGAAATTTGGCACACAGACATGTCCATGACATTCGACATGAGTAAGGACATAAGCTACTTTGCATCTGGAATCGCAGACGAAGTCGCGGGCAACACTATATATAGCAAGTTCACTATACTTTCAGCAAGGAGCGACAGCTTAGTTTCAGTGGTTACACATTCTTCGATTGAAAATAGGTTGTACATAATAGTGTATTATCCATTGATTGACTACCCTGCACATGGTTCAGGAAGGACCAAAGATCTCTTACTCCAGTCCTAGATCGGTACCAAGGTACTGTACGCATCTTTGAGTAAGAGCCTTGTGGGAGTACTCTCGTTCATTCGCCAGCACACAGCACTCAGCAGGTACACACAAATACCTAAATTGGGATAGTGACAGGAGGGTGACGATAACGATAACAAGATTTTGTTACCAAAAGATGGACTACTGGAATATAACAATTTAGTTACAAAATTAAGGCTTTATTTAAAGTACAAGTGAATTTGGATTCCTTCCAACCTATGCGTAGGCACTATGAGCTTTCGGACTTTGAGCCGGTAACTTATTTAAACAATAAATATACACTTATGTATCATAATAAAGTACTGACTTGGAAGCGTCTCCTGGCTTAAATTACAAATTAGAGAAGGTCACGGTAGGAAACTTTTCCACGCATGGTATTGCCAGAAACGAAAGTCGAACCAAATTTTCAGTATTACACAAAAATATCACAAATTGTTGTTGTTGAAAGATGGCGCGATGGCGTGGCGGTCCGAGTAATCTTAAACAAAGGTTGAGACTTTTCTTGCTGAGCCTACGAACGATTATCTCACGGACTATTTCCCTACCGTTATATTTATTACGCTTAAGTTTAGATGCAAAAGCATCTGCGACACACTATGGTCATCATCGCTATTCAAAGATGTTTGGCCCTAATCATATTATTTGAAAATTATTTATAATGTTCTAATTGAATTATTAAATAACAAGCAGTCACATAATCTGTCAAGTTATGCATTAAAATTATTATAATGTCCTTGTGTACTTAGGTTTAACTCCAAATAAACTAACAAGGTTATATAAGCGGTATTACACGGTCCATCCTTTTTACCTGTACTGCTATTCTGTAAGCATCTCACCGTTAAAACTTAGGTGAAGACTTTCGTGGAGTGAGCTGTCAGTGCAATTGATGCTAGGCATTGAACAAGACGGGATGACATTGGCAGGTCACTCCACGCAAGTCTACACGGTGAGACTTTTCCCGAATCGACATGCTGCTAATGTATTGAACGTTTATTTGCGGTATGGTAGGATACAATGAGCAAAGGGTTAGGAGGGATCTTGCACTCACCACATATATATTTAAATGACTGAGTATCGATTAATTTAGGATAGGCGCATTTATCGCACTGGGTTATCCTGTAATGTTAAACGTAAGTTGATAAAAAAAAACTTATTGTCATAAATATGAAAAACTTATGTATACAGGTACGTAGCTCAGTATGCGCTAAGCACGGACATGAACAGTTCTATACTATAAAGTGACCAAATGGATAAAAAAATATAGGATTTAAACCTAATTTTACATAGTAACAATTTAACATTCTAAATAAAGATTCATTGCAATTTATATCACTTTGTAGTTTCAACATTTAACAAAAACTAATAGACTAGGCTTAAATATTTCAATAAACAATATCAATAAAATAAAAAATGAACAAATTAAACTATAATTTTTCTTTCGTTCCCAGACTAAATTACTGCAAATGTCTACGAGCTCTATAATCGCGGTGTTTAATATTTTCTTTGCAGTTTTGTTTGCTACCCTGTCGTTAATATGGCACAACGAGTTTACCAGAAGTGGCGATTAGAGCTCATAGGAAGCACCCAGACTTGTGTAATTTTAGCCTCTAGTCTCTAGTCTACCTCCTCTGTTCGATAATTTCTTCAAAGTTAGGTTCCAGTTCACGAATTCTATCCAACAACACATCAGCTAGGTTCAGTTCTCGATCCGTATCTGAAAAAAAAACAGTATTTTTATTTTACGAAGAAGTAAACTGCGACTACAATGCAGTAAGCTTTTAAATCGCCTTTTCATATTTAACAATAAAAATTAAATAAAACTACCGCTCTAATGGTTCCGTTTCCAAAAACTATTGGCACCACCACTACCTATAATTTCAACATGAATGATGTAACCAACATTTTAGTAACAAAGATTCGATTTAAAAGAGTGTCCGTGGAGTTTCTTGCCCGCTCTTATCCATAGGAACCAACTACGCCTTGGAAGGTGCAACTAGCTTCATCTTTGCGACTGACCGACCACTTAACAGGTCGAAAGTAATTCTTTTAATTGAAATGCTTTGAGTTTGACTGAGTTTCAACTTCTATTGGTTTACAGGCTCCTACTTGTGCAGAAATAACAAAAAAAAACTTACCATCAAAAAAAATTAGCTCACATTTGTGCCTGCATTCTGGACTCTTGGCTATGATCTTTTGTAATGCTTTAAAAAAGTCAGCCACTGTTTCCTCTCGGTTAATACCAGACAATGCTAGAAATGGAAAATGACCTATTGAGTATGTGTGTTTATTATTAGCTTTTTGTGTTTCTTCAAATACAAAAATGAAAGAAAATACATTTGTTTGCACTAAATGTGACCCCTTCAAAATTATAATTAATGAAGCAGCATGACAATTAATATTGTATGTATGTATGGTAAAATTAATTAATCTTAAACTAGCATTTAAAGCATGCTATTGGACATAAATATTATTTTAGTTTATTAACCCCTCACTTTCGCTCAAGTGCCTGTTCTTCAACACCCTAAACAGCGTGTGCATGGGAGTGCCCCCGACAGCGGCCAGGCATACGGGTCGGCGGTTGGGGCGGTAGATCTTGTACGCAAAGTTCTTGTAGATTCGGTTCTTTACGCCTGCCACGTCCTTCTCTATCTCGCTTAGTGACTGAAACGGAATGATTTTGGTTTACATACAGTGTGGAATAAAAGGAGAATCGATAAAAAGATATATATGGACGAACAACCACCACACATATGTCATTAGATATGAATGAATGAATGAATGAAATGCACCGACCCCAGCGTGGTTTGACCAGACTCGATTAATCGAATGAACCCCAAGATTTGCACTAGCCCTTGAAGCCTCATGCTTCATGGTGCTACAAAGACCATTGCATATCAAGGAATAGACCGGGGGGCGCTTTAATGGTAGGGTGGTGGACGTGGCCTTAGGATAGGAAGGAGAGTGAGAGCCAATCGAGTAGTGCACCCTAAAATTAGCATTGGACTAGTGGAGAGACGGGTAATATTTGTCTATGGGAGGGCATCTTTTAACGACGTCGCAGCCAATCTCTGCTATGCTGTGTTGTTCCAATATCTTCGTCTGAGGTCTCGCTACTATCCGTTTCAGGTTTCTTGTATATTTCGCTAGCAGTTTTTTTTAAATCTTATCTCGTTCTACAGCCGTGTTCATCCAGAAGTTGATTTCCTTGTCGAAGTAAGTCATGTCCTGTTTGAGGTTGTCATTCCAAGTGTAAATGTTCAGCCGACTTATTTGGATTTGGCCTTGTACTGCATTGCAGCATGTAGCAGGTGTGATTTTCGTCGTCTGTGGAGATGTGCGAGATAACACATCCTGTGGTTCTTGATGCGTTTGGTTACGGGTTATCCTTTTAAAATTTCGTGCGATTTCTTTTGTCTTGGTTTATTCTTAGCGTGGTTAATCAGGTCTCTCATGATAACTCTTTCATATTTTCACAGTCTTGACCTGTTGGCGTTAGTGAGTGCCAACACTTTCAGACTGTGTATCATAGAAGGTACAATCACCATTTGATACATGAGTCTGGCTAATTTCTAGCCCATATTTGAGTTTATTATAAATGGTATTGGTGTCTTCGCGTCACAATTTACATTCACATTACTATATTTATTTAAAACCACAACCAAATAACGATCCCAAAGGGCTTAGTATGTTCAAATACTTTCACTACAACATGCCTTCCGCATTCCTACAAAGCGCGTCACGTCACCCTCACTGTTTTCGCAGCACTTTTGAATTTAACACTTGACACTGGGACCGACTATTTGTGCGGCTATTTAGCCTTTTCTTTTGTTTTAACCGGCTACCTGAAGCACATTTCTGTAAGCTTGGTGCAACAAAATACAAGTTTGTAAAACAATGCTTTCATTTTAATGATATGACGAATCAGCTATTAAACAAAAATCTCTCTTTCCGCCCTTTTCAAGTTAGAACACACGTTTACAAGGTAAGTACAATTCTGACGCGGCAATTAGGATGTCTTCTCCTCCCCAGAACGCCTCGTTGAAGGTTTGCATCTACTTGGATCATTTATTAGCCGTATTTCCTGGGAATAAATGCTACAATTGTAAACATATGATAGGTTAGTGTCTAGGTCAAGGTAATAAGTTCTTGTACGAAATCTAAATCGGCAGCGTTCGTTTTGTTTTGAGTTAATAACTTCCTACAAAAACCTTTCACCAGAATGTCTCTTGAACTAAGAACCGCTAAACCTCAAGTTCACGACCCTGCTGACCCGCTAGGCCCAACTACAATTAGATTAAAGCTGAAAATCAAAATTCAGTTCGATTGGCTTATTTAGCCTTTTGGCCTTAACAAACACAGTTAAGCTGGACAATGAAACTTGATCACAACAGATCAAGGCTTTCCTCACTTTTAGGCTCTTTACGCAAGTTGTTCATTGCCTTCGAGGTTGTTATCGATGCTCGTTGGAGCCTTTAATGATTTGCTATAAATTAAAACAATAGCTAAGCTAAGTGAGATATTTGTACTTTCTTGTTGAGAATTAAATTTCCTTAACCATAGAATGGATTGATCTCACCAAATTCGAAGCTCAGGATCCTTTGGCAGGCAAGCAGTTCCTTGCATGTATGTAGGTGTGCAGTTCCAAAGAATTGAATTTCGCGACACAGGGCGCACTAGTAGTTTCTTAAACACTTATCACTTCGTTCTCCGAAACTGGGCGCAGGGTTGGCGCACGCTTTTTTTTTAGTTTTTTGTAGTAGCACAGCCGAGACAACCGCTCGCTACGATGGCTCACAACCGAATCAACCACCACACATATGTCATTAGATAGACATTTTATTATAATAACTACTATGGCGGCACATTTCAAAACGCTGTGTGAAAAAAATAATGGCGCTGTTTCGTAAGACGGTATAATGCAATAACATGGTACCATGAGACGATGATAATACAATAACATGGTACCACGAGCTGGCTTACTTACCTATGGACCTGGACGTTGGATGACAGAACCCTCGAATGAATAGCTACTGGTAAAACCCCTTGAGTGGGGTTTCATGAGGAGTTCATTTGGTGTGTCTCAACGAGTCCTGTTCATTTTACCTAATGACTGACCTGGACGCTTGATAACGGAACTCTCGAATACTTCCTAGTGAACCTTTCGAGTATGGGCTCATTAGATGTCTCTCAACGAGTCCTGTTCATTTTACCTGATGACGATGACGAGGACCTGATAACTGACGTGGACGCATGATAACGGAACTCTCGAATACTTCCTAGTGAACCTTTCGAGTGTGGGCTCATTAGATGTCTCTCAACGAGTCCTGTTCATCTTACCTGATGACGATGACGAGGACCTGATAACTAACCTGGACGCATGATAACGGAACTCTCGAATACTTCCTAGTGAACCTTTCGAATGTGGGCTCATTAGATGTCTCTCAACGTGTCCTGTTCATCTTACCTGATGACTATGACGAGGACCTGAGAACTGACCTGGACGCTTGATAACGGAAATCTCGAATACTTCCTAGTGAACCTTTCGAGTGTGGGCTCATTAGATGTCTCTCAACGAGTCCTAATCATCTTACTTTTTTTTTTTGGGTTGGAAATAATCAAATTTCTTCTGCCGCTCTGGACGGAGCGGGAGGGCGTGTCAGACTTTTACTGACTAAAACCCACCCGTGTTCCTTTGTTGCCTGTGCCAGGACCACGGTTACTCTTTCGAATGTCCCGCGACCCTGAGGCGTCGGCCTTATCGGACCCCGTCATTTTCTGCTGACATCTCTTTGACAGCTGACAGCCTGGTCCTTACCGGACAGCAAGCTACCCATTGCTCGCCGTCCGCAAGCCCGACTGCTGTCTCCTGCGGCGACTAGGGCATGAGGGCGCAAGGCTCTCTCCCACACGCGCTCCGCCTTCTCCTTCGCGAGCATTACTGCTTCGCAGTAGTCGGTGACGGGTTTCCATTACCTCTCGCTCCGTACCATGGCCTGGACCAGGGCCGGACGCGAGAGATCGCCGCCGCCGATCGCCTCCGCGAGGACACGGCGATGCTCTACCCAAGCTGGGCGGACCTCCACCGTGTGCTCCACCGTGTCTACCGGGCGATCCACACAATGGTGACACCCGGGCGTTTCCTCCCGCCTTATGCGAAACAGGAACCTCCCGAAAGAACAGTGTCCGATGAGGGCCTATGTCAGGCGGAAGGTGAGGACGCCGTGGCGCCTCTCCACCCACTCCTCAAAGAGGGGACTTACCGCCGCTATTGTGGCGTGCCCAGCAATGGGTTGCGACAATCGCACCCTCCATGTCGCCATGAGATCATGCTGTACCGTGATTTCTCGCGGCAGCGGAGTTACACCCCGGCGTTTTGCCTCCTCGCGCCACTCCCATACGTGCGCGAGGGCTTTTGCCTCCATTTCCCATCGTGGCAATCCGGCAAGGAGGCTCGCCGCCTCGCAGGAGACCGTGCGGTATCCCCGGACCAGCAGGACGGCCATGACCCTTTGGGACGCGTTCAACCGGCGGGCTGGTCGGCGCCTCAAAGCCCACACCGGTGCCCCGTAAAGGACCATGGACCTCACGACCCAGCGATTTGAAATTAACAGCCATACATACGTAATAGTTATTGCTCTATATTATAATGCCTATGTAATGACTTACGTTTGGTTGTTATTGGTCGTGGGGACCATTTTGGTCGGTCCTCCTTTACCTACTGGAGATACTTCATAAACATGCTGTTAATACCTAAACATGATGAAATTAAAAACTTGCTCCAACTCGGAATAGGAGGTTCAGTTACTATTATTTAATAATTAAGTATATATTGTCATTTCCCAAATCTAAATTCTTGAAAAAAATCGTTTAATAGTCGTCTCAGATAGTGCAAACTAAGTTATTGCCTTCAAGTAGACACGAATTATCGTCGTACCTATAACTTTATAAAAACGATGAAACATTGTTTTATTATTTCTTATTTTTTTATTTTTTTTTATTTTATTATTTATGTACACACAGTAAAATACAAAGGGACACGACATAATTACAATTTGAGTACCAAAAGCTTAAATTTAAATTTTATGTCCCTAACTTAATGTGCTAAGTTACCCATACAAGCGTTTATCCCTTTTTAGGATTAGTTTTGAGACAAAAAGTAGCCTATGTTCTTGCCTAGGGTACCATCTATCTCTTTGCCAAATAAGTATCGAAATCCGTTCAGTGGTTTACGGTTGAAAGGGTAAACAAAAAAAGTAAGTATGATTCTATAAACTCATAACTTTTTTAACTATAAATAAATGTTCAAATCCAAGAAATAACTGACTGCCTCGTTGGTCTAGTGGTCGCAAGAGCTACTGCTGAGCATGAGGTCCTGGGTTCGATTCCCAGGTCGGGCAAAGTGTTATTGTGTTTTTCTATCTGGAATTTCTCAGCCGGAGTCTGGTTTTGTGCCCGGTTGATGGCAATTAGCTCACCCCATAACTGGCGAAATGTGGGTGGTACTATAGGTAATTACACCTCTGCCTAACCCTTCTGGGATTACCGGCGTGATGTTATGTATAGTAATACAAGAAATGTAAATTATACTTTTTCTTTGTTTTACATGATTTGGTTTAAAAAATAGCTGACTAATAAATAATTAAGTACATATGGTTATCTGTTTCGAAACGTAATTTAATTTAGAAATGCCTACTTAAATGTACAGCAGTTACGCAATCAGGATAAACCATGGTCTTCGCCCCAATACTATATTATGTAATTAAACATAATTATAGACTAAAAATAAATTAATCATACATCACGTAGGTACTTACAGTACACGCCTCCAATTTAGCAACATCATCTCTATCAGGTTTATTCAAGTCTTCCAGCGCGGGAGGACTGTACAATGACTTGGTGGCCACAATGAACAGCTTTTTGACAGGAAACACAACTCCTTGAACGCCTTCATACACACGGATGTTGCTCTGGAACCCGAAGAACTTGGTGCCGTCTGAGGGCAGGATGTGAACCAAGTAACCCTCGAAGTAACTGCAAGCCATCCCCACAGCATAGTTCACTGATATTTTCTTTTTTATCTCCTGGAATGTGTCGTGGATATTTATTTGCATAGATTGTAGGTACTTTAAAGTACTTACAATCTATGCAAATAAATATATTTACTTGTAATGCGGTGAGGATAACTATAGAAGTGCTTAAAAATATTGGATGTTCAATAATATTGTTTCTGTTTTTACATTTTTAGTGCGTTTTTTTTTGTTCTCAAGCCAATTAACGCATTTATCTTTTTTTTTCTTTCTTTCTTGTCCAAACAAGATCTACATCTCTTTACAAAAGAGATTTGAGGCAGCATTTTGTTTATCAGTGTCTGATTATCTACAGTATGTATATTTACCTACTGTCACAGATAGTATAATTGTTAAAACTAATTTAACCGTTAAAATAAGGAACGTAGGTTGCAGTGACAAGAAAAATCTAAAAAAACAGCTTTTATTTTACTCTTCTTAACAATAATTACTATTAAATGTAGAGCACAGCTCATTGTTAGCGCCTCAGTATCGTCTAGGTACCGCCTAGTAAGTATAGGCGTTCCCTTTGAGTTGTAGTGCCATCATCATCAACTGAAAGACGTCTGCTGCTCGACATAGGCCTCCCCCAAGCACCACCACTTGGACTGTTTCAGTGCTTCCTGCGGCTTTCACAAGGTCATAATAGGTTGGGGAAAAAGTTTCTTCGCATTTTATGGAAATTCATAACATTTTTTAACATAGTTTATTTACATTTAACTAAAGTTTGTAGGTACCATTTTGTTCGATAACTTTTTGCCATCTTGTAGGTAGGGACATGATCCCATTGCTATAGAAATTTTGGGACTTCTGATCAAAATACCGCGACAAGTGGTTTTGGCAGTCCTCTCGTGATGTTAACCTGACACTGCCTAAAGAATTCTGAAGAGACCGAAACAGGTGGAAATCTGAAGGTGCAAGGTCAGGACTATACGGCGAATGCATTAACACCTCCCAGCCAAACTCTTTTAATTTTTGCTGAGTGGCTAAAGATGTGTGAGGTCTAGCGTTATCATGATGAAAACCACACCCCTTCTGTTGATTAATTCCGGCCGTTTTCTCTCAACTTCTTGCTTTAATCTCATCAGTTGTTCGCAGTAGAGTTCAGAATCGATGGTCCTGCCTGGTGGTAACAGCTCATAATGAATAATGCCCTGCCAATCCCACCACACACAGCATCACCTTGTTGCGCGTTAACCCGGGATTCGCCACAGTCTGTGAAGCCTGACCGGCCTTTGACCACGACCTTTTTCGCACGTTCTTGTCGTACGTGATCCACTCTTCGTCACCAGTTATCAGCTTCTTCAAAAATGGTTCGGTTTCATTACGTCGTAATAAAGAATCACAAATGACTACACGGTTCATTAGGTTTCTTTCAGTTAGCTCGTGAGGTACCCAAATTTCGAGTACCCAGTTTTTGTCAAATGCGCCAAAACTGTTTTGTGGTCAATTCCCAGTTCTTCAGCTACGTCGTAACTTTTTCAAAAATGGCATCCATTTTATCCGTAAAAAGAGCGACGTGCATCTTTGACATCTAAATTTCCGGATTGAAAACGCTCAAACCAAATTTGTGCTACTCTCACAGACAATGCACTAGATCCTTAAACATCGCAATTTTTTTTTCGCGGCTTGCGTTGCATTTTTACCTTTTTTTACAAATTAAAAAAAAAACAAATAAAAATCACACATTTTCTTAATTTGAATTTGGAATTATGTTCTTTAAAATTTAGATACAAATAGTATAGCCAAAGAGATTTTATTACAAGTTCATACATACTATAACGCGAAAAGACTTTTTCCCCGACCTAATATGTCTGTCTACCTTGTGAGAGGCCGAAAGGTTCTGGAGTGGTGCCCGCTGAAGACGTAGCATTGGAAGTTCTAGTGTACCTACTGATAATTCAGTGTTATTACTCTAAACCCAAAGCCCTAACTAGATTTTCAACAAAAAAAAAGAATAATTATACATAAGTTTGGTACACTTACTATTTCCGGATACTTCGCAATCACGGTCGCAATAAAAATCATACAGAAGCTTTCATTGATTAAAGTCTGATCGTTTAACAGTAAGTACGCGATGGCTGCGACGAACATCATAGCATGGTGTCTGTTGACTTTCTTCAGGAGTTTATCGTCTATGGCTTGCTTGTTACGTACCACGTCGTAAGCTAGCTCACAAGCACCGTACATTGCTCGCAAAGTCAGTATGTACAGGACAAAACGCGCTGAAAAGAAGTATTTTTTATAATTCCAACAATAAAATTTACTCACTTATCCGAAGGGCACAATTCTGAAATAAATACTCCTAAGAAGCCTAATCAATTATCTGATCTGAACACTTGCTATCACAGCCAGTCAGGAAACAACTGATAAACAAATTAAAGACCAGGGTGTTTCATTTCCCGATTTTCTTCATGCAACTGAAGGAACATGGGTGGGTTTTAGTCAGTAAAAGTCTGCCACGCCCTCTCGCTCCACCCAGAGCGGGACAAATCATTTAATGATTTCCCATCCAAAACAAAAAAAAAGGGTTTTTCTTTTCGTGGAGGTTTCGTCCTGTATTAACTGGATGAGCCTATCATAATATATTTGTAAGCCGGCAAAAAAAAAACTACTTACCTATAGTGTACATCCAAATGTGCCTATTACTTAAGACATAACTCTGGGATCCTGCAACCAACAGTAGAATTACTGTGCTAGCGACTATAACATTCTTACACACCATGTTTGCACTATAATCTATATGGACTAAAAAGAGGCATAACTTTAAATAAAATAATGCCTCTTGTTCCGAATAGTACACTATAGTACAGTCATCAAAACAGGTATTTTTGAGCAGTATTCAAACTCAAACTCAAAGCATTTATTTCAAATAAACCAATTACAGGCACTTTTGAATTGTCAAGGAGTCGGTCAGTCAGAAAAATGAAGCTAGTTGCCCATTCCAAAGCGTAGTAGGTACCTATGGAGAAGAACGGGCAAGAAACTCCACAGACACTCTTTTAAATCAAATTATGTTTACAATAGATTGGTGAAATTATGCATGTGAGAACGATGCAGAACGTTAAAAGCGTCCGTTTTAATAATATGAAAACAATTCCAAAATAAAATTTAATTTAAATACGCCGTGGCAAGCTAAGAGATGACCAGTCTCAACTGACGGCACCCGATCACGAACATGACGCATGGATTAGCACCATTCAACTCAACCATTTTGAAGGGAGCTAAATGATCCAACACACGCGCCACCATCAGCGAAACATTAGAGTGAGCATGACATACTCTCAGCCGCCAGGGCACATTCAAGACAATGAAAGACGTACCCAGTAAATGGTAGCTTTATAGCATGTACATACTATAAGCCATATGTGAGTACTACTCACATATGGCTTATAGCAATTATACAGTACTAAAACATTGAGTATAAACAATGCAAAGATTTTTGTTTTTAATCTTCAGTACTATTTTCAAATGCTAATCAATTAGTTGATGCGTCCTTGAGGAGCAGGACCAGCGTTTTATTGTTTGAATGATCTTGTAAATTCTGAAGGTAAATGTGTGTTTGGTTCAATTTTCAGTCCATAATTATACGTGGGACTCAGAAAGTTTTGCGAAAATAAAAATAAATGATCTATAGGTTTTTTTTTTATTACATCTTTTCAAAGTAGGTACTCTCCACTAGCCTTTACACAAAGTTTCATCCATCTGAACCAGTTTTCGAAACAATTTTTCCAGTCCGCAAGACTCATCAACTGTAATAATATCGTAAACACACCGAGACGAGCCTGCTTCAAAGTTTATCATATATCACGGCGGCACCATTCCACGCGGGCCTGCTTCTGAGCATCGGTGAGGTTATGCGGCACCCAGCGTGAAACAATCCTCCTCACGCGAAGATGCACGTGTAGTATTTCGTGCAGGTTTCCCGATCCCGAACCAACCAGCAGTGTGTGCTGAATCTCTTGAAACGTAACTCGCCTATTGTCTTGGATAAAATTTTCACTGCTAGCACCTTTTCTTCCGTAACAGAACCAAAAGGGTGACCACATTTTTCTTCATCCCCCAAAGTTAGTCGACCGCGAAAATGTTCTCGGCGCAGATCCGTTTTTAATGAGACGCGTTAATTTAAATTAGCTCGCAAGCAATGTGAAGTTAAATTTTGAAATTGGAACAACTTTTTTTACTTACAATTTATCATATTTTCAAAATTGGCTATAACTTGCCATTCTCTCATCCATAAAAACTTTTTTTCGCAATACTTTCTGAGTGGCCTGGTATTTAATTTATTCTTAATTCTGTTTACTTCTGATTAGTTTTAAAAATAATATGAATGTTTATCTTCAATTACCACAATAATAAGTAAAAATCTAGGTAGAAGAACATTAAAAATAAATAAGAAATATATTGATATGAACTGTTTTGTTGACTGTATTTCAATTCAAGGAAACATGAGTCATGGGCAGTTGGGATGTAGGATGTAGATTGTTTATTATTCCAAGATTTTCAGAAACAGTTGAGTGTTCAAGTTGTTATTTGAAGCTTTGTAAGTAAACATTATGGAGAATAGGGCCCAGGGGCTTAGTGTAGCATGATTTTGAAACTATAGTTTTCAAACTACTTTTGCATTAATCTATCAACTCCACTTTTTCCAAAGCTTTAAAATTATTTGCAAGATTTTGCATGATTATTTGGCAATCTTTTGACTTTCATTTATTATTTATTTTATGTTCATACAATGTACAACTTAGACAAACACTTTTCAAGCCAGAATGGCTTAGCTTATTTAACAATACAATCTAAATCTTAGTACATCATACTACACCTAGCTTTATATTTCTGACTGATGACTCCTTAACAATTCAAAAGTGCCTGTTAATGGTTTAATTGAAATAAATGCTTTGAGTTTGACTTTTCTGTAAGGGGCCGTTCAAGTATTATGTAAGCAGAGTTTTTGCAATTATTAACCCACCTCTCCCCCTCGTCAGCAAAAGTAAGCAAAGCTCTTACCCCTCCCCCTATGCTTACGTAAACATTGGTAAAATTTATTGATTCATGAGCAGTTAAGTCTAGAAATAAGTAATAGGTTTGGAATTAATATCGAGTTCCTTGTCGGACTTTGCTTGTAACTTATAATTGCGCCACACTTCGTTAACTAACTTCTGTACATTTTGTACTGTTGAATTTGAATGAGATTTTTGAAACTTTCGAACAATTTTTGGTAAAACTTGGATTTGTCTATTTGATACGACATCTTGAACAATTAAATTTTGGCGAAAGTGGATCAACTGTAACACAAACATTAACGTGATTTGCTTTAAAACACGTCATCGAAACAAAACAATAAATTGACGGTAATTCCCCTACTCAGTTCTAAACGTATTCATTATTTGTAGAAATCCCCGAAAATGCATTTCGTTTTCAGTATAGACAATGTGTGGGTTGCCATAAAATGTGTAAAAAAGTAAATAATCACTGCTGACGTAATCACAATCTAGATTCCCCCACCCCCCATGTCATCAAAAATAAGCAAAGCAAAGACCCCCCCCCCCCACTATATTGCTTACGTAATACTTGAACGGCCCCTAAATAGAATGAGTGAATTAATAATATTGTAGAGAATAGTAATAACTTACCCATTGCAATTCCGACAACAAGTATGACCCTCAATATGTAAACATGCATAT
The DNA here is from genome assembly GCA_963555695.1 of Dasypolia templi. Lineage (NCBI taxonomy): Eukaryota > Metazoa > Arthropoda > Insecta > Lepidoptera > Noctuidae > Dasypolia > Dasypolia templi. Next base: position 23,164,332 of record OY743157.1, read on the forward strand.
TTTTATCCATTTTTGGTTTCTGTAAAAGTAAACAATTTGCATTTTAAAGTTGTGGTTTTACAATAATGTTCTGTAAAATAGATTCTTTGTATGGTTATCTATATTTAGGTTACTGAGGTCAAACGTCATGCACTCTGTACATATTTGGTGTACTGACAAATCTATTAAAACTCAACTACACAAAACTATTTTACCTCAGAGATAGGAATCAATTTAGGAATGGTTTGTAAATTAAGATTGGATATCATTTTTCTAGACCTGCTGCTATTGAAAATTACTTTTAAAAATGACAAACTTAGGAATTTGATCTATATCCTGAAGGATCATGGGATCAGTTGGGACAACTTTATTAAGTTTTTCCATGTACTTCAAACATGTCTTTGATCAAAAGATTAATTAAAATAGTTTAAAAAATAAAATAAATGTCCAAATCAAATACTAACCTAGTTTCATTTATAAATCAGATAATAACATCAACACAATAACGATAAAGCCGTGAATTAACCTTATTTTTAAGTTTACCAACTTAAAAATCTAAGGCTAATACTAAAAACTTTTTGACTTGTAGTAAAGTGAACTAACATTTTAACTCTATTTTACGTATGAAACAAGAGACGTAGTTCCTTTAGGAGTGCAGCGTGCACATATTTAATGTCTTTAGAAATGTCATAACTTTGGAATTTTCAAAAATCGGCTGTAAAAACAAACAAAAACTTCGTTTGTTCAAAAGGAGAACAGAAAACTGATTTTGACATCTATCATAGTACCGAACAAAACATAAATTATATGTACTCTGTGCAAAACATACAGGTGCACACTGTACACAGAACATATATACCCCTAAAGGGGGTAGGGGGGTGACACTGTACGTGTACACAGAATGGACAGATTCCTCGCTACAAAAGTAAATGTTTCTTGGACAGAAATCTTACTCACCTAGTGTCTTTAGGGTGTGTCTACACCCTTCGCGCTAGACTGGTCAGAGCCCCGTTCGCACAATAAGACTGGCGACGGGTATACAAGCTTAGGGCTCACAAATAGGTACACACCTCCCTGTCTGCACCCGACAGGGAGGGAACTCATCCCCGGGCCAATCCACCCGGGGAGATAGGTATAGGGTTAGTAGGCTAAGTGGAAACTTAATTTCCACCATTTCCTCCCTTAAACTTTCCCCCCACTCCGACCATGGAGGACGCCCTGATAGTGGCGTTCTTCAAGGAGGTCCTATTTAAGGACCCCGACTTCCTCGCCAAGTATGGCGCCAAATTCGCTGCTCTGCAGCAGTCCGTCCCCGGTCCCTCTGACCTAGTAGGCACCGACAGCTCGGACATCGCTACGTTTAGCGATGCCCTCGAGCCCTCTCCGTCGCAACTTCCAGGTTGCTCGCCGCCGGCTGTCCACATGGACACCAGCGAGCCTTCCCCTCGCCCGCCGTACTTAATCTCGAGCGACGACCAGAGCTCCTCCCCCTCTTCCGATGAAGGCGTCTTTAAGACGGTCGGCTCTAAAAAGAGGAGCCTCAAACCGAGTCCTGACACAAGGACAAAGAAACCGGCTATCGAAGCCACCTCCGCTCCCGTGGCTCCATCCGCCACCGCCCCCTCTCAGGCCGCCTCGGCCTCAACCTCTTCCCTCAGCCACAGTGCTGCCAAGCCCGCTGCCCAGCCTTCTGCGGCAAAGAAAACCGCCCCCCCTCCCCCTGTGTACATCCAAGACAAGGGGAAGTGGACAGACGTGTCCAAATGGTGCACCGACCTGCGTATAGGCTACACCAGCGCGAAGTCTACCCAACAGGGTATTAAGGTAACCGTCCCGACGTCAAACGACTACAGAGAGCTCACGAAGACTCTCCGTCTTAGAGGTGTGTCCTTCCACACCTACGCCCTCCCCGAAGACCGTCAAATCCGAGTCGTGATCCGTAGGATCCCGAAGGAGATACCCGCGGAGGATATAAAAGCCGACCTTCTGTCGCAAAACGTCCCCGTTGCGGAAGTCCACCGCATGCACCGCGCCCGAGGCAGGGTGCCGTTCGATATGGTCCTCGTTGTCTGCCCTCCTACTGAGGTTCACCACCCCATTTTCAACGTCCGTTCCATCTGCAACCTCACCGGCTTGCAGATCGAGAAGCCGTTTAAGACCGGTGTCATAGGGCAGTGTCACCGCTGCCAACTTTACGGACATTCGCAGATGCACTGCCACGCGAAACCCAGGTGCGTCAAGTGCCTGGGCGATCACAGCCCTGCTGATTGCACTCGTCCTAAGGACCGCACCTTGTGCACAGAGCCGCCTAGCTGTGTGCTATGCGGCGACTCAGGCCACCCGGCCAATTATCGTGGGTGCCCCAAGGCCCCCAAAACATCATCTTCCAAGCTGACGAAGCGTGCAGACGCCCGTCAGCAAAGGGAAAGCCCCCGCTACGCCCACGCGTGGCCTACCACACAGCATCAGGAGCGACTCAGTCCTCAGAGGCCCTCGCCCTGCAACTACTTCCACCATCAGCAGGCTTTTCCAGCCTTAGCTCCCAGACCCGCTCCTGCGGCCATCCCTCCACTCATGGACCCCCGCATCCGCGTCAACGCGCCCCCAGGCATTCCTATGCCCATGAATAAAGCCGCTCCCGCCGCTTCAGCTCCACCCGCAGCCACGCGTTTAATGTCATCTCAAGTACATTCACGGCCTTCCTTACCCCTCGCGCAAGGAAAATGGCCAGTGAAATTGTTGCCGCCAGAAATGCCGGCAACATTTATATGATTCAAAATATTTACAATGCGTACCCGGACATTAAGCAAGCCCTGATGTCCTTTAACAATCAACACAATCCTAATAATGGATAAAGGAATCCTCGCGCGAACCAAACCCCGATCCCTAAAGTTAGGATATTTCAATGCCAATGGCATCCTGCGACAACGCGCTGAAATCAGCGAGTTCCTCCGCGACCACCACATTGACATCCTCCTTGTTCAGGAAACGTTCCTTAAACCGAGTTACCGAAATCCGTCAATTGCAAACTATCGTACAGTTCGCAATGACAGGACGCGTTGCCATAAGGGCGGTACCCTTATCTATTACAAAAAGGAGCTATACTGCATTCTCATAGACCCTCCCACACTCTCACGATTAGAAGTGTCTTGCTGCCGGCTTGGCATGACAGGTCATCAACCGATCACCATAGTTTCGGCCTACCTCCCCCCCCATTAATACTTCGGAGAACTTCCAACTCCTTACTGAAGATCTTTCTGTACTGTTTAGCCTGAGTGACTCCGTTATCATAGCGGGTGATCTCAACGCAAAACATCCCTCCTGGAATAGCACCAGGACCTCTTCCAGAGGGAGACACTTGTTCAACCTCTCCTCCTCTCAGAATTTCGATGTCATCGCGCCGATGACTCCCACTCACTTTCCCCCCGATCCCAATCACACCGCCGATGTTCTCGATGTGGCGCTCCTACAGAACGTCAACCTACGGTTGGACTCTATAGAAGTGGTACAAGAGCTCGCTTCCGATCACCGTCCAGTAGTCATGAAACTGGTCCCCCGCATAGGTCTGCCCGATTCCACCCAACCCCTTCCCAACAAAGTGGTAACGGACTGGAGGAAAGTAAGCGATCGCTTAAAATCCACCACGTCCCCCCACTTGGACTCAATCCCCGATCATTTTGACTCTATCGCTGACACGACGGCCGCGATCGACTCATTCACAGCTCACGTACAATCAGTCCTGAACGATTGTTCAAGGGAAATTCCAGCGACGGATGACCGTCGCTGGAAGTTGCCGGACGATGTACGCGAACTGTTGAATGAGAAGAACGCGGCTGTCCGTGCCTACAGCAACTTCCCCTGCGACGCGAACAAAGCCCATATGCGTTACTTACAGCGTACTGTAAGAACACGCATAGAGGAGCTGCGTACCGCCGGCTGGGACAAGATGTTGAGCGAACTAGAGCCCACCCACCTAGCCTTCTGGCAACTCCAGAGGAAGCTCAGATCCGGAGAAATAGTCTCCATGCCCCCCCTGATCCGTCCCGACAAGACCATCGCCTTCGATGATGTCGACAAGGCTGAGCTTCTAGCCGACAGTCTAGAAGCCCAATGCTCGCCTAGCTCTCAACCAGTAGACCAAGCTCACCTCTCTGAGGTCGACGCTGAAGTCGAACATAGTAAACCCAGAGTATCCACTGCCCCCAGTCACGCCCGACGAAGTGCACGACCTCATCAAAGGTCTTAAGGCTCGTAAAGCCCCCGGCTCAGATGGAATCACCAATAGGGTATTCCAACTTTTCCCTGCCCACCTGATAATGCTACTGACCACCATCTTCAATGGTGCTCTGAGCAACAACATCTTCCCACAGGCATTCAAAGAAGCCACCGTCATCGGTATCCCGAAGCTCGGCAAGCCAAAGTCAGAGCCTAGTAGTTACCGCCCCATCAGTCTGCTCAATGTCCTCGGCAAAATCTATGAGAGGCTTATTTATAAGCGCCTCAGAGACTACGCCGAGACAAAGGGCCTCATCCCCAACGAACAGTTTGGTTTTAGAACCCAACACTCGTGCGTACAACAGGTCCACCGTATAGTCGAACACATCAACTTCGGTTTCCAACGAGGTTTGATGACCGGTGCTGTCTTCTTCGACATAGCGAAAGCGTTCGACAAAGTCTGGCACAACGGCTTATTATATAAGCTGTACCAACTCGGTGTGCCAGATCGTCTCGTGCTCATCTTACGGGACTTTTTGTCGAATCGCACCTTCCGTTATCGCATCGAAGGAGCGCTATCCTCCCCCCAGCCTATTCGCGCAGGAGTCCCTCAGGGCTCTGTGATCTCTCCCCTAGCATTCACGCTATTCACCAGCGATATGCCCAAGTGCAGCAAGGCACAGCTGGCTCTGTTCGCAGACGACACGGCCCTTTACTACACCGGCCGCGATCCAGACTCGATATCTCGCATTCTCCAAACCCAAGTCAACAAGCTTGGCGCCTGGTTTAGGAAATGGAGAATTGAAGTAAATCCCGACAAAAGTCAAGCGGTTCTATTCTCGAAGCCGCGTCATACCCCCTGCCCCCCTCGACCGATCACCATGTTCGGCAAGCCGATCCCTTGGGAGAAGCGAGCCAAATATCTTGGTGTAGTTCTCGACGAATACCTCTCGTTTTCAGAGCACATTAAGGCGGCTCGTTCGCGCGCCGCCTTCGCTCTAGGTAGACTCCACTTCGTCCTCAAAGCATGTAGCAAATTGTCACTTAAGTGCAAATTGCGTATCTACACAGCGTGCATTCGCCCGATCATGACCTATGCCAGTGCAGTCTTCGCACACGCCAAGCCCGTTCGCTTCAATAGAATGCAGACCCTCCAGAACAAGCTCCTCCGTAGGATAACAGGCTCCCCCTGGTACGTTCGCAACGAAATCCTCCTCGTAGACCTCAGGATTCCCACTATCCGTCAGTTCATGAAACACATTTCAAAGCGTTTCTTCGAGACCGCCGCGAATCACCGCAACCCTCTGGTTGTGAAAGCCGCTAGCTATATTCCCTCCTCCATTAGTCAAGTCCGCCGTCCCAAGCATGTCCTCACCGATCCCGATGACCACATAACTCTCATTCAGGAGAGCAGTAGGTAGGGCCACCAGTACAGTGCACAAACACAGACCGACATTCCGACCTCGCCGCCGAGGTTCCTCGCGAAGATCCCGACGTAATTGTCCCCCCCGACCCTTGCTCGACGAAGCTGTTGTATGTTTCTTTTGCTCCTTCTCTAACCATAAAATAACTCAACTAGAGACATTTTGTGTTGATATCTGTGGCTGATTGACATTTCACCTTTTGGCGCGCGTGTCTCAAATAGGATTGAGTTGAGTGCACTTTGGCAACATATATTACGAAGTTATTTGCTGATTTTGGAGAAAAAAAAATTGTTTTCTAAAGGTAAATGACTATTATTTATGAAACAAATTATGCTTTTTCAATATACCATAATTGTTATATGAACAGGAAGCTTTTTTTTTGATGCAAAAATGGGACAGCATGCACTATTGGTATAAATTACGACTGTTATTTGAAATTATACATTTTGTGATTTTATTTATTTTGCTTTGGTGAGGTATGCATGCGGTTGGTTATTTTTTTCTAGAAATGGCAGAAAATAATAGGAAAGATGGTGACATCGAGTTTTGGTTGCGCCAGCTAGAAGATGGCGCCATTTCTGAAGACGATTTCGAGTCTGACGGTGACGAACTTGATTATTATCCTACCCAACAAGATTTATTAGATGTTTTAGAAAATGATGATGACGATGGTGAGGCTAGATCTAATGATAATAACGAAGAAACTATACCCGATCATCCTATCGTAATAGCGGATGCTGTTCCTTCAAATAATAATGATGCACCGGCACATTCTTTAGACATACAGAGGTTGATATGGAAAAGCCAACCTCTGCCATTCAACGAAAATGCCATAAAATTTAATGGAACTGAAGAATACCCTGAATGTTTGATGAACCTTCAGACACCATTCCAATTTTTTTCCTACTTTTTTACTGAAGATTTTCTTTCACAAATTGTTACTGAAACAAATAATCATGCTGTACAAAAGAAACCTGATAGACCTGACGTCATAACATTAGGCGAACTGCGAAAGTATCTGGGAATCTTGATTTATATGAGTGTCTACCAATATCCAAGTGTACGTGGTTACTGGGCTAACAAGCACGGGTTTGAGGCAATAATAAAAGTGATGCCTGTCAATAAATTTGAAAAAATAAGAAGGGTACTTCACTTCAACGATAACAATAGTCACTTACCAACAGATCATCCCCAGCATGACCGACTTCACAAGCTACGCCCTGTAATTGAACATCTCAATACCAAATTCTCCAGCATTCCACTTAGTCAGCGCTTATCCATTGATGAGCAGATGTGTGCCACCAAGATGGGCCATTTTTTAAAACAATATTTGCCTAATAAACCTCATAAATGGGGATTTAAATTATTTGTATTATGTTCACTAACAGGTTTTGCTTATCGTTTTACTATTTACGCTGGCAAAGAAAAAGACGATCGTTTGCCTAACGAGCCTGACATAGGAGTTGTGTCACAAACAGTGATAAAACTTGCAAGAATAATTCCCAGACATGTCAATCACATCATATACCATGATAATTTCTATACCACATTGCCCGTGATGTATTATTTTGCTAAAGAAGGAAAACAATGTGTGGGAACTGTTCAATGAAAATGTAAATTACCCTCAAAGCAGGATGTAATGAAAAAACAAGTGCCAAGAGGGTCGTATGTGGATGGAGTCGACATGTCTTCAGTTAGCTAGAAAGACAACAAACAAGTAGTTCTGCTTTCAACCTACGTAGGAGCTGAACCAAAACAGTCCATCGAAAGGTATGACAAAACAGAAAAGAAAAAAAATATTATAGACTGCCCAAAAATAGTCAAAGAATACAACGCCCATATGGGGGGCGTTGATCTCATGGATTCATTTTTGGGCAGATATAGAATAAAAGTCAAGACCAGGAAATGGTATATGAGGATTTTTTACCACCTTTTAGATTTAAGTATTATAAACTCTTGGGTCCTATACAAAACTGTAGAGACAAGAAAAGGAGCAGATCCAAAGAAGCTGAAAAATCTGTCAGAATTCAGGTCAGAGCTGGCTGATGTCTTATGTACCTATGGTGTTACGACCCAGCCAACAAGAGGACGTCCTAGCAGCAGCAGCATCACTGATACCACAGATGCAAAAAGAAAGAAAGGGTGCCAGGTTCTTCCACCGTCTGATGTTCGGTTAGACAATCTTGGTCATAGCCAAATTAAAACCGACTAACGCATGAGGTGCAAGAGACCTGGCTGTAAGCTACAGAGCTTTGTAAAATGCACAAAGTGCAATGTATTCCTTTGTGCAAAGAAAGGAAACGATTGTTTCAATTTATTCCACAGTTAATTAATAAAATATTTTTTTTGCCTATTTTGCATAATGTCCCAAAAATGCATCATCTTTATTTTTTTATTAAAAACCTATAAAATATTAAAAGTTATTTTTTTAATTATTTTTCCCGTTTTTCACAGCTTCTAAAGAATTGAAACCATTTTTTTTTCAATAAAATTAATTAATTCATGCATTTAAGGGTTAAACTATTTTATTCAAAATTTAAAAACAAAAACAATTTTGCTTGTAAAAGAATATCAAACGATTTTTAAGTTTCACGGGAACGTGCTGCATAGGCGTTTTATCCCGGTAGCACGTTGCCGAGAAATTTCCGACATCCACGCGGGAGGAGTCGCGCGCAGCAACTAGTAAAATAATAAAATTAGGTATCAGTCTTCCACTAACTATCAATATAAAAAATGGTTTTTGAAAAATCCTTTGATATTCTTTTACAAGCAAATATTGTGTTATATTTTTTAAATATTGAATAAAATAGTTTTACGAGCACTGTTATAAATCTCAGCATGCGGTCATATTCAAGGGTGTGGCACAGACCATCAAAAATCTTTCACCATGGGACCAATGCAGTAATTAAGTATTGTAGGTATGGACAGTTAATACATTTTTCGCGTTTACGATTTTGGTCCCATGGAATAAGTTGTTCAGTTTGTTGGTCTGTACCGATTTCTGATACATGCCTGTATATTATGTAGTAGGTATGCTCTTTATAACACGTAGGGTCATATTCTTAAATAGGCAAAGGTCAATATTCTAAATCAAAATTATATCTACAATAAAATAGTTTTTGTTTTAATAATTTTTATTAAAATATTATTCTCAGAATAATCATCGTATAAAAAATAGAACATTTTACTTATGTACTTAGTTAAAAACGTCATTACAAAAATAAAAACAGTACAGAAACTAAAAGTGATATGAAATAGTTACTATTAAATAACAATTTGTTTGTACATTTCAAATAATACTTGACAACTGCCATAGTAATGTGTTTTTGGTATTATAAATTGTCCCGACTTAACCGACTTTTTGGCCCCCGTTTGGACTTGGTCCAGCCTTGTCATTTGTCCAGAATGTTCGGGCCTTTGTCAGGATTTTTTTAATAAATTCTGAGTCCACATTTCCCATAGCATGCATATTAAATAACTTAGTTTAGCACAGCAGGCACAACATTGTATCATTTGCTTAACTTACACTGTTTAACTTAAATTAACCATTTACAACATGATTTAGCATTCAAATGACTGATTAATTATTGTCAACATTTTAAAGTTACCTCTTAACACTAATTAGCTCTTCAAAGTTAGGTTCCAGTTGACGAATTCTATCCAGCAACACATCGGCCAGGTTAGATTCCGGATCTGTATCTGTAATCAAAAAGACAAACAAAAACTTCAATATTCTTTTTACTTTTGTATTTTAGTGCGTGACCAAAAACTATGCCGCCATTGTGTTTTTTTCATGAACAGTAGTGGCCCAGTGAAAACGGCCCCGACTTACGACTTACAGGGGGTTTACTCGTAGGTTCTAACCCAGGCAGGCGCTTTATTTGTGTATTATAATTCATCACCACTGCTCACAAAACGGTGAAGGAAAACAACGTGTCCAAGAACCAAAAATTCGAAGACATGTGTGATCTACCAACCCGCACTGGGCCGCCGGCGTGGTAGATTACAGCCCTCTCATACAGAGGATGGCCTCGATCCCATCAGTGGGAACATTTTAGGCTGATTACATATTTTAAGTTAATCTCAACAGCGCAAACTGATAATATCATTCGACCGCCAAAAAATTCTTGTAGCAGTGTACACTTACCATCATAGAACACTAACTCGACCCTGTCCCTGCATTCACAGCTCCTAGATGATAGGATGTTATTCAGCGTGGTGCAGAAGTCATGGCATACTTCTTCCACATTCACATCAGCTAGGTCTGAAATATTATAATAAAGACGTAAAATTTTTTTGTTTGTAAGTTTGTATGTAGGGGAATGTCTGGAATTACCAGTCGGATAACATTTTTTTTGTCATTTGATAGTCAATTAAAATAATACATATTCTTGAGGAAGGCTCTAAGCTACTTAACATTACGCTAGGGCATTATGGAGACGAGCAAAAATAATAATTTGGACAGCTAAGCTAAGCGAAAACGAAGCAATAGCGCAGGCAGGCGATGCGATGCGATGCGACAGAAATTTCACGCGAACTAAATCGCGAGCAGAAGCTACACAGTAAATAACCACATGAGTCTATTAAAATACCAATGACAGTTAAATAGGATAGAAATTGAACAGCTGCATCCGGTAACACTGGCAGATAAACAACACTGACGCAATGTAAGTCTGTCTTTAAAGGGCTGATTCACGTCTACAACTGAATAACTGCCCGTAATTTTAAGCCCAAAACCGTTCCCCTGCCTGCTCCCCGGCTTTCGTCCCACACTCCTCTCTACTGACCTTCATAAAGCTCCTGGTTCTTTATGACCTGGTACAAGGTGTGCAGCGGCGTGGCGCACTCGGCCACGAGCGACACGGGCAGGCCGTGCGGCCGGTAGATCCTGTACGCCGAGTTCTTGTAGCTGCGACTCTTCACCCCAGCGATGTCCTTCTTCACATCCTCCAGCGACTGGAACAGATCATCATCAGCGGCCTCACACGGAGTAGGCTCCTGAGAATTAAAGTTTTCTTCTAAATGAAGTAAATCTTATAGTGTAATTAATGGTTGTGAGCTTTCCTCCAGAAATTGCAATGGTTGAGGATTGCTTGTCTATAACTGTCCACCAAGACAGTCATTCTGAATACAATCGAACTTTGATTTAGATACTCTGAAATCGCTGATAGGGAAACACGGCGCAATCAGATCTTACTTAAATTCAAAATTATTGAATTCTGTGGAAATCGGTTGCCAAGGAAGAATGAGAAATGAGAAAAACACAATATGTCGTATCTTTGTGAGAAAAGGCTATGAGCGTGGGGAATACCAAAGAAATTATGGTTGGATTGTGACTAGTGGAAAAGCGGGCGAATACCAAGATGACAACCAATACCTTCAGATGCATGAAAGAAGATCAAATGCTGCGTCGACACCAAGAATTTTGGAGTGAGGGTAGGAGGATGATTTCAACTTAAAGCCATAATTGTTATGTGGTAGGTTTTGACAGTGAGCGAGACATATAAGTCTGTTAGTTTTGTCAAGAACCTGTAAAAAGTCACCGATTCTCACCGAACAGGCTTCCAACTTCGGGAGGTCGTCTCTGTCTGTTTTATTGAACAGCTCAAGATTCGGGGGACTGTATAGCGACTTGGTGATGACGATGAACAGCTTCTTGACCGGCACCATGACGCCCTCACGCGACTGAAAGGCGTGGACGTTCTGCACGAAGCCCCCGAAGTTGCCGCCGTCTGATGGTATCACGTTCATGAGGTAACCTTCGTAAAAGTTGCAAGCCATCCCCACTCCGTAGTTTATGGAAGATACGGATTTGTCCATCTGAAAAGTCGAGATAATGAGCCCCGATTTGCCTAATCAGAATTTTTTCGACTGAGATAACGAAAACATTTTGAAGTTTCCGAGACCTAAAAAGGTTAATAACATCTAGCAGCCATTGCTATTGTGGTGTTCCTTAGAATCACTAATTAGGGGGTTTAGAGTAAAACCACCGAATAGTCAGTAAGTACACAACAACTCAAACGTCTAGTCGCCACAAGGGAGAGAGAGAGGGACTCTCCTTAGGGGTTACATTGAGTTGTGTATTACATAATCTAATAGTATACTACATCTCTTCCTATTTATATTAGTATGTTAATTCAGTATGTAGAAGTACAATAGTCCAATCACAATCTTTAGCATTTAGACACACTACAATACAATGTTTTTTAATGAATTGTGTTGCAATATGTGGTTAGCTAGCGACCTCGACAATTGATCACCAAATTATTCTTGCCTGAGCAACTAGCAGCAAGTTCGTCATGCACTCTTAGATGTCACTGCTTGCGGTAGCGTCGGGGATCGGGTTGCCCCCTTCTCTCGAATATGGCGAGGGGGTTAATGGCTGATCTTTGCGTTATGCTCGTGAACGGGTGCTGCTTGTGTCGTCTTGCTGTCTATGGTTTTGTTATTGATAAAGTAATTGTTCTGTTAATTGATTTAACTTCGATGGTGCTAGTTTATCGTTTGTGTGTACTTAAAAATTAATCCAATAATGCATTTGTAAGCTGTCACGCCCTTTATGCCCGGAGGCTTTTATTTGTGTATTAAGTTATGTTGTTTTTTCATAATTTTTTGGGTATATTGGCATGGCTAGCTTACATATGGCTGATAATTTAATATGATGTTCTGTGTCTCGAAATTTTTCTGATCGTTGCTTACCTTATAACTTTATAGTTTCAAGTTTTTTCTAACTGAACAGACAGCTTTGCCGCTGGGGAGTTTGTTGCGCCACTTCTTCTTCCCATCTAAAGCACTGGGAAGTGGTGAAGAGCGGGCGTTTTGGGGGACTGTCTTATGTAATTTAGACGTTCGTAAAGTGTTGATTCTCTGCCTAATTTGATTTTGATTTTTCATTTCGTTGCTGACCAATTCCATGTGTATGCATAATTTGAGCCATAATTTGACTTATTCCGCTTTTACTCGTCGCCAATGTGGTGTTCACTAAACTCACTAAATTGGGGTTTAGAGTAAAACCACCGAATTATCAGTAAGTACCCAACAACCCAAACGGAAAGTCGAATGATAGAGCAGTGCTCTCTTCAGGCGTTCCCTTCCCATTGAGTTGTGCACTTGCGACATTTAATAGCATACCACAGCTATTTAAAAAAAAAGACATGCATAGCTGAAATGGACTCCACCGGAAATTTCAAATAGACTGCGATAAGAAGTGCAAAAACATACCCGTCTACCACTTATGACTTCGAAAAACTCAACAGTTTCACCTTCCAGTGAACCACACGCAAACAATCGAAAATATTGAATTTTATTAATGAATTATTGAAACTTACAATTTCCGGACATTCCACGATCAAGTAAGCAATAAAAATCAAAGGAAAATCTTCAGCGTAACACCTCTGTCCATTAGTTATTAGAATGGCTATACATACAATGTTAATTATTTGAAGCCATATTTTTTTTTGTTGCTCAGTCTTCAATCTTCTGTATAGCATGTTATAACACATTGTGCATAAATCTTTGGTTCCTTGTATTGTTAAGATATAAACGATGTATCGCACTGAAAATGAAGATAGTTTATTAAAATCGTTGAGTCAACACTCCTCCAGTGTGGACTCCAATATGCAATTATATATACCTCAATATTTACCTAAAAAACATTGTTAATTCTGTTTGGAGTTCTACATATTTTTACTTACCAAAATTAAGCAGCCATTGATATTTATCGTCTAGGTACAAATATGATGTCCCTAAAACAAGCGATACAAGAGTTGCTGTTAATGCAGCCATATTTTTAACCTTACAACTAACAATAGAGTAACTGTTGAAACTTCTCTAATTTTAACATACACTTATGAAGTCATAGTATGGTTAGCAATACAAGCCGATTAAAGTTGGTTTGCATAACATTGTCTACTTATGTACAAAATAATTAATCCACTTCCGTTGCTGATCGTACATAAATTATCAGTAACTATTGCGATTACAAAGTTGTATTTATTAGACTTTATTTAAGCAAACTATTTCAAGCATGTTAAATTCCTTTAAGCACTAATGGCCCTTCTTACTAAAGCTGTTTATTCTTACTGATTACAACTTTGTAATATCAACACAATGACTACTCTTACTGTACCATATTTAACAGTAATAGGCGTGATGATGTCATATAACTACATACATACTTGTGAAACATATTAGTCATGTTACATCTTTATTTCAACAGAACACCTAAATTTTACTTTAATTAATTTTACCGATACAAAATGGCTGTGAGCAGTGGTGGCCCAGTGGTAACGGCCGCGACTTACGAGTTGTAGGTCGTAGATTCGAACCCAGAAAGGCGCTTTACTTTGTGTTAATTATTTCATCACCACTGCTCTCAAAATGCTGAAGGAAAACATCGTGAGGAAACCGTCATGTCTTAGAACCAACAATTCGAAGACATGTGACATGAGGTCTGTGTCCCAGTATTGGGAACATAATAGGCTGATTTTGTGATACAAAATGGCTTGTCAAACAAACATTATTTTAAAATATTTTTTAATAATAATGAAAAGGAGAATCGGCGAAAATATATGGAAGGTGGTCTAAGCATCAATAACACCCACACTTATGTCATTAGATGGGTATTTATTACATTACAATAACTATAACAGAGTCTCATTTTAAATCGCTGTGTGAAAAAAGTAATAGCGATGTTTCGCAAGACGGTACCTAGACGGTGAGCAACGGAAGACCCTTGCCTATGCAAGGAAAACTAAGACCACTAAAAGTGATTAACTATTGGTCTTAGTTTGATTTGAATATTTGCAAATGCACCTATGCGTTCCGATAATATGATAATACAATAACATGGTATCACAAGCTGGCTTAATTATGGACCTGGAAGTTAGATGATAGAACCCTTGACTAGCTACTTGTAATGTAAATCCCTCGAGTGGGGTTTCATTAGGAGTTCATTAGGTGTGTCTCAACAAGTCCTGTTAATTTTACCTGATGCTGATTGCGTAATACACAATCAATCGGAATCGTTTTGAAACAGATTGCTAATCCATTGTAAACAATGTAAATATCGCAATGAATGTTGTTGAACTGTCAATATCAAACAGATTAGTCGTAATCGTTTACGAAAATGTGTTATGCAATAAGCTGCTGGACGCTTGATAACGGAACTCTTGAATAGCTACTAGTGAGCAGCGATGACATAAATAAAGCACACTATTAATTTCAACCTGAAATAACAGCGCATTGAATGTTGATTTTTTACTCTTCGCCTGCTTCTGATTGGTCAGTAGGAGCCCAGAGCCTGGTAAACGGCAATTGTGTCGACCCCTATTACATGAAACTTACATTACTGGCGAAATATAGGTGTTCTTTGATTAAAACACTACTAATTACGCCTTCACAGGCGTAATGTACAGGCGTGATATCATGCTAATGGACTGGAACTTCTGGAACTTAAGGACGCGTTTGCAAATCTGACAAAAATGAGCAGATTTACGGTACATTTTGCGGCTAAATGAAACAAATAATAACATCGGATAGATTACTCCTTCATCTTCAAATAGTAGTAACTTTTTATTCGAAAATTTTGGTTTTTATTCATCGAGAAGAATTACCGTTGCCTCTGCACACAAAATCAACGATACCGTGTCAAGACTATTTAACATAAATTTTTTTAATTTATTTTTTAATTACATAAAATATTTTGTAAGCAGACTTGTTCAACTCGAAATGGTAGTAAAATAACTATCAATATGTTACAAATAGTCTCAAAAAAAGACTTTTTTATTTTTACTTTAACCATCTATTTTATTAGTGGAGAGATAACCCGGGACCCTCGGCCGAGGCGGACGTGTTTTCAACATATGGCGCGAGTTGTTTGCCTGTGCATCTGTGCCTATAATTTAAATAAATATCCATAATAATTTAAAACCGTGCAAAAGTGGAACACGTGCGTTCCTGATTCCCAGCCTGCGGTTGAGGAGACTACACCTTCGAAGCTGTATATGTAAACTCTTAGGCACGCGCTGCCCCTGAACAGTTGTATAACCGAAATCGCGCCATTTCTCCGCTTTCACCATAACTCGTGTTATTTTGAAATTATGTATCAAAGCTCTACAAACCCTATGTCATTGAATATGAAAATAAAATTAAAGCATTGTTTGAAAAAAAGGTTTGTTACAAATGTTCGGTCCCAGTGCTAAGAGTTAAGTTCGAAAGTGCTGCAAAAACATTTAGTGATCGAATGAGTTTTTTTGTTCCGTCTTGGTAGAATGTGGATGCCACGCCGCGACGAAGCCGTGCTGTACACTCAGCCTGCGCGTGCAGACTGTTATTTAAACTGTTGTTATTTAAACATATGAAATGAGACTAAGTAAATGAATGAATAAGGAATAAATTGTAACAAAACTCACAAAATGTCTAAACCATCCACTGGATAAACGATGATCTGCAGCTTTCGTCCTTCTTTGCCCGTGACGACGACTCGAACATTCGACGGAAGTCCGACGCCGGTCGACGTCTGGATGACTTCGTCCTCTGAGCGTGTGCCTCTACGCGAAGTTTCTTCAACCGGGTATTTATGATTCCTGCTGGAACTGTCCTCGCTGAAGCCCGCAACTGAAGAGCTTCGATATCGAAGTTTTTGCTTTTTCGAGACCGTTACTTTTGAAATTAAGACTACGAGATCCTTGAAGGACCAATGTTAGCGCGGGGAGCATCTAAAGAGTGGACTCCTGTATTTTGTTAATATCCTGTAATTGTTTAATGCCGTGCTTATAACAATAATAAAACTGTTCCTGACAAACAGCTAACAATGAAACTAAAGTAAGAGGAGTATCGTCCGCCGCGGTGAAGTCAGAGAAAGTGAGTGGTCAACATGCCGAGCCGTGTCGTCACCGCGCCGCGCCTCAGCCTGCCGATGACGTGCTAAACACTCTGCCTGCGCGTGCAGACCGTGCGCAATGTGTTGAGTTGGGTTCGATTCCCAACAGTGCCCATTCTACTTTTGGAAATTTCGAATAACAGCTTATCAAGACTTGAACGAGAGCTCAAGCCTTAAAAAATTTCGACAAGCGCTTCAATTATTGGATGGACACGGTGGAAGATCAAGAATGAGATATACAAAAACCGGAAACGGTTACTAGCGAGACCTCAGACGAAGACATTGAAAAGTATGAAAATAGCAACATTTAGCACAGCAGAGCAGTGACATAGTAAACAGCCGAGAAACCAGTTGAACTCCGCTAGAAGATTCACCGATGAAGCTCGACCTTTTTTTTTTTTTTTTTTGTTCCCGGGGTGGAAAATCCTCATGAATGTCCTCCGCCCTGGGGCGGGCGGAGGGGTCTGTCAGACTCTTACTGACTAAAAACCACCCCGGTGTTCCATCTCACACCTACGCCGGGGTCGCGGGAACACATAATTCGTCCGCATCCCCGGCTGGTGACGGCCCGCTTGCGCGGGCCCCGTCTCTACGCGGGCCCCGTCTCATGAAGCTCGACCTGAATCAACCCAGCTGCGACGTCGTTAAAAGATGCCCTCCCATAGACAAATGTCACCCGCCGCTCCACTAGTCCTATGCTTCCCTACCATTACAGTGCCCCCCGGTCTATTCCATGATATGCAATAGTCTTTGTAGCACCATGAAGCATGAGGCTTCAGGGGCTAGTGACAATCTTGGGGTTCATTGGATTAATCGAGTCTGGTCAAAGCACGCCTGGGTTCGGTGCATTTCATTCATTCATTCATTTAACCATCGATTTAATTAGTGATCGATGACATTAACGCATGAATCTACTAGAACTAATAGACGAGCAGAGCTAGGTGTGCCAAGTTTTATTAGTGCCAAGGTGTACTTTGAAGACTCCTACTAGAACTAATAGACGAGCAGAGCTAGGTGTGCCATGTTTGGATTCGTTCTATTATTTATGATGAGACCTTACATCCGGACTTGATGGAGTCTCCGGAAGGTGTACTATGAAAACTGCTACTGGAACTAATAGACGAGCAGAGCTAAGTGTGCCATGTTTGGATTCGTTTTATTAGTTATTATGAGACCTTACCTCAGGACTTGATGGAGTGTCCTAAAGGTGTACTTTAAATTTAAAGGCTGTGTTGGAGCTAATAGACGAGCAGAACTAGGTGTCGAGAGTTTGGGTTAATTTTGTAAGTTATGTTGAGACCTTACCTCCAGACGTGATTGGAGTGACCTGAAGGTGTACTTTGACCACTGCTACTAGAACTAATAGACGAGCAGAGCTAGGTGTGCCAAGTTTGGACTCGTTTTATTAGTTATGATTAGACCTTAAATCCGGACTTGATAGAATGTCCTGAAGGTGTACTTTGAAGACTGATACTGAAACTAATAGGCTAGCAGAGCTAGGTGTGCCGCCGAGTTTGGGAGGAGGAGGTAAGGTCATCACGTCTATCTACTTGTAGAGGGCTTCCAATGCCTAGCAGTCATTGAAGTAGGTAGGTACTTTAGTAAAATTATAAACAGCATTAGGAAATATTTTTTGTGTACCTACGTATTAATTTTCAATTTTATTTAAAAAAAAAAGTATCAAAATTAGTTCATTTGACTACAACTCCCACAGCTTGCCGTGCGTACACTTGCGTGTGTGACTCGTGGCATTGTAGTAGTTCCATATCTATAGATTCCATAACTATCAATTTTGCAAACGAATCGATGTAAAACTGTTTAGCTATCTGTTCTTATTGTTTCTTTTATTGTCACCTGGTAAAATTAACAGTACTCATTGAGACATCATAATTATGAGCCAAAAATCAATGGGTTCCTAGATAATCAAGAGTTTCGTTCTCTAGCCATATTATTTATTATCATCGGAATGCATACATTTGCGAGTATTCGAACTAAGACCACTAGAAGTGTTTAATAATTCCGTTATCTACTGTACTGGTTCATAATATAAAACATCGCCATATCTTTTTTCACATAGTGATTTGAATTGAACCGCTAGAGTAGTTATTCCTATATATTTAAGGTGATTGCGTAGTGGCACTTCCCCATACATAATTTCGGGTAACAAATCTCGATATATAAACGATTTTTGCTGAATTGAAGCAAGAATATGAATTCTCTATGAATGAATGAATGAATGAATGAATGAAATGCACCGTCCCCAGCGTGGTTTGACCAGACTCGATTAATCGAATGAACCCCAAGATTTGCACTAGTCCCTGAAGCCTCATGCTTCATGGTGCTACAAATACCATTGCATATCAAGGAGTAGACCGGGGGGCACTGTAATGGTAGGGATGACGTGCCCTTAGGATAGGAAGGATAATAAGAGCCTACGGGGTATGCACCCTAACGTAAGCATGGGATTAGTGGAGAGGCGGGTGATATTTGTCTATGGGAGGGCATCTTTTAACGACGTCGCAGCAGGGTTGACTCAAGTCGAGCTTCATCGTTGAATCTTTAAGCGGGGTTCAGCTGGTTTCTCGGCTCTTTTCTATGTCACTGCTCTGCTGTGGTAAATGTTACTGTTCTTTTCAATGTCTTCGTCTGAGTTGTCGCTACGAACCGTTCCCGTTTTTGTACATCTCCTTAGCAGCGTTCTTGATCTTCCACCCTGTCGATCCAAGAATTGAATCCCTTGTCGAAATATTTTAAGTCTTGAGCTATCGTTCGAGTCTCAAATGTTGTTATTCTAATTATCCAAAGTTGAATGGGCACTGTTGGGAATCGAACCCAACACAACACATTGGGCATGGTCTGCACGCGCAGGCCGCGTGTTTAGCGCGTCGCGGCGACTACACGGTTCGGCCCGATGACCACTCGCTTCTGCTGACTTCACCGCGACGGACGATACTCCTCTTACTTTAGGTTCGTTATTAGCTGTTTGTCCTGTACTGTTGTATATTAAGCTCGTCATTAAACCCTTGCCTTAAATACAGTAGTCCACGCTTTAGATGATCCCCGAGCTAACATTGGTCCTTCAAGGATCTCGCCGTCTCAATTTCAAAAGGAACAGTCTCAAAAATAAACTTCGAACTCGAGGCTCATCAGTTGCGTTCTTCAGCGGGGACAGCTCCAGCAGGAATCGTCGATGCCTCGTTGAAGAAGCTTCGCGTAGCACTGCACACGCCCAGGGGACGAAGTCAGGTGACGAAGTCGGGCCAAGGAGAACTAAAAGAGTGTTTTCATTTATCTTCAAGTTTTTTAGTGGCAATCATTCTTATTCGTAGCCTCATATTTATCTAGTCACTTATATGTTTATAAAGCTAAAATATAACGGTTAGGATAATCCATCTGTTTACGCCATTCCTTCACTTCACTATAACAGCTGATAACTCGGCGGCGTGATTCCTTGTTATCTTCGCATCAGCTGTTCCTTAATTCGCACCTAGTAAGTCATAATAATAACTCATTAGCTAGTTATATTTCGTTTTGATGTTATAAACTGTTTTGTTATGTCTTCTCTAATAATTTTTTCTTCGAGTTTGCTGCTGGTGCTGCTATGAGTCGCTATAATCGTAATCATGCATCTTTATTTATCTCAACATCATATTGCAGGCACTGATTATTAGAATGTACCTACAATCTTAAATAGAGGAAGGTGTCCGTGACAGAAGGGTCCCGAGTTACAAATCGGTTTAAAGAATTTATTCTCATAAAGAACACAGAATCACCCAGCTTTCTTAAATAGGACATGTCAATTTACAGAACGGTTAGAGAGTCAAATTATTTAAAAAAAGTTTAAGATTGCAATTATATTTTTAAATTTTTTGTTATATTGACTAAAATCTAATTTAACTAATTCATACTTACAGTTACTTCTAGAAACAAAATTCAGAAGTAAGAGGTGTAAAGTCAAGCAAAAGTTCACGGATTTATATAAGTTATGCATAACCAGCATAACGTGACAAAGTAAAATAAGAATAAATGATGGGGTAACGAACAATGTTGTGTTTATGACGTCTAAGTGATTTTACGATACGGGTTTTAAGCGGGTGATTGAGCAAACATTTGATGCTCGCCTATTCCGTGTTTGGAAATCGTGATGTAAGGGAAGATCAGTGTTTCATTTTATTTTCCATTATTACAGTTATGAGAATAAACAACTGTCGGACGGTTAGCACTTGGTAGTGTGGGTAAAGTTGGATAGAGGATTGTGAAAAAGCAACTCACTATGAATATAGCTCTTTGAGCTCTCTCTAAAATGATCATATAATTTTTAGAGGTACCGCCCCAAATGGCAATGCAATACACTCACTAACAAAGATTGGCATATTGCAATGTGTCCTCAATAACCGATGTATATGTCTCAGATTTTTTAATATGAAAATTAATTTTCTGGTTCTTTTGACCAGTGTTTCAATGTGTTGTTGGAAGCCGAGACGGCAATCTATGATAACGCTATTTGATAGAATTTGTTTAAACTAAAACAGGACAAGAGCAATGGTTAATGAAATTACATGAGTGGGCTTTTAAAGTAGAAGTTAGGTTGACCCTGGGGTCTAAGGGTCAATGGTAATATGTCACGTATCCTGTCTTATCTTGTCTTATCGACCTTGACAGCAAGCAATTTGTTGTACATTAATTTATACACCGTATTAACACCTTGCTAAGCATACTTTTTAACCTCATCCCACGAGCCAGCATCGAAAATCAATGCCGCTATTCGTTCACGCGTTGTTAATGGATTAAGTGATTGGGGGTTATTCTTTTGGAATCTTTTGGAACCGAGGTGTTGGTCACAAAAGAACCGCTCAGTCCGTCCATACCTAGTTCCAACCCGTACTTGAAACCTTTACGAATTATATTTTTTAAACTTTGCGCAACAGACACGCAAGGGTCAGCCGCAGGTACCGGCCAGCCTTCTGTTAAACATTGAGCACCGCTATAAAAAATAGCGGTTCTCATTCCTTTACCGGACTGCGCCCTTAAACAATGTAACCCTCCGCTTTCTCTCGATCCCAGCCGCCATGCGCCTCCCGCGCGCACCCGCGCCTGTCCGCCAGATGCGGACAGATGCACATCAACAAAGCGTCCATACCCACAAAATACTCGTAGTTATGAATAGCGAAATAATAATTTCAGCCTCTGCTAAATTACAAATTTGGTATGTTTGAGAAAAATGTTACCTAGATCAAGATAAAATAAACTCAAACCGGCTTTCATTTATACACGAAAGGAAGCAATAATAATAGTCAGTGAAAAGCGAACTTGGTCAACGTAGTTATGGTTTAGGACAAGTATAGTATGGGAATTAGGTCAAGAGCGATACCGTACTATACGGTCTGAAATAATTTATTTCTAAAGATTACAAATCACTTGTACGGAAATAAGTACTAAATATTGCTTTAATAAAACATTGATGTCCAGGGGTAAGAAGGGCTTATAGTGTTAACATTACGAATTAAGAAGGCAATTGTTACAAGCTTTGTACTGTCTATCGCCGTGCGGCGCTTCTTTGTTTTTATGTTTGAAGTCAAAGGACTCGATCACACTGTGTGCCAGAATAACAGCTTCGTTTATCCCGCATTACTACATTTAATATGAATACACTGTGCTATAACAATTGTTTAAAATTATGTTGAACATGCGCGCGGACATGAATCGACAACCCAAAACGCAGTCGCAGCTCAGAAGCACAGCTTAGGGCACGGAACGATCTCACCAGTGACGCGGAAGTGTTCAGGCAATGCAGCATCAGCCTCGGCAGGTGTCTCAGCTGCATGGACCGCTCATTTATCTATCTTTTGAACCGATTTAAAATGTTTGTGATTTGCGACACAGACGCACACACACACACAAAAGAAACACGGTTTGATTTCTAAGTCCGGCAAGTAATCCACCATCTGTTGGGCACGATGCCTGTCGCGGAAACAAAGGCACGACCTTACTGGTCGGAGTTTCGAACCGAACCTCCGAAAGTCCGAAGCAAGAATATGAATTCTCTATGATAAATAATTCGTATTGACAAAAACAGTATTTGTAGGATAAACAGAGCTGACAAAAATAGAAAAATGTTTATTTGTGTGAGTGAGCAGAATCACGCCCTCTACCAGACATACTACGAACCATCGAGAAACAGTTGCTGAGTATCAAGAAGATACGGGTACTAGTTATCGCTTCGGTATCAGTTTATCGTTAGATGGCGTTGTATGTTGTATTGAAGCGACGTGAAGGCGCTTAGCTACGGTTCCTACAACCTTGGTCCTCCGAATTCTGGCGCTGTGCGCTGTTGCGAATTTTATAGTATGCGTGATTCAATAAATTTAAAAGTTGCGCATCGTATGCTTGCGCGCCGGCTCTGCCCGCGGAGATTATATTTTATCATTATGAAGTGAGAAAAATATCTTTAGTCATACTGTACATTTTAAACAATATTATTTTAATGAATGGATTATCTAAATTAAGTACCTACATAAGTACTAACTTATACTTGAACATTCTTCGAAACTTCCTGAATTAAAAATATTTCTGATTAAATGTAGGTAAAAGTACCTACTAATAATTATACATTTTCTGACACAGTAAGATTTTATTACGTCCTTGTGAATGTCGACTAACTAGGTAATCTCGGGTTGAATAAAATCCATAAGCGTTGATTTTTTCTTGAAATATTACGAAGGCACTAAAGCTAAGCTATAAATTTCCAGTATACGCAGATCTGGCATTGTATAGGATTTCCGTACAATGAGAGGTCAGCTTATACCGGAAATGTATAGCTTGATGTGTAGACGTGTGTAGGTAGGTACTTATTTCCTTACTGCGTGTCCGCACGTCCGTCAAACAAAACTAGTATAAGCTGGTCTCTTATACTATTGAAACTTCGCATTACGATGGGCCAGCTGAAGGTCACAGGCGTTATCACTTACCACAGACGCGTGACGTGTGCTCAACTGATGCAGTTCCTACATAGGTAGGTACCACCACGTATAAATAAATAAATAAATAAAATATAATATTGTCAAAGCATCCTTTCGTAGAGCGATGTTTTTTTTTTTCATTTTGTTTTACAATACTATAACTATACACAGGTAACAAAAACTAACTGTAAATTACACTGTATATAAAAACCGTTTTTTTTTTCATTGAACTACTTAGCATTAGCATAGAAAGTTATAACTATAAATACAAGTATCCATGAAAAACTACAAATCGTAAAATATTTCTTGACTACACTACTTTATTTTTGTCGTCATATATCACAGCGACTACTATTTTTGCGGTAAATACATTGCTTCTTAACCACTACCTAAGTATGTCGCTAAGTGACAGGACAAGCAATGTAATAATCACAAAACGATACTTTGTTCAAGCGTACGAATTACGAATTCACGATACTGTTGATGTTTTCGTGTCAGTAAGTTGTCCGGTGTATGGTAAATGCGTGCACGCTGTGTTTGAAGGACTTATTTCTTCAAAAATCGTATTGGTTGTTGTATTTATGATTTGGGTGGGTGTAAGTTGACTTGTTGTATCTATCAATGCTCTTACCACAGTATATTGTGCTCTTAGCCTCTTAGTCGACGTTCGGATGGACGTAATAAAATCGCGGTGGGATTTTTCTGCGCACATTTTCAACTTTCGGTGTTCAACCGAGCATTGAGAATCCAACAGAGTGCATACATTCAACATTGTTTTTTTTTTTGTAAACCTTTTGTTGATAGGAAAGCTAATATGTACCTATGATTTACCTGTCTGCTATTTTTTCTCTACAAGACTTGATCTCGAGATATCTTAGTATATCGAGATACGGACGTTTTTTAAGAAATCTCCAAAAAACGCATTACTAGTCTGTACATTTACTAACGATTCCATATAGTAGTCAACAAAAATAAAGCAAATAATTAACATCCCTAATCGATACTAATATCGATAAAATTCGAAAATAATGGGATAATGGATCCCTTTTTTACAGACCGGTTGACTGAGGCCGCATTCCGAGTTAGACCTTAATCGGTGACAGCGCTCACATCGATTATTTGCGTTCCGATTTAGTTATCACGATTATGACAGATGAGAGCTGTCAACAATTCGTTCACAGTGATATTATTAAAGGGCATGGTCGGCGTTATCGCAACATGGCGTTATCGCAAGATGGCGTTTGTCATGACGTCATCTATGACGATTCACGGGACATCGTTATCGCGCTCACGCTGACTCGGAACGGGTGTAAGCGCGCTCAAATCGATTACAGCTCAATTCGGAATGCGCCCTGAATGACACTACAGCTGCTGACAGATCGATGACGGATTCACGATTTTACTCAATCAATCAATCAGCTGTCTGTCTAACCTTTCGACAGCTCAAGATATGACGAAACTGAAAACCTATTCGCGGGGTATACCAAAATTTCGTTACGAAGCCGCAGCCTGCCGCTATAGCTGTAATGCAGTTGAATCTGTATCAGAGCAAGCAGAGACTATTGATTTTGATTGTCCACAACCCGATCCAGCCACTGAAGCTTATCAACTAACTGTGGAAAGAACTTCAAGTGACCACTTATCTGGTTTGTCAGGGAAACGTATTGTTGACTTGAAACATGTGATCTAATGGGCATTTCAAATGGAAGAGTATCGCCAGTCTTGTGAATCATCTCAAATTGAGTATGTTTGTGAACATCGGAAAGGATTCAACAGTGTGTTAACATTTAAATGTAGCATGTGTAATAAAACGTGGCAACAATGCACAGAGAAGGACTAGAATAAAAACACCGCATTTGTATGGGCCACTGTGACTGGAAGTTATTACTCGCAGGCAGAAATTCATTTGGAAAATGATGTTTTAGTTACGAACAAAAGGCATAATTATTATTATCAAGTAAGTAACAAATATTATTATTTCTTTGGTAATGCATTAATAAAAATGTTTCTCGGATTATTTGTTTCTAATTGTAATTATTATTTTAATTCTAGGTCCAGGGTCAATTACGAATTACCAAAATGAATATATGTTACTTAATTTGCTTTATATCTGTCACCCAACTATTGACTGTCATAGAAGTCAACCAGCACCCTAATTGCGTAACACATTTTCGTAAACGATTACGACTAATCTGTTTGATTTTGACGGTTCAAGAACATTCATTGCGTTCTATATATTGTTGAGCAGAATTTTTATCGAACTTAAGAAGCAATGGATTAGCAATCTGTTTCAAAACGATTCAGATTCCGCTTGATTGTGTATTACGCAATTAGGGTGCGGGTTTAGGAATTTATCAGCGCTATGATCCCGAAGATTGTTACTTTTTTAAAGTATGTGTACTGCCGGAAATTATTTTGAGACGAGTTCGGAAAAATGCTAGATGTCTATACCATCAAGGAATTAAAAGGTATGAAAAATATTACTCTTTCTCATTTACTAATAGACCAAATTATTTCTCGGGTCTCTGAGGTTTGGATTCAGTATAGTATAGTCTAACAAAAAAGTTTAGTTAATTCATTTGTTGTAGAGAAAACTGCGGCTTCCAGCAGTTGATTTTACTGAAGGAGATGCGAACGGAAAGGATATAATATACGATAAAAGTAAACAGTGACAAGCAGAAGATTGATCCGGCGGCAAAAAAAGCAGCGCGTAGGAGAGAAGATATTTTTATTGTATTCATTTTAAATTTACGTAAATTTGTATGTAGCGATGTATAGTTTAATTGTGTTATTTGTTAGTTAGTATCTTAAACTCATTTTCGAACACCCAAACTCGTGACTGGTTTTTTGTTTCGGGTCCGTACGCGTATATCCAGGATTCGTCACCTGATACGATGTTGTATACAGCATTTGAGGATCCTGCGTGGAATCTTTCGAGAGTTCTGATGCACCAAGTAACGCGAGCCGCTTTTTGCTCTTCACAGAGCAAATGCGGTATCCATCGGGAAAACAACTTTTTTACACCTAATTGTTTATGCAAGATTATTTGTATTTGACTCATGCCAATGTCTAAAGTTGCCTCAATTTCGCGGTATGTCACATGTCGATCTTCCTCAATCAGCTTACGCACAGCATCAACGTTTTCTTGGGTGACTGCAGTTTTTGGACGACCTTGACGGGGATCATCACTGAGCTTGACACGTCCACGTTGAAATTCAGCAAACCAGCGATAAATTGTGGTTTTGGATGGGGCTTCATCACCAAATGCAGAAATCATCCGGTCAACACACTGCTTTTGTGTTAAACCACTTCGAAAGTCATATCATCGCTCTTGAATTTTCTCGAGTCAATTCTATTTTCTCAACGACTAAACAAGTGTGACAAAACCTTGTGACAAGACCGAGAATCTTTTTTAAAATAAATAAATGATATTCGAATTTTGAAACCAAGGAGTTATCAATTAAAAAGATTTTAATATGACAGGAACAGTGGAAATATTCCATTCCCGATACTTTTAGTGCAGCCCTCGTAAGAGCCCGTTGTATGAAATTATTTATTGAAGTTCAAAATTGTATGCCTAAGTAATTCTTGAAACTATGTTAGGTTAGCAAACTTTTGTGTTATTGTGTAAGATACTTACGTGTGTCGACGTGTGACGATAATTATTTTCTTATCTACATACATAATTAAGAATAATAATGGGAAATTAAAATATTTGAAATAGTAGGTCTCAATGTAATTTCCAATCTATTATCTTATGAGAAGCCATCATTCTGTGAAAATTATGTCATTATTTTGGCAATGTAAAGTAATAATATATTTATATTACTAAAAACTGAAAGGCTATTTATAAAATTGCTGACACTAGTTTTTTGACAAGCCCTCCTAAAACTGTTTGTATGGTTTTTCTGTAATGATGCGCGGAATGTATTTCTTGCTTATTTTCCATCTTATACCTAAGTATATATTTTTTGGTTTGTATATTTATTTTATTTATATATTCTATAGATTTTTTATATTTTGTGAATGTGAGAACGTTATAGGCTTTTAGAGATCTAAACCATTTTCTATTTTGTTTAAACCTGTTACTTGTTGACCGGCCTACATGGGCTTCCCATATTATTATTAATTATTTTTAAAAGAGTAACTGTGGAATTTCTTGCCGGCTCTTCGCCATAGGAAACGACCAATTGGAACCGTGCACCTAGCTCTGACGTTACATAAGTGTCCATGTAGGTTTATGTGAAATAAAATATTTTGATTTGATTTGAATTGTCGATTATTTATTTAGTTTAAAGCTACTGTTTCCTAGAAGACCGTATCCGTTACATTCATAGTGGAAGTCACGAATTCTGACATTTTCATCAGTATATGACACTAAGGTGTCCAAAAATGCTCTGTATTTGGCTATTACGGCTGCGTGTGGTGGTCACTTTTCTAGGACACCTTAGGTCGGAACCAAATTTAGTTTGTCAGTAAAATATACAAAATAAAGCCAATTACAGTTTACGATAGTAAAGTCCTAATTGGATTATTTAGTTCATTAGACCTTTTTTTTAAATTAACGCCATTGAATATTTTAATTCCCAACCAAGTATTTGAAAACATACGCCATCTAGTGATATTAAAAGTAAAACTATTTACCGTTCATGTGTGTGTATAGAATAAAGTGAAGACTGCTAAATGTTTCTTGAAACAAATCTTTGTAAGAGACGAGTTAACAAGCAAAGAGAATATCAAAAAAATATAAGTTAATACGTTAGTTCCCGCTTTTAACAAAGTTGTCTCTCAATGATTTATAAGATAGGCGTAAAAATTGAAAATGTGCTTATTTGCAACTGTGCTGCCATCTAGTGAAAAAGTGGCTGAGAGATGATCTTCGCCTTACCATTAAAGCTTAGCTAATGACATAAGTTTGGTTGGTATTGGTTGTGGGGACCAATTTGTCCAGTC
Source organism: Dasypolia templi (assembly GCA_963555695.1). Classification (NCBI taxonomy): domain Eukaryota; kingdom Metazoa; phylum Arthropoda; class Insecta; order Lepidoptera; family Noctuidae; genus Dasypolia; species Dasypolia templi. The sequence goes on from OY743157.1 coordinate 23,192,744, forward strand.
CTCCTTTGACATGTTATTAAATATATGATTTAATTACGCATATTACCTACTTTTTTAAAATTATTTTTTTAAATATTTATTATTAATACATTTGTATTCAGCTGGCTGCATCAGCTTGAACCTCAACATAGTTGGAAATAGGGAAGACAAGTATAAATTTAAAAAAGGTTATTTGTCTGTTGTATTGTTACTTATTTATGAATTCAATAAGATGTGATTCATTATAAATAATACCTCATTGTTAAATAGATTATCCCTGACTATTAAATAATATCTATTAAAGTCTATTGACAATATTACATGACTTATTAAATCAGCTCAAGTGTGTAATTCCCTACAATCAAAAAAATCCTAATGTTGTGTAATTAATTTAAGTATGTAGAATAGAATAGGTCTTTATTTGCTTAGAATGTAGGTACATAAATATAAGTTGATACAATAATAATAAGATCCGTGAATATTTTGCCTTAATGTAGCATACAAGTGTTACATAAAATATAGGATAATAAACATATTACAAAAAATTATCATTTAAGAAATCATGTACAGAATATACCTAGTAACATTTATCTACAAGTAATTCTGTCAACTTTTTTTTAAATTTTTGCCACAGTAAGCTTTTAATTTCGTCAGGTATTTACACCGAGTATTTATGTAATTTAGGTATACATGGTCAAAATGAGGATCAAAAGTTGTTTAAATTAATTATTATACATTTATTATTGGAAACAAAAACTTACCAAAAGTAACGCTCACAGCGAGTATCACATACATAATATAGATGTGGATTTGATGCATTTTTTCTTTTACCTGGAAGAATATAAGAAAATCTCTTTATAGCCATTTCAATAAGCAAATTCACGCAAGGGTAGACTAATTGGAAAATTTGGATTCTTTTAGATAAATAATTTTAAAACTAACATATTTAATCACAGTGATAAAGTTATCAGACAAGACTTATGATTCAGACGGTACTTATCAAAATTCTAAATAAAAACAAGTGAAGAAGAATAAAAAACTTTGTTCTTCATTTCGACCGCAGTTTGTGTTTGTGACAATTGTGACAGTGAAGACCTGTGAAGACCACAGAATATTTATTACCCCCAAAGGCCCCATAGTGATAACACTAATATTACAAGAATTTGCCCTGGGGTCAGTGTTGCCAATTTAGCGACTAAGTCGCTAGAACTGACGACTTTTGCTCAAGTCTTAGCGACTAAAATAAAGTTTTGACGACAAAAATTGTTTAGCGACATATCTGGCGATTTTTGGAGTACAAATTAAAACAGCCCTAGCTAGTAATACCGTCGGAAGTGCTGCAACTTATTGGAACAAACAAAAGTTATTCCTTTGCAACAGAAAACGTTGAACACTAACATCAGCTTCTGAGCTCCGCAGTTGAGGTAGACGTTCAACCGTCTACTTCAACTGCGGCTGTATCAGCTGATCTATTCTGTAAAATCTCACCGTGAAGACTGGCGTGGAGTCCGTCTTGATCAATCCCTAGCATCAGTGTCACTGACAGCTCACTCCACGCTCACTTCAACTAAGTTTTCACGGTGAGATGGTTACAGAATAGCACTACAGATGAGCATGAGACTGAAGAATTATTTGAATTATTAAGTGACGCTGATGAATAATAATTATGCACTTCAATTTCAAATAACAAAAAAATTAAGAAATTTTGGCAAATTGTGATTAAAACAACAAATTATTTAGGTGATTGTTACAATAATGTTAATATAATTAAAAGTTAGATGTTGTTGCACTTTTATATTATTTACTTAATTAATATTATGATCTAATTATTTATCTTTTTTTTTCATCTATCCTAATATTTCACACCGCCTTTTCTGTCCCCCGCAAAATTATAGGTATTCTCCCAGACAAAATTGTGGATCCGCTCCGGTGGAGTTAGTTTTAGTGACTTTTGATTAAGTGTCTAGGGACTCGGAATTTTTGGAGTTGGCAACACTGCCTGGGGTGAAGACAGATGTCAGATTTAGTCAGTTAAATGTACCTACACTAAATTACTTTGCTGGGAAAAAATCAGTAGAGTCGACAGAACGCTGCATCTTGCTTTAGAGGCCGAAGCATAGACTACTATATATACTAGGCCGAAGAGTTAGCAGCAAAGAGCAATAAGTTACTACTCAATATTCTGTAAAATCTAGAAAAGGTTTTATTTTTGTGAGAAACTCACCTTCTTTTTACTGACGATTTTTGTCAAAACAATACGTTACGTAATTACTAGTTATTTCAAATTAGGTATTAGTCATTAAAATTTGATAACTGATCTTAACTGACAACTGTCTGTCAAGGCAGTGTCACTGTCATCAGTCAGTTCACTGAACTTCACTGTCACTGCCAGTGTTTACCAACGCATTAACACACACAACAGTCTAGCGGTGGGTAATCTTTATTCCGGCAAGTGAATTGATTCACTTATTCCGACTCCGGGTCCGGTACCGGTTCACCTTATTTATTCCTTTGGCACCGGCACTCACTCGCTCATTTTGGTTCCCCGGTTTCGCAGAACATTTTATTCATTTGGTTCACTGGATCATTTGGCACATTTTGAATTGAACAGTTGGTTAGTTAGAGCGAAACGACGTGTTCCGAGTACTTCCGAGTGACTTGAGCGAGTGAACGAGAGTGAACAGTGAACGCGCGCTCCGGAATCATTTGGTACCGCGGTGCCGGTAAGGATTGTGAGGAATAAATAAGGTTTACGTATCCGCGTTCGGTACCGGCTCCTTTGGATCAGTACCTCCGGAGTTACCCACCGCTACAACAGTCAACAAAATTATTTTTCAAAGGAAAGATTCAGTATTTAAAATGGTTGTTTGCAAATTTTTCCAGGCAGGATACTGTCGATATGGAAAAAACTGTAGATTTGAACATGTGTACGGATCCAAGTATACCTATCACGGTGAGTTTTCAAACTTTCATTACGGTCCTTCAAAGCCACTCGAAAGTGATTTACTTTCGAGTGGCTTTCAAAATAATAATAAAATAAATAATCATATAAATACAAACTTTCACGTTAATGCTGCATTCTACATAATACTGCTGTTGTGTTGTTATTTCATTGTGTATATTAGATAATTACATTGTTTACTTTTAATGCAGGAATCTCTAATTATACAACAATACTGTCAGATCACAGTATACAGCTGTTATCACCGAATTATGTCCCTTAGCTGATAAGATTTGTCCAAAGAAATGGTTTTTAGTTACAAGGTTATCACAAATTACTATTCACATTAAGTCTCTAATAGGTTATACTTATAATTAGCACCTGTATTCAAAGTGAATTGTTAAATTCATTTCTAATCTATATAATTATGTCTATGTGTTTCAGCAAATCCACAAATTCCACCAACACAACCAGCACCAGAACCTACACAGGCTGCTGGTGTCACAGACGAGCAGCTAGTGAAGCAAGTGCAGTCAGACGTACAAGCAGCCCTCCAAGGAGGGCAGTGGATCCTCTCGTGCTACTCTCCCTTTAAAGAAAAACCAATATTTCCAGGAATTACTGACCTATCACCAGAGGAAGCCAGACTGTTCATTTATGAGGCGAAAAACACTAATAATATAGAACAAGCCGTAAGTATAAGTTAAAAAATAACCTTATTATAATTGAATTATTTTTAATATTAGAAAGTGTTTTAATCAAATAAATCTCTCTTACAGGTTCTATACATAAACAATCTATTTAAAGAAACAAGACTAAAGTATGAACAACTTCTACAACCAAACATGAACATAATCAAAGTTTTAAGAAGCCTCTACAAAGGAGAGTTAGTTTCCTCACCATTTGCAAATGAGCTAAAGACTCACTACAGCAATTCCAACAATGCAGCTGCTTCCATATTCCACAGTGCAGTTCAATCTGCTCCAGTATTGAATCAGAATATTAATGCTCAATCAATATTTAGTCAAGCACACAATAGCATTTTCAATCCTCAAGGTGCAGATCCAGCTAAGCAATTGTTTGCTCAAGCCACTGATCCAGCCAAACAGTTGTTTGCTCAAGCCAATGATGCAAATGCATTTGGTCAAAATCAATCTCATAACATATTTGCACAACAGAACCAAACTACTGATGCTAAATCAATCTTTGCTTCAGCAGCTCAGAATAATTATAACCAAACCAACCCATCTGACATATTAGCTTCTGCAAACCAAAATATTTTTGCAAGGGCGCCAAGTCAAAGTCAAAATCACTCCCCATTTGGTCAAGGGAACATTTTCCAGCCTGCTCAGAATAGCAAACCTCAAACAGAAGATGATCCTAGTGTGTACAGCAAAATGGAAGAGTTGAGTGACATAGACTTGGAAGCTTTCAAAAGTGATAGTTTTCAATTTGGTTACATTCCTGAACTTCCGCCCCCTCATGAGTTGTGTTCTGCCCAAACAAGAACACAGTTATTTAATTAGGCTTTTTTTTAGAGAATGTATCATAATAAGTATTGTTATGTTTTTATTCTTATAAAGGTGTATACAAATATCCCACCCTATGTTATATTAACTTATTATGGCTGTTCAGTTTTGTTATCCTTAGTCTGACCACAGGGCCAAATCTTGAAACCTATCCTTTATGCATACCTTGCATCGCACTGCCACGATTATTTTCTTGGAATTGGGGCTTTAGCGCCACATTATGCTCTCCTTCCGCATGTACCTAATAAGAGAACTGCAAGCTCGAATTTTTTTACACACCAACTTGGAAAGAGAGTTAGTGTGCATACACATGAGTGGCACGAGTCAATTGGTGGCAAAGTCGAGTTATTTGGTAAAAAATAAAAAAAAACTTTTGTTTGATTGACAATGGGCACACAGAGACTCAAAATTGATACGAAAAGTTTCTACCACAACAATAACTCTGAACAAAGGCTATAAATAAATAATTGTTTGATTGTTTATTTTTTGAAAAAAGGACCGCATGTCAAGCCACTAACTTTTGCGCCTCCTGCTCGGGGTCGGACGCGTGTGTCGCACACATAGCACGCCCGGCCCCGATGGGACGGGCGCGGGCGGCAGGTGGAAGCCAGGAGTAGAATTTCTTTGATTGGGGACAACAACTAGTACTAATTTTCTATTATTTAAATGTATTTGGTGACATCTCGTGACGTGTATGTAGGTGCGTAGTACGAATAATAATAAACCTATATTATCAGAAATATAATTATTTCAGAGGTCCTTGTACAATAAAATAAAATTTAACCGACTATTTCAACGCAAGCAGTTACATTACAAAGAAAACTTGGTTTGTACTTTTCTACGTGATATTTGCAATAAAATAAAATAAAAATTAAATAGATGGTCCTTTTTATTATCTTAAAAACTCTTATACTAAACAACTTACAAATGTTTCTGACACATCTTGTTTGAACTTTTAAGGCTGATTTAACCAATTAAACTGAACGCGATCAGCACAAACTACGTTTAAAAGCTGTCAGTGTCATTATTTTCTATGGAATACTGACACTGACAGCTCTTGAACGCGTTTTAGATGTGCGGAACGCGTTCAATTTCATTGGTGAAATCGGCACATAGGGGGTTAGGTACACATTGTACCTTCTTGACCTCAGCACCACTTCGCACTTGGTGGCTAAATAAATTGCATTCAGTGGACTGATATGTCTTGACTAGTAGAGTAGTAGTATGTCTTCCAATCCCTTGCATCTAACGAAAGCTGACGAGAAAAAATCATAGTACCTAAGTATGTTGTCGGTATTCAATAATTATCTTTCACCTTATTCTACTATAGTAAAGTCATATTCCAGTGTCAGTACCTAACATTCATAACAAGAGACCAAATAATCCACAATCACTTCACAGTTCTAACTGTCAATTTCGCCGAGGTAGAGTTGTTTATCACTGGAGGCGGAGAGCACAATGGGCTCCGTTCGATGGAAGTCCACGTCGTTGACGGACCCGTTGTGCCCGGGCAGCTTGTACAACACGCGGCGCGATGTCGTGTCCCACACGTAAAGGAAGCGGTCTGATGATCCTGCTGCCACCTGAGATAAAAACAAGGATCGTAAGATGTTGCTAGTTATGGTGAGCAAGAATAATAGCAGCCTACTGTCCCATTGCAGGGCAAAGGCCTCTTCTCATACAGAGAAGGTATGAGCATTGATCACCACGCCAGTGGTTTTAGACTTGTACTAACTTTAAGTCCAGGTTTCCTTACAATGTCCTTGTTCACCAACATCAGTGATGTGAAATGTGGGATGTGCCAGGCGATATTTTTTTATGAATCTAGACGCGCCCTATTCGGCATGGTGCAAATTGGCGTTGCAGTAGTATTAGAGTTATTCATGTATTATGTTGTTCTGTTATAATTTCTCACCTTAGATCCATCATGTGACCATGAGCACCGTAGCAAATTCTTCTCAAAGTTATGCTGATGGCCAGACATGAGCTTGACGCAGCGTTCGGACGGAGCGAACGGACGCACGTCCCATATGCGAAGAGTGTTGTCCATCGAGTTTGAGAGGAGGTAGGATCCGTCGTAGGATAACGCCATGCCTGGAAAGTAAAGTGGAAGTCATTGAAATTGTTGAACGGATCTAAATAAACACGGTTAACTATCATTGCTATTCTTCTATCTTTTAAATCAAATGTTAGTTATAAATTCTTCCCTATAAGGACCCCTCTTTTAAAAAAGGGCACAGAAATTATTATTAACACTACATTTGATTTGTAAAGTTAAATTATAGAGATATTATTAAGGAGGGATACACCCTAAGATCAAGTATTTCGCCAGACCAAGGTGCTCATAGCTACAATAGTTAAAAACTACAGCAATTTCTGTGTAGTTGTGTAAAGCATCCTCTGTGTAGCCTAATGTGTCTAGAAACATGTGTGCCAACTGCAATTGCCTTAGTTCATTTCAACTTTAATGAAGTTTCAATTTACTGGAAATAAAGTAGCAATTATAAGGTTGATTGTATAATACCTTCTGGGCAATTCAGATTTTCAGTGTCCTTAGAAAAACTAGGGAATCACTATGTATTAAAGTAGAAAAAATTCATACTAGCTTTTGCCCACAGCTTTGTGTGCAATACAGGATGAAAAGTAGCTTATGTCCTAATCCAGCTCATGATCTATCTGTGTGCCTAATTTCATCAAAATCCATTCAGCCGTTTTGATGTGAAAATATGCGCATGCATGAGGTCTTGGGTTCGATTCCCAGGTCTGGCAACGTGTTATTGGGTTTTTCTATGTGGAATTTCTCTCTGGTAGCAGCACGGAGTCTGGATTTGTGCCCGGTTGATGGCAATAGGCTCACCCCCTATTACATTGGACCTAAACATAACTGCCGAAATGTGGGTCTACTATAGGTACACCACTGCCCAACCCTTCGGGGAAACAAGGTGTGATGTTTTTGTGTTGTATATTAGTTAGGATACCTGTTATAGAATCCGTATGCCCCTTAATTTTGTATGAAATCTGATTGTTCCTGATGTCCCACACTTTAACAACATTGTCAATGCCTCCTGAGATGATCTTCTCTGCGGTATCATTGAAAAGGACTGAAGTGACAGGGTACCCACTGTCGAAGGATGCTATGGGGTTGCGCTTCCTTGCATCCCACAGTTTTATTGTGTTGTCATCTGATGCTGATACCAGTAATTCTGGACCTCTTCTTGCACCTGTAAAGTAACAATTCAGTAATATAATGATTTTGTTTTTATAATTCCACATGAGCCTGCCCTTGACCTCAACCTTGTTCTTTATACATATTCATTAAAAAGAGGTAAGTAGGAAAATAATAGATTATATTTTGTAGTGGTTAAATTGAGTTTTTGACAGATTATTATGAATAAATATAAAAAATAAAAAACATGCACACCTGAGACAGAATTAACAAAACTAGCATGTCCTTTAAGTTTTTTGATCCTGGTACCAGTGGGTACATCCCACACGGCCACTGAGTTATCGGTGGCACATGAGTACAGATGTGCACCATCCGGAGAGAAGCACAACTCCATCACTGCACCCGTGTGGCCTTTCATCACCATCACATTCTCACATTGACCGTAGACATTCCACAAGACTAGAAACAATGAATAATAGATGCAAGGTGGTAATGGATTTCATAATGAATGATTAGTTTAGTGTGTTACAAACATTACCAACTTAATTTAGAATATATACCAATATTTCTACAAAAGAAGCCAATTAACATAATACACTATTAAAACCGAGTGGACTTACATATTTGTCGGTCAAAACCTCCCGAAGCCAAGTGTTTGCCTTCAGGGTGGAACTTAGCTGTGAAGACCTCACCCTGATGGCCTTCCAATAACATTATAGGTGCATACAGGCTTGAAGTACGAGGCACCTGGAAAATTTACTTGCATAGTTTTGTTTTCGCGTTCTTCAGAGAAATATTATCAGAAAACTGGGAACAACTTACAGATGAAGTGACTACTGCTTTCTCTCGAGTACCAACAACGGAAATCTCAGTTCGTGTGCGTTTTGATGGAACTACGGACAAATCGTCCGCTTTCCGTTTTGCTTCTATTTCAGGCATTTTTGTAAAGTTTTATTTGAAATACTATATTTCTGAGTTCTAACCTACAATGTTATTGTTGTGTCGCTAGTCCACAGACTAACTATTAGCTAGTCTTGAGTGAGAGCACAGATAGCCTAGTCGGAGATGTTTCATGTCTGTTAATTTTTTTATTTTTGTTATTTTCCCGTATTATGAGCGCCGTAGTTTATATGGTAATAAAAAAAAAACACATTCACAAATTATTGTGACCCAACCACATAGTACTTTTATTTTCAAACAAAATAATTTACATTTATGTAATTAAGTAAGCCTCAGGATATTGTTACCCCTTGCACCCTTGTCGCTACGTCAATGCGAGCAATTTGTTGTCAATGCCAATTAAGTTAAATCAGAGGTTTCCAAACTATTTTGCACAGAGTACACTATAGTATACTGCTATTTTGTCTCGTAGAACACTTGTCATGTTTATCGGTTTTGGGTAGGCCCAAAGTTATATTGCGTTTTTGCATTTCATCAACTTCAAATGTGTTTTTGTCTGATTTCTTACAGGAACTAGTGAGTGAGGTGTAGAGAGAACAAAGAAGACAAAAAACCTATGACAGTACCTACAATAGAATCACCGTCTTTGGCACAGAACATCTTCAAAATTACTGTAAAAAGTTACTGGACCTACTCATAGTTCGCAAAACCTGAAAACGTTACAAACAGACCATCTGTTTATTACGTTTTCAGGTAAAAACTAATCATCACCTCAAAAGTAACATCCTGCCTACATGAGTTCCACTGTTGTGGTTTTTTTTAGTTTATTTATAGGATTTAAGCATGTCTGGTCTTACGGAAGAATGTAGCCGAAACATTTAGTGATGTACCATCATCCCTGCACCTACATTGTTGGTAAATAAATAAATCTGAATCTGACACCCGTTTACATCTCACAGACCCCAATAATTTTGTTCACTCTTACGGACCTCTTTAAAGGTCGTCGTCAACCCCTGGGGATCAACAAATACCACTCTGGGTATCATTGTGTTAAATGGTCTCAGCGACGCGGGCAAATTTTTTGATGCCCTATGATTCATTCCCTCCTTTTTTACCTTTCTCTCTCGACCATAAACTGGTAATTGTGTGAAATCTTCTCCGCTTTGGACATTAAACTGATACTTTTCTAATTGCTTAAGAACGAATGAATCCCTCGACAGCAGGATCAGGATCTGCAAACTGACTGTGTAACTTTTTTCTGGTTTCAGTAGAAAATTACCTCTGCACGTGTAGCATGACCGGGTTTTGTCGACGGAAGAATATACACAATGACAGATAGAATAGACAAAATTATCAGATTTCTTTTATTCATTTGCTCTTTTGGCTATTCTGACGTCGACAAAACTCGTTTCTATGGTGGTCATGCTACGCGTGCAGATTATTTCTCATGATAGAAAAAACGAAAGTTCCTGATTGACAGTCAGGCAGAGTAGCACCACAGTTAATATAATACTACGTTCAGATACCCAATCCCATATGCAGAAATGACCCCCCCGTAAGTCTGGCTATTGAACTGGCAATTTTACTTCGTCCCATTTTTCAACAGATGGCGGCATCAGCGACTCACTAATTGCCAGAGACTGTAGTTTTACCACGCCATCTAGGAGTCGACCTACTTTTAAAACGTTTCGTGCAATCCTTTTATAAAAGTTTAATAGTTCCGGGTTCAGAAAAAACATGTTAACAGATTTCTTTTATATTTCTATGTAAAGTAAGATATAAAAAAAAAACTGATATTAATAATGATAGTGGCTACTCTGATGTGTTTAAATTGAGTAAAGCTCCATCTATTGCAAAGAGCTCTAAACGAAATGATTAAAAGATCATCATTTTTTTACGGGTTCGAATTGAAGTTTGAAGCTTCATTCATTTTTTATCGAAAATACGTGCATTATGAGTGTAAATAGATAAATCAGCATTAAGAAATTAATTTTTTTACCAATCTTACTTCAGCCAAAGTTCTGTCGTTTAACGCTTGTATTGATTGTTTAATTTAATAATGTTTGGTTATGCTGCTATCTATGATTTTTTTCAAGACCAAAGCCACTCCTCTTTGTAAATTAAACTGATACTTTTTTATAGAGAAATCTGTATATCTCCAAAACAACCCATGTTAGTGTTAAGAAGAGTAGAATATAAAAAAAGCTAGTCCCCTATTTGTCATGGGCAAAAATGTTGCAAATTCATTTGAAGGAATTTGGATCTGGTTGGATTCCTTTCTAAAGGGTTTGCAACATCATGCTGTCACAGACATATTTTTAAAGAGTAGCAGACCAAACATTCGCTGAAAATTGCGTAGCCATTACGCACACATAGGGAATGTTGTCTTTACACGACCGTACGGGGGCCGGTTGCCGCCGATATACTTACTGAAAATCCACGAAACTCGATATTCTCTGGGTATAAGAAGTGTTGAGTACATATCAATAAAGTCTTAACGAATAGTACCACCCATCTATTACGGTGGTTATTGTAAAAGGCGACTAAGAGAGTATTTTAAGAGGACGATTGGCAGCTGCAGTCCACTCTCCTCCTTTCGACGACCAGCTTGTCGATATTTAAACACATGCCTCTGACATCGGTATCGGCTAGAAGAATTGGCCCTGCGTCTGTGCATGCTGTTTAAGTTACAGGTTACCTCATTATTCTATGGACCCAACTCTGCTCTTACTGGCAACATCGTTCATATTTGGTTTTGACAGTGACAGTGCTTTTGATTGATCATTTTGGGAGAAGGAAAAGTGGTGAACCTGATATTTACATAATTTTAACAGATATGACTTAAACTGGAAAACTTAGGACAATTCACGAAATGCAGAAGCTGGAACTAACACTAGCCATAATAAAACCACATGCGGTATCAAACCCGGTAGTGAGATCTTTCATCAGAAATATTTTGAAGAAAAAGTTTATTATTGTGAAAACGAAACGGGTTACTTTGGACACAGATACGGCGGGTAAATTTTATGAGGAACATGTAGGCAAATTCTTCTATAACCGCCTTACTACATTTATGAGTAGGTGAGTATTTTAAGTTAATAACAAAAAGGGTAGTCTTCTATCAAGTCGCCTTAAAGGGGATGGGGAATTGCCCCCCACCTATCCCCCTCGGCGGAGGTGCGTATTTTTTTAAGTTAAGAGGCTGACTATGGCTAAAGCATGGTCACTGTCAGACTGCATAGAAAAGAAAGAGAAGCGCAATGACACAATGCTGGTAATTTATTGCAAAATATGAGACAATTATTTGTTTCCGTAACATCTATTGGTATATTGCTTGTAGAATAATCTCACAAAAAATCAGAATGATTGCATGTATAGTTTTTAATTGATAAAATACATTTTTAAAGGTGTTTTCTTGATTTTTTTCTATCATATCAAATTAGTTGTATTAGGTTTTTAACACACTATCTTACTAAAACATAAGCTGAAGAATATCTTAAACTTTTCTGATTTAGTTTTCTGCAGTGGATCATATACTTTTAGGCATTATAAAACTTGCGTTTAGGCCCTGTAGTCCCCTTAAGAGCATGGCGGTGAATGAATTGACCATACAAATATAATACCTAAATCATTTGCATTTTAAGCATATTTACACCATATTATGCGTATATTCGAATTTAGACAGTGTTCATCTAGGTTCCTATATCTTTCTTTTCCTCAAATACTTATCTAAAATAAAGTTGACACAAATTGAATTTTGCACTTTTTTTACAGTGTAAATGATGACTATAAACAACAATATCTGTAATGTTGTTGTATTTGAAACATAGCTCATATTATCAAGCCCCAAAAAAAAAAAAGTGTTTTCATTGATTCATCATTTTTGGTATCACTGAACACATCCAAAATCATAAATTTTCAATAGCTAGTAGTATTATCGCGTCAAGCAAATGTCAATGTGTGCATGGCCATACCGTTTATGGTAGGTGTGTATCACTCAGACAGGCACACACTAGCACACACTACACGCCCGCACCAGCAAAATATAAAAACCCTATAAAGTTTATAGGGTTTTTAAATTTTAAGTAATTGGTATTATATTTCCGGGTTCAGAAGAACTTTTTAATATATTTATTTTATACATATATGTATTTCTATGTAAAGAAATAGATTAAAGAAACAGTTGTTTGATTTAAATGAGTAACAATAGTGTTTACTGTGATGTCAGGACAAATTTATTAAAATGCCATGGCAAACAGCTCTCAACAAATTCATTAGCAGATGGCTACTTTTATCATTTTAGGGGTTCCATTTATGTTTTTTGTTAAAAATAACAAGGATGTTTTGGTTTTTACTAATCTAACTTCAGCCAAAATTCTGCCGTTTATCGCTTTCTAATGATTGTTCATTTCGTAATGGTTACCTATGCTGCCATCTATGATTTTTTTTCAAGACTAATTTTAATTTGTTCGAGTTGAGACCCCATGACAAGGCCTAGATCTCGAGATATCCTAATATGTTGATATACTGGCATTGTAAAGAAATTTCCAAAACACGCATTACTAGTCCGTACATTTACAAAGTATTCAACAAAAATAAAGCAAATAATGAACATACCTAATTGCTAATAAATATAAATGCCTTCGAGTCGCTTTGAATCAATGGTAGGTACAGTACAGTACAGCTAATAATAGCTATCTATCTATTCACACAGACGATCACACCGGCTGCGCACCGCGTTCCTCGCTCGCCTTGTTTTGTTAAACAGAGATAGCAATATTCTGAACCAATTTCGCACTCGCTTCGAATTGTCATTGCAAGCTTCTGTCGCCACAACCTTAAACTAGATTTTGTCCGCGGCTTCGCCCACGTGGATGTTGGAAATTATCCCACAGGAACGTGCTACCGGGACGAAAAGTAGCCTATGTTCTTCACCAGAAAACCATATATCTTCTTGTCAAATTTTTATAATCCGTTCAGTGGTTTAGGCGTGAAAAGGTCACATACAGAGTTACAAATATTTTTGAACATAGCATAACATCACGCCTTGTTTTCCCGAAGGGTTGGGCAGAGGTATACCTGTACACCCACATTTCGCCAGTTATGTTTAAGTCCCATGTAATAGAGGGCGAGCCTATTGCCATCAACCGGGCACAAATCCATACTCCGGGCTGCTACTGAGAAATTCCAGATAGAAAACCCAATAACACGTTGCCCGACCTGGGAATCGAACCCAGGACCTTTTGCTCAGAATACTTTTGAATTTATAATATTACTTTAATAAACCTAGTTTAAGTATAATCTCTATCCATACTATCCTTAATAGTATGGATAGATGATAAGGGTTAATAGAGATCCTCCCCGGGAAGGGGGTAGAGTCGCCCCTTTCCTTTGAGTCGCACCTTTCACAGCAAAGTTAAGTAACCTAACTTAATTGTGTTATTATAAGCGATTGCATGTCTGCTAAGTCCTTAAATAAGGCATGATTAAATAACACCGTTTTCTATGTTCCCCATAGATTCTAAAAACTAGTAAGCGCGGTCTCTTTCGGATCATAGCGCCTTAGATGCAATTTTTTTTTATGATTCTGAGCAAAATCGCCATAATAGAGGGGGAGGTGTAACAAGCAACAATAACTAACGATACGACTACGGCTCCTATTTCTGAATGGTTTAAAAAAATATAACTACGATGGTATATCTAGGTGGTATGTCTAGTTAGGTTCGCAAGGGATCCCTCCTTGTCCGAATCGGGGTGCGCCAAGTCCCGAGCTCGCTTCGCTCGCTCTTGTAGCCAATAAAGTACACATTCACGTAAGCTCGGAAGCAACGGAATGACGCAAAGTCGAGTCGAGAAAGTCTAGCGATTCATTTTACGCATCTTGACAGAGGAAACATAAAAATCGTAAGAATTTAGTGACATCGTCCGTTTCAAGACTAGTTCGTGATTTACCGATATTTTTTGAAAATGGTTTAAATATTTCGACGCAGCTCCGGCAGCTAAAATTGCATGGGGCCCGCTTGAAATAAACCTCGTTGATCCCCCACAGTGACGGACTCCTCAAACTCAAAAGCATTTCAAAATCAAAAGTCATTTATTCAAATTAGGCTGAGAATCAGCACTTTTCGAACGTCAAAATTACATAACACCGTCCCCCAAAACGCCCGCCCTTCACCACTTCCTTGTGCTTTAGCTGGGAAGAAGAAGTGGCGCAACAAACTCCCCAGCAGCATAGCAGTCTGTTCGGTTAGAAAAACTGGATTATATACAATTGTAAGTAATTACCAAAACATTAAATTTAATTAATTGTTATACGGCAGCTAGCCACGCCGATACCAAAAAAAAAACTAAACAAAACTTAATACATGAATAAATAAAAGCCTCCTGGTCTAAAAGGCATGGCAGGTTACATATGCAATACTGAACGACGAGCTTAAATGTACAAACAAATAAAATAAATAAATAAACTAGGACCATCAAAGTCAAATAAATTAGCAGAACAATTACTGTAACAATAATAAAACCATAGACAGCAAAACGACCAGTCACCACAAGCAGCATTCGTTCACGAGCATAACGCAAAGATCAGCCATTACCCTCCTCGCCATATATGAGGGAAGGAGGAGGGAGGAGGAAACCCGACCCCCGACGCTACCGCAAGCAGTGACATCTAAGGGAGCATGACGAACTTGCTGCCGGTTGTTGCTCAGGCAAGAATAATATTATAAATTGTCGAGGTCGCTAGCTAACCACATATTGCAATACAGCTCATTAAAAAACAATTGCGTTGTACAGTCAAATAAAAAAAAAAACAAATATATGAACTCATACAATATATATGCGGGCCCCACTGAAGTTTGAATTTTGTGCCACAATTGTACAGCAATTTGCAAAATTGATTCTCCAGACCCAACCCGAGATAGGTTCATAGCGTGAAATTCCCCGGGAATTGCAAAGTGGAATCGTATGTGAGCAACATTTTATTGGGTTTATTGTTGAAATTCCTCAATCGCAGCCTTGATACTGGACTTGTGCATATGGCAGTATGGACACTTCACCTTTTACAACAAGCAAAGTAAAATGTTCACCTACCACACCTACGCCTCTGCCTACCCCTTAAGGAATACATGTGTGAATTTAACCTAAAAACATATGTAAATACATAGCCTCACATGGGTACAGTCCGCGAGGCCTAAGCTGAGCTTTGCATTTGTGTGAGTGATTACCATACGCACCAATGTGATCGCGCGAGGGACGCACAGCGCCTCAGGCCGATTGCCAAGCAAAGGACGCGTCGCTATGTGCACTGACACAAATGCAAAGCTCAGCTTAAGCCTCGCGGACTAACTAGCTAGTACCAGCTCCATTATCCCCCCTAATTTTTTTTTTACATAAATCATTTCAGTGGCTGCATAGATCTGCATGTCCTGGGTCATATCAATGCCATTCAACTGTGGAGGCGGCTCCTAGGACCCACCAGCGTGTATAAAGGACAGTTCCAGGACCCATACTGTTTGAGAGGCATGTTTGGAATATCAGACACTAGAAATGTAGCACATGGATCAGGTAAAGTTGCAAAATACGGTTTGTACCTTCAAACTTTTATTATTATTATTATGGCAATGCCCGAGGGAAATCTGCATCCAGCAGTGGATATGTTTTGCCTGATGCATTATATTTTCCTTATGAAGAAAGTGGGGTACGTGAAACCTTATGGGTTCGCCATTTGATGGTAGAGGGTAAGATTTGCGTAATGGCGGCTGGATAGCTGGCAAGCGCATTTAATGTTGTCCTCTTCTGGACGAATTTGTTACGACGAACGCCCTAATCATAGACGCTGAAATAATCGTCAATGATGGTTTGAGTATTAAACTTTGGAGTCATTATTAGAACTCTAGAGACCTACAAGCTGATTTAAGAAGGATGTCTTAAACTGACTTTTGGGCAGTCAAACAAGAAGAATATCCCGAACTCTCACGCAAAGCGGTGAATTTCCTTTTACCCTTCACAACAACTGACATGTTAGAGTGAGTTTTCACACGTCATGACAAAAACCAAATACAGAAATCGACTTGATGTTGAGTCAGAAAAGGTTAAAATTGCTCATAGAATCGACTCAATTTGCGACAAGAAACAAACCCACCCATCACATTAATACCTACCATATTTCGTTTTGTCACTAGCTGTATTAACTTTTAATAAAATTTAAAAAAAACTTGGTTTCTTAAACAGCTACATTTTCTTTTTGGCGTTAGGGGCTCACATGCGTGTGGGAACGTGAACAGGGATATGTGTCGCCATAACTTTGAGAAACCTCGTTTTATGTAATTGCTATGCAGCATATATTATTCTAAGGCAGCCTAGAATACTGACGAGGGTAATGTTGTAACAAAGAACTTTTTACTATTTCAGATTCTCAAGACTCAGCTGAAAGGGAGATAAAGTTCTTTTTCCCTGAATTCTCCTTCTACCACTGGCGTATAGATGACGAGGAATGGTTCAGAAAGGGCCCAATCGTGTTCAATGACCACTTCTTCCAACACGTTAAGAAACTAGCTTAACTTAGACAATATTATGTATTGATGTATAAATTCAAGGATATAGATAAAATTAGAAAGTTGTGACTTTGTGATATTGTATGGGAACTGTGCATGTCATTGATGATGGAAACACGAGAAAGACATAGAGCATTAATTTTTCAAATTAATTGCTGAAGGGCTTCAACGTATTAGCTATGTTGGCAATAGGTTGGTTATGTAACACTTTGCACGCAGTCAGAAACAGAATGTGTTATTTTAATTCTCTGTATATCGTGTTTACGTCATAAAAGATAGACCAAAGATTTGTAGCATGTTACACCATGACTACGACGACAAATTCCTTGCTGTTGTTATACATAGTAATATGTACTAACGACCAATCCCAATAACCTAAGACAGACTAAAGCCACTGATGACAGACAGTACAATTGTATTTGTCCCTGTCAAGCAAATAGCTGCTAACACGTTATAGGGTCGCCATCAAACTAATAAGTTTGGCGAGTAAAATTATTATAAGAAAAAAAATTGTACCTATGACGTTAAAACCAAGAGATTAATAGGTTTTTCTATCTCCAGCAGGCTTAGCACGAGCGCCCTAGAGAAGCGTATTGTCGACGGAAGAGTAGACAAAAATGGCGTTTCTGTGTAGACAGTAGAAAGTTTTCTACTGTCTACACAGAAACAAAACGCAACTAACCCGTTGCTATGGAAAATCACTGTCTATAAAGCAACCTGAGTCTAAGTGTGTCCTCGTGCTCGCGAAAAAGAGATTTCGAGGAGCGTAGAAAGCGATTTCTATTCTACAGTAGAGTAGAAACAGAAAACGCCATGCTAAGCCTGCAGTACGCCAAAATTGGAGATAGATACGTTAGTTCTCGCCGGCACACAATGGTCTGAGAATCGAACTGAATACCGGCATAAAAAAAAAATTGAATGTCTCTGCTAAAACTCCGTTTATATAATATTAAAGTATGTATGGAGGGTATGCGCAGCTCCACGCGTGATAAAAAATAATGTTGTTTTTTTGTACGGGAGAAAATACTTAAAGTTGATTATTTTCGAACTGAAAGGAACTGAAGGGCTGGTACTCACATGAGTTATTGTACCGCATACGGTGATCAAGATGACATACAATTCATGGACCTTTAGGTGCCGGATTTGCGCGTTGGATTTTTTTATTTTTTAACTACCCTCGTTAACGCTGGGTATGCCATGTTATTAGTATCTAATTAAAACTCCTCCAAAATGACGGTGATTAACAAATGAGTTAGTTCTTAGAATGCAAATTGTAAAAAAACGTATGTAATCAATATCGTCTTCTATTAATGTAATTAAAAAGGCCATTAACAGGCTATTAACTAACTAAAACATATGAAAAGAGGTCGTCAACTTCATTTAATTAGGTACGTCGAAGATTGGAAAAGTCACATATACTGAAAATTCTAAATTTCACAAATTTCCTACTTGCAAAGCGGCATCGAAAGGTGCATGAATTGTATGTCATCTTGATCACCGTGTGAGGTGCAATAGCTCATGTGAGCACCAGCCCTTCAGTTCCTTTCAGTTCGAAAATAATCAACTTAAGTGTTTTCTCCCATACAAAAAAATACATTTTTTTTCTCGCGCGCGGAGCTGCACATTTTTTGTTGTTGAAATCCCTGTTATTAAGTTTCATGAAGCTCAGTTTTCAGACCACTGCTGCACTGTGCGGCAGTGTGAACAGTCGGCAATCAACTAATAATATATGTATCTCTTTTATTTACATATCTACACACAAGACCTTAATTTTTTTTGTTCGTTTCTTGAACGAGAACATCGTAGCTTCTTCTTGGTGGGGCAGTGCCTAAATGTCCTGTTTCACCACCTGAGTCTCTGTTAATTTATCTGGCAGATAATTTTTGTATTTAATTTGAGATCTTATCTGGACACTTTGAAGCAGTCTTGCAAATATGTATCAAACAGATGTGGAAGGTATGGAATTGCTTAGAAATTCAGTTTTTTTAATTTAAACTAGCTAGGAATATGATTGATAGAAAACGATTAATGCCTGCTTAAAAGCAGAGAAGTAGCTTTGTTATTGTTTATTCCCGACACGGTCTTTATGATCTAGACTATTGTGAGACTACTACCAATGAATTATTAATTCTGCCGTTCGCTGTCCATTGCTGGCCATTCACCCTCAAACCACAACCGAAAAGGCTTCTCATACAGAGCATTGCTCAAGTCGGATTGCCATTTCAAACTTTTATTAATTATAAGTTCAGGTTTCCACACAATGTTTTTCATTCACCAATGTCCGTAATGAACAAGATAAACTTTAAAAAAAATTGAATTGAATTGTCTACCTCAAATCACATATTTAAGTGACCAGCCTGACCATGCTATGTCTGGTCCCAATGTTCGGGAAAGTCATTATAATTTTGGTTTGTTGGTGTTTACTGTTCTATATGTTTGTGCCTTTTTAATTAAAAATGTTTTACGGAGCCTGAACTAGACCGACATTTTATAACTACAATCCGGTTGTCTATACAGTTATCAGACAAAGTCCTACCTAGAAAAGTAAAAAGATGACATTTGTTATTATCTATTGTGAAAAAATTATGTGTCATTTTATTTACATTAATAAAACTGTGTATCGATTTAAAATCGTGAAATAGTTTTAGACATTAATTTATTTAATGAAACAAATAATGATGGCGAAATGTCATCTTGTCAAGTTTAAAAAATATAATTCTATTTTCTACAACATCTTTTATTTTTCAAAGAAATGGACCAAAATCACAAATAATTGTTGTTATTAAATCACCAAAAAAAGTTATAGAAACACTGTAAATCATAAAACCGTATCTAATTATATTAGTTACAACAACGAATAACATACAATAATATAATTAATACTAACATACGATACCGTCGGATTAACTTAACTGTGCGACCTCACGATAATTTCGAGACATACAACAAACATAACAACATACAATTTGGATTTGGTTCTAAAGAAATCTGACAATGGGCTTGTGCAGTCAAATCAATCAATGTAACAATTAAAAACTGTGCATCTCATATTTGATTCTATGTTCTTTCAGAAATGGGAATTTTCTAGTAATTTTAGTTTTTAATTGCGATTGTGAACATACATCAATTAATAACTAAGTGTAGACATAATTTCTATTGGTAGTGTTTTTCTTATTTTTTTTATACATACATCACAAACTGCTTACTTGCTCGGCTGTTTCACATTCCTTAACACAAAGTTTGTTTTTTAGGTATTTATGAATCTGACCGCACTATACTGCCCCGTTGATCACCACAAATTTAAAAGTAGGAACTCTGAGCAAGGTCTGGCGACTCACTCTCCTATTTTTACAAACACCTTGGGTCGGGAAAATACTTTAATTCCTTCCTCAAGCTTTGCTAACTGCTTTTCTAGCTCCATTTTTCTGTTACGCATTTTCAGAGTGTCCGTTTTGACTGGCAATTTGTTCAGCTCACTTACTAACTCTGCAAAACCTGAATAACAACAAGGAAGATAATAACATAAAGTGAAAAGTAAATAAAAAAAGGTGTAAAATTTGATCCAATACCATGTGATTGAGGTGAGTGTTAAGGTAGACTAAACGTAAACCCTCAGAAATTAAATTAGTTTCCTAAGGGTGGTAGTAGAAACCGAATAATCCAGATAGTAACTTGTCGGCGCGTATCTTCGACGCGCGACGGTTCTCGCTGATTTGGTAAAAAGTTGAAGACGAGAAGCGCTGGCAATCGGGGTTACCAGCGTTTAACAGAAATACACCACATATTTCTTTATAACATCTATTCAAATGTATGGGGTATGAATGGTGGGGTGTTGTAGCCAAAAGAGGTAAGTAGAGATGCAAAGCTGTTTTCCCTACAGGTTGCCAACAATGGTACAAAGATCCCATGTAAATATGATGGTACTTTTGAAGTCAATTACTTACTATTCCTAAGCATTCGCAGTGTCTCCTTGCGCTCGGTGTCCGGCAGTGTGACGTGCCCGTGCGGACACATGGACAGGTCGTCGTCGGCCCTGACGCCCTCTGCCTCAGTCGGTCCTTGTTCCTTGCGCTCACGTAGGTATTTAGGTACCACGCCCTTCTGGTAACCTGGAAATAACATGGAAGGTTTTGTAATCAAAGAATTATTACTAAGAGCAACTTCAACTTCATCAGGGATTATTCATTAGCAGCTGCTTACTACCCATCATCAATCAAATGTATCCACCAAGTTGCTGGGGACTGTAACTGTAACCTATTGCTGGGCAAAGCGTCCCCCCATGACATCAAGCAATAAAACCATAAACCCACCAAGAGTACTATTATTGTTTCCACATTACCAAATAAATTTAATGTTCCCTTAGAGCAATAAAATTATGTACAATTATTAAGATCCAGAAACAAATGTTGTGTTGGTTTGCAGTCTAACTGATTGCAGCAGAACAGTTAATTAAATTTGCCATGTGTAAGTGTACAAATGATATTAACCTGTTGGTAGGTAGGGGTCCCGGGTGTCTTTTCTCTCTAAAATGGCGTTTAATCGGCTGCGATTTCTGTCCATTTCTATTAGATCATCACCAGCCCGGCGGGGAGCCTGCAATGGAGGTGGACTTCTGGGAAGTCCTGTGTCTCCACTAGCCTTCAAATTAGCTTCCGAATCATCATTATCTTTTTTAGAATACAACATAGTTAACTTTGTGCTGTCCACCAGTTTTTGTGAAAGATTAGACTCTATGGTTTGACAAGCAATATCTCTAAGACGACCTGATGACTCTGTTGACTTTACGTCCTCGTCAGCATCAGCGCAGTCTTCCACTACTTTCTGTCTCAACTCTTTTCTTTTTAAGAACTCTGCCATGTCGCCTTTTTTAATCTTTATGTCTGTCGCTTTTTTGCGAGTGTTGGTAGAGCTAGTCTTAGCAAGGTTGCTTGAGCTCCCGGTCGCGACGGGGTTGGTCAACCGCGGCGGGTGGACATTTTTCGTGTTATATTTTGGTTCTTTAGGAGATTTTTGACTCTGTATGTATTTTAGTTGTTTCATGTTTTCTCTGATAAAGTTCTTTTTCTGTTCTTTCTCTAAAAATAATTTTACATCTTATAAGCAGTGAAGTCAATTCATTTGCACAGCACAGACTGAAGATCTTATTCACGCAAACTTGAAATACACGAAGTTGGATTTTAAAGCAAAAAAAAACAAAGATAAAAAAGATGCACTAGTAAACTGTAAGATTCACACCTGAAGACTTCACAGCTATCATTAGGTTCAGACTGTTGACTTGATTATTAGCCATGACAGTTTGTGTTGTGTTAAATGTTAAAGAAGTCAATCAGTGTTTTGTATTTCCGTAATTTCATAAAAGTAACATTTGCGACATCACAACAAATAAACTTGATGGCCATGACAACAGCCATACCTATTTATTTAGAGAGTAAAAATCAAATGTAACGGAACTACTTACTTGGTTCGGGGAAGATACCCTTCAAAGTATACATTGTTATTATCAAAGGTTAACAAAATCTAAACAAAGAAAATATACACTCATTATTTAGCGTTCGATGTAAAGCACACTTTTATCTAATTGATGTAAATGTTCATCCTTCTGCACTATAAATATTTTCGAGATAAAAATAATTCAATGATTTTTTGTAATTTGCGCTCGGTTTTTGTCACTTTTTCAAACAACTGTCACTAATATTGTCTATGGTCGAGTTTTGTTTCTGGCCACTTTTAAGTTTTCATTTACAACTTGTTTTAAAAATAACATTAACAACATCCCTAAAAATCAAACAAAATATCTGTATAGGATATTGGCTTATTGATATTTACCTTGGTGAATAATCCCTTAGCTATCTATAAGCCGCTCATACATCCGATAAAGTATGATAAAATATTTCTAAAATATGATGAAGTGTTTAATAAAAGGCTGAACCAAGTTTAATTAATAAACTATAAATTATTTATTTTATTATTTATTATTTATTAAAATCTCCCTTACAACTATCATTACAGGTGATACCTAATGCGATAGCGAGGTCTTAAAATTATCCTACAATATAAATTTCAAAAACTATGAAAAACTTAAAAATACTAGTACTTAATTAATTTACTAATTTACACTATAACATAAAACAAACAATAGTATTTTTGCGAATTCACTCAAATGGCTTGTAAATACATCGATTTTCCCGTGAAGATCGTTAATCACCCGAATTGCACGGGTCAATGGTGCTTTGGCGAGAAGGTTAGTCCTGGCAGCCGGCACGGCAAGCAAAGGCGGGCGGCGCCGCCTCCACACATATCGGTCCGGTACACATATACACAGGCGCTGCAGTACTCCCGGGTTATGCTCAATTCCACGAAGTAACCTAACCAGATACGCCACAAGCGTGAACTCCCGTCGCACCCTCAGTTGGTTGTATCCGACCATACCGAGCACAAACAGTGTGGGGTACATCAAGGGGTAAAACGGATATACCCCATACAGTTTCTTGTACAAATGGCGCGTGAACTTGTTTTGTACGCGTTCCAGCATTACCGAGTACTTGGCCTCATGCGGAGCCCATATGACAGCAGCATGTTCCAAATGACTCCTAACAAGTGCGTCATACAGGACCCTGACTGTTGCGATGTTAGTGAAGTGCCTTGTCTGCCTCAGAACAAAACCCAAGTTTCTAAACGCTCTTTTACAGACCCCCGTAATATGATCGCGAAACGATAGTTCAGGAGTAACAGTAACCCCCAAATCACGTACCTCAGAGACTCGTTGCATAGGCGCAGCGCCCACCACGTACTCGTGCACTAGAGGGGCACGCGCGCGCGTAAAACTCATCACCGAGCACTTCGACACGTTAAAGAAAAGCCCGTTGTCCTGACTCCATTCCACTAAATAAATGATTTAATATTGTGTTCACGAGAGGGGCGGGTAGCATGTAGTGAGGATAGCGGAGCAGCAAGTCGAGCGGGCAGCGATTTATACGGATCAATCTCAGAAACAGCGAGTGACACCTTTCCAGTCTCTGCCTCCGCCTTCTCCACAGAGTACATTATACTATACTGAAAGCCTTCTCGGAAAGTTGGCATTTGAGGTAGGTATGTTCTTCTTAGTATTAGGACTCAAATGTCCAAAAAGTTTTTTCAAATGAAACAAAATTAAAAGACACCGTAAAAAAAAAACTTACGTCGACGTGCACTAATCATTTCATATTATTTCGAAAAATTGTTTACATTTTTGAAATTTTTCATTTTTGCGAAAGAATCATTATTTTACTTTTAACGTAAAGTCTGAATATTTCAGGCCAATTATGAATAATTTGCCATCACCACTTAGTAAATATAAAATTTGCCGAAGGGGACGTAAGCTCCAAATATCTGATGACCAAAGGACCCTGATCGCTTTGCCAAGGGATGTTCCTGAACGGACATGGTAATTTTTATCCTTATACTTTTCTAACCTTCTCCTATTTGAAATGGCCAGACCAATCTCAGAAAATTACATAACACTGGTTGGCACATGCAGTTTGTCTCAATTTCCCAAAAATAACAGATTCTCCATGAAAATAAATACAACTTGGCTGATCACGACGTGGCAATGTCAATCTGTTGCTGACATGAGTGATAAGCCCACGCATGACCACACTACTACACCCAACAAATAGGCATCGGGCACCAATTAATATCGTCTATATGCAGGCTACTTTGAATTATAAAGGCTGTTTTTTTTGTCCAAATAAATTGCCTGATTTTAGTCCCACTATGAAACAGGGCGGAAATCCTTCAAAAAGAAGAAAACGACCTATTAGTGTTTGATATCAGAGAGGAGATCGTGGAGGCTGCCTTACAGATTGGTTATCAGGAATACATGGAAAAGCAGACCGCTGTGTTCACTGTGCACTGCGCGACCGAGGCCTGGTTGAAGCTTATCAATTGGTAATTTATAACTTTGTTTAGCTTCTAAGGTACCCTGATCCCTGTAGGTAGCACTTGTTCAACCTATGATTTTTAAATGAATCCATACACAAACCCATTTGATTTCGTTAAAAAAAACTGTCCCATAGGTACTTTTACCGTCACGATCCTGGGGAGGAAACCAGCGCGGATCCACCCTGCTATATTCCTAAACGCGAGGAGTCTTGGATTCCTGATGAAAGGCCCGATTCTTCCCCTAAAGACACGTGGGGAAAGCACAGTCTGCTCGTGGTGGAAGACACCCCAGATATCGTCTTGCAGAAGTGGCCAAGCTCTTCCTCTTTGGATCTGGCAGTAATTGAAGAAATACCTTCGGAGTATTGGTAAATAGTTTATAAGCTTTGTAAGGACTATTTATTGTACTTGGAGCCGCTGGCTACAGTTTGAGGAGGTGAATGTGTATGGACACAAGGCAAGAAATAGTATGTCTGTCCTCCTTTCAATGTGTTTATCAGATTTGAGAAATAAGCTTCGGGATTTTTATCACACTGATTCTATGTCGAACAAATTGGAGACAAGAAAATATTGTGCAGTAAAATTTGACTGTTAGTGCCAAGTGCATTGTAGTCGATCAAGAGATATAGGAAATAGTAAATGTATAGATACATAGTAGTTGTACGTAGGTTTTGTCATAAAACGGTATTCTAACCACACAAAAAACTTGGGCATTGGGGTAAAATTTATTTTTGGGGGGGTTTTATAAACTATTAACAAATAAATGTGCCCCTTTAATCAAGGTTCCCTGGCAAGATCAACGTGCCATCCTTCATGCGACGGGTTGTTAAGAAAGGCTTCAAGGTAAGTCTAGACTAGAACATTGTTAACTGTACCTACAAAGATGTTCAGTACATTATCAGCCTATTATGTTCCCACTGCTGGGACACAGGCCTCCTTTCTGTGAGAGGGAGTGGGCCGTAATCCACCACGCGGGCCCAGTGCGGGTTGGTAGATGCCAAAGGTCTTCGAATTTTTGGCTCTTAGACATGCCGGTTTCCTCACGATGTTTTCACCGTTTTGAGAGCAGTGGTGATGTTAGTGAAGTGAAGTGAAGGTGTTTATTTTCAATTCCTTCTGCCTTCCTCTTCCATTATACTTTCGCATCTGTAAAAATGCTACCAACATGCTAGGATAGATTGCTAGCTCTGTCACCGCGAATACGCGGGTTCGCCGAACAAAATAAACGCTACAATGAATACTCGCGTAACGATCGCGATGGTTAGAACACGGCCATAGGTTGCAATCAAACCGCGGTCGATCGACAACATTCAGCTACATCCAGTTGGACTGGATGGAAGCCGACCCATTCCAAAAAAACGCTTGGAAGATGATGATGGTCGACGATGGACCGCGGTTTGTTGGATACAACTTAAAGCTACGCGATGAGGTTGTCGACATACGCTGTGTTTTAAAATGACCATTGCTTACAACATCTCCTTTGTTAGATTGCGGTTTTAGTTGATGAGTTGTCTCCATGATCTCGGCTAGAGATAAATCAATAAGGCAATGTGCAAAGTGGGACGCAAACTGAATAGCCATTGCGCTATGCGAGGAACTGCGATTGTTTAATCCAGGGAGGTTGTTAGAGCCTAAAAAACCTTTAACGGTTAATCTTATGGGGAAGGATGGGTTGTGGGACTATATGCAGGACTCGGACAGTGGCAGTCGGACCACGACGGAGGACCTCAACACCGCGAGCGAAGTGCTGCAGAAGGTCACCGACTACAGCAATGAGGGACTGTCTGAAAAGGTACTACTTTAATTGTACCTTTTTTCTTTGATGTTCAGGGGGCTTACACATTTACTGCAGGTTGATATATCTATAGACGAAAAGTAAGGTTGTGGTTTTGTATGTACTACCAACTATAAACTCAAACTCAAAGCATTTGTTTCAAATAAACCAATTACAGGCACTTTTGAATTGTCAAAGGGTCGGTCAGTCAGAAAGATGAAGCTAGTTGTCAATTACAGTCGACTTCACTAATATTTTGGCAGCGACAATGTTTCAAAATATTGCAAGCGTTAAAATTATCGTAAAGTTCTATACAAACTTAGACATCAATCAAATGTTATCTTAAAAACGGTTCATAGGTATGTTACGGTAGTGCAGTCAAAAATATCTGACTACTCTCTTCGGAAAATAAATATCTATACAGCCTTCTATATTCAACTCTCTTTACAATTAAATTTATTTTTGCTTGCCGGTGCAGAAGTACTAATAATAATGCAATGTTGCCGTTCGTAATAGGACTGTACAAGTCTGACAACGTTCAAATTCAAATTCAAATATTTTTATTTGTAGATCACTGGTAAACAAAAAGTACCTACAGATGTTAATATTAATAAAATGAACGCTATGTCTTGCCGTCAACGGCGCACAAATATTATAATTATAATTTCTGAGATAGTTGTATTATTTGATTAGTTAAGTTTTAGGAAATCTTAGGGTCAACGCATAGCTTTGGTTCACCGAAGACGAGGCGCCGACCAGCCCGCCGGTTGAACGCGTCCCAAAGGGTCATAGCAATTGTCCGGGGATCGGTCGGTCTCCTGTGTGGGGTCTCCTTGCCGGATTGCCGCCACGGGATCTAGAGACCAAAGCCCTACCGAACATGTGGAAGTGGCGCGAGAAGGCAAAACGAAGGGGCGTAACTCCGCTGCCGCGGAAAGAGATCCCGGCACAGCGGACAGAGCTCCGGCGGGATCTCATGGCGACATGGAGGGTGCGATTGTTATAACCCAGTGCTGGGCATGTCACAATAGCGGGGATAAGTCCCCTCTTTGAGGAGTGGTTGGAGAGGCACCACGGCCTCCTTACCTTTCGCAGGTCCTCATTGTCCTTGACACAGGTCCTCACCGGACATGGTTGTTTCGGGAGGTTCCTCTTCCGTATAAGGTGGGAGGAAACGCCCGGGTGTCACCATTGTGTGGTTCACTCGGAGGACACGACGGAGCATACTGCGCCTTCACGCCCCTAGTCACCGCAGGAGATGCTACCGTAGGCGCGGGCTTTCGGACGGCGAGCTGGGTAGCTCGCCGTCCAGTTACGACTAAGCCCGGGTTGACGGCGCTTCGTGTTCCACGCGCCCCTCAAAGAGATGTCAGCACTAAATGACGGGGTCCGATAGGGCCGATCCCTGCCAGGGTTGCGGGTTGTTCGAAAGAGATACCGTGGCCCTGGCACAGGCAACAGAAAGAACAAGGGTGGGATTTAGTCAGTAAAAGTCTCACACGCCCTCCCGTTCCACCCAGAGCGGGAGAAGTCATTTGATCAAAAAAATAAGGGTCCCCGATGACTGTATCTACTTATATTTTTTTAAACTTCGAGGCATTTCAAATTGTCAAGATATTTTTCATAGAGAAGTTGCATAGATATTTGTGGACCTAACTTTGTGCTAAATAATGTCAACAAGGGATTGCGCACAATTTTTTGAGTCTTTATAAGTAGCAATATTATTTATATAATGTAGTCACATATTTATGATGTCACAGATTGTTTACAATTTATTGTAAGGCAAAGCTGTTTAGAGTTTTATGAAACATACCATTGCCTATATATTTTTGATTCATGAACATGCTCAGATACACAAACAGAAACTCCACAGACAGTCTTTTATATAAATAAAAAATTATTACATAAAATTGGTTACATCAGTCATGTTGAAGTTATACATATGAGAACGATGTAGAAAGACGAGCACGTTAAAAGCGTCCGTAATAAAAAAATATGCAAAATAAGAAACCAAAATACAATTCAGAAATTAAAATAAGCCGTGGCAGCTAAGAGATGACCAGTCCCTACTGACGGCGCCCGTTCACGAACATGACGTATAGATCAGCACCATACAGCTCAAACAGTTTGAAGGGAACTTAATGATCCAACACATACGCCACCACCAGCCAGACATTAGAGGGAGCATGACATACTCTCAGCCGCCAGGGCACATTCAAGTCAATGAAAGATGCACCCAGTAAATGGTAGATTTACATTAGGTACTTGTATGTAGGGGTCGTTGTAAATAAAAAGCAAACTTCTCTTGTATTTCATATTTTTTTACTCTTCCTTCGTCAGTCGTTACAATGCGTCCTTTCCATAGTCGTCGTCCATCTTGGACTTCGACATCCGGCACAGTGTTTCCATACCCATCTTCTCACACCCCTCATATCTTAAGTGTTGCCACTTTATAACATACCATTCCCACATAATATAGTGCTCACACATGTGCTGTGCAATTATACAATATACGAACTGTCACCTTGACCTGCCCTGCAATTGATTAAAGCAGGGCCTTGGGTTTGGAAGGACCTTTTGCGTAGCGCAACTGTTTGTTGATGCATGGGGCAATTTTATTTTAATTTCTGCAGTTACAATTTCCGTCTTTGATAATGATTTTTGTCAGGAGTCTTCGTCTTCGTACGGCGAGCTGAAGACCACGACCCCGGCAGACGACGAGGCCTCAAAGCATCATTATAACGAGGCCGTGCAGCAAGGACCTCTGCATGGCGCCGGTGACTCCACGGTCAACGTACGGACGAAGCGCCGCGACAAGAGCAAGAGCTTCATCAGGCCGTTGTAAGAGAGAGAGAGTTCACCCGATCTGTTAAAATGTCACCGTTAAAACTTAGTTGAAGTGAGTTGTCAATAGTGTCAATCTCTAGCATGTGTTAGAATGACAGCTCGCTTCACTTAGTTTTCACGTTGCAACTTTTAGGTCTACAGGCAATATTCTTAGGTCTACAGGGTCAAATACATGACATAAATGAATTCACGTCTTCTTCCCATAGGGGTAGGCAGAAACTACAGAACCCACCTGCTTCGATATTTACATACTACTTTTGCCTGCGCAGACTTTCACGTTAAGGCTCCCGCAATCAGGCGCGACGCGGGAGCCCGGCGAACAGGCGCCGTGCGTCGTGCGGTCCTTTAGTGTCGTGCTGTCGCGTCACCCCTGCTTGTGGGAGCTTATAATAATGACAAAACAAAAAAGTGGTTTTAGGTTTTTTTTTACGTCAATGACCCTATAGGTGACCATAGGTAGGAAATATGACCCTGATGTATAGAACCTGTTCCCACTAAAAACTACAAGGTACTTTTCCGTACTTGGAAGAAATAGTAGAGCGAACAACCGAAAGTTTTCTGCCAACTGCAGATCCGTGATAACCATGTGACATTAACAGCGCCTTCATTTGGTAGCAGAGGGGGCGACCATCATCCGCTATTGAACTTCTATATGGGGAGAATTTTCAATAATCCTTTCATAATGCTCACATTCGCTACTGATAAGGAACTCATGTGCAAAATGCATTGCTTCTAGATTTAGCGGTGTAGGTACCTGTCCCACCGCCCGCCAACTAGGAAATGTCTAGCTATTAACGATTTTCTTGTTCAAGGAACTTACAAAAGATTGAGAAGGTACATATATCGATAGTTGATAGCCGACTGTTTACTACTCCAGCCAGTAGGTACTTGTTTGTCGCAACGACGAGAGTTATTAAAGAGAGTACTCGCTCAGTGACGCTCGCTTGGCGGGCAGAATACTCGCTGAGAAACTCACGCTTGGTACAGTCCGCGAGCCTAAGCTGAGCTTTGTATGTGTGTGCTCTTTGCTTGGCAATCGGCCTCAGGCGCTGTGCGATCGCGCTATCACATTGGGGCAATTGGTAATCACTCACACAAATGCAAAGCTCAGCTTAGGCCTCGCGGACTGCACGTACGCATGCTAGCAAGTAATCGCTCGTTGCAGTCGCTCACTCGCTGCTCGTTGCTCGCCACCTCGTTTATAGTTGCTAGCTATTTGCTTCTCGCGCGGCGGTGGTTCAGGTGTCCTGAAGGCTGTGCGCTGTCTGCCAGTGAATTAATTTAAGATTTATGAAAAGTATATTTATGAGTATACCACTTCCTATGCTTGGTTGCAGTAGCAAGTCGAAAGCAACGCTGCCGCCGCTCGACCTGGGGGACTCGCGCTCTCCCGTCAGCATCATATCGGACTGCCGCTTGAGAAACCTCAGGTTTGTAATACTTCGTACAGTCGAGTTCTTTAATATCTGAGCATTTCCATGAGTCTAAAATATATAGGCAACGGTAAGTTTCTTGGAACTCTAAACAATTTTGCCTTACAATAAATTGTAAACAATCTGTGACTTTCTTAGATATGTGACATTATATCAATAGTATTGCTACAGATAAAGACTTCAAAAATTGTGCGCAATCCCTTGTTCATATAATCTATGCAATTTTTCTATGAAAATTATCTTGACAATTAGACATAATGTGTCTCAAATTGCTGTCATTATTTGAACAATGATTAAACAAGTTTAACCAATTGTAATCTTTTTCTTTGAAACAAATTCAATTAGAAGTTGACAGTTATGACATCCTTCATCCGACTGGGTAGCATCCTCCTTCGTGGATTGATAAATATATAAAAAAAACTATTGTATTCGTCCTTGCATATCATGACATCTTATAAAATGTCTTTCTTCCTTACCGTAAACTTGTTTATGCCGATGGCATTCGAAAAGAATTTGTACAGGACGGAAGTTCCGTCCACAATGAGAGTAGGGTCCAGGAGTGGATAGCTCAACAAGATTTAGATTTAATTAAACTCCCGTCAAGAAGCACTGACCTAAACCCTTTAGAAACTTTATGGGTTTTAATGGTACAAAATTGGAAGTAGACGCGAGTTAGATCAGTTACCAACTTAAGGGCCCACGTACATGCGATCTGGGAATACTTTAGAAGTAGCGCCGCCTGTTCAGTTCAAACATGATTGCATCAATCCGTGAACGTTTACAAGATGTTATTGATGCCAATGGTGGTTATATCAGATTCTAAAACGGGCAGCACCATTGCTTAAACCTTACCTGTAAGTTCCCTTCCTTATTTTAAATGTTAGGTTTTCAGAAGAACAAAAAATAATTTAAGAATAATAAAATAAACATCATACTAATTTACTTAAAAGTACTTAAATGTATTATTTTTTTTTTAACCGACTGAAAAGTTTTAAACAAATAGGTAGGTCTAGTCTGCGTTGACCTCATTTTCCTATGCGTCGACACTTAGATTTCCTAAAACTTAATAACTTTATCTATGTGAACTCGACTGTACTAACTAGTACTCTAAACTTTAAGAAAATCTCAATTTTAATCGATTTCTTGTCAGACGATGGAACTTTTCAATAATTGAGTATCAATCCAACGAATTCACCTCGGTGAAATTTGATGTCTGAGAAGAAATAAAACAAAACCAAAGACACCGACATCCGAAAATAAAGTTACCTATTTCTTTGGCACTTAGTAATTCTTTTCGGAAGTCGGTTGTATTTTTTGTAAAAAAAGCTTTTTATACGTTTTTTTTTGGCCGTTTAAAAATGGCACGCTCCTCCTGTATAATCACAAAAAGATAAACTGTCTGTTTGCATGTCCACTTTACTGTCTATTGCGTTTTTTACTCAATATGGTCAACTAAACGTTCGACTGGTCTAGCCAGCAACTGTCTCATGTACCCTATGGCTAAGGGAAAAACATGAAAAATATCTGCTGCTATCTATATTTTGTCGACACATGCGAACATGTATGAAGCATCAGATTTGTTACGCGATTTCAGGGTTTCAAGGTGAATCTCATAGTTGTATTTTTATTTTGTTTTTATAAACGACATCTCGCACGACAACCTAGGAGGTTGTCGAGGTTTGCCTGCCTGGTTCCTCAATAACTTAAGGCCTCCAGGCAGGGCTTACAAAACTTATAAACTAAGCGACCACCACCACCATAGGGGTAGGCAGTAACTTCAGGACGCCTGCTGCTATCCTTACATACAGGCAAAAGGAGCATAAACACCTACTTAATTGTTTTGAATTGTCACAATCAGATAACAACGGATGCAGATGCAAGTTTCACAGTCTAATGTCATCATCACCATACGAGTAAACGATGTCTTCTACTTTCATCATTTCGTTTAACAATATTACATGGCAAAAAAGAACTATGACAATAATAGTGATTGTAATATTAGGTAAGTATGTAATTGTTACGTTCGAAATACTTATTAACAGCTTTTTTATACCACGAGCGAGTGAAAATAAAGGGTTGCCAATGTTGCCATGGGAAAAAGTAAATGGAAAAATGTAGT
The DNA here is from genome assembly GCA_963555695.1 of Dasypolia templi. Classification (NCBI taxonomy): domain Eukaryota; kingdom Metazoa; phylum Arthropoda; class Insecta; order Lepidoptera; family Noctuidae; genus Dasypolia; species Dasypolia templi. The sequence continues at coordinate 23,225,907 of OY743157.1, forward strand.
TGGGTTGCCACGTGCAAAATAACAATGGGCTCATTGTCAATATGTTCACGTTTTACAGTGTGATTTTATTCGAAATGGGGGTAACTTAAACTTGAATGGGCTGTAAACAAGTGTGAGCTATCGTCCTTTTATAACATTCTTTTATGTTGACCTGGTACTCGGATTAATGCTTTATGTTTTTTGTAGGGGACTTGAATTTGAGTAAAAAAGGGTGATGTTTTTTCTTTGTCAAAGATGTTATTTTATGGGAGACATTTTTCTGTGCTGGCATGAGATAGAAAAATGTTGTAATAAATATTGCTAACAAACTACCGCAACCAAATAATATATTAAAGAAAAAGATGTTTCGTAAAGTAATTAAAACAAAGCCTTTGAAGCTTGTCCACTAGATTATTCTAACACTTTAGCCCTAAACTTCAAACACAAACTACTTTAGATACTAAACTTTAAACACTTTTGACCTGTATTCGTCCATAAAAGCGAAATGTGTGTTTTCGAGGAGTAGCACACTGTACATTACAAAGAAGAACCAAGTCTTCAACCCATCGTAAATCGCGCTCCTTTGTCTTGCACAAAGCGGCTCAATTTGAATGACATGAAACGCTTTGAATTAATCCTCGAGGGGAATACTAGTTGATAATCAATGCGTTATATTATGAACACGGTTTGTTGATAACGTGGACACTAGTGAACTTTCAATAGGGGTGGCGATTCTGATTTTGATATTTCTTCTTATTCCTCCTGGTAGGCCGTTGACCCCGTACTCACCGGTAGTGACTCGAAATTATGAGTTCAGAGATTTTTTTGTTTGTTTTTATCGTTATAAGATGACGTTGCCTACCACATCTGTGAAGTTTCGCCAGCTAATTCAGGGTGACAGGTATATCGACGCGCAACCTGATACCATGGATTCAGTAAAGTCCGCGAGGCCTAAGCTGAGCTTTGCATTAGTGTGAGTGATTACCCCAACACAAGTATTATCAATTACTTACTGGGGATGTCTCATTTTATAATCTATGTAACTGTTTTGGGACAAATAAACAATTTTCAATTTTCAATTACCAATCTTTTTTTTTTACCAATCGCGTTCTAGGCCGACGTCACACCTACACTATCTAAATGTGCACTCACACAAATGCAAAGCTTCAGCTTAGGCCTCGCGTACTCGGCTATAAGTTCCCTCTTTGAGTAGTGGTTGGAGAGGCGCCACGGCGTCGTCACCTTCCGCCTGACGCAGGTCCTCACTGGACATGGTTGTTTCGGTAGGTTCCTGTTTCGCATAAGGCGGGAGGAAACGCCCGGGTGTCACCATTATGTGGATCACCCGGAGGACACGGTGGAGCATACGGTGGAGGTCTGCGCGGCTTGGGTGGAGCACCGCCGTGTCCTCGCGGAGGCAATCGGGCGGCGGTCTCTCGCGTCTGGCCCTGGTCCAGGTCATGGTACGGAGCGAGAGGGAATGGAAAGCCGTCACCTCCTTCTGCGAAGCAGTAATGCTCGCGAACCAAGGAGGAGACGGAGCGCGTGAGGGAGAGAGCCATGCGCATCACGACCCTAGTCGCCGCAGGAGACGCACTGGGTGTCGGGAGTCACCTGCAGATTCCCGGCCGCCATAGGCGCGGGCTTGCAGACGGCGAGCAATAGGTAGCTCGCCGTCCGGTAAGGACCAGGCCCGGTTCGACTGCCCGTAGTGTTCCACGCGCCTCAAAAAGATGTCAGCACTAAATGACGTTGTCCGATAGGGACGACGCCTTCGAAAGAGAAACCGCGGCCCGGGCTCAGGCAACTGTAGGAACACGGGTTGGTTTTAGTCAATAGAAGTCTGACGCGCCCTCCGAGAAGTCATTTGATGAAATTCCGTCCAAAAAAAAAAAAGTGTATATGATTCAGCAATCCCCTGCGTTTCGCGGACTGTAAATGATTCAGCAAGCCCCTGCGTTTAAGATTTTCGTCAGTTTCAAAAAAAAAACATATGTGGTCTAAATTATGTGCTGAATTCATGGTTTCAGGTTGCTTTTCGATGTCCCATGACACCGTCTACCATTTGACCCGCAGAATGTAAGTATCGTCAGTCGTGGCGACTAGCCAGCTAGCTTTCTAGTAGTGTAGTGGTATATTCCTTGTTGTATTGTCCAAGAGGTGTCGTGTTACCCAGTAACTGGGTTGTGGAGGTTAGATAGGCAGTCGCTCCATGTAAAACACTGGGAGTCAGCTGCACTTGGTTAGACTGGAAGCCAACCCCAACCAACCCCAACCATTTTTTTTTTCCGGGGTGGAAAATCCTCATGGATCCGCCCGGGGGCGGGCGGAGGAGTCTGTCAGACTCTAACTGACTAACAACCACCCCGGTGTTCCATCTCTCGCTCCTCGTCGGGGTCGCGGGAACATGATTCTTCCGCAACCCCGACTGATCGCCCACCTCGACGTGCCTCCTCGTGCTGGGGGGGGGGAGTGAGGTGTCGGACTCCCCCCGCAACGTCTAAGAGGGGCGCGCGTGGAACACTATGCGTCGCCACCTCGGTTCTGATGTATGGGGGGCCGCGGACGTCCCCGAGTCCGCCGTCCCTGGCACATTTAGAGGGGCAGGAAGACCGCTGAGCTGCGCGTCGACGGCCACCACGACTTCAGCTGGGGTCGTCGAGTCGTCCAGGCCATCGACGCGCACCTCAGCGGTCTTCATTGGCCCGGACACCCGGACGTCCTCCGGGTTTAGGACCTCCCTCAGTTTGGTGGCCAGGATGTCCGCCTTTTCCCCGCTAGAGGCACCCGACACCTCGAGCAGCAGCGCCCCCGTAATCGCCGGCCTCATTTTGAAGCCGGACGGTGTGCCAAGGTCGGTGTGCAAACGCGACATTGGCTTTCGCCTGCGTCAGGACCACCTTGTATGTAACGCCCCTTTCGACGGCTCCGGGCTGCTGCGTAATCACTACAGCCGCGGAGCTTGGGGCTCTGACCTTAGGCGGTCCTTGGGCCTTCTTTGGTGCCGGTGCCGGTGCTCCAGCGGGTGGCGGTTGCGTCATCTTCTTCCCGCGATGGCGCCCCTTCTTTACGACCGTACTCACCGAGGCGCGAGCGAGGCCGCCGGTGGCGCTGTCGCCTGGGAAGTGGGCATGGACGTACCCTCCGCGGGCTTTTGGGTCCCCTTCCCGGACCCACTCGACACAACCGTTTCGGTTATTGGCACCTGCTTTGTGGGCCCCTCTTTCCTCCGCTTGTCCGCAGCGAGCGGTGGGCGGAGATTCACCGCTGGGAGGACCCTCTCCTCTATGGCCTCCATGCGGGCACCCACCATCTGTCCACACTGCATCCGCAAGTGCAGGTGTCGATGACGGGACCGGTGACGGGGCCGACGACAGAGCCGCGATGGAAGAGGAGCCGTTGGCAGCGTGTACTGCCCTCTGAGCGGTGAACTGCTGCTTAAAGTCCTCCAACTCGGATCGGAGACGGCTATTCTCCTCCCATAGCTTCGCCGTCTCCTCCGTACTAGTGTGATTAAGGAGGACCTCAACCGCCTCCTTAAATCCCTCCGCCGCCTCCTTTAAAGCACGCGTGAATGTGCCCTTCAGGTTGCCCGATTTGGTGGCCACCTTCAGGACGACATCCACGCCGTCTAATACCTGGCGACTGAGCGCCACCCCCGTCACGCTTTCCCCGGCTGCCATCCGAGCAAAGCGCCGCTCTCGGGCCTGTCGGGCCAACTCGCTGACCTCGTCAGCCGCAACAGTTTTTTGCTGGGCCCTCTTCGCAGCACTCGCCTCCGCTCTGTTGGTTCCCAACAGAGACGTAGTGGAGCCTCCGCTTTGGTCCCACACCACGGGCTCGGAGTCGGGCTCCACAGGAACCGGCGGCGTGTCGGGACGCTTGAGAAAGCGACCCTGAGCGTCGCGCGACGTGGAAGCTGTCGTTCTACTTTTCGCGCGACCTCGCCCTCTTTTGCCCGTTGGCCCCGTGGGGGCCGATAGGTTCTCCTCACTCAAAGAGGGCCTCTCTTTGAGTGAGGAGAACCTATCGGCCATCCAAAATTTGGACGGAGGTCCAACCGTCTCTACGAGCCGCCACCTCGGGTCCTGATGTATGGGGGGCGGTGGACGTCCCCGAGTCCGCCGTCCCTGGACCCATTTAGAGGGGCTGGAAGAGGGCGTTGTCCGCCCTCCGCCTACGACCAACCCCTTGCCCCTTGCGACGGGTCTGATAAATGGCCCCGTCGCCTGTCATTTTTCGGCCGCAGAGGATAGGGAGAACGGCCAACGACATACCGACACTCCTCTTCCCCTGCGGCCCCACTGCGTCCGCCATCGTACGGTGGCGACCCTGTTAAGGCCGCGGAAGGTCCTGTTAAGAGCGGCGCACCGCAATACCGGCACTCCTCTCCCGCCGCGGCCCCACCACAGTTGCGATGTTGCCCAACAACACCGCAACCTTGGCCGCTACGTCGTCGGCTTGTCTGCAAAAGCCCTGACGAGTGGCCGCTCCTCGGGTTCCTCTTAGTTTCACCGTGGGGGTCCAAACCACGGCTACTGAGCCCCCCCGCCTCGTCAATGCGGGAACCCATTGGGCCCGGACACAACCCAACTTTTTTTTTTTTTTGTTCCCGGGGTGGAAAATCCTCATGGATGTCCTCCGCCCTGGGGCGGGCGGAGGGGTCTGTCAGACTCTTACTGACTAAAAACCACCCCAGTGTTCCATCTCACACCTACGCCGGGGTCGTGGGAACACATAATTCTTCTGCAACCCCGGCTGGTGCCGGCCCGCTTGCGCGGGCTTCGTCTCGGGCGGGGGGAGTGAGGTGTACTCCCCCCGCAACGTCTGTGAGCGGCGCACGCGGAACACTACGTGCGCCGCCTTCTCGGGTCCTGATGTTGGGGGGCGACGGATGTCCCCGAATCCGTCGCCCCTGGACCCATTTAGGGGGGCCGGAAGAGGGCGTTGTCCGCCCTCCTCCGACGCCCGGTGCGTCTGCTGCGGGCCGGGTCGAGAGTCGAGATCCTCTCTCCCTTTCCGCAGCCTCCTTCCGCGAGATGACCGTCTCGCAGAATGAAACCACCGCGTCCCAGGACTCGACGCTCCCGACCATCGAACTCACTACGGTCGGCAGCGACAGGTCACTGCCTACTTCTGAGATGAGGGCACGGCGCGGCTCCTCCCAAGCGGCACACTCTGCCAGCGTGTGCCACGCCGGGACACAACCCAACCTAACCTAACGTTTTAGTACAATAAATTCGTAAGCAAAATAGTATGTCATTGAAATAATATGACCCTAAACTTCAGGTTTCAAAAAATATATATATGATGAAATTAATTTCAAACCCAAATACCAATCAACCAACCATTTGAAACTAAAAAAAACCAGCGGCCACTCCTATGGTTCCTCTTGGCTTCACCGTGGGGCTCAATCCACTGTTACTGAGCCCCCCCGCCTCGTCATTGCGGGAACCCACTGCCCCCCCCCCCCAGTGGGTTCCGACCACAACCGACTCCAACTGATTATTTTTTAATTAAGAAAACACGAGTTTTCAAGTCAAGTTGTTGTCGATGATGTGAATTGAAGTTCTGCCCCAATTCGCTTGTGTGAATAGCTTCCTAAAGTAACAAAAATAGGATGTGCTTATTCTCGCCGAAATCCCTCACGAATTTGACATTTGAGATGCTAACATTTACATTACCAATCAGAATATTAACTCCATGTCTGCTTTATCTTCTTTCGGTCTATATTTTAAGTTATTTGTTAATATATCCAGGTCATCCTAGCTACCATCCGACTATGTAAGTCTGTGGTTCGTCAAAGACCTGCGGAAAATCTGTTAAACTTACCACAACTTGCACAAACTTTTGAAAGTTCAGTTCTCCATTTTTTTTCAAGTTTTGTCAAAAATCTTGCAAAAAGCCTGTACGAGTTTCCGTTTTCTATGTATGCAAAATGTGAAAAACTATTGCCATAGATAATTTTGGAAGGTTTGGTAAAAGTCTTTATGATTTGTTGTGATGGAAGTGTCAGCCCTATTAAAGGGCATGTCCCAGGTGCGCTTGGGTCAACGTTCGCTCCTCACTGCGTTTTGGTATAGCTCTGTATAGCTTTACATCTATGTGTAATGTGCTCGATGCAGTTTATAGCATATTGTCGTTCACCTTTTTGTGTACTGTGCACGGGATTACCGGCCCATTTATTAGCTGGGCCAGGGGTTGACAATGGGGACTTAGATCTATTAAAATAAAATATTTAGCGCAGATTTTCTAAGCCCACCATATTTGAACTTATATAAGGTACTTTTGATTTTGGTATTTTTGTAGACTTGCCAGGTCTTGCACTGTAGAGCTAGAATAAGAAAAAGTACCTATTTGTCGAAAACACTACTTCCTTACTTCAGAATAATTTATCAAAACTCAATCAGAATTTGCGACCCCAACCCTTTTGCATTTCAGGATGGACTCTCAACCAGATGGCTCTATCAATTAAAACCTCAAACATTCCAAAATAAATATATTCCTAGCTACCCACCGAAAGGCACAACCACATTTAATTTTCCGTAAACCGTAGAGTTATTAGGATTGTGTCTTAATTAATAAATGAGAGCTAAAAGAGCGCTTTGTAATAATAACTCGATTACCACAGACAAAACAACTCTGACAGCGCTTTGATGTCAGCGCTCAAGCCGCTAGCCGGGAGGAATGCTCCACTATTAATTAATTTGTTTTTATTGGCCTACCGGTTCGGACCAGAATTAGTGGAAAGAAGAAGGGATAAGGTCAAGAGAGTGAAGATGTTCATGATGCAGCATAATCAGCCTATAATGTACCCACTGCACTGCTGGGACACAGGCCTCCTCTCTTTGAGAGGGAGTGGGCTATAAATGCTATAATCTTAAACGGGGGTCAGTGCTGGTTGGTAGATGTCACATGTTTTCTATTTTTTGGTTTAAGTACATGTCGGATTCCTCACGATGTTTTCCTTCACCGTTTTGAGAGCAGTGGTGATGTAATTATTTGTTTAAAGTTGCGCCTGCCTGCCGTACTAACGACCTACAACTCGTAACTCGGGGCCGTTACCACTGGGCCAACACTGCTCCACCATGATGATGCAGAAACGTCTTTAATTCATGAAATCGAAAAAGTTCGCAAGCCATAGAACATTGCTACTGAAGGCTGCGGCTGTCGACCTCAGAACGAGCTGCTTCTCACGCGGACAACTGTACGTCGCTTGCTCCCGCGTCACCAGTCCTGACTCTCTGTATTTTTGGATGCTGAGACCAAAACTACAAACAAGGAAGTTGTATAACGATGTGGCTGTTAGTTTAGTATCTTACGACTTCCACGCAAACGAAGTCGCGGGTGAAAGAAGCTAGTTATATACTTAATATTATAATACATACTTACTGGTAGGTATCTAATGAAATTTCTATATCTATAATAATTTCATTATAGGGATGTGTTAAAACATAATAATGTCTAGACAAGGTTTAAACGGCTATAGAACCTACATTTAATACTCGTAGTATCATTGAACTTCAGTATTACTATTGTAAATATAAGGTGGCATTTGAGATTGGTGCCATACCATTAGTAAGTAGGTATACTTATTTATGTTGATTGATTGGAAATGAAAACACAAGTTTTATTATGTCGAATCTCTTTTCAGTTGTCCTGCTTAATTATTATTTTTATACGAAAAGGTTTTGTGGTTAACATGGTAATGAAGCTGGATCTACGAAGCTAGTTGAGAATCAAATCATGAACTCCACAGCAATGGCCTTTGTGTAGTGTACACGTAATCTTGATGCGATATTTCTCCTTTGCTGCCACCATACCACTCCCATGCACTGAATACTTTACCAAATCAGAATTCACAACATACTCTTGTTAAAATTCCCATTTCATATAATCTCGTGACAAAATGTGGAGCATGCTATAAGTTTGATTGCATACCTACATGACGACGCACGGTCCCGCGCGGCGCGGCGCGACACGCGACACGCGACACGCGACTCGCCCGCGTTGTACAACTAAAAGCTTTTGTTCGTTACTGCCATGATGGATGGTCGACGAGAGACATTTTTTCATTTGCTAACATTTTTCGCGAAATTATTTCTTTTTGTTGCTTTTTCCGTTGGCGACAATACGAAATGTGCTCGGAGTGAATTTGTAAGGATTTCGCGAAAGTATTGCAGCGTTTTTACATTGATGGGCGGTATCGCTACGGTCGTGATTCATTTTGCGAAATAGTTCATTTCACTTTGTTCATACTGGATTGGGTACTTACAACCACTTTACAACACTTGATTTTTTTAGATTTCTGTTAGCGTTGCTATCGAGGCAATGAAGGCATTCCTTTCGGCAGGATGACGTAACATGGCTGTCAGAGGGTCAGTTGAATAGGGAATGAACTAGTGAATTGAAGTGAAATGAATGCTCTTAACTGTACAATTTTGTAAATCAAATTACTGTAATTGTGGCTTGCATATCATGCATCCTGGTGATGTAGGTACTACAGAATGCCATCATTGACAATGCATTGACAATGCCATCATTGACAATATGTGATACCAACATACCGCAGTCTTGTAACAATTTGCCATTGTCAATTACTAACTGTTTCCCTAAGCATAGTGTAAATAAAGAAATAGTGTTATTTTGTGATGAAATTGGAAAGGATCTAGGCCAATTGTTGACAAAAAAATATCCGGGACACTCAATAATGAACTACTGTATGCCTGGTTGTTCATTATATGATATAATGAAAAAAATTATTAAATGCAATTTTAACCAGTACACTATATTATTAATATTTGTTGGTAATAGGGGTAATGTGAAGAAAGGAGAATTACTCCAATATTATAGATCCTTATGCAATCTCAGTTTAAAAAAAAATTGTAATGTTCACATTCCCCTTCAGCCAAAGTTTGCCACAGGAAGAAAACATCTATAGATTTAAAATGATTATGACATTGTATAATTTGACATCTAATAATAATTCATTCCATTTAATTGACACTAACAATTATGTTGGTAACCATTTATATTTGACAAAAGATAGATTTTTCACAGATAAATACTATCTTTCTAAGTATTGTAAAAGACAGATAGCTGTGTCGCTATCATATTATTTTTCTATTACAGCCAAGAATTTGGCTAAACAAATTGCTTCTATTGAGCAATGCATTTCAAATAATTCAGCCAATAATTTGGTACCATATGTTGACATTCATCATAATAATTTAAATTAGAAATTCAGACAATAGAGGCAACCTCTGGCAATAACGTACAGAATTGCAATAATAAATCTAATAAAAGCTTAAAATCAGTTAATAGTATCAACCTGGTGCATCAAAATATTCAAGGATTTATGAACAAAGATTTAGAAGTAGAATTATTTATGAATTATAATAGTATTGATATTCTGTGTATAACAGAACATTGGCTTAAAAACCACCAGTTATTGTTCAATTTTAATAATCACCAGGTTGGTAGTTTGTTCAGCAGAGTAAACGCTATACATGGGGGCTCATTAATTTTAGTAAGTAACCAGCTTAAATTTAAAGACCGTAAGGATATTGTGAGCCTATCTGTTGAGCGGACTGTTGAAATAGCTTGTATAGAATTGGAGCAGTTTATTGTATTAAGTGTGTACAGGCCCCCTTCAGGATTGTATGACTGCTTCGAAAAGGTAATGGATGAAGTATTACACAAGATTTGTAACTCAAACAAATCCATTATCATTTGCGGTGATTTTAATGTTAATTTATTGGAAAACTCAGGTTCTTGTAGCAAGATAATAAGTTTGTTTCAGTCCTACAATCTTATAAATCTATTTTTGGAGCCAACAAGAATTACCCCTACTAGTGCCACATGCCTAGATAATATTTATACAGATATTGTACCAAGCCACAAAGAAATTATTAATTTACTAGATTCTGATCATTGCGGACAAAGGATTACTATTGAAAACCAAAACAACAAAATAAGTAAAAAGGATATCACTGTCAACCCAAAAACTACAAGCCGCTTAGAGGCTTTTAAATTTAAACTAATAAATAATTTACCACTTTTGTATTCTCCTGTTCATGCTGATCCTAATCATCTATATGATGAGTTCTTTAATATTTACTGTAAACAATTTAATTCGATCTTTATTCCCAAAACTATCTCGGTTAATAGTAATGCATCTTTCAGTGATTGGGCTACCTTTGGTATTCATAAAAGTAGAACACGGCTTTATGAGCTGTATAATGAAAGGACTTATGTTAACACTGCTGAATTTAATTTATATGTTAGAAATTATTCAAAACTGTTTAAAAAAGTTTGTGTTATGGCCAAGTCACGTTATTTGGGTTCGAAGATTAAAAGCAGTAGTAACGTAATTAAAACGACTTGGAAAATTATTAATAGTGAAACGGGAAGGTCTAGTAACAGAAGTACTGACTACAGCCTGTCTATTAATGACAACATAATAAAATCAGACTCACAAGTCGCCGCGGCCTTTGAAAAATTCTTTTCAGATATTCCCGTTTCAACTACTAAATCCCTTAACTCATCGCCTTCTGTTGCTGAGTCTTTGCTAAAGGAAAATGTAAAATTTTGCGATTCGGAATTTAATTTTGAACATATTACATGTAGGGATATAATCAAAGTTTTTCACACTTTAAATGTAAAAAAGACTGCAGATCTGTGGGGTAATTCTGTAGAAGTTGCTAAGTCTATTATAGACATTGTAGCACCTACTCTAGTTCTTATCTTGAATAATTGTATTGACTGTGGGGAGTTTCCTGACCTTATGAAAAAAAGTAAAATAATACCTTTGTTTAAATCAGGTAGTACATCAGACCCCACAAATTATAGACCTATTTCAGTACTACCTAGTTCACTGGTTCAATGTTAATAATTTACTTCTTAATGAAAAGAAGACTAAATGCATTAAGTTTACGCTACCTCACGTTAGGCAGGTGAAAACGAATGTGTTGATAAAGGGCGAAGAATTGAAACTTGAAGACAGCACAGTATTCTTGGGCTTAATTTTGGATGCTAAGCTTCAGTGGGGCCCACATATTGATAAATTGTCAAAAAAGCTAAGCTCCGCAGCATACGCTGTTAGAAAAATTCGAAATTTAACTGATTTAGAGACAGCCCGTTTAGTATACTTTAGTTATTTCCATAGTGTGATGTCGTACGGTATTCTTTTGCGGGGAAATGCCGCCGACATGCAGACTATATTTGTTTTGCAGAAAAGAGCTGTTAGATCAATTTATAAATTAAGTCCGAGACACTCTCTCAGAGAGAAATTTAAGGAAATTAATGTAATGACTGTGCCTTCTCAGTATATTTATGAAAATCTTTTATATGCCCACAAAAACATAAAATTGTTTAAAAAATACAGTGATATCCATAATATAAATACTAGGAACAAACACAAATTTGTTGTACCTACAACAAGGCTCAAGAAAATAGGTGGCTCGTTCAGATGTCAATGTATACGCTTTTATAATAAACTTCCAAGCCATGTTCAAGATCTAAGCCTTAATAAATTCAAATCATTTATTAAACGTAAGTTGTGCCAGAAAGCTTTTTATACAGTCAAAGACTATATTGAGGACAAAAAGGCTTGGGACTGACCTGCTCCAATTTTTGCATACTGAGTTTGTTTTTGTTTTTTTTTTTTTTTTTTGTTTGGTACGTAACTTTTGTTTTATTTTATATACACTTTGAAATTTCATGATTATGACATGAATATTTACTTTGTATAATATTATTATTATTTTAATTTCGTGTGAGGACTTTTTCATAATTTTTTTATATCTGGCAGTTTGAGTACTTAAAGCGGCCTACCCAAATGTCCTTTCTTTGGTATTGTTCGTCGAATCGTTGAGCTCCTTACGTTTTGAGTTGAGCTGCACGATTAATGACAAATGCGTGCACTGACTGGACAGGCCCACTCAAATCTGTATGGTTCTTTCCTCAAAAGACCATTTCAGGCACCTACCTACATGGTCCTCATATGATCTGTAAAATAAACAATGACATGAATACTTACCTAGGTATTATTTTATTGTTATTATTGTGAATGTTAAGACTATGTGGGTCATTTTTATTTTTTACTTTTGTATTTTTATATTTTATTATCTCAGTTAATTTTAATCGTAACTTGGTATGGCGGTTTGAGTAATTATGCGGCCTATCCTATGTCCTTTCTTTGGTATTGTTCGTCGAATCGTTGAGCTCCTTATGTTTTGAGTTGAGCTGTACGATTACTGACAAATGCGTGCACTGACTGGACAGGTCCACTCAATCTGTGTGGTTCTTTCCTCAAAAGACCATTTCAGACATCAATCCACATGGCCTTAACATGATCTGACCAAGATTATGTCTGGACTTTAAAAGAGACTGTGACCTCTGAGTTTGTTTCGGCTTTTCTTCTCAGAGTAGTCAGATAGGAAACGCCGACCTCATCTAGTTTAAAAAAAAATGTTTGACGTGTAAAAGTGTTTGTACAAACCCACTTACAGAAATAAAAATCATTTATCATTTATCATTTATCATGCTCAAATAATTACCACATTTAACTCATTTACTTCAAATTAGCAATTAAGTACTTTGAGAGACAAAGACCTTCCCACCGGACTGTGACTTACAAAGGGATGCCCACCGGAACGTCACAAAGGGATGTTTTGTAACACATTGTGACCCCATCGGTCTATTAAATTATCGCTGACAATTCTATGAGTCCCACAATGCCTCACGTCCCACTCGAGTCCACGATTGCAAACGCGTTTTAATCAAAAGGGGAACACGCGACAATGAAGGTCATTCACTGCCTGCCCTAATTTCCGAATAACTGCTATCTTGAATACCTACTTCAGAAACTCCATTTTGATTCAAAGGCTGTTAAAGGCTATAGAGTTGTTAATCGCGTGTCTGTCGCGCAGCCCTAAGTTTGGGTACACGTGCACCATTGGTGTAATTGATAGAACGTACTCGAGTTAGTTTTGTGGTCGTAGCCTATAGAATTTGTGATTGTCGATTTGTAAGGACTATTCTTTACAGGAACGTCATTATTGTAGTGATTTCTTTGGGCTTTACTCCCTGATGATTTACGCTGCGGGGTTTATCTGGCAAGGTATTAGGACCAATACAAAACAGACTAATGAGAAGATTGTTTGTTTAAGTTTATTTTATATTTTCCTGTGTTTTGAGTTCTTCTTAGCAAAACATCCATCAGCTTATACCATTTTTTCCCCATCAAAGCAATAAGTTTATCTTTAAACAATTATGTTAATGTCTGATACTGCCTATCCACATGGAATAAACCCTTAATCCCCGTGCAGCACCCATGGGAAGGGTTGTATATTCTTTGTAAATCGCTCAGCATATGATTACGACTCACATAATAAGTGTTTCGTGCAACCCTGCTCCGCCTGATATGGGAAAAGCGTAAGCAATACATACACATGTGAATTTGTTTTTTCGCCTCCTTGAGGCTTAATTTTTACAGCCCGAAGGGGAATACGATGTTGCCATGGTGATAATATGTGTATGAGCACATTATACAGTATTGTGTACTTTATCGGTTGGAGCTTCGTTATTAACATTATTTCAACAACATGTTTCTGAAAGGCAAAGAGTATAAAATTGTACTTATCCATTATGTGACGGACGGAGTTTTGTTGCTATTATAAAAAAAACTTAGACTTGGTTAAGCTGCTTCTTTCTAACACTGGGAATGGTAAGAAACAAAAACATGTTCTCCCGTACATTCCAACTGCAAATGTAAGTTTGTACGCACAAAATTGAGATATTTACCATGTAATTTTAAGACCATACAAGCATTTCATACAGGTATTTCTGTAATCTATAAGTACATAGAACATTGTCTTGTATATTTTTCTAAATTCTAGGCTTTGTAGTTCACACAAACAAGGGGCTGGTCATCATTTTCACTTGTTCTCATGATAAGTCGAAAAAAACATGGATTCCGTGGCACGGATGCTTAAATGTACAGCTACTTCGGTACCCACATGATACTTACTTACACACAATATTCATATATGTCTGACGTCATTCATATTTCCTTCCCATCCATTTTAATGTCCATCCATTTTAAAATGTCGAGAAGATTACCTTACGAAGTCAATGCCATAGGTGATCGGCCTCTCACCTCGCGGTCCCAGGTTCGACTCCCGTATAAAATGACGAGAATTATACGACAAAAATATGTATATTGGAATGTTTTTTCATGTTAGTAACTTGATTCGTTGAATTTTAAGGAGTATTAGTGGTGGTCACTGTATTCTGAACGGTCGATGGATCCCTGTCTGTCTGTCCGTCTTGGAGACCGGGAAGGGGACTGAACTCCTGAACTCTGTACCATCGCTGTATTGTAATTGTAATGTGTTGGAATTCTTTGTGTTCTTCGTCAGATGTGTGGTGAATGAGATTGGTAACGCATTTTTGGTAGGTACAGTCGAGTTCACTAATATATTGGCAGTGACAATGTATCAAAATATTGTAAGTGTTAAAGTGATCATAAAGTTCTATGCAATCTTAGGCATCAATCAAATGCTAACGTAAAAATTGTTCTTAAGTATACCTATGAACAGTTTTTACGATAACATTTTGTAGTGCAACCAAAAATATCCGACTACTCTTCGGAACATTAATATCTAAATACTCTAGATTTCAATATATTTGGTGCAACTTAGGATTCGTAAATATCTATAAAGCTTTGAATATTCAACTAAATGGTCTTTACAATTAAATATATTTTTGCTTGCCGGTGCAGAAGTACGAGTAATAATGCAATGTTGCCGTTCGTAATAGGACTGTTCCAATCTGACAACAATCAAATTCAAATACTTTTATTTGTATTATTAAAATGATCGCTATGTCTTGTTGTCAACAGCGCACAAATATTCCAAACATAATTTCTAAGAGTGAGCTGTATTATTGGATAATAAGTTTTAGGAAATCTTAGGGTCAACACATAGGGAAATTTTAGGGTCACTGAAGACGAGGCGCCGACCAGTCCGCCGGTTGAACGCGTCCCAAAGGGTCATGGCGATTCGGCTGGTCCGGGGATATCGCAGGGTCTTCTGCGATAGGGTGAGGAGCCTCCTTGCCGGATTGCCACCATGGGATCTGGATCAAAAGCCTTTGCGCACGTGTGGGAGCGGCGCAAGTAGGCAAAACGCCGGGGGCGTAACTTCGCTCACGGCGGACATAGCTCAGGCGGGATTTCATGGCGACATGGAGGGTGCGATTTCCAAAACCCAGTGCTGGGCAAGCCACAATAGGCGCGATAAGTCCCCTCTTTGAGGAGTGGTTGGAGAGGCGCCAAGGCGTCCTCACCTTCCGCCTGACACAGGTCTATACCGGACATGGCTGTATCGGGAGGTTCGTGTTCCGTATAAGGTGGGAACGCCCGGGTGTCACCATTGTGTGGATCGCCTAGAGGACACGGCGGAGGGAGCATACGGTGGTCTGCCCAGCTTGGGCGGAGCACCGCCGTGTACTAGCCGAGGCGATCGGCGGCTGCACTCTTTCGCATTCGGGTCTGGTCCTGGTCTAGGTCATGGTTCGGAGCGAGAGCGAATAGGAAGCCGTCACCTCCTTCTGCGTAGTAGTGATGCTTGCGAAGGATGAGGCGGAGCGCATGTGGGAGAGAACCTTGCGCTCTCACGTCCCTAGTCACCACAGATTTCCAGCCACCAAAGCGCGGGCTTACGGACGGCGAGCAATGGGTAGCTCGTCGTCCAGTTAGGACCAGGCCCGGGTTGACGGCTCGTCGTGTTCCACCCGCGCCTCAGAGAGTTGTCAGCACTAAATGACGGGGTCCGATAGGGCCGATGCCTGCCATGGTCACGGGTAAGGGATACCGTGGCCCTGGCATAGGCAACTGAAGGAACACGGGTGAGTTTTAGTCAGTGAAAGTCTGACACGCCCTCCCGCTCCACCCTTTCTGTTTAGATAACTTGGCGGAGCAATCGTTACGCACACGGCCGTCGGTCTAGTCTAACAGGTTATCAGTATTCAACATGGAGCGGCTCTTAAACAGTGTAATATCACATTAATATTTAATCACATTTTGCCATTATAGTAAATAAGATCATGACAAAACACATGTCACTTGCGAACGGTTTGTCGGCGCCCTTGTTACAAACTTACAAGAAATTCTAGTGAATACTTATATACCCTACTCCTCAACCTACATCACAAATATAGCTTCTATGTCGTTGTTATAAGGTCGATTGTCGTGTTCCACACGTGTGGAGGTAGGCTGTGGAAGGGATAGGGAATTAAGATAAATATGGCACGTTTTTAGGTTACAAGGATCTTTAGAGTTGACGATGCGGTGAATATCGATTGTGACGGGTATTTGCGTGTTGAATTTGAGCTTTGACAGATATTGGTAACTAAGTAGGTCAGATAATGGCAGCAGCACCAGATGATGCCGAAAACAGTTATTAAGATAGTTTGTAGTAACACCTAAATAACTGTTTTCAAACTTTTATTCGTTGATTCATTCTTGCTAGCTGATGAAGTGATGACAACCCTTAATCAGCTACGTGTATATTTATTTGTTTTACTAAAAGCTTTCCTAAAACACACGTCACAGCATGAACCCACAATCTTTGTCATAATTATAGATCTCTCATGTTTAAATGTAGCCTATGTTTTAAGCAAATATCGGGATTATCATAAACAACTATCAAACAACAACAATTATACATAGATCGCCTGTGTGTACAGGCGATCTATGTATAATTGTTGTTGTTAATTATGGTTTCGGTATACTATTATAACAAACCATTAATTAAGTTGAACCGTGTTTTGTCGACTCGTGTTCTGAACAAATATTCGGGGGTGTTTTTGTAGCCCTGAATAACATATTTGCATGAAATAATAGAGAAAGGGCCTATTAAGGGGGGTGTAAAAGCATTCCTGCTTTATTTACATAGCATTCCCTGTTATGAAGGAAAACATTTTGTTTTCGTAAGCCAGTTTGTACTATCTATGCTACCGATTTTAGGAAAGTGTAGTACATTAATGAGTGTCGGTACTTGGTATAAGCATAACATAACAACATGCCTGTAATCCCAGAAGGGTAAGGCAGAGGTGTACCTATGAAAACAGTACACCCACATTTCGCCAGTTATGCTTAAGTCCCACAAATCCAGACTCCGGGCTGCTACTGAGAAATTCTAGATAGAAAAACCCAATAACACTTTGCCCAACCTGGGTATCGAACTCAGGACCTCATGCTCAGCAGTAGCTCTTGCGACCACTAGACCAACGAGGCAGTTGATACACAGCCCCCATATTATTCAGTAGTTTCTTGAAAACGTTCTCAACCACATTCCTTATTATATATATAATAAAGAGGAAAGATTTGATTGTTTGTTTGTATTGAATAGGCTCCGAAACTACTGGACCGATTTGAAAAATTGTTTTACCCTTAGAAGCCGCAATTATGTCTGATGAACATAGGCTGTTTTTTTTTTCGAAATCACTCGTCCGAAGTCGCGGGCGAAGTGCTAGTATTTTATATTTCTATTGGGATTCACCGAGGTTGAGGACGTTTAACAAAAACAACTAAGTTTATGTTGCAAATGTCGTATCGCAGTCGTTTCGTTACCTAAAAACAATCTCTGGTTGTCAGCTCTTTTCCTAAATGTGCTTTTTATTGGATTAACTATCCATTAGCCTACTTGATGTTGTTCTTTCCAAATAACAATTACAGGCGTATCGTGGCTGCGACTGAACACGCCCATCCTGGTTGCGCCGTGGCCTAGATGTCGCAGTTATTAGATTAACTGATCATTACAAGCGTAGAACAGGAAGAGACAGTAGGCTCACTGCCTACCGGCGAATTTCACCAATGTAACTGAACGCGTTCAGCACATCTAAACCGCGTTCAAGACCCGTCATTGTCAAAATGGATGTGGATTATTGACACTGACAGGTCTTGAACTCTGTTTAAATGAGGTGTTAGTGGTGAGATCCGCACTTAATTGTAGGCTAAAATCACTTAGCATTGAAAGTTTTGATTGTGTCAAGATTCACAATTAAAAACAAAAGCCGATTGAGCTTTTTGTTTCACGAAATTGTAGCAGAGGATGATGGGAAGAAACGTCCCCACCATCCAACAGATTTGAACTAGGTGACATTTGAAGCGTCTAGTAGGATAGATAATTTTCTACTATGGCGACGTCCTTCAAATTAGTGGGTTTAGGTTTGATAATAAGAGGAATCCAGCAAGCACTCCAGCACCCCGGCAAAGGTAACAGCAGAACACCGTGTGGTTTTAGGCAGAAAGAGTCTGACAGACCCCTCCATCTACCCCAGGGTGGAGGACATTCATGAGAATTTCCACACGTAAAAAAAGGTTTATAATATATTGTTTTTTTTAAATTACATTTTTCTTTTTTTACTAACACATTTACTTATTGTGCGATAAAAAGGATTAGAATATAGGGATCTCAATAATGATTTCAATAAAATAAAGATTTTTAAAGATACCGCTCGTATATTTTTTTTTCGATTCGAGTGTTATATTTTAATTGACCAGGATTTGGCTGGCAGACATGCTTTTGCTTATTGGTACTGCACTTGCTTTACCAGCAATCGCACTGTGGAAAGTTGTGCGCACATAATCTCCATTGTTTGGTTTATGGGGTTAGGTCGTTATTGAATTGAATGCACCAGCACAAATGCTTGATAATATTTTCATAGACGACTAAATGTAATTGTTAGTCCATTCAAGAGCACGTCAACCTTGACTGTTGTAGTGTGTCGTTTCACATACTTTTGGCTGTACTAATAAGTTAAATTTATTAACTTAAACACTGATAATATACTCAATGATTTTCAGTTTGAGAATCAAGTTTTATTTCGAATAAGAATCGTCATTTGTTTACGTGAAATATGCTTTTATGTTTTTAAAAAATAAATACATTTTTGCCAAAAAGTTTTTATACAGGCTTAAGTATTTTTTGTCCCAATGACTGTTGTAGGGTGGGGACGGTGTTGATACAAAATCTCCCATGGTCCTTTGTGACGAAATCCTGAATTCAAACTCGCGTAGAACGTAACGTTAACGAATTCGAAGGCTTACACTAATTTGAATCTGGATATCTTAACAAGATGTCCAGATTCCCTAATTGGTCGGCATCATTCATATAACGGTTTTCATGCAATAGACAAAGTTGATTCTCTTTGTCCATCTGCAGTGTCCACAGTGTCTTGTTGTGTCAGACACTCGACACTGGTGGGACACACCTATTGTTGTTTGGCAACTAAAGGTTAACTTTGTGCAAATATTGCTGGTGTTTTATCGGAAAAATACCTGGCATCGTATTTTAGTGGGGGCGTTAAGAACAGATATTATAAGAAATTGGATTTTGTTCAAAAGTTTTTGTTGTGATTCTCTAGTTCTGAGATTTCTTGTTATATTTCAAATTTATGGGAAAGTCGGGTGATATCAGGACCCTAAGGCAAACATTTAATAAAACACAAGTTTCAAAGTCTGTTAATTAACTTTAATAGGCTGTTTCGTTTGTTTAATAACTTACATATTTCGGTCTCCTTTATTACATTTTTCAAACTTAAAAATTACATTTATTTTTTTAAATCTGAAAAAAAACACATTTAAATATATAAAAATAGTATCCCACCAGTATCGGGAACAGGGTCCAAGCTACCGGCGGTCAGGGCTCCAGAGAGAGGAACCTCCTGACAATACGAGCCGTGTCCAAAAGTACCGCTTCCTGAATCAAGCCCTTGATCCAGCTGCCCAACGAGAGCCTCCTCAGGTGTTTGTCGAGGCTTTTGGCTATTAAGCCATTGGCTGTCACGACTATCGGCATAATGATTGCTGAGTCCACATCCCACATGTCGACAACCTCGCGAGCCAAATCAAGATACTTGATTTCTTTATCTTTCTCGGTTTTCACGAGGTTACCGTCATGCGGGACCGTTATGTCAACAATCATTGTGCGCCGCTCTACTCGATCCACCACCACTATATCAGGCTTATTGGCAACAATAGTCCTGTCAGTGATGATGGATCGATCCCAGTACAATGTGATATTTCCATTTTCGAGAACTGGGTCGGGCACGTACCTGTAGTACGGCACTTCCGATTCCACAAGGTTGTATTTCAGAGCAAGTTGCTGATGAATAATCCTGGCTACAAGGTTGTGTCTATGCAAGTACTCTTCGTTATCTAGACGAGAACAACCGGAGATAATGTGTCTTATTGATTCCCCCGGACGGTGACATGCCCGACAGATGTCAACCGTGCCGTCTTTCACAATAAATCTCCGGTAATTGTTCGTCATCATAACTTCGTCCATAATTGCACAGACAAAACCTTCGGTTTCTCCAAAGAGGTCACCGAAACGCAGCCAGGCTACGGACGCTAGAAGATCTACATCGGGTCCATGTAGGGCCCGGAAAAGGCGTCCGTGAAGCTGCTTACTCTGCCATACTTCCATTATTGTCAAGCGATCATTAGTGTCAAGCACTACAGGTTTGCGCCAGTTCTCTTTAGCCAAGGAGAGCAGGGTGAGGCCCTTGTCCACCGCGACCACATCACGATGCATACCCACGTTGGCTTCTAGGAAATATTCCCTGAGACTGCATATCTCGCGATTGTGTAGGGTCTTAGCGTTTAAAAAGCCTTGACCACCACACTTTCGCGGGATATACAGTCTCATTACCGATGACCGTGGGTGATGCATTCGGTTTGCAGTCAGCAGTGTACGGACCCTCCTATCCAGGGCGTCGAGTTCGGTCTGAGTCCCTTTGAGTATGCCGAAAGAGTACATCAAGACTGGCATGACCCAACCGTTAAAGGCGCGCACCTTGTTTCCGCCTGACAGAAGACTATTTAACACTTTCTTCAGGCGGCCAAAGAAGCGCTCCTTCAACGATTGCTTCATGTCATTACCATTGATGCCCAACGCTTCCGACATACCCAAATACTTATAGGTTTCGGATGCGGAGAGGGCTCTGACGTTTATGGAATCCGAGAGTTGGGTTCCCACGGATTCCACAATCTCCCCTCGCTTTACATGCATGACCGCACATTTGTCCACACCAAATTCCATCCTGATGGTGCTACTGAAAGTTTAAAATACTTTCAGTAGCTCCATTAGTTGCAAATTGTTAGGGACAAAGAGTTTTAGATCATCCATGTACAGAAGGTGAGATGTAACCTGACCACTTCTCATCAGCCGATAGCCTAGACCTGAATCCTCCAGCAGTGTGCTTAGAGGATTCAAGGCTAAACAGAACTAAAGCGGGCTCAAACTATCGCCCTGAAATATGCTTCGCTCGATCCTTATCGGCTCGCTACTCCTCAGGATATTCCGAAATCCTGGATAGCGATGGACCGTCCTCCATCGCCCCATACATGACATTAAGCAGAGTTGCATCTACTTTATACAACTCCAGCACCCTCATGAGCCACGTATGTGACACCGAGTCATAGGCCTTCTTGTAATCTATCCAACACGTCGACAGACCCTTTCGGGAACGACGAACCTGTTGGCTAATGGCCATATCAATGAGGAGTAGCTCCTACATCAATTTTGAGAGGCAGACTTGATGGAGTTGGTGTCTATATGTTTGTTAATATTAGCTCTCAAAATGGATGTAAGCACTTTATAGACCGTCGGTAAACACGTGATCGGCCTATAAGTTTTGGGTTCCGCGGTGCTACCTGATTTATGGAGCAGGTGGGTAACTCCTGTTGTTAGGAACTGGGGTAGCGAACCAAAGTCCAAAGCCGTCTGGTACTGGGCCGCCAAGCGAGCGTGCGATCTTGTAAACCATTTAATCCAAAAGTTCTGCAGCCCGTCCGGCCCTGGTGACTTCCAGTTAGGTAACGGACGGACTGCACGCGCTACATCTTGGGGGCAGATGGTAATAGCCCCCATTTCTGGTATTGGATTGCAGGCTCGCTCGACTTCCCGAGCCCAATCACCTTCGGTGTGACTGACAGGCACCGACCAGATACTGTGCCACAAAGAAAACATGGCATTATCATCTGGCAGGCACGAGGTCAGCCACACCTTGGTTCGGTCGCTCCCAACCCCTATAAACCCACCTTTCATCGCTCTGGAAGGTGCGATTCTGAGTGTATCGCTCTACTCGCCGCTTATACCTACGAACACGGTTAGCCCATGCATACACTTTCTGCTTCAGGATGTCGATGCACTCTGTGACGCAGGACAGATAGTTCTGAGAGCTTATATCAGTCCCTGAGAACGTCCGCCTCACAAAGCGCATCACTCTTGGACGAGTATTGCCGTCCCTGAAGCAGATTAGTTTGCCGATGAGCGCTCTGGCCCCACCAATACGGTGCTCAATTCTGCACTGCCAATCTGGTACGGTTGGTTTCGGTCGCGTAGCTTTAGAGTCACTGGCCAATTTGACGTGAGCTACACGACATGCCGCTACAGCCGCGCAGTACAGAATCGAATGAGTATCGGTGAGGTCTTAGCAGTCATCAAAATAGTTTGATAACTGCGAATCCAGGACCGCCACCAGCGCCCTATTTTTGTTATGCATGGGCAAACGAGGTAAGCGTGGTCTAAGTTCGGGCGAAATGAACCAATATACCCGAATCGCACACTCCAAAGCACTCCTCAATTCCTCATTGCACTGGGTACTTAAGTTTGTAGCCCTATCATCACTTCCCTCGTCAGCTTGATTTGTGTTGGACTGTGGTAGTACCACAACAGTCTGCGACGGGGGGACGATGATATGGCTACTCTGCATTTCACTTCGCAGGTGATCAAGCACAGTGTCATCCAACATATGATTACGTTGGATGACCCGCACCTGATCCGACAGTCGTTGTGCCGAAACGTTGACAGCTGGCTCAAGCACCTGTAAAAGAGAGAGCATCCGAACACGGTACGCGGTCAGATTGTAGCCCCATAGTATGAGCGCATGGAGTTTTCATTGATGGATCGTGTCCATCTCATGCGCTGCACACTTCCGCCGGGAGCTGGGACCCTATCAGAGGCCGGTGGGTCTCGAGGTCCTAAGCCGTCCGGCGGCCGGCGTCCTCCTCGTCGACGAGCAGGTGGTGGCGTCGTGGGCGGGGAGAAATACTCGTCGCTCGAACTCGACGCAACTACCGCGGCTGGTGTCGTCACAGAGCGCTCACAGTAGTGCTGGGTACCGGCGCGGCGGCGGCGCGGCGGCGAGGCGGAGCTGAGCGCTGAGTCCGGAGGTGGTGGGCGTGCTCGACGTGCGGCTGATCTTGTCAACATACTTTCCAAAAAATTTCAATTTCGTTCGTGTTCATGTTATTTTATCGGAGGTGACATCTGTCATGTCACCTCCGATTCTGTAGTTTTTGATAAAATTTCTTACATTTTTATGTGGTATGGTTCCATTTTCAAGTTTCAGGTTTGGTTACTATTGAAAAACTTTTGTAATACTTGGTCAAAATTACTTTCACTGATATTATTAGGTAAAATTGAAAATTCAGACTTCAATTATTATTTGGTCTTATTATTATGTACTTTTTTCTTAATTCTAAATAACAAAAACTGGACAATAAAGAAAAACGGTTTTGCCCTATTGCTCAAAATCGGGTTTACCTAAATCTTATATCACAATGGCACTCATCAAATTCTTGGTTTTGCTCTATTGCACAAAATCGGGTTTACCTAAATCTTATATCACAATGGCACTCATCAAATTCTTCGGGTTTCAAACCAATACAACCTTCGCGGGCGCAGTTCTTAGGCATGGCTCCTTCAAGTATGTTTCAAATAAAATAATAATAAATGTGCTAGGTACTACCTGATATTACTCCGTACGGTATTGTCCCAAGTGCACTTTAGATAGACAAAATAAATAAACAAGCTAAAGTCAAGTTAATTACACGGATAAAAGATATCCTTTGGTGGAATCAGCCCTTAGCTGGCGACAGAATGAACAAAACATTTCGTTGAATCCCCCACGTAACAAATATTTGTAAGGGTTGATTTGAGTCTGAATTTTCTACATGTTAGATTTGTGTAACCCATGTTACAAGATCTTACATATTTCGTAGGTTAGCCAATAAAATATTCAGCTTGATTGAACATTGCCACACAATGCTTTAAATTACGCAACGAAGACACATTGGGCTCCAGTCGTCCCTCACAAAACATATGAAGGGTGTTTCTATTGGTTACCGAGATCCCCATGGCACACGAGTCGAAATATATAAATTTAAGTCAGAAATTAACTTGTAGTTTTGTGCTAATAGTCATCACTCTCGGTAGTATAGTGGTGAGTATGCCCTGCTGGCACGCGGGAGACGATTCCCCGACAGGAGGTTGATTTTTGTCAGTTTGAAAACTATCGAGCCATTTTCCAATTTGAAATCAAAAAGTCATATATACGCCTACAATATGCAGCATCTTATAGCTTATTTATTACTGTTAACTAAACATCTGTCCTAATGCCTGTAGAACTTGCGGTTTCTGTTAAAATCTTAAAACAATAATGACATTGGTTATAGGTTAGGGGCAGTTTATAATTGTTAAAAAGCGATTTAAACAACATAATATACGGTACGCATTATTATAATTATTGTACACGTAATGTGAGTTTTTGTTTTACAGGTATTTGCATTTGGGTTTTTAACATATCATGCGCAATACGTAACGCAATAGGAAATCCAGGGGTTGAATTTCTTTTATCATTGATTTGTAATCGGCAAGTTCTACTGAAAAACAATGTATTATGAAAAGGTCCTTTAATCATTACAATTATTTTTATTAATTGACATATCCTGTGGGGCACAATCCTGCATTGTCTTCAACTCTGGTGTAGATTTAAGATTACACGAGCTCATAACACATTTACCGTAAGATTCGCGAAACTTAGCTTAACTTTAAACCAACTTCACATAAAGGAGGAGGTTCTCAGAACTCCGTCATTTATAAACCGATTTGAATTGTTTACCTTTTGTTTGAAAGGGTTATACTTGTGAGTAGTCCCATACAAATTTGGTCAATTTCTGATGAGTGGTTTTTGTGTTACGTATTTTTTTGCTTAGATATGTTGATAATTTATTTATTTCTTTATTATGACATAAAGTCCCAACATACAAATTACAAGTACATAAAATTCATCACATCATTCAAATGGAATACATAAAAAAATCATTGGATCATTTAAATAAAAAACATAAAAACATTAACATTGAAAACATTTAAAGTCATTAAAATAAAAACATTGAATTGAATAGACATTAAAATTAATTCAAAAGTGACCATAAAAAAATATTCAATAAAATAACATAAAATTATAAAATCTTTACCGTCGATTGGCACTCTGATGAACTTCGAACCAATGAGTGCGGATCGGACTGCTCCAATCCTCACTAGCATTAACGATAATGTTCTTATAGTTTCCTGTCACTGTTACTTACTTAGCAAGTGAAGGTATACGAATTTGTGTTAAAACTTTATTATAATATGAAAACAACTGACTTCCAAAAAAACACTATAAAGTGAAAAATCACTTTAATTTCGGAAGTCGGTGGCAAAGAACTAAAATAAGAAAAAAACCACAGACACCGACTTCCGAAATTAAAGTTATTTTTCACTTCGTAGTGTTTTTTTTTGGAAGTCGGTTGTATTTTTTTACGTTAATATTTTGCACGGAGAGATCCCGTGACCTTACCTCACTTATTGTACAAATATTTTTCATTGACAGTAATTGAAACACGTGGACATGGACACACAATGAAACCTAATAAAAACTCTGAAACATTCACCTATTTAATTATACATACAAGTTTCATGAATAAACGATGTGGGTAGTTTGGGGTATTTTCCTTATAGCCGCATAGAAATAAAGATGTGAGGATTATGCATGCGGATTCCTATCAGCGACATCTACGAATCACCTTCGAATTTAGCGGTCGTTAACTTGTGAAGATGTAGGTACCCCGTATTGAAATGAAGCCAGAAGAATAGATAGATGGGGCCGGTAGGTCGTTGCTTCTTACTGAGCTTTGCTTATGTGTGAAATTTTTGATTAGGTAATTGAGAGATAGTCTAATAGGTAATAGTATAATAGGTCTTGTCTTTTTTTTAAGTTTCATTATACAAATATACATTTGTCTTATTTATTAAATCACCAGCGCAACTGGTAGTTCCAGAGATTAGCGGCATGTTCAAACACATTATTCATCTCTAGTAATTAATATGGACAAAGAGTTCTTGCTAGTTACATTTTGTTTTCCTTGTGATGGGTTCGGGGTGATAGTTTTGAGAGGAGTTGATAACAATCGATGGTAGCTCCACCGGTATAAAACATGAAAGTAATATCATTAACATGGCGTCTATTTTCCAGCTATAGAAAAAGTTATCTTTTGCAACTATGAGTCTAATCCGTTGAGCATTGCTTTGTCTTATAATCTATATTTCTTAAAAAAAAACTGTCTCTTTTATATTTTGGACTTAAATACACATCATAATGTGGGTGCCATACTTGAGATGCGTATTCTAGGTGGCTGCGCACGTATGAACATTATAGAACTTGAGAGTGGTTTTAGAGAGCCAAAGCAAGTAGATGACCTTATTATGAAACCAAGGGATTTTGCTATCTTAACTATTCCATGAATATGAGTTTCAAATACGAATTCGCTGTCTTGGATAACGCTCAATGCCCTAATAATGATCACATTAGTGATTGTTTGGTTGTTCAAAGCGTACCCTGAACCAATTATCTACTTTTGCCGTGTACAGTCATTTACAAACCTATTTAGATCCTCTTGGAGTGGTGATGTGTCTGCTGCTATTTTTTTAAGAACGTTCATGTCATCGGCGCATAATACTCGTAGAATGTCCGAGTTAATGAAACATTTCTGAATATGTGCTTTAAATAAATTAAATAGAAGGGGCCCCAAAATTGATAGGGATCAATTATGCGGCCTCTTCTATTTAATTTCCTCGGGGGAGGAACTCCAGATTGTATCAGATTCCAAATGGAGTAAAACCCTGTAATACAGCAGCTTGTGATCTGTTTTCAACGTAGGAGGAAAACCACCGATATAGGTCGCCGTGAAGTGAACTAAAAAGCTAACTGAAGAAAGTTTACGGAGAAGTACCCTGTGGTCAATGTGGTCAAAAAATTTACAGTAATCGTATAAATTACATCAACTTGTACACATTTCTCCACACTTAGGAGATTAATTCGTTGCAAATAATAAGGTTAGTGGTAGTGGATCGCTTACGAAGAAAACCTTGCTGTTGATCACCAAAGTCAAATTCCATGGCTGAATGAACTTCGCGCTCGAGGACTTTGGAGAATAGGCATAGCTTCGAAATAGGGCGATAGTGCCATAGTTATTTACGAGTGACTTATCACCTTTTTTTAAACTGGCGTAATGAACGCTGATTTCCAAATTTTAGGAACAGTGCCTTCTGTTGAAGACCGTTTGAATATGATACTGATAGGTTTGGCTAGATTTTTTGCACTGTTGACAATAAATATAGGTGGTAAATCCGGGTTACCTGTTATAGAGCAATGGAGCATTTGAACTAACTTTACTTTTTCGTGACATACATTTATGGAGCTGATGCTCGCTGTGCTGATGGATGGAGATGTGACACGATCCTGGCCGTCTATGTCTGATTTTTGAAGTTTTGACTAAAAGTATGTAGCGAACAGGTGACTGATTTCTTCTCCAGTGTCTGGGGTTGTATCTTAATATTTCAGTTTATTAGAGACTACTTCTATTGCTTTTTAATACATGACCAAAAATATGGATTTTTTGGACTCTACTTTATCCATGTACTCATACGTACGTAATAATAGGGTTTTTGCTATGGGTTTAAGTAGTGCAAGTTACAAACTGCGAAAAAATAGGTTGAAAATATGTTAGTTTTATCTATACATTAGCTTCTGCCCGCGACTTCGTCCGTGTGAAATTTCTTGTTTCCCCAAGCCAACCCTTCGCATCGTCACCTGCCCACGCCATCAATTTGTTTACGCTTAGCGTTCTTTCAGACTTTTTTTCTTGTTGCTGGGCTGCTAAGGGTCATAGTGTGATCTTAAATAGCCTACCTCAAGAATTGGGTTATCAATTGAAAAAATAATTTTTCAAATCCGACCTGAAGTTTCAGAGATTACCTCCTTCATACAAACTTACAAGCAAACAAGCAAAGGACAATGCCAACATTAGGCTCGAAACATGTAGCGTCCGACAGACTTTCTATAATAATGATAATTGATTATAAAAAACAGTAAGAATTATACAATATAAATAAAATCTATAGAAGCCCACCGTTGAAAACTCATTTTAAATAGTTATTCAATATTTCATAACGTCAATACCTACAATTTCAATTAGAAATGTTGCCAATATCAAAATATTTATATCGCTACGAAACTGTTCTTGCAAATCGATTGCAAAAATATCAATATGTAACTATGTAAGTGAATTAATTACTTACTTATGTCACTTAATTACTTATGTCACTTAACATATTATTGTATCAATAAATAGCATTTAGTAATATTTTTATATATATATTTTACAATAATGTGTTAATTAAAAATAATTCAATTCGAATATCGATACCGTTTCGCATAGTTTATTCCTATAATGCTGGCAACACTAGATGTGAAACTTTAACTTGTATCTGTCACTGTCAAATAGTTTTATTTACTTCTACCGCGTGATATCACGAGCGACGAAGTGTTTCCGTGTATTTTTGAGTTTTGTGTTGTTTATTGCTGTGTTTCCGGACTCCGATTTTCTACCAAATACGTAGTCGTATTTGGCTTTTAAACAATTTATCAAATCGGTCCAGTAGTTTCGGAGCCTATTCAATACAAACAAACAATCAAATCTTACATCTTTAAAATATTAGTATAGATAAAACCTAGGCACTTTGCTGGCTAGGCTGTCACTTTTTGTCGTAGACATATAGACTTGTATTGACTTGTATGTATGTATGTATGTATGTATGTATGTATGTATGTACCTGTCTCATAGCTACTAAGGCTCGGCAACTATTTTACACTTTAACACTATGAACATCTATCTATCAGTCGCTTTGCAATTCAAAACAAGCTCAAGGTTTTTCGCCTTCGGGTCATCGGCTGCTAAATATTGCCATACTGCTTTGGCCTCGTGAAATTGAAAAGAATATATTTAGGGAGCAAGATATTGACGTATTGAAGATCAGATCAGGTCAAATACACAGATAGAACGAAGATTGCGCGCTTGACTAGATAAAATATTTGTATTATGTGACTTAGGTACACATTGCAGAGTCAGACTTATAGGTACTTTGCAAATTAACTTAATTCGCATTAGTAAAGCTTGATCACCTGATAAATTTAAGAGGAATCATTATTCCTCTTCTTCAACTAACGTTAAAAAAAATTAACCTTACCTACATTTGTTGAAATGATTTACTGAAAATATAAAGTGTATATTCTGGGAAAACTTATAACTTATTATAAAAATCAGAGATGTACAATGCGCACTGGTGACGGATTCCTTGATCACACCATGAAAAATAATGCGGCCCTTTCATTGATATGCCAATACTTTTAATAATAGAACAATTTTGTTCACAGATTAGAAACCCAATACGAAATAACGTCGGAAAAGGTGGACACCCCCCCTGGGGAGACTACCAAAAGGAAGTGAATTGTGACTTTGTACGTATTTTATTTTTAGTGAAACACGAACTTTGAACATTTAATTGCACACATTCAATTCTCAATTCTCAATCATTGTCATTTTATTGTAGTTTCGCGTCTAATTTATTTATTTCACGTTATTAATAAATTATGTGGTTTGTATAAGTTGGAATTATTTGAAATTTTTCTTTAATTTATCTTAAAGTTCGGGTAGATCGGTTCTAAATACCTAAACAATAAGATAAACTCACTTCCGTATTTATTTATTGATAGTTTTATTATAACAATAATAATAGTTTTATTATAACAATAATAACAATCCCACCGCCGTATCTCTACGTTGACGTCGTGGTGGAGCTTGCGCGCTCTGATTTCTAGGTCTGTCAGTGCCGGTAGAGATGTTGCTGTGCCGGAACAGGTCTAGGGTGAGGAGCCAGACCAAGAGAGATACAGAAGCCCGCAGGGCATCCTGTGGCGAGCTGTTGGGCAGTCGCGACCCTACTGACCCTATCTCTCGGTTGAAGTCTTGTTCTTGCCTTTATTGGCCGGCTTGAGTAGAGATTCGCAAGAGCAAACGTGCTCGCAGGAAGGAAGTATTCGAGTAGGATGCTGGTAGGGATCTTGACCGTTCCGGGATTTTCCTGATAGCCGTGGAATACCTCTTCACTCCTCATAAGCACCTCAAACAATGTTGCCCCCTTGTCGCTACGATACTTTGTGCTAGCGTCCGTTCCCGGGCGCCCATTATTGAGTGTGCAAGTCACCCTCTAACATTTAATCCGTTTATTTGGTATAGTAATAAGATGGCTTTTGGTGAAATAAATAATTTATTTATTTATATTTTATTTATTTATAAAACATTGGTCAGGCAGGGGCCATAGCTCATTATTTTTTCCATATCCTGCAATAGTCCGACACCGACCGGGGGTTGTCCTTGGGTGCACTTGCACAGTGTGTACAGGGATAATTTTTGGTTGATGCCTCATTCCATTTAAAATTTTCTAAGAGGACTCTGCAAGTTGGCCCCAGGGTTCCGAGATATGTCAAAGACACTTTAAATAATAATAATAAAAGACATTTCTTTCAGGCTACAATGGACCATTTACATATACCTTATTAACTAACATAAATAAAGTATAAAACAAATTTGTATGTTAATAAATATAGCTTAAATCTTATCTTATTTGAATATGTGTAGTTGGCGTTACAGTTTCCTTTTAGCACTGACTTACCTATTGCTTTTATCAATATACTTAGCAGGCGAAACAAAAATTAATAAAAGAAATTACAACAAAGGAATGTAGTGAATACCTTAAACTTGAGTAGTGACGTCACTCAGTGAATACTTCATTCGCCTCCGGTTGGGCAGAACCTGATTGATCTCTTAATTTCAACATCGCTATGATTAAATACCGTTTGAAAGCTGTTAATGACAGCACCCCTTTAAACTACAAAGACATGATTACTTGAAGACTGTCAACAAAGGGGTAGGCCGTGTCCGTTGTCCGTTATTGATCACTGCACCGGCCGGTGTCCGGACAAACCGGCCATCCGTCTTCCTGACGGACAGTCGGACGGACGGTATTTTAGGGTAATTCACGCTCGCTGATTTGAAGGGGCTGAGCAGGGGTAATGGTTCCATTTAGCTGTTAGATGGTGCACGTTTATATTGCTGTGTAAAGATTTGAGATCTGCCTCCCAAGTGTGTCGTGGAGTAAGGATTGTGCCATGAGAGGGGGTTCCAGCATATATGAAAGAAAAAGAAAGAAAGAAAATATTGATTTATGTGTCACAGAAACACGTGCATATAAAATAAATCGATTACAAAACAAACAAAAAAAAACAAAGTTGATTTATTATTACGAACACAGAACATAAATAGTCGGCAGATGCACGCCGTGACTGTGGCGAGAAGGCTTCCATCCACTCAGCATGATGCTGAGCTATTGCGGACCCACAGCATAGCGCTGATTTTCTGTGGTCGCCCAAAAATGACGTACGGAAACCAAGTCAGGTTTAGGGATTCAGTATATAAAATGAAAATAAGTACAATATTATATAATTATATAATTTTGAGAACATAATAATTTATTATGTTCTCAAAATTTAAACAAACACGTATTTGTATAACTACGCAAGCATTGCACGCCTGCAGTGGAGGGATGATTCTTGATGGTGTATTGAATAAACGAAGATTGACGATGCAGTCGTTATTTTAAGTATTCTTTTGACAAATGAGAGTAAAATAAAAGGATTATATCCTCTTAGCTACGGCCATCTAACGTCTTGTTATCTCGTAGGTAGTTTTGCCATTAGGTCATCAGATATGGTGAAGCTCGAAAGGAAATTTTTGTACTGCCAAGCAGCAAGAATTGGCTGGGGTCCGCAACTGATTTAAGTACCAGAGGGCATTTTAACATCTAAAGTTGACCCAACTATCAAAAAAGTCTTATAATTCCCGTTTAATAAGACTTCATGTTATAAAACGGTTACATAGTGGTATTTAGCTAACGTAAGCCGTAAGGACGTATATATTATACGATGCTTCAGTCTTGTTCAGTACACGTTTTCAGGATTAAATCATACAACGTCGTTTAATAGTGAGAGTGCTTGCGATGAGTAAACGTTGTCATGACCAACTTATACGTCGTCGTTTATTGGTGTCAGTGTCTGTTGAGTAAACATTTTCAGGACTAACTTCTACGATATCGTATAAAAGTGAGAATGCTCATGTTGAGTAAACGTTGTCATGACTTACTTATACGACTTGGTACAATGATGAGAGTGCATATGTTGAGTAAACGTTTTCAGGACTAACTAATACGACGTGATACAATGCACAATGGTAAGAATGCATATGTTGAGTTAACTTTTCAGAACTTACTTATACAACGTCGTATAATAGTGAAGGTACTCATGTTGAGTAAACGTTGTCATGATTAAGTTATAAGACGTCGTATAATGGGGTAAGTGTATGTTGAGGAAAAGTTGTCAGGACCAACTTATACGTCGTCGTATCATAGTGAGAGTGCTTATGTTGAGTTAACGTTTTCAGGACTAAGTTATACGACGTGGTACAATGGTAAACAAATGATAAATGATTTATTTCTGTAAGTAGGTTTGACAAACACTGTTACACGTCAATCATATTTTAAAAACTAGATGATATCGGCGTTTCCTATCTGACTACTCTGAGAAGAACGGCCGAATCAAACTCAGAGGTCACAGTCCCTTTAAAGTCCAGACATAATCTTGGTCAGGTCATGTGAAGACCATGTGGATTGATGTTTGAAATGGTCTTTTGAGGAAAAGCTCAACACAGAACTAAAGGAGCTAAACGGTTCGACGAAAATTACCAAAGAAAGGACATTTGGGTAGGCCGCATTTACAACGTGTAACAGAATAAGCGCAAGACCTGAAAGTAGTTTGCTCAGAATCAGCTTCTGAATCCATTTCCGTCATTATTTATATGTGTTAATTTTTCCCGGAAAAATCTTTAATTTACCTGAAATTAGTACCACCGCGTCGTAACAAGGTAATACAATATTTGATTTAAGGAAATTTAAGCCTTATCAAAAAGGAATAAAGACTTTTCAAATGCACGACCGAATTTGCAATTCACTCATAGTTATCTTATGTGTAAAGTGCGTTTAATAAAATAGTCAATTTAAGGAAACTTAAACCTTATTCCAAAGCAGTGCGTCTTATTTAAATGGAAAACCGAATTTGTAGTTCGATCATAGCTTACTTACACACATAAACATTGCTTTTTATTACATTTAAGCTTGTCCTGTTAAAAAAGAAGTTAATTTAAGGCAATTTGGATATTATCTCAAAGATATAAAGCTTTTTTAATTGCGCGACCAAATTTGTAGATCGTTTTACACATTGGTTTCTTCAGAAAAGCCAAAATATTAGAACATTTGTATAAAATATACATTTAAAAACGTTTCCGTAAAACTAAAGGTTTTCGTAAGAAAACCGTCGTCGGGTGCAAAAAACAATTATATTTTGTTTGGTCATAAAAAATTGATTTAATTAAAAAGTAAGTAATGATTAGAAAACCCTAAAGTCGACTTAATATGGCTCAAAGGAAAAGTCTATGTGAGCTTTTATTAGTGTATTAGACAAGATTGTTGAGGCTTTAATAAGAAAACATTTTTATAATTATTAACTAAAATCATTGAATTACAAAGAATTGGGGAGGTCGTTAAAAAATCATAAAAACATAACATAACATCACGCCTGTAATCCCAGAAGGGTTAGTCAGAGGTGTACCTATAGTACACCCACATTTCGGCAGTTATGTTTAAGTCCCATGTAATAGGGGGTGAGCCTATTGCCATCAACCGAAATTCTAGATAGAAAAACCCAATAACACTATGCCCGAACTGGGAATCGAACCCAGGACTTCATGCTCAGCAGTAGCTCTAGCGACCACTAGACCAACGAGGCAGTAAAAATTTCACTACAACGCATATAAACATTGTCAAAAAACTAAAGTTCTCTGAAACATTTACACAACTATTATTATATCAGGCTTAATTCAATAATGTAGGCTCGGTAAAGATAAGAAAATTAACTCCATTTTCCTTTTATCTGACATTATTTCATA
The DNA here is from genome assembly GCA_963555695.1 of Dasypolia templi. Lineage (NCBI taxonomy): Eukaryota > Metazoa > Arthropoda > Insecta > Lepidoptera > Noctuidae > Dasypolia > Dasypolia templi. Next base: position 23,260,183 of record OY743157.1, read on the forward strand.
CAATATTTAACCAGCGAATCGGTTGTCGTTTAATCGTTGTTTGACACTAGTAAAATGTTTCAGTCTTTGACAATGTCATTCAAACTGTATTGGGCCGTAAAGTCGGTCTAGTGACTTCTATTTAACTTGTATATAACGTTCAGCAGTCAATGGCTAAATTCTAACGTAAAAAGTAACTATTAAAAGATAATATTGTCGTGTAATTTGGGCCTAATTCACGTTTTATAAACGTTTATATTTACGCTTATACGACCAATCTTAAAAGACTGACAGAAAATTTAATGTATAACGGCATTCATGTAGTACTTGTGGACAAAGCATCTGCAAAACTTCTAATAATGCAGGTATGCATAGGCAGGTAACCACTTGCCAGTAGCTTGAAAGAAAAAATATTAAAGCTTTATTCTTCATGTAATTATATGTAGTATGATGCTGGATAAATCCGGTTTGAAAATTGTGTTCCACATCCCTATCTTTTGAACATGGCAATATAAGCTCACGATGACATTTCATATCCATCTGATACCCCGTCCGGGCTATCACAGAAATAGTTCTAATAATTTGTTTTTATGTTCCTGCTAGTTTTATCAGAGCGAGCAAATAGGGTCATTTCTGTCGCATTTCTCTGCTGTAGAGATAGTCGCTTGTGCTTCGATAGCATCTTATCTGTCGGTGACGTTTGTACGTCGCCGTGAGCCATGGACGTTTACGCGGTTTGATTAAGATCGGGTATAAAGTGTAATGTTTCTGTTTGTGTGTGGGTTGTTGGTTGTCAGTGTTATCCTGCTTGTGTAGGGAAGGACTCTGCCACCAATAGGCAATACTTTGAATTAACAACGCTATCCCGTCAGTAAAGTCAGATAAGTCTAATGTGACACTTAGTTCAATTTGGAAATCGAACCTGAAAAACAAGATTTTTAGCTTCATGTTCATACTGTTTGGAAGAACCGGTGAAAAGAAGCAAAAAGAGCTTACAAGCATCGTATACAGACGTAGTCCTGTATATAGATACTGTATTGTACTGTATATAGATATTTATGACTACCCCAAAAAGAGGGAGACGGTTTGTTCGATGTGCTCATAGCCAGCGGCCACGGCCGGGCACCAGACTGTAACTAATACAAGTTTGCATACACGAGCGCACATGTCAGGGAGGCAGCCACCGAACGCGCCGGAGGTGACCAAACGCCTTCATATTGTAATTATACGACCCATTACTATACATTTTACAGTGTCTTTGATTGCTAATAAATGACAAGGAGAAATTTTCGGAGTTGACGGCCAACCTTTAACAATTGGAGAGACAGCAAAAGAAGGAGAAGAATAGTTTGCTTCATTACTGTCTACTGAATTACTATATCAGTCTGTAAACGTTCATTGCTGAACATGGATCTCCCACTGGAAAGTTGCAAGATTTTTTTTGGAGTAATCCAAATGGAAACGAATTGGTGATCACATTTTCTTGTTCTAAACAGACTAGAGGATGCTCCTTGACACACGTTTCTTGATTAGAGTTTATGGTATTCTTCAATGGGCCTACGGGTTACAAATAGCTGCTGCTAATCCTCTTTACGCTCTCACAAAGTCGCCTTGTACGACATTCTCACTATTTCTCATTCACGGGTTGTGTGATAAATACCACGTTATTTCCTTTACCAAAAATATACCAGTGTTTGCCTTATTTCTTTATAAATCAAGCCAATTTCCACCAATCAATACTCTTAATTTGAAACGGGCCGTTTATAAAAGTAATTATCATTGGCTCGCTATCAGGCAGCACATCGCTCGCTCGGCCCGCAGGCTGGGCAGAATCACAGGTATATAAATCGGTAGCACGTTCATAGAGAATTGGTTGTGCAGTAATTGCACCGAGTTTTAGGAAAACGCTTGCGGGTGGGTACGTGTTTGGGTGGGTTTCCATTGTGTTGCGATATTTTTGTGAAACAAAACTATGTAAATAAAAATATGCTGGATCATTATAATAATAATAATTTATTTGTCCATGAATATGAGACAACCATACAGAGTAACTTAATAATAAGCCCAGGATAGACAAAATCGTTTAAAGATATTTTTACAATAAAATTTGGGCTGGTCAACAGATGGAGAGTGTAAAATGGTAGATTGTAAAAATGGTTTGGTTGTGTTTGGTTTGATTCGCGCTATCCTCTCGTACTAGTATATAACTGTATCACGAGCGGATAGTCTTCCTCAACTTTAGAACATCAGAATTCCACAAGGTTCCAGTTACAAGCCCAGTTAAGTAATTTGATTACATATTGATGTATAGGTAACAAATCATAGTGCAGTTATATTAATTAAGTTACATAATTGGAATTATTATCTGTGTTGTTCTGTGTTTGGGTATAGGTGAATGTATATGTGAATGTGTTTCTGTATGTTTGCAGTCATGTGTGCTTTATTATTTATGTACCTTGTTTATGCCAACTTTGTTAGTAGATTTTCAGTGCTGTTGTAGTCTAGTGTTTTCAAATATTTATCTATAGTCTTTTTGCATGGGTGTCTATCAAGATACTTCAATTTTAGATTTTTACTTACTTTGTTGTAAAGGCTAGGACCGAGATAATTGTGAAATTTGTGTGCAAAAGATGTACTATATCTAGGTATGTTATAAACTATATCTAATCGTCGCCTTTTTGCAAAGTGTGGTTTTACTTTATGTTGTGCCATGATCTCGAGTTGTATAAATAGTTTTCGTAACGCGCTCACCAGTGACCGGCGTGTCGGGGCGCTTGAGAAAGCGACCCGAGAGTCGCGCGGCGCCGAAGAAGCTGACGCGTTCTTGGCGCGACCTCGCCCTCTTGTGCCCGATGGCCCCATAGGGGCCGATAGGTTCTCCTCGCTGGAACAGGAACCTGTCTTCCAAAATTTGGGAGGGACCATCATCCACCTCTTCTTCGCTCTCCTGGGTCTTGTGCTTTGAGCTTACGCTCGACACGCTCACCACACTCATCGCGTCAGATGCAATGTCGAAATCTGACACCGCATCACGAACCAGTTGTTGGTCTCCTCCGATATTTTCCTTCATTTGTTCGTCCCCTGAGGGACAGCAGCCTCCTCGGCTCTTGTTCCCATTGGCAAGCGGATGACAGTTGATGCCCCCCCCCCCCCCCCAGAATACGTGGTGCATGACTCTACTGAAGGTAGCGTGGCGGATTCGACAGCTGCTGCGCAGCTGGTACCGCCCTGGGGTAATATTTTTCAAGTGTCTTTTCCATTGTGGGTTTTTTTCCTTTGAAGGGTGCGGTCCCTTTGATCCCCCTGGATCCCCCCCAGCGCTAGGGACCGGATGCCCTCCGGCCATACACCCCCTTGGCACGCTCGACCTTGGAGTTGGGGTTATTTTTTTAAGAGGTTTACTTGCTCTCCTCTTACAAGACCACGCCCACACAACTCACCCTCTGAAAGCAGAGGGTGGGTGGGCGTACGACCTACTCCAACGACGGACTAGCCGTCCCTTCCCTAGCCCGGTTCCCTTCCACGACCATCACAGATGATCGGGGAATGGAACCGTGCCTTTCCCCGTTTGTTGAGATTTGCCGCCAGCGCCAATTGTCCACCAGAACCGGTGGGCGATTGGAGCTGACGTTGCCCAGGATGCGCCCCGAGGAGGCTCTTCAACTGCACCCTGGCTGTCCGTGCCTACAGCAACTTCCCCTGCGACGCGAACAAAGCCCATATGCGTTACTTACAGCGTACTGTAAGAACACGCATAAAGAAGCTGCGTACCGCCGGCTGGTACAAGATGCTGAGCGAACTAGAGCCCACCCACCTAGCCTTCTGGCAACTACAGAGGAAACTCAGATCCGGAGAAATAGTCTCCATGCCCCCCCTGATCCGCCCCGACAAGACCATCGCCTTCGATGATGTCGACAAGGCTGAGCTTCTAGCCGACAGTCTAGAAGCCCAATGCTCGCCCAGCTCTCAAGCTCTCAACCAGTAGACCAAGCTCACCTCTCTGAGTTCGACGCCGAAATCGAACATAGAGCCTCCCTCCCACCCGTCGAAGACCCAGAGTATTCACTGCCCCCCGTCACGCCAGATGAAGTGCACGACCTCATCAAAGGTCTTAAGGCTCGTAAAGCCCCCGGCTCAGATGGAATCACCAATAGGGTATTCCAACTTTTCCCTGCCCACCTGATAATGCTACTGACCACCATCTTCAATGGTGCTCTGAGCAATAACATCTTGCCACAGGCATTTAAAGAAGCCACCGTCATCGGTATCCCGAAGCTCGGCAAGCCAAAGTCGGAGCCTACGAGTTACCGCCCCATCAGTTTGCTCAATGTCCTCTGCAAAATCTATGAGAGGCTTATTTATAAGCGCCTCAGAGACTACGCCGAGACAAAAGGCCTCATCCCCAACGAACAGTTTGGTTTTAGAACCTAACACTCGTCCGTACAACAGGTCCACCGTATCGTCGAACACATCAACTTCGGTTTCCAACGAGGTTTGATGACGGGTGCTGTTTTCTTCGACATAGCGAAAGCGTTCGACAAAGTCTGGCACAACGGCTTATTATATAAGCTGTACCAACTCGGTGTGCCAGATCGTCTCGTGCTCATCTTACGGGACTTTTTGTCGAACCGCACCTTCCGTTATAGTATCTAAGGAGCGCTATCCTCCCCCCACCCCATTCGCGCAGGAGTCCCTCAGGGCTCTGTGATTTCTCCTCTCGCATTCACGCTATTCACCAGCGATATGCCCAAGTAGTTGTAGCTTTAAATTCCCCGAATAATAATAATATAATCCAGATCCAGCCTGCCCCATCTTGCTGTCCTCCCGTCAGTGACGCCCTAAGCCGAGGTCCTTATCCCACAGGGGGTGCCCTTAGCGAGCGTTCGCTTAGTAATGTAAGTAGTTTTACGGCCCTGGCTGGAGGCTTTGACTCCACTTAAGGCAGCCACAGGATAGTCCGGTTAAGTAGTCACGACCTCTCAAGGTCAACTACGAGATGCCATACATAAAAATTAAAAAAACGCGCCTCGTCAGTCAGTTGACGATAAGCGTTCGGAGCTATAAGTTCCTACCTACCTACTTACAAGCTGGCTAAACTTTCTTTGGACTAAACTTTGTCTCATAAACGCAGCAACGATTGTGCATTATTTTGACCCCACCATCCTGACGTGTTACATTATTAATAAAGAAGAAAGGAACGTTGGCTTAAAGGCGTTAAACGTGTTGCAACAACATCTTCAAATGACGCTGAATGTTCAAAAGCAGTACGCGCGGAGAATACAGCAATTACCGATCCAGACGATGATGCCACGACGTCAAGCTCCACGGTTTCAAAGACGAAAAAAAGGAAGTATGATGAATCATATATCAGTTTCGGATTTGTTGGTTCCAACGGCTCATCTCTCTGCATGTTATGTAGTAAACTGCTTCCTAATAGTTCCATCGCACCTGCCCAATTGCGCAGACATTTTGAAAATATACACCCCGAGTCTAAAGACAAGAATAAAGAATTTTTTGTACGTAAAAAAGAACAGTTATTGGAAAGTCAAGAAAATATGATGCATGTAACACAAACTATCATTGAGAAGGCCACGGAGCATCATATTTAGTTAGCTATCGCATTGCACAAGCAGGTGAAGCGCACACTATCGCTGAGAATTTAATAAAGCGATAACATGACATAACAAAACAAAATGTGTTAGACAAAACAAAATGTATGCTCGATGAAAAATCTGCAAAGCATCTTTCTACTGTACCGCTATCAAACGATACTGTTTCACGGCGAATCCATGATCTGGCAAGCTACGTCAAACAAGAACTGGTTCAATTATTAAGAACCTGGCTCTTTTTAATAAAGTATTAAAAAAAAACAAGAACTAGTTGCACGTCTACAAAAACACGATTCGCCTTGCAAATGAATGAGTCAACTGATGTCACTGATATGGCTATCTTGCTGGTTATCGTGAGATATCCATATGAACGTTCTTTTGAAGAAGACATGCTTATGTGTTCACCGCTGCCCACAAACACTACCGGGGAAGAAATTTTTAATAAAATAAACAAATTTTTTAAAGAAAATAATCTTTTTTGGAACGATTGCATTGACATTTGTACAGATGGGGCCAAGTCGATGACAGGTAAAACAGCAGGAGCAGTATCACGAATAAAAAGTAAAGCGCCTAATTGTAGTTCCAGCCATTGTATTCTGCATAGACAAGCACTTGCGATGAAGCAAATGCCGTCAAATCTAAAATTAGTTATGGATGAAGCGGTTAAAATAAATAATTTTATCAAAAACTTGGTTGTTCCGATTGTCTTTTATGGCGGATATCTTTCAAAAACTGAACGAATTGAATTTATCATTGCAAGGTAAACAGACAATAGTGTTCCAGGCCTATAACAAAATAACTGCCTTCAAAAGAAAATTAGAGCCTTCAAAAGAGAATTTTTGGATTATTTGCGTTGGTAAGAGAGAAATAGAAAGCTTTACGTCACTCAGTGAGTTTGTTAGCGATAACGACTCAGAAATGTTTCAAGATGATGTGTTTGAAGAATTGGTCCAGTATCTCACTTCGATGCGCGCATCTTTTGAAAAGTATTTTCCCGAAGAACAGAATACAAAAATGAAGCTGAATTAATGGATTCATAATCCTTTTTTACCCAACTTGCAAAAGCCCGAAAGTATGTCAAACGAGATTTAGGAATTTCTTTTAGAAATGTCATCAGTCACTGTTCAAAACGACGCCTCTCAACGATTTTTGGTGCAGAATCCGTGATGAATATCCAATGCTTGGCAGAATGACTCTGAATATTCTTCTCCCGTTCCCAACAACATATTTGTGCGAAACAGGATTCTCACTGGACTCCCAATTCTGAGTACAGTAGGTGTGTCGGATACGTGTACTTTTTGCGAGAAATAACTTTAAGTACCATGCGTTAGGCTCTTTCGACGAACAACATGGAGGTTTTTGAAGTTCCTCCCCATACATTCAAACCGTATATCAGTATATCAACATTATAAACTTAACCACTTGTATATTTTTCAGTTCACTTTGATTATATCTTAACTACAAAAACCGTTTGCAAGTATGGTATGGTAAGGGAAAAATAACAGGTTCCAAGATGTCTGGGTTTTAGCAGGGGTTCGTAGGTCGAAGGATACTTCAATTTCGAGTCGAGCCTAAATTCCATAGACGCGCTTTATCAGCGAGATGTCAATGATTGTTAAAGCTGTTAAGCTTATCCCAATATCTGTGTATGCAGATCTATTTTAAAGAAAAACGATTATCTTTCCACCATTTTTCTTTCTTACCGTGTATGAATGCGAACGCGTTATCATCGTGCAGGGCAACAGTCGCCCGGGATACAGATCGCCTTGCCGGCTCAATTATGGATTATAGACTGGGAGCTCACGACTATCTAATAGTAGGTACTCGTACCGAGAGCAGGCATAGAGCATAACTGTGTAAACTAAACGGGAGATCACTCGGTGCGTCAGTGCTTTAGTGAAGTTAGTTGGATTGCAAACATGGTTTGTGTTGGTCTAGCTTTGCGCACATAATTTGTCTAGATACCTTTTCTTAGATCATTATCATACCGAACAACTATCATGCTAAATTGGAGGTTCATATGAGAGTAACATTACTTTTATATATATCTGCGATAAAAGGTGTCTCTTAGAACTTTCGTATAATGTTTTTTTAAGAATACTAAATTTCAAATTTGATTTGAATATCAAAATGAAAACCTGAAGGTTTTTCCAAAGCTTTCTTTGTATTGATCGTTGAATTGTGATTTTTCTCGTGAGCTCCTGGACTAATAGTCCAGCCTACTCCAGGAACAATTTATGAGTTCCATACATAACGGACACCATAGACTAACGGGGTTTTATAGGTAAAATGGCGGCCTGGCGACCTGGATAGTCTAGTTCTGTTTTACTAATATAGGTATCGACGGCAGTTCAAAATGATGTCTGAGAAATGAAAAGCTCTAGGGAACTTGCTAGTTATTTATTTATAAGATTGATCTTACGTCGGGGCCATAGTTTTACTATAAACAGCAGAAAAAGGGATGGCCGGGTTTTAGTGGTTTTTTTCGCATAAGGGATGGGGGGGTGCTTGCTTGGAACATAGGTGTAACTTGGAAAATTGCCGAGTAACCTTTGCATGTATGGTACCATACTCGTAGTGTTTGGTGTGAGTTGCAACAACTGTATATTATGGACAGGCGATTGTAGAATGGCTGTCGGTTTGCTGTCATCCGTTCTATTCAAGCGATAAAAGTATGTACAACTCGGAAGAATTAACATGGCTAAGGTTCTTGTAGATATCATTGACACAAATGCCCCTGTCCTAAATGACATATTAAATCAATGTTTAGATAGTGGTACGTTTCCTGATTTAATGAAACAGAGTAAGTCCCTCTTATCATAGACCTATAATATCTTTGCTCCCAGCATTGAGTAAAATCTATTTAAAAAAATGCTAGACCAGATGTTGTCACATTTTAACTCAAATGGGATTTTACAAAGTCGCCTCATCATAAAACTCATGAGTCACATTTTAAATCCTGGGAAAACTCCCAGGATGCAAATGGCATTTTCTGTGACCTCTCAAAAGCGTTTGACTTCGTTGCCCACACTACACTAATCTGTAAATTATATCACTACGGAATTGGTGGACAAGCTGCTGATCTTTTTCTTTCCTACCTATCAAATAGGCAGCAAAAAGTAAATATTTACGGGGTGACGTCATCGGGGTCCTTAGTCAAAATGGGCGTGCCCCAAGGTACAATTCTTGTGCTATTCTTATATCTGGCTGTTCTTTCGTAATGGTTCGCGGCAAATATTTTTTTACTTAATGCGAACAAAACCAAATGTGTTAAGTTCTCATAACCAAATGCACGCAAGAGGGTTTAAATTTAAACCTTGGTGGCAAGAAACTCTATATTACGGAAACTGTATTTCTAGGAATTACTTTAGTTTCAAAATTGCAATGGGGCGCCCACATTAGAGCTCTTTCAGGTAAACTAAGTTCAGCGGCATACACAGGAAGAAAAATACGGCCGTTGACCGATATAGCCACAGGTTGGTTAGTATACTTTGCTTATTTCCACAGTATTATGTCATAATAGCCAGGCATTCTGCTGTGGGGATCAGCAGCTGATGTAGATTCAATACTCATCTTACAAAAGATGTCAATCCGCGCGATTTATGAAATGGGTTCACGCGAGTCTCTCCGAAACAAATTCAAAGAAATTGATATACTAACTCTGCCTTCTCTTTATATCTTAGAAAGTATTATGTATGTTTGCTAAAACTTAGGATTTTTCAAAATAAGAAGCGATTTCCATAATGTAAATACACGTAGTAAAAAGGAAATTGTGAAACCCAAATTTAGATTAATAAAAAGAAAGTCGTTTCTTATAAACAGTATCCGCTTTTACAACAAGTTGCCAAAGTCGGTTACAGAACTTAGCGGTGGAAAGTTCAAAACCCTCATCAAACGTATCCTTATCAAAAATGCATATTATAAGATTAAAATCTACGTCTAAAACAAGAAAGTTTGGCAATAATTCCTTCTGCACATGTGGCTACCCTGGTAGCCATAGACGGCACCACTACACTGGCAACAATGGCTAAGGCCGCTTGCCACACCAAAAAAAAAAAAACGGCTTCACTATGTTTATTTCTATTAAGTTACATTCTAATTTCAACTCTTGGCCTTTGTGAACAGGGTATTAATTCAGATTTGTTCCAGTTGAAATGGCAATCATGTCATTTGGTTTAAATAAGTTTTTTTTTTTTATTTTTTTTTATATACTTATATATTTTGTGAATGTTAGAACGTTGTAAGCCTTGTAGACTGTAGATTTGTAAACCAATGTCTATTTGTTAAGCACCTAGTACTTGTTGACAGGCCTACACTGTCCTCCCATACCTGTTAACTCTGTAATTTGGAAACGCCAATTATCTTGTAAAAGGGTAACCGTGGAGTTTCTTCCCGGCTCTTTTCCATAGGAAACGATCAATTAGAACCATGCACCTAGCTTCTGACGTTTCTTATGTGCCTATGTAGGTTTATGTGAAATAAAACATTTTTATTTTGGCACCTGGCTCCAATGAAGTTTGTTGAAAATAGTTACATTTTTCATGTTTATTATTATAGTTATAATTTTGTTTGGTTTAATTTCTTAATATTACACCATACTTTGACATAACAAGTTCCTCAACATTGGCAATTAATATTATTGATATTTTATTAATAAGGCAAATTAACATGGTCCTGAGTCAGGTGCCATGTTGATTCGCCCAAGTTGTACCTACAGCTTGTACCTACACCTACCTTTTTATTGTTTTTAACTCACGTAACATTAATCATGAATCATAAGCTAGTGATCAGTGGATAATGGTGTTGGTTGTGCAATAAGTGCTATTATTTTTATATTATTTTAAGTTTGTATAGCATTGTACTACTGTTTTTAATCCCTAATTAAAATGAATAAATACAGTTTCTGAAAAAAATTAGCATCTCTTATTGTAAAATGACTGATTAAAATGGCAAACCCTGTAATTAAACGATCCTGGAGGTGAAGACGTTGTCTTTTTTTCAAAATATAGATCGGTAATATTTTGTTGTTTAGACCTGAATATGTATTATTTAGATTCTGGGTAGTCCTTTGTATCTTTCGGTACAGAAAAATACATAAAAAACCAGAGTCAAAAGTCATAATATATTCACCAACCCATTGAAACAAAGCACCGTACAAAACCCTTGAACTCCCAAATCCCTCAGCTGCTCAAGTTGATGCGCATCAGTACATCAACTTTACCCTCCAAATGATAAGCCGGCGCGCTTGTATGACGTCACGTGCCCGTTTGATGGTGGACCGCACGTGACGTCATCCCACACACCTGACTAGGGAACCAACACGACAGGGATTACATAGAGGTCTCAAATATTTTGGATATTTAGATGAAGTGACGTAGTCGGTGAAAATGTTTTCCTTTTCTACTACGTGAAAGGCTATGATATGCCAATACGTTTAGATTGAACTAAACATTTCATTGACATTTTCAAGTTTGTTTTTTGGCTTATGCAAGTCATTTTCAAGGTTTGCAGTAGAGCTGAATGCCCCTGTATAGAGTTAAGTTAATTACATAAGCAAACTATGCTACAGGAAGACCTTTTTGTAATCCTATTGCCTCGTAAGCTCACCTCACTCCCGTTGTCTTTGTGGTCCACGTCGTACACTGAAGAATTTCAACATTTTAAGAGAGATATTCTCTGAAAGCTCAACCACTTTTCCGTATCTCCCACGTGTGATTACCCCAAACATTTGTCATTGTCGAGTGAAAATCGTCGTTCTTCGGAATATTTGTGAAATGTGCTCAGCGTAAAATGGAGGCGCATTACAGGGAGCAGAAAATCTGATACAACCCAGCTGTCTATATGTCCTCATAAGCAAGACGTACAAATACGAATCAACATGATTCAGGGGTGCATGCTATCGATCGAGCCTTGTTGATAGGTTATTTCTATGTAGATTTTCGAAATCAGATGCTCCATCTATTTTCGTGTGGATTTTGTGAACTGTGACTTTTTCAAAATAAAAATATTTTATTTCACATAAACCTACATGGGCACTTATGAAACGTCAGAATCTAGGTGCACCGTGCAGCCGGCAAGAAACTCCACGGTTACTCTTCTAAAAATATTATTATACTTTTACAATGTTTTCAAATTACAGTGTTAATAGGTAGGGGAGGACAGTGTAGGCCAGTCAACAAATACCATATGCTTAACAAATAGACAATGGTCTATAAATCTACAATCTACAACATTTACAAAATATAAAAGAATCTAAAAAAGAAAAATTAAAAAAAACAATTTAAACCAAACTTGTAAGTTGTAACCCTGTTGCTTTCTTGACTAGAATTATTTTAATATAACTAAGAAAATAAGAATAGTGGTTAATGAAATCCTGACTAAGCGGCCATCTGCATTCAGATGTCAGGCAGTATTCACCAACGCGCATACAAAGCGGGGTAATTATGACATGTCTCCCCCAGCAATATCTGCAATCGTTGGTTTTAACGACCCATGTAGAAGCACATGTCTTTGATCACGTATTAACTGCAGTATTATTGTATGTGTATGTATGTTAAGTTATGTTATTCAGTGTTTCTCAAACCAATTAAATTGAAATCTCAGTCCCATTTGGCGTCGCCGTCCTCAACTGAGTACGGCAGTAGGTCTATAATCGAGTGTTGTCTCTAAGTTTTCAATGCAAGAATTTTAATTTTTCGTTTATATTAGCAAGGGGACAGTAGTTTATCAATACAGGAACAACACAATTGGCTACACTAAAAATTTATTTGAATAAGAGCATTCTTAGCTATAACAAAGTTTGTACGTTTGTTTTAATATATCCAAAACTATATTCAAAAATTTTATTTTTCAGGTGCATTGATGTGGGATATATCCCTTTGTATAATTCAAATTGTATTCGTATGCTTTATAATCAATATCTAAGTAGGTAGTCATTCAAGGCTGACATTCTTCTGTACTCAGATGAGTACAATTCATGATTCATTAATGATAAACAATGCATGAACTATGGGCTGCTAAGCGAGTTCGTCGAGTGGAGCTTGATGTTATTCGCGGAATCAGGTGATGTTTATCTCCAAGATGGATACGGCTAGGACCGATGTCCGTTGGTGGTTCTTGGTCTCCATACCACGAATAGGTCAAAGTCAAAGTCAAAAAGTAGGTAAGCTTAGCGTGGCAAGCCCCTCAGTGATGACGGATCAATAAGCTCATTGATCCGTCATTGTGGGAAATTTTGCCAAAAGTCTTTAAACACCAATGGATTGCGAACGCAGGCTGCGTTGAACAAAATATTATGGCTATTGTAAATGCCTGGAATTTGCACGTTATCCGACAAAATGATCATGGATTAGCTATAGCTCTGACCTAGCAATGCGAGGTAAAAATACGACAAAAATCACAACATTAGGTTCGACCATTGTCTCCGTTGGTCCAAGGCTTACCTCCAAGACAGACGTGTAGAATAAAAACTAAAGAAACAGTTCCTATGCATTACATGTCGCTAATTGACACAATATTATGTTTTATTTTCTGACAATTTCGTCGAAAAATAGTGTTACCAAAATTTGCTACTATTAGCGGCCTTTGTACTTTGAGTACACCACTCCATAGGTATGTTCGTAAACAAAACACATGTACTTTATGTTTGGCGGATAATGGCTTAACAGGATTGACCAACCCGGAAAAAAACATGAAAGTCAATTACCTAGTTTTTCTGCTAACGACTAACCAGTAAACTTGGACAAGCCTGTGATTAGGGTCGGACAAAGTGACTTTTACAGAGACAGAAAGACTACCTTTCTCCTCTAGAATCAGAAAGATATTAAAACATCTATGTAATAAATACCCATGTTTACAAACCAATAAACGATTTGATTTGGTTCGAAATATACTCATTTCAGTGCAGCCCTCCACTTCTCTGTATCGAGCTTATTTTGAAAGACCTCAAATTTCGTGACGTCAATCTCGTTTGGTCTGCCAGTGATGTTGCTCGTGCCTACCAGTGCCTATTATAAGCTGTACACTACAAACAGGTGTAAACGCCTTTCATCTATCAGGGTAAATAAAACATGGCATCACGTACGTTTGATAAGAAGAAACGAGGCGGATATGGAACGAAGGATATAAATAACAGACGGTGGCTGAACAGAAATAAATAAAATTACAAATATCAGGATGAAACTATGCTTGGATTGAACAAGGGTGGATGGGGAAAATGTTACGTAGGGGGCGCAATTTGAAGAATGCTTAAGTATTAGGAGATCAGTGTTTGAAGTGCCCTTTGTGAAGTGAGTGGAAAATTCGCGCGGGAATGATTAAGTAATTTGGCGTTTACAAACAATTTACAACTAAAGACATGAATATTGCACTGAAGTGATTCATAAATCAAATAATATAGCCCGTTCTCATTAAAAAGTTTTTTTTATTTAAGCCACACACAAGGCATTCTCTACCAATCAACCTTTGGGTTAATAGGACAACATACATTGTGATAGGTGTATAAAAATGAAAAGCTTAGTTCTATTTAATTATTTCTGCTTCGGGATTCTAAAGAAGAACTTTTGGGACATCTATGAAGCGTGTGTCAACGAGACAGAATCAGACTCTTTCCACAAAGACTGGTCCTCTCCAGGAATCTATTAAAGTCCGCTGCTGTACCGCTTTAAATAAATAGAGACACCGTTTTTTAAATCTTCTTATCCAGTTTCTCAAATCCAACCCTCTTCAAGATAGATAAATTTGTTTTGAAGCTGGCCCACCTTTGATGACGCTATTCCATAATAAATAGTCGTTTATCCTTCGTACGAGAAAGCGACATGAAAGAACATGTATTTATTCATCAGCGCTGCTTGAGAGAAGATTGTACTGTTCTCATGTTTGTTATAACGACGCCATCTTGAATGTTGAAGGGCGGTGTCCAAATATGTTTTGTTTCTTGTTTGTAGGTACTTTCGTATTTTTTTAACTTACGTGTGGTGTTTTCACAGTTAGTAGATCTAAGGAAAAGTGTTGTATTGGGGAGGTCATAATACCATAGCAAATAAGCATAATATGCTTTCCTAGCTTATTATAGCCCTTTCAAAGTAAAACACACTCCACCACTTGTGAGCCAAGCATAATCAAAATAGGCACTTACATAACCACTCAATATAATCTAAAAAATAATAGATCTACAAAGAAACCTCGTTTATTTGTAATTTTTTGTAAATCGATAAATAAATATCCATCAAACGACGCTTTAGGAAACATCTCAAGTGTTTCTCGTTAAAATAAAAAGGAGGAAAGGACCGATTGATAAAGGGCAGACAACACGGCGAAAATGGCGCTCCCTTAGCTACGCCCGCGCCGCGCGCCCGCCGTCCGTCTATATGGAGATGAAATTCTATTTATGGACGGTTTTTTTTTCTTTTAATCTTTGTTTAGACCTTTTGATGGAATGGGCCTTTGGTGTTTATTGACCTTATTACTGAACACTAGCTTCGGCCCGCAACTTTATCCGCGTGAAATTTCTTGATACCCCGAAACACCCCGTCGCGTCGCATCGCATAGCCTGCCCGCGCTTTTACTTTGTTTTCGCTAAGCGTTCTTTCTTACTTTTTTCTTTGTTCTCGATGTTAAATAGCCTATTAGCCTCCCTCAAGAATTGGGCCAACATCACATGCAAAAAGATTTATTCAAATCCTACGGGTAGTAGGGCGTTCAAACAAAAAAAAACCAACTAGTTAGCTTTTTCATTAGTATATTTATTTTCATGCTTATCTCGGGAGGATGGTTTCTTGAAAGGTTTCTTATGACACAGCAGACTTTTTAAAATTTGATTTCTAGATAACGTTGTAGGCCATAGGTATTTAGACAGTTGCAGAACTCTCAAAAACTTGGAAATATAATCTTTTTTTTTCGATATAGCTATTTTACTTCTTGGCAGTTAAGGTTCTTTGAAGTGACCCTCTTAAAATGTTCAGATTGATTCTCAAAGGCATTGAAGTTGAAAGAAAATTGGGATGCATTGCTTTTGATCGGTCAAGTTGGGGTTCAACATTTATTGGGAATTATTTAATATTAAATGAATTACTTACATCAAGAAAGATTTTAGTAAAAACTGTAAAATGCTTTACGTGTATGAGTAGGTAGGTACTTTTTCATTTAATGTTTGAATACGACAAGACGTTTGTCTTTCTTGCGAAAATGTGCCGGTGCCGAAAGTTTTAGTAAGGAAAGGAACCCAAAAAAATAAGGGGAGATAAGGCACAGGAAAGTTGCGTTCGAAACTTTAATATCTTACATCATTATTTTCAATTTCGTTTGATTGCGAAATCCCTCTAAGACTTGCGTCGCAGCAATCTATTTGGGAAATCCATGTTAAGCAATACCCATTAACGGAGTTATGGGTTTAAGACTGGGGCCAAGTTAGGTAACAGAATATTGACTCCTGAAAAGCAGCTAAACGTACCTATTGAGTACATGGCGTTCTGTTGTTTCTACCTATCCCTAATAATCTGACCCTATTGAATAATATATTGTAAGTGCTTACTATAGAATCAGGCTTTAAAGCGTAAGTATAAGTACACGTAAACAGGTGAATGAAGAATTTTCCAATACTTCTCTCAACGAACCTAGCGTGGGCGACATTTCAATAAAAATCCAAAAAAAAAACTTTCAAAAGCATTCGAAATCAACAAAAAGTCGTCCCACGCAGGCCAAAAGTTCCGTAACTACGTTCAGTGTAATTACAGCGAGCCGGCCATTTTGAATGGGCGACTTCATAAGCGGGGAATGTCATTCATGAATAGGAATATGAGAGGCTCAGCCCTTCGGCCCTCCGGGTGATGATCCGCTAAATAAGTTATCTGCACAAATTGCTTTTCAACGTACCTTATTACGCGTCATTTTTGGATTTGGTATCGTGTAAAAGGTATTGCATGTGCCATTCTATAAACCGAGTAGGGTTGCTCTACAGAGTGTACAAAGACAAATATATAGTAAGTATACAACAGGATTGATTTGTAACAAATATTTTTAAAGAGTATTCATGGAGTTTCTTGCCCGTTCTTTTCCATAGGTACCTACTACGCTTTGGAATGGGCAACTAGCTTTATACTTCTGACTGACCGACTCCTTGACAGTTCAAAAGCGCCTGTAATTGATTTAATTAAAATAAAAGCTTTGAGTTTGAGTTTAGAGGTCTAAAATAATAGTTTTCTATACATCTACTCACCCTTTTGTCTCTAAAGACAAAGGAGTGAGAAGAGGTTCTTGGGAAACTCTCTCGGAGCAGTTATCCTCAAAGCTACGAGATAATTGACTTTTGCACCACAGTGATAAGCCCTAGTAGGTAATTGAAGTCTAGTCTAGATAAGTCTCAGCAGTTTGGTGTTTCGAGAATATTCTATTTTTCAATGGTAAAGAGAAATGCTTGTGAAAATATTAGATGTTTCTTTAGTCGTTCTGTTTTCACTATGATTCCATTAAATTTACCTATTTACCTAACCTACATAGGGATATTTATAGTTATTTAATAAATAACACCAACAGCATAAATATGTACATTCAACATTGGCTTTCAATAGTATTCAGGAAATGTATTACTGCTAATGTATACTTATACAAATTGTAGATGTTCCTACATAACATTCAAAGAGAGATTCGATGTGTTAATTACAAAGAAAAACAATCTAAGAAACCATATCTTTATAACAAAACCTGTGGGGTTTTGTTCTCATCAAATTACCAAAACCAGTAAATAACTAAGTACTTACATGGCCAAATTGTTATCCAGAAATTGAGCCGTAACGTCCAGCAATTAGGGGCGTAATCAAGTAACCTTGAAACTCCTACAATATACCTATTGCGGTGCCCTGGAGCCAATGAGGGAAGTGGGAAGCCATTACTAGCCACCTCGGGAAACATTCTGTTACTCGCAGAAGCTCAGGGATTCAAAATTTAATAAATTGTTAACCATTACGTTATATTCGCCGCCATTAGTCAAATTACACCATAATTTACATCGCTCTCCTGCATTTTCTTTGGTGAGAATTTTCTTAAGTTACGTTTACATTGGTCGGTTGCGTTCTATGTAGCGTTCACGTTCTCGTATGTATGCAGCAATGGATGTTCAGCAGGAAGTTCGGCGATATAGCCCTTATTGCTAAAGGTAATGGAAATGGTTAGCATTGCTTTTAGAGGAAACATTCGGGACGGAATTTTATGCAGGCGCGTTTATATAGAATACTAGCTGACCCCGCAAACGTTGTATTGCTTCTTTTTTTTATTGAAAAATAGATGTTGGCCGATTCTCAGACCTAATGAATATACACACAAAATTTCATAAGAATCGGTCCAGCCGTTTCGGAGGAGTTAGGTAACAAACACCGTGTCTCAAATACGAGGATTTTATATATTAGTAGATTATTATAATGATAGAATATTGTTTATTGCTGCAGCATGTGCCTAACAAAAAAAAATTGGGAAAATCTCTTGAACATACCTCCAAGGTGTAAAATAATAAGAAAATAAAATACGATTTGTACAAGAACTACAGGGTGGCGCAATGGAACGTGCATATTGCATCATCATTTTTTGCGGGGTAAAGCGTTTTTGCGGGGTAGCGTACTACCGTTGGTTGGGTAGGCGCGCTCATGGAGTTTTATTCACAATGATTCACTTCGACGGGAAGCGTCGGGCATTTTGCGTGCGTGCTTTTTACGAGAACTGTCGTTCATACATTGTTACTAGGCGACTATATTGTTCTGAATATGAACTACGGCGAATTAGTGAAGCTCCGAGTACAAATTTAATTAAAATATGGGTAAAGCGTTTTGAAGAGACTGGTTCAACGTTTAAACAAGCAAAAGGTCGTCCTAGAACATCAAGGACCGAAGACAATATTGAGAGAGTTATGCAATCTGTACGAGAAGATCCACGATTGTCTACTCGCAAGAGATCGTCTGTCTTACACTTATCGCGACGAAGTTTGCAACGAATTTTAAACTGCTTCCATACAAGCTGCAATTAACACAAGAATTGAAAGAATGTGATTTCAGAGAAAGGCTCGCATTTGCTAATGAAATGTTTAATCGATTTTTCAATTTTGACAATATCCTTTTCTCTGATCCATCCATCTTTCCCATTTCCATGTTTTGGAAATGGGAAAGATGTTCGGGTTCGTAAACCGTCAAAATTGTCGTTACTGGAACAGTGAGAATCCTAAACTCAAACACCAGAAACCACTGCATAGTCCTAAATTGACAGTATGGGCAGCAATCTCGGGCAGAGGAATAATTGGTCCTTTTTTCTTTGAAAATGCGCGGGGGCAAAACATCACTGTTAATACAGAACGGTATGTTGCGATGTTGGAAGGTTTTTTGGCTCCAGAAATTGAAACTTCAAGAACAGTGAATTCTTTAAAACTTCAGTTCTTACTTTACAATTCCTTAGTTTTATTGTAACCGTACCTTTTTGTATTTATTTTGTAATTTATTTTTTAAATATGCACGTTCCATTGCGCCACCCTGTATATGTATTCAAGTAATTAATGACACTCTTTTCGCAACAAGGCAATGCTAATTCATGTTTTGAATGAGAAATTATCTCCTATTCATATTAACATAATCCCTTTATATTACGTTAATTACTTATCGACAGCTTTATTCATAAAGTTGATATGAAAATGAGCTCCATTGATTGAACCCCAAGTAATTACTCTATTGAAGTCAGAATACGAGGTATTTGTTTTAAAACATGGATGAATGACACTGATTCAAAAGCTGTTTATATAGTTACTATGGAAAACTAATAATCCGTAGTCAATACATGATATGATTGGCATTACATTCTGATTATTTCCTACACGACTTGTGAGAGTGTTTCTTTCAACAAAGCTGTGGTAATATGTTGGTTTGTAATGTTGTAAGTGCAATGTATTTATATGCCCTTTGTCACACAAAGAAAAGAAACTACGAGTAGTATTGATCGTCACTCGTATTCACTGTTCAATATTGGAACATACGTAGAAAGTATAAAATGGTATAGGAAAAGTCACATTTTTATAACATAACTACTTTATCCCCACAAGCATTTTAAAAACCATTGAAAGAAAAATAATAGACGCGGCCGTCCCAACTATCCTCCCGTAGTCTTCGGCAGATTCGTGTTATTGGCTAGCTTCTGGTCTGACTCGTAATTAATAGCGGCTATTATTTAACGTGTAGCCCATATTGTGGCCATTTCTGGCCATTTTCACTCGTAATTTGGCTCAGTTGAAATCGATTCTTAGTTTAATTAAGCGGTTCGTTCTATAGCACTGCTGAGTTCTATAGCACTGCTGAGTTCTATAGCACTGCTGAGTATAATTTATTTTTGGCTTAATAACTTACCTAAGATTGGGATTGTGAGTAATTATGAGGTTATGGAATATTGATGATGTTGTTCAGTTGTTAAAGGCTTAGTTGGTTTTGTGAGTCAAACTAGACTGCTGAGCATGGGTTCTCGGATTAGATCCTCGGGCAATCCGTCTTTGGGGTTTTTTCTTTTAGGAATTTACTAGTAGCTTTGTACCTGAATAAAGATCCAAAGGCTCTCCCCCTGTATCATGGGACAGAAACTGGCAAAAAGTGGATGGTGGAAAAACAATGTATTTAATACTGATACTATTTGACCTGAGCTTATCTTTCATTCCTAGGTAAGAATAACAAATAAAAAAATGTACATATATTTTAAAAAACAAACCTGTCTCCCACGTGCATAGTATAATAATTATGAAGATTATATTAGAACAAAAGCATTAATTTTTATACGGCTCAATATTTTAGCCGCTCGTTTAATATGTTTTTCGACCTTGAACCGCCAACAATGGTGTTTGCTATCGTTTCAAACATAGTTTTTTAGATTAACGTGAAACGGACAGAAGGCTCAATCTGAACGAACTGTTTGACCTTGTCTATTTTTTTCTTACTTGCTCTTGGGATCTCGCATGCCATAGTTATTTTGGTTAAACAACCATAGGTACTTACATTACTTTCGACGGGATTGAAGTAATTTTTAACTGATTAGCCTTGATTCGTTTAATTTTATCTTGATTCCCTGCTGGGGAGTTTGTTGCGCCACTTCTTCTTCCCAGATAAAGCACTAGGAAGTGGTGAAGGGCGGGCGTGCAGGGGGACTGTCTTATGTCATTTTGACGTTCGAAAAGTACTGTTTCTTAGCCTAGTTAGAATAAATGGATTTTGATTTAATACTGTACTTGTCATCTAGATTGGTGGGTTGTCCCTGCTTGGTTTGTCCCTGCGGCATAGTTATAATGCCACGGAAAAGTCATAGCGGACGCTAGACGTCATGCTGAGATTTTTCATAATGTTCAGTTTATTTTTCAGAATTTCCACGACTTTTTCTTCCATATTGTACTTATTACTTATTATTTATTGCATTCCATATTCTAAAAAAAGATGTAACAAAGGCCTTGAAGCTAGGTACACAGGTAAAATATGGACCATATAAGGGCACAGCTAACGGTAAAAAAAATAGGTAGGAGAGAGGAAGAGGGCTTTTATTACTTTAATGTGTTATTGTATGTGTTTAATTATGATTTAGTTATTCTATTATTAACTGGGCTGTGGTATATTATGCAAAGTCAAAGTCAAAGTCAAAGCATTTATTTCAAATAGGCCCATAAAATGGCACTTTTGAACGTCAAAAATTACAATAAAAATATAACTGATTCTAGGCGCCACTTCCAAAAAGTAGTTTCGTATGGAGAAGAACTGGCAAGAAACTCCACCGTTACTCTTTTAAAATATTTTACAATATTTGTATACATTAATTATATTTTTATATGTGAAGACGATGCACCAAGAATAAAAATACTATACCACAAGTGGTAAGAAGAACTAAAAATATAGCAAAGGCAGATAAATGAATGACGCGATAGGTACATTGTGCTCACATATTTACAAACACTGTAAAAATATATGACTTTCCTAAAATATTAACTAGGAATAGGTCAGTGTGTGAGTAATAAAATAAAATAAAAAATAAAAATTAAATTAGCAACCAGTGTGATTTTGTCTAGACGGGATTGTCCTATGGAGCTGGACCATCATGCTGCCTTTGTTTAGTGCGTATTTTTATTATAATTCGGTTAGTGGCTACTATTTCTGCATTATTTATCGTTTGTAAAGCAAATAGAGGGATGAGCAGTGTATATAAAGTAAAATGAATTATCATGAAAGTGGTCATGAGTATCTTGGTATAATGGAAATTTTAGCCTTGAGCGGAACACAAACATTGATTATTAATTACGGGCCTTGATCAGTTTCAAATAGGCAGGTACCTACTTTTATGCTAAGCATTAAAAGAAAACTTTGTGGTATATTTCATAAAAAGCCGCGTCTTATCTTTCGGTAATCGCTACCGAAAGATAAGACGCGGCTAAAAGGACCATAATATGTTCAATTCTGTAACCATCTCACAGTGAAAACTTAGTTAAGGTGAACGTGGAGTGAACTGTCAGTGCCACTGATGCTAGGGATTGACCAAGCCAGGATGACACTGACAGCTCACTCCAGTCAAGTCTTTACGGTGAGATTGTTCCAGAATCGACACAAAGGTGAATCTAATTTCATTAAATGGTACAAAACTGCAATCTCCTTTGTGCACAATTTATTGCATTTCCTCATATTTGCTAAACGCGCCAAATATTGAATCCAGTCAGTCATGTATTACATGAAGAATGCAATTACCGCCTCCCCGCGGCGAGCAGTAAAAATAAATATATCATTACATTCTCCCCTACGGTCGGGTCTTGGATTAATCTGCCTGATAAGGTGGATAAGGAATTTTAAATAAAAAAGATTGCATGGATAATAATATTGCTACAGAAACGTTTTTACTATCAGGTAAGAAGAATTCTCATTGTTTCTTCATTAAATATCTTAATTTAATCGTTTTTTCTGGAACGAAAGCAGCTGTTTCAATATGTTATATTTTCCATTCAACTAGTTAACTATTTTTATATGTTATTCCATACAGATTTTCTCAAAGAGAGCAAAAATAAGTGTTAAATTCTTACGACAACAACGACCCCGGCCTATTTTTCAGGTAATAAGGCCGTAACTGTCATGGCCGTTGTGTAAGCAGATCACAACATAATGCGCCTAGCAAATTAAGATACCTGCCTAGCTGCGTAAATGGTGGTTCAACTTCCATTCCAGCCTTTACACGTATAGTATCACAAGCAGACATTACGCTGGTACTTGTAATGTATGGGTACATCGTTCTGTTGCTCCCTCTGCGCATTATTGTCGTAATCCGACCTATTTGTTGTTCTTCCAAAGATGATATCTTCCCCAACAATATTATCTTTGGGGAAACGTTTCTTTTTATTGTTGGAAGGTATTAGCTATTAATAGATACATAGTTGCATGAATAGCAGAGATGCGTTTTACAAAGTTCTAAAGACTCTATGCGTCGAAAATCCCTCTCATCTTGTTATAAACATCTTAAAACAGATGATGCTAAGTAAATAGTCTTCTATTTAGTACTGCGAAGAGCTACAGGTTTCGGCAGCGAAATAGGTGTCGGATACCTATTTTACTACCAAAAACTGTAGCTGTAAAACCTTCCTTATGCTACTGTCTTAGTGGAAACCAATTAAAATTAAAATACACTGTCAAAAAAGGATCGGGAATGGATAATTTGTTTATGGTTACAAATTCCTTTTTTTTTGTTAGGTGGGCACAACTGTTTTCCATTTTGGCGCGGAGTTTGAGTTGCATTTGTTATTTAAATTAAAAACAGTGCTGTTTTTAGTTAGATCATACGAGTATCTAGTGTGTATGGTGAATTTCATAATGGACAAAAAAATAAAACACAGACTTAGTCATAAATATTGCACCGCCAATGGAATTTCGTGTTCAGAGTCACTGAAAATGTTACAGAAGGCTTTCGGTGCTTCAACTTTATCAAAAACACGTACAGTAGCGCTCATAAGTCCAGTAGCTATCTCACAAAGCAATAGATTGACGCTTTGGTTTCACTTGCGATCTTCTTCTACAAGTTGTTTCTATACTGTAGACTCAGACACACACTCACATCGTGTGTAATTGATAATTTGAGGTGTTTTGTTACTGTAGTTCATAATTTCAATTAATTTAACATATATAGCATGCTAGCTTAGTCGTTACCGTGCTCGGGTACCGCTGGGCTACCACTGATCATGCGAATGCGCTGAGGACATGCTAGAACGAGTCAATTCCGATCCAACATTCATCAAACACATTGTTACTTGTGACGAGACGTGGGTGTACGAGTTTGACATGCAAGCTAGTCAACAAGTTTCGGAGTGGCGCTTTCCAACTGAACCGAAACCGAAAAAACCACGCCAAAGTCGACCAAAGTTCAAAGTCATGTTGACTGTTTTCTTTGACTATCACGACTTTGTGCACTCGGAACTCTTGCCAGAAGGTTAAATGGTAAATAAAGAATATAATTTGAGCGTAATGCGGAGTTTAAGAGTGCAAATTCGACGAAAAAGGCCAGATTTGTGGTAAGAAAAATCTTGGATTTTGCATCACGATAAAGCGCCTACGCACAAGGCCATAATTGTGAACGAATTTTTGACCAAATACCATCGAGCAAGCACGTTATTCACCAGCATATCTGGTGAATAACGTGCTTGCTCGATGGTATTTCTTCTTCTCCAGCCGACTTATTTCTTTTTCCAAAAATCAAATAACCACTTCGTGGAACCCATTTTCATTCGGTAAAGGAGAATTCGCGGTGAGAACTGAACTCAATTCCGGAAAAAGCGTTTTAAAATATTTTGATGATTGGATTATTCGTTGGCGTAAGTGTATCGTTTCTAAAGGAGCATACTTTGAAGGCGATAAAATCAATTTGGATGACTAAAAACTAACATTTTGTGTATTACTGACCTTTTCCCGGTACTTTCTTGACAGAGTAATAATGTTAGTAAAGTGTAGGTTAGGTAGGTGTTGCAGTTTCTGAAGAATTGTACCAAAAAGTTTGATAAAACTCTACTGCCCATTCATCCTCAGGTAGGCAATCAAAATAGCTTTCTCTATCCTTATCTCTTGTCCTTATCAACCAAAGAGAACGCAGTGACAAACAGTTCGACACTGATAGCATTCCTTACTACACACGTACCATTTAACGTATTTTGAGCTGCGACTAAACCCGTGATCAATACAGAAGCAGGCGCAGCCTAATAATTTATATTTCGTGCTAAAAACTAATGATCGCTTAGTGAGACGTGAATGCTACGGTCTGAAAATGCCTTGTACAAAGTAAAGAGGTGTGCGTGTGTCGTATGTTCAATAAAAAACATGTTTTTCTAACATAAAACTCTTGACTATTTTCGGATATTGTTAAGGGTAGCAGTTCCCAACTTTCCTTACACTGTTAAGATAACAAATAATGATAAATCTTGATTCAGAATCAAAAGCTAGATCAAATATAGGTAGGTATAAGGCCACGGTATCTCTTTCGAACAACCCGCGATCCTGAAAGTCCGCGAGGCCTAAGCTGAGCTTTGCATTTTTGTGAGTGATTACCAATCGCACCAATGTGATCGCGCGATACATCGATCGATTACGCAACGCCTCAGGCCGATTGTCCGATTGCCAAGCAAAGGACGCGTCGCTATGTGCACTCGCACAAATGCAAAGCTCAGCTTAGGCCTCGCAGACTGTAATATTATTTTATGTGCCTGTAAAGTCTCACTGCAGGGCAAAAGCGAAGGTAAAATGTTCACATTTATTATTGCTTTGACGCTACTGTTTCTTCCAGTAAAGGTCATACTATCCACACAAATTATTTAACCTCTTAACTTCCAAACAAGGTTAGCATACAATGTAAAATTAAGAATGGGGCTAAATAGGTCGCCACAATGTATTATGTTCCTACATCATTTTGCTACGAAGGCAACGACCAACTTTCATGAAAATCAATCTTCTTAACGGTACCTCAGTTAATAGTCGCAAACAAACCCACGGTTCAAAGGAAGTTAACGTAGAGTTTTCCTAGGAAAAGATAGTTGTACCTACCGGTCGGTACCAGCTACTCGGTAATCATAATCACTTAATTACGAGTCGTATGTAATTTTACGGTTTTCCATTGCGAAATTACTTGCTTCTCTAGCGAGCGGCATGGCGGCCGGCATGCTGGCAGTGCTATTATGTAGGTTCTTAGTTTTTACGATCATACTCGTAAACAAATAGATAACTTTTTTTTCAAACTTGGGTTTATTAATTTTGGTAAACTGTCATTTTGACTGTGTTTGGGGACGATATTGATAAAGCAAAGTTAATTCAAAGTTTCTTTATCTAAAAATCCCTATTTTCAACCCAATCTCATCTCTGGTATTAAATAACTAATTTGCGTTCGTTCTGAGAATCGAAACTGGGCTTTAGAGGTTCAAAAGCGAACTTTATGACCAAACAAATTCTGCTACTAAATTCGTTGTACAGCTAATACAACCTGTATTTTTCCTTTGTTATCACAGAAAAACAAGACGAAATTCAATATCCTGAAGTAATAGATGTTCTCGGAAAATTCTTCCAAATATGTAGGTCATAATAATATTATTACACGTTTAATGTTTGTCTTCTAAACAGAGAGATATTAGTTTCTGTTACCTACCGTAGAGGAACATACATATTACTTGACTACACTGTTAACATTAAATGTCAAAAAGAAAATGTTACGAAACATTTTCCTGACTAAAATTGTTAATTGAGTTCAGGTCCTTATGTTGAAGATTTATTTACAACTAAGCTCAAAGGTCATGTCTTGTAGACAGACGACTCAATATCCACCTAGAATTGATTTGCCAAAATGATTAGAAAATCCTGCCAAAGCACAAAGGAAGTAGGAAAGAACGTTAAATTCTTATTAATATAATGGAAGTCGTTTCATGCCACGCTTAGGAGCCAAAGTATGAATTACTCAGATTTGTTTTGTAAGGAAAAGTGAAGCGATTATATTTTCTCATGGAAAACTTTCCGCTATTTATCTTTGTTTGTTGTTTTTGCCGACGATGAAAGATCTTTTTTGGAAGTTATACGAAGGTATTTTCTTTTGGAACCAATTTATTTATGACATAATATTATACCTTTCCGGAGTTTAAGTACGTTCAGCATTCAATCAATAAATGTGAAAAATTCTAAGTAGGTGCAATATTCTCGTTTTCCAAGTGGTAATTAATGGTGATAACTGTTTTCTACCTAGGTTCCAGATTTCGGCATTTTATGTGGAAATATGAGGTATACTAAGTTAATAAAAAAAAAAAGCTTGTAAAAAGCTCTACTGTACCTACGTAACTACCCAACGAGTACCTTTGCAGTCCGATTGTGACAGTGAAAAATACACTAATATTAACGACATTAAATACAAATGTAATAATGATTGTTAATATCCCGCAAACGTTTATTTATCATCCTTATCAAATATTGCCAAGCATGTTCGAAAAACATGTTATTATCGAATTGCATAAATACGTTTTTTGCTATAACAATTTTATCAGGAGTTCAAACATTTATTTCATTTATTCGGAAAACTGCTTGCTCGGAAGTTGCTCGCTTAGGTGCAGACCGGAACAAACACAATTAGCTGAGCATTTGGGAGGATACATTTTTTTTGTGTACACTGGGTAGGCAGAGCCTCTGGCTGTATTTAAGGAAAAATACCAACTTACACACCTATCTTTTACGTTACCGTCTCTCATCAGTTTAGTTAAACCTACAATTTTCCCCACAACCATTCGCGCTATTTACAGTTAGGAACTAGACACAAAACAAATCCAAAATGGGTCATCACCGCATTGATCAATCTATTAAGTAGGCCTTTTACCCAATCCTAGCAAGTAGGTACTAAGGCATCGTTGCTCTTTGTCACTAGCCTAAGGCATTTAATTTCGGTCAGATCTATTGTCACTTTAGGAAAAAAGAAATAAGCCCTTATCCAATGAACGGAATGGACAATGACGATAAACTAAAGGATGCTTTGGGTTGTTTTGTTTAAGCATAGCAAACACGCCTGCACGTGCTTCAACATAGATATCAAGTCTAATCTGATATTTTCAACTAGAACCTGTCAGTACACATTGCAAAGTGCTATATCATGTACCTATTTATACATATCGAATGTACTCATTTATTTATCTCATTAACTATGGAATGCTATGGTAATAAAAATGAACTCACAAGAGTACATAACATGAAAACACATGCCACGTGTACCCATATAATGTACTTACCGTCGTAATTAAAGTATTGCTGATAAACTATTGACTCGTGTTTTTGTAATCGAGACAATATTTACGTCATATATTGCAATGTTTGTATGGAATTTAAAAACATGGCTGACCCTATTTCGCGCAAATTGTCTGCTTTTTGAATTTGAATTTTAGATTACATTTTCTGTGACTTAAAATTTCTGACATTTTCCTGATCTAGCGGTCAGCATTGCAGAATCTTCAATCAATCTTATTCTGTTGCAGCAGTGACGGAAATTGAACATGAGGTATGTACTAAGTAGGTGACATAAGAACCAAATTAGCTATAAACACCTTCTTTACATTATGTCTTTGTATTATGTGTTTCTTCATTGGTTCTTTCAGATACTCTGACAATGGTGCCGATTCTCTTGTACACCGAACTAAACTAACTCAACTATCACTAAAATTTCTTACTTTTATCTATGAGAATCTTAGAGCTATTCTGCAAAAAACAATTTCTAAATTTATAAACAATTTTGGCACAACTAAAATCGAATTTGACAATCACGTTGTACCACGTGACGTCTTCAAGTCACGTGGTACATGTTTGCCCTACCACGTGTTATTTTTTTAGTCCCGTCGACGTGTTTTATATGGATTTTATTTTCTTTTTGTAAGGTTAATATGAAAAATCATTACCTACATGTTGAGTTTACGGGTTTTATAAAGGTAGTGCAAATGTTCATTATTTTTGCGATAGGACACATTATTTTCGAGATATAAGCAAAAGAAAAGATAAAAAGATACATTACTGTTTTTGAACCTGAAGTCGAGGTGTTGCATGTTGGGGTGAATTTTAGTTCATGACAACTAATTTTATTTCAAACCTTTTTAATCGCGATAAAAAATAGTCAGATTTAGTAAGACAATCTAAATTTTGGGTAAAAAACTGTAATTAAAGGTATCATTCAGAATAGCACCTTTCACTAAATTAATATCTCAACCATTTTAGTGCTGTCAACTTAAAATATAGTTAAGTCGTTTGACAGGAATTAACTAAATTTTGGTCTAGTTTAGAGAATTTTGTGATAAGAGAATCGGCACCGATGAGTGTCTTTTCCAAGCTGCAAGTTTAATGCATTCTATGCACTTTTTCAGTATGAGTGTTACTTATCACGCCCTTTCTACATAGGTACTCCTCTTCATATTATGACTGTCCCAAATCCAGGGAAACAGGCACTTATCCATAAAAAATACCGGTTCCACTCAACCCAGTCTATAACGTAACCTTAGACCTTCAAAGATCTAGCGAGCCTGTAGTACCTACCTACTGGTACCGGTTGGTAATCACACAGATCTGGAGGGCGCAGCCGCAGGGCGCTCCTAACTGTACCTGCAGCTTGGAAAGGTCACGGCGAGAGTACGTTTCTACACAATGAGTTGCCTTTTTAATTGTGTGGTCCCTAAGGCTATGCTGTTGTGGTAACGTATTTTGTTGGCAAAGTTGGAAGAGTCGATGTAATTAGGGAGCTCTGCTGTTGGTTTATGGTTAGTAAGGTTTTCATCATATCGGGTGGTGGCTGTTGCCTAGACATCGGAATAAAGTTTTCAGGAAGAAAATGAAGTCTGAAGAGGCGCCACTTCGAACCGCCCGCAGTTGTATTCAATGCCTTTCAGATTGACAACAGCTCCCTTCCACTCTCATACCATTCAAGTGAAAATCCCATAATTTTCGAAACCTAATTAAACCACATTATAATATCGAAACGCACAATTTACGTGTCGGTCTGTCTCGGCGGCTTTCTTCGCGGCGCTGGCGCCAGTCATTAGAAAGGTAGCACTGATGCATTGCCCAACGTCACTCCCCCCGCTCCCTCTCGTAGCCTCCGGCATCTTGCGGCGTGCGCCAGCGCAGCGAGAGTTGGACCCTGGAGGCAATGGATTCAGAAGGTGCACTTCATGGAAAGCTCGCTGCGGAAGGTCAAAAGCTCGCGTAGAGGTGTTACTTACTGCCGCAAGTAGAGATGCCTCTCAACATTGCAATTCTGTGACGTAAGTTAGAATAAAACAGTCATCGTTCCTTGAGGTAGATTGCCACTGGTCTGGATGAGTGACAGGTTTCTCACTTATAGGGAAGTGGCTCAAGGGCGACAAACATCGCGCTCTGATGTTGCATCTGATCTGAGATCAGGACAAACACTATAGATTGTTACGTAAAATGACTATTCAGATAACTTTTAGCATGCACCATTAAAATTGAATCTGAATCACTGTTTAGGATTTTATGGTGTAGGTTCTACAAAGTAAATCACATCACCATGCATCTATCTACCATCAATAAGGATCACGGACAAATAAGTGAAACCTTGTACCTACTATTTCAGTTTTGTGTGCGGTGGCGCTTCTGTACCTACTTATTTATAGTTGTGTTTCGATATAATCACGTTTATTGATTTGATAATAAGCTTGTCGCTTTTCTAGTCACATAATATATACGTGCTGGTTCGGTGAAATACTTCGGAGCCGTTTTCAAAAGCGACCTTGTTGGTGGGTTCAGGTTCGGAAGTTGATTTTGGAATAGCTGAAGCTGCTTTTATATTTATTTCATTTGTTTAAGTAGGTAAGTACCAAAACGTTGTGTAAAATTTAGAACTTCAAGCAGTGAGGAATTTACAGTTATTATTAAGCTTGCGCCCTTCAAGCCCTTCATCCGTATGCCCACTTCAAGATTAAATATAAACAAGATTTCTATAGTTTGAACTAAATGAAGAATTTATTTTCTCTTAACAAACGTACACAATACAGTAGGTACTCGTAAATAGAAACTAGTCCAATTTGCGCTTTACTTAATCTAGGCGGGCTGGCTAACTGAGATGTTTTTCTGTTGTTTCGGGTTTTTTCAACAATTCCTAGTTTTACTACGAAGTTTCATCAGTTCAGATTAAGACCAACCTTATGTATCTAGGTATAATTTATGTTCTAACGTAATGCTTAGAAATACAGTTTAAAATGTACAGGTCCTTAGCTATTTACTTTAAAGGTATGTAACCAATAATGAAATGATGACGTTAAATTATAATAATATTGCATCAGCTAACTACATACGATGTTATAGTCACGTGATGTTAATAGTATTTAAAGACTTGAAAAGTCCATTTATTTCTTGAATGTTTCATAAAAATGACTTTACGGATATCTGAAACGGATCACCTGATATAAATCTGTGGTTGTCCCACCAAATAGGGGCCGAGCCTCTTCTTATACAGAGAAGAAACGAGAAGTCACTATGCTAGCTTGCTGTAATGCCTATTCCAGATTTGGCTGCTTAAAAACTCCCACTTAAAAATAAATTCGAATACCCAGACAAACCCACGCACATTTACAATTCACCATACAGCCATACGAACCCGTTTCCCCCTTATTTATAGCATAAACAACCCATCATAACAAACGGAGGGTAGGCAAACATTTCTCCGAGAAATTAATATCGCGTCGAAAAAAGACGTAGCATGTTGTTACGTACGATATTAAGTCATGTTCGTTAAGGAAAAGAAAGAAAGAAATCAAATAAAAAAGCTACTCGTAAGTACTTTTGTTATTAAAGAAAAGATAATGTAGTATTTGTGCTACTAATGTATTCAAAAGCGATAATTCTTGTTCGCCCTGATATAAAGCTTTGTGGTTATTCATTTGAAAAACACAACGCTCCTAATCCTAATGATCATACCATGGTACACGGTCAAAACTTTTATAGACAGACAGACACAGCTAAAACCATCATCCCTCATAGGAGAAGAAAGTTTAAAGTGGTGCAGAATAACTTAGTTTCAATGTAGCAAAAAAAAAACAGATAATATATTTATATAAAATTCGTAAACACACAGTTAACAGTTAACTAATCTCCTTAGGTAATAACCATTGCTAAGTAGGTATATTATGTACAATCTACATTGTATATAATAGAATCTTTAGACTATTCATATAGCCACTAAGTTATATGCAGATACAACAACATAATTCATGTCCCGCGATACGGATGGAAGATATCAACTATGTACATTTGCATTATTTACATAACAATAGGTACATAATAGGTACATTGTATGGTTGTTATTTTAGGACTTGGCAACGGATGTTCCTCGATGGTTTGTTCACCGACTGTTATGTGATATAAATATCATAATGTTTTCATTTACGTGTTCAATATTTATGTTTGATGTGTGGATTGAAGCGATTTGTAATTTATGTACTGACCAAGTATCGTATTGTGGGGTTATATAAGTATATATCTGTATTATTGATTTCAACATACATACATAATCAGCCTAGCCTATAATGTTGGGACACAGGCCTCCTTTCTGTGAGAGGGAGTGGGCCGTAATCCACCACGCGGGCCCAGTGCCAATTGGTAGACGACGCATGTCTCCAAACTTTTGCTCCTAGGACAGGCCGGTTTTCTCACGATGTTTTCCTTTACCGTTTTGAGAGCAATTGTGATGAAATAATTTACACAAAGTAAAGCACCTGTCTGGGTTCGAACCTACGACTTACAACTCGTATGTCGACCGTTACCCGTAATCACTGTGGTAACGGCCGCCAGTACTGTTACAAAAACACACACAAATATATATAATGCTACTCAAAACAACTCAACAACTCTAAATCCACTGCTATACAGATAATACTTACTTAGTGCTACGTACGCGCTTTCCATATAATAAGCCCCAGTTTAATAACTTTCAATTTATTTATAACATGCCATAATTCTCTTAGCTTAGACAGGGATACACAAAGTATCGAAACAGAAATACCCAAGAGCATTTCAAAACTTCAGGTGTACAAACTTTTTCAACAACAACTTTGAAACAATCTCAATCGCAAAGTTATTGAACGAATACAGTGGTTTCCTCTAGTGCCGCTAAAAAATTACGAACAATAATAAAAATAAACAAGTAAGCGTATAAATTAGGGAGGCCGTACAAAAAATCGTTTGTTTCTTATAGAAACATAAAAACTTGCGCGGTGTAAGTACGTTTCTCGTATTTTTCTTTTAGGGCTGACACTGAGCAAAAGTTAGCCTATTTTAATAATTTTATTTAAGCAAAATGACAGATGACTTGGTTTTACCCACGTCATCGTGCACATTCATTAAATTAAAAAACTCCGTTTGACCCACACAAACTCGTACCGACAACTCGGTACGAAGTCCTTCCTAAAGTTGATCTCTATACCGTATAAGGCGATCCTTTCTATATAAGTCAACCACTGAATTGTTTTAAATATGTATAGGTAGAACTAGATAACCGAAACACAGCGTTATTCAAATATGTGAGGCACGTATTTTTTCGCCTGACCAGAATTAACCCCTCTCAAATAATGTTGGCGGCCTTACCCTCTTTAGATTCAAAACCCCATGGCCTCCCTCGGGCTACGGGTTTGCAAACTCAAATTACAAATTCAATAAGTCCGCTTATTTTACAGGCGAATAATAATAATAAACTTTGTTGAACTCTTTAACTGCGCAGATAATAGAATAGGTACCTTTTAGAACGAAATGTGGCTGAAAACAAGTCGAAACAACCAAAGTTTGTTCTATTTTCTTGGAACTTATGGAAATCTCTAACATCGACGAAACTAGAAGGGTGGATATCTTGGAGCAGAAGATTTTTATTCAAAAGTCATCTACTCGAGTATTAGTATGTCCTTCAAGCCTAATAATAAGTTTCCCTGTCCACTGTGAGAAAGGCTAGAAGGTGTCTGCCAAATGCGCGGGCAGGATGCAAACTTACGTAATCGTCATTCGTATTATTTAAGGATAAGTTTTGTAGGTTTTGTGATTATGCTTAATAGGGTGGCGTTCCTGGTGAGTAATATTTTTATTGTCTTAACCTGCATGCAGTCTTGAATCTAAGGCACCATAACATCTGTTGTATCGCGTGCCAGCCCTGGCAGTTCATTACTTAAGGGCGGTGTAGTCAAAGTCCCGTAAGGCTAAGTTGGCGCAGTCCCCGGTAGGCTAAGTTGTCGTTTGCCCTCCGCACACCTGACTGATAACCGACTGAGCAGGGAGGGGTGCTGTTATATGGGCCTTGTTCGTAGTTTCATCTGAGTTTATTTTGTTAGGCGACTTGAATAGAGAGAGATATAAGACTTTATGATAAAACACAAAATGTAGATACAAAATGTTTTGAGGTTCAGTGCCGATTTCACAAATGAAATTGAACGTGATCAGTACTTTTGAACCCAGTTCAAGAGCTGTCTGGGTCAATATTAAACAGAAAATAATGGCACTGACAGCTCTTAAACGTAGTTTATGTGCCGATAAAGAATTCAAGATGGTGAATAAATAACAAACCAATGTCGAATGTTGTCTTTAAAAGATCGCTTTTAGCTATAAGACCCGCCCACAGTTTCAAAATTCTTCTTATAGGTATATTTGTAATTTTTGTTGTTTAGTATTATATTATTTTCTATTCTAATCAGTTGTTATTGATGCCCCTTCTAGAAACTGGTATTATTTATTTATTTGGGAAATGCATGACATTTAGATGACGTGAACACGAGAGGTGTTTCCATTTTGAAACCCTTTCAAGATCGACAAACACATATTTTTTGTTTTAATGTTGGATGAGCATCGACACTCGAAACCATCCATCATTAATTTACGGCTCGGCTCGGTCGTATCACTGTCTCCTAAGATACTGCCATCCCTAGTTTAGGAGACAGGTTTTTTTTTGTTAATATTTTTCTTATAGACAATTATTTTTCTCCTCGAAATCTTTTTGACTGCCCGTTGGTCTAGAGGTCGCAAGAGCTATGCTGAGCACGATGAGAGATCCTGGGTTCGAATCCCAAGAGTTATTGGGTTTTTCTATCTAGAATTTCTCAGTAGCAGCTCGGTGTCTGGATTTGCGCCCGATTGATGGCAATAGGCTCGCCTCTTATTGCATGGGACTTAAACTTAACTGGCGAAATGTGGGGTACACCTCTGCCTAACCTTTCTGGGATTACAGGAGGCTTCTGGGGTTACATTATGTTATGTTATTTTGCCCTCCTGGTGTCCATTGTTAGTTGTTTAAGTCTTAGTACGTAACTAGTAAAAAACCTGTGTCTAGGTATATCTTGGATCAATAAACTTATAATTTATTTTTAATTTTATTATTTTATCCACTACACTCAGGCTCTATGTTGCGATTGCATATAAAAAAGGCAGTTTACATCATAACTAAAACCCCATACCTTTACAACATCTCCATAATGATGTACTGGCTCACACCGGAGGACATAAAGCTATCACTGTTTGGTAACCACACAACGGAACGTTACTCGATGGGATATTTATTTTCTGACACCATAAAAAAATTTCCATAGATGCAGCGACCAACTTGGAGTACACACGTCGACAGAGGTGTTAACACGATTACTGACAAATGCGTGCACTGACTGGACAAGTCCGCTCAACCTGTGTCGTTCTTTCTTCAAAAGACCGTTTCAGACACCGATCTACAAAGTCTTCACATGATCTGACCAAGATTATGTCTGGACTTTGAAAGAGTCTGTGTCCTCTCAGTTTGTTTCGGGCTTTCTTCTCAGAGTAGTCAGATAGGAAACGCCGATCTAATATAGTTTTTAAAAATGATTAATCTGTAAAAGTGTTTCTACAAACCTACTTACAGAGAAAAAAACATTTATCATTCATATTTATGCCTGTATTTATCTTTGTTTAGAATTTGATACAGAGTGTATAGAGTCAACGAATGTCTGATGCGGCTCAGCATCTATAAGGAATTTGGGAATCAGATTTATAAAGTTCTAAAAAACAAAAAGGTCGATTTTATTAGAGATTTCCCATAATATGAAGTGAAGGGTTTACTTCTTTAGTATACACGTAAATCAGAAATGTGATATATCATTTTAAACGAAATGAGTGAAGTTCGTCTTACGGAATATTAGAAATCTAGGACCCAACATCGTCTTAGATAAAGAGCTGCTTGAAACTGTAGACTCGGCGGTTTTTCTGGGCATAACAGTGGATGCCAAACTTCAGTGGGCCCACACGTATCAAGCCTAGCAGGGAGGCTCAGTTCAGCCGCCTACGCCGTCAGGAAAGTAAGACAATATACTGACGTTGATACAGCTCGGTTAGTCTATTTTAGTTATTTCCACAGCGTTATGCCCTACGGTATTCTGCTGTAGGGCAAAGCCGCTGATATTCGAAATATATTCGTCCTTCAAAAACGAGCTGTCCGAGCAATTTATCAGCTAGGAGCCAGAGTTTCTCTTAGAGATTTTTTAAAGATATTGGTATTCTCACGGTGGCATCTCAATTTATTTTCGCCAACATCTTATATATTAGGCAAAATATACACTTATACGCTAAAAACAGTGATTTTCACAATGTTAACACTAGAAATAAGAACAAACTACGTGCTCCCTTTCACCGGCTTCATAAGGTCCATAACTCATTTGTTGGGCTTGCTATAACCTTTTATAACAAGTTGCCCTCTTCTTTGCTAGAATTACCTTTTAATGCGTTTAAGGCTCAAGTAAAATCCAACCTTTGTTCAAAGGCATATTATTCCATTAACGACTACTTAAACGATAAGAACTGTTTGTCGTTGTGATCAACTCAAGTCAATGTTCGTGTTCTTTCTCCAGAATCAGCTTACCTACTGACAGGGTATATGAGTTCATATATTTGTTTTATTTTATTTTATTTGACGGTAACAGTCAATTATTTTGTTATTGGCATAATCTACTCATTACAATGTTTTTTTAATGAGCTGTATTGCAATATGTGGTTAGCTAGCGACCTCGACAATTGATAATATTATTCTTGCCTGAGCAACCGGCAGCAAGTACGTCATGCTCCCTTAGATGTCACTGCTTGCGGTAGCGTCGGGGGTCGGGTTTCCTCCTTCCCTCAAATATCGCGAGGGGGGTAATAGCTGATCTTTGCGTTATGCTCGTGAACGGGTGCTGCTTGTGGTGACTGGTCGTCTTGCTGTCTATGGTTTTATAATTGTTCTGTTAATCTATTCTTCTTTGTTGGTCTTAGTTTATCATTTATTTATTTTATTTGTTTGTATAATAATTCCAGTATTGCATATGTAAGCTGCCATGCCCTTTAGGCCTATAGGCTTTTATTTATGTATTAAGCTTTATTTATATTCAATATTTTTTTCTCTTTTTTTGGTGTTGGCGTGGCTAGCTGACGTATGGCAATTAATAATGTTTTGGTAATTACTTACAATTGTTTAGAATCGAGTTCTTCTAACCGAACAGACAGCTGTGCTGCTGGGGAGTTTGTTGCGCCACTTCTTCTTCCCAGCTAAAGCACTAGGAAGTGGTGAAGGGCGGGCGTTTTGGGGGACTGTCTTATGTAATTTTGACGTTCGAAAAGTGCTGATTCTCAGCCTAATTTGAATAAATGACTTTTGATTTGATTTGATTTAAAAAAAACATATACGTTCACCACATCAATCAATTCCCTTCAATGAACAATCCACCCTTTATTATATTTTCTATCATGATCAAATAAAACATAACAAACAAAAAGCCAATCAACCAACAATAAATGAAGCATTGAAATCGACTAATAAAATAAAATCAATCACTTGTGTGTCTCACTGTCCGGCACCGCGCGTCATAACTTTCAGTTGACACGCCCACCCACACATCCGCGTGTTTACACAAACACACACACACATACTTACATACATACAAACCTACTCGCGTGCTGGGGTGGTCGACTTGGTAAATATAACCAATTAGGAAACGACGGCTTTCGGGGATTCTCTTTCTTAACGGTTGTTACAAACGGATTTGGTGGATTATGAAATCATTCAGGTAAAATATATTTTTGTCAGTTTTCAGCTAAAAATCCCTTCGTTTTTATCTGTGAGGTAGCTTTCGCACGTTCCTGTTGATAAGGTCGTTCTGCGAAATCTGATTTCCCTTTGGGTTTGCTGTTCTGAACGAAAAAGTTACAAATTCTGGATGAAAAAACAAATCGTATGTCAGCGGCCTTTGTTACGTAAAAAATTGTGCTTTTGGAGAAAATCATTTTGGTGGATACAAAACGTATGCATATACATACATACAAATAGCCAATAACAAACTGAAAAAATTCACCCTTATGTAGATTACATACTGTGGAGATTATATGAGATAATGTTTCGAGAGGAAATCTAAAAAAATAAACTTTATTTTGGTGGACGTTTTAACCCGATGTTCATTTCTCGAAAATCCCTAAAAACTGATTCTGGTGTAGTGGGATTCTGAGATAATTACTATTCTGTCAAGAAAGTACCGGGAAAAGATCAATAATACACAAAAACTTAGTTATTCATCAAATATTATTTATTATTTATATTAATTTTTATTTTATTGCCTTAAAAATATCCTCTTTCAGAAACGATACACTTACGCCAACGAATAACCCAATCATCAAAACATTTTAAACGCGATCTTCGGTATTGGGTTCAGTTCTCGCCGCAATGATGTCACCTTTATGACTTCTACCGAATGGAAACGGGTGCCACGAAGTGGTGATTTGAGTTTAGGAAAAAGAAAGAAGTCGGCTGGAGACATATCTGGTGAATAAGGTGCTTGCTCGATGGTGTTTGTTGAGTTTTTGGTCAATCACAATGATGGCCTTGTGTGAAGGCCCATTATCGGCCTTTTTCGTCGAATTTGCTCTCTTATATGCCGCTTAATACTCAAATAATATTCTTTTCTACCGTTTGACCTTCCGGCAACAATTCCGAGTGCACAACACCGCGATAGTCAAAGAAAACAGTCAACACGACTTTGACTTTTGATCTATTTTCGGGCTCAGTTTAGTTGGAAGCGCAACTCCAAAGCTTGTTGACTAGTTTGCATGTGAAACTCGTAAACCCACGTCTCGTCACCAGTAACAATGCGTTTCATGAATGTTGGGACGGGATTGACTCGTTCTAGCATGTCCTCATCTACTCTTATGCGATTGAGTTTGTGGCGGCATCTACACCGCCACATGCGAACAAACGCATCAATCCTGCATCGCGCAAGCAGAGTTTACCGCGCAGATAGCATATATACAACTTCCCGACAACAATCATCGGGCAGTTGCCCACCAGATACGACATCCATCTGGTCGGAGGATCCTCCCTTTTCTGAGAGTATGAGTGAACTTTACACCCTGTTCCTCATATCCCTAAAAGTTTTTGGAGAAAATTCTGGTCTTTTGGGACTTGCCAAGCGGCAGCATGTTTCATACCCAAGTGATTATTTAAAATGGTACGGATCGACTCGTGAGACACAGAAAGTTCAGCGGCTATGTGTCTCAAACTTTAATGAGGATTTTAAGTCACCATTTCCATCCCTTATGCGATGTTGACTTCAAGTGAAGACGTTGGTGGCCTACCAGAGCTAGGAAAATCTTCCATCACATCTCGACCGCTTGCTTTTGAACGCTTTGTACCACTCATAAGTAAGTGTTTTTGTGTTCGATTCACCGTAAAGCCTTCTGTAACATTTTCAGTGACACCAAATACAAAATTCTATTGGCGATGCAAAATTTCATACAAACTTTTTGTTCGATGTTTTTGTCCACTAACATTTGCAATACACACTAGATATGATCTTACTAAAAACAGCACTGTATTTCATTTAAATAACAGATTCAACTCACATTCCGCTCCAAAATGGAAAACAGTCGTACCAATCTAACAACAACAATAAAAAACAAAAAAAAAATTAATTTGGAACCATAAACATTCATTCCCGATATTTTTTTAACAGAATGTATAATGACGAGGACATAAGTCTTTCCCGAGTTACACGTAAGTCCCCCGTGCCTTTACTGCATGTAACTACAAACTACGTGCTACGTACAATACATTGGCCCACGAGCTACTATTGTAATTAATTCACTATTGTACTAATAATGTGCGCATAATGCATTTTTGCGATTCAATAAAAAATGTGTCATAAATTTACGATTAAAATAGTATCCACGTTTACACTTGTGAGATAATCTGACTTATCAATAGGGACTAATCTAGATGGATACTATTCCTGGTTTTAGGCCTGAGTTAAAGAAAGATTATGTTAGTCCTCTCCATGATGACCATATTTCTGCTGCACGCATGAAATGGGGGTGCCGGTGAATATGACAGGCACCAGATGTTTTCGGACTTTGCACTGAAACTTAAAAATACATTGTGGTGAAGTTAACTGGCAGTCCATTAGACAATATTATAACTGCAACGTTTTAAAATGTGATTATGAACGCACATCGCACAAATAAAAAGCAATTGCAATTTCGTTAGCTTCATTACCAATGAGGAATTTGTATTTTTATTTATTATTTTACCTTCTCTCCAGTAATCAAAAGTGGAAATAGTGCATAAATAATGATTACAGTGTACATTTGCTTTCCAAGCCAGAGAAAGCGACACTTACGAGCATCATTGATTTTTACAACTTCCGCGACATCGTACCGTGGTGATACAATGTTGTAGTTTTGCTTGTCAAGCGACACTTAGGCATCATTCCGTACGATACCTCAAACACCGGGTGCATTGCGGAGTTTCTTGTCCGCTCATCTTCATAAGAACCTATTAGCTTTGAAATGGGCTACTTCTTCATTATCTTTTTGACTGACCTACTCCCAATTCAATAGTGCCTGTAATTGGTTTAATTGAAGTAAATGCTTTTGAAGGAGTTTGACTGCCACGTGTATTCCTAAATAAAAACTAAAGCACGCTTGCTGTTTTATAAGTGTTCTTTTTCTCTCTGTATTCGCGTATAAATAAATGCCCGATATAGTTTCCGTAAATAAAGGTCGCTTGTAGTTATGCTTTAGGTGCTGGTTCAAGGCTATCACTACGTACTGCGCAGAAGGGTTATCAGTGTCACCTAGCTATCAGCCGGGCCCCCGCCGAACATATCGTTATAGTGTGTGAGTACTGTGTGTGTATGCGTGCGTGTATGTGTTGTCAGAGTGTGGGTATGTCTGTTTTGGAGAGGTCATCATAGTGCTTGGGTCACGGTTCATTACCCCGTAATGATGTACTTTTTGAATTTTTACGATGATATGAAGTGAAGAAAAACACAATGTCACCTGTCTTCCTGTGATTTTCAGGATCCTTTATGACCAATATTCGCCTTCGGACCTTGTTCAGGATAATAAGTGTCATCGAAAAGAGATTTCCACATCAACGAAGCATAGAAATTAAGTTTATAATGATGATATTGTCTGTCTCAAAAGTTGAAAGATAATTTCTGCGAATTGATACAGGTAAATAGCCTTGCCTAGAGGAAAAAAACTTGTTTGATCTGTAATAACTCTCCCCCAACCAAAGCGAATCAGCCAACATAGCATAACGACATAATTACAAAAATAAGGAGAACACGTGGCAGCTAATTGATGCCATGTCTATCCCTCCGTAGCATTGAATAAATGTGTATGACATGTATGTATATGTACCTATGTATGTAGGGATGATTGTGTAACTACCCGCGGGCGTACGACGGCTTGAGGTCGGTCCTCCCGGAGGATTTGTCCGATTAAAAACGGTGCGATGTTTGCAGGTCCTATGTTTATTTAGGTTTTGACCTCTGATTTTGAGAAATGGAAGTGAGGAGTTACCATAAGCGGCTTCTGTCGATTGGATCAGTCTCGATATATTCTCTCGTGCTTGAATAATTAGTATGAAAATTGATCTGGCATTTAAAAATATGGAAAGTCAGCAAGTCTGATAGCAGTGTGCATTCAGTGTTACCAAACTGTTGGCTTGTAGGGTCCTAAGCATCGCCATTAGGGGAGGTTTTCGCAATAGAGGGCAGCTCATGTGTGTTGAACTGAAAGTACACGCCAACGTAGTTATGTACCTCGTTGGAAACAGGCAAATGTGAAGCAGTTGCAAAATTAAAACTTTCTTGTTCGCTTGTCATTGAGCAACTGATTTAATCTTCCCTTATCTGTAGTTTCCAATTTAACCACTAAAAGTCGATAAAGAAAAACTAGAATATTCTCCAAAGGACTCGCATTAACAAGGACATGAGCAAACGCACGTGGGTTTATAGTAACTGACGCCATTATCATGTATATTGTATATGTATTGTATAGGTAAGTACTTAACGCTGTGTTTTATGTGTCAACTGGTTATTATGTCGTATATAAGTGATATTATATTGTCCAAGGCCACACGTGTTGTGTAATGTAAGGAACATCTGCGGTGCTGTTTGTTTGTGCTCGTTTTACACTATATATTACAGGATAAGTAGAAGTACAACTCCGGACCAATGCCTACTTATTACGCGGTATTATAGGGTCTCAAGTCTGAGAGAAACTTAAGTCAGAGAGACGACGATAGTGACGACTTTTAAGGAGCTGTACGAGCAGTAATAAAGTGTAGAAAGTGGACAACATCTGAGGGATGACTATGTGAAAGGGTCGTGAGAGCCTAGAGATTATTTCTTTGTTAAGTGCCTGTAAGAAGGGGTCTAAACCTAAAACTCCTTTTTTCTCCTCCTTAATGAAAGGATACAGCTTAAAATAATACTAATGCGCCTCTTATTTGTGCAAAAAAAAAACCTACTGTATTTTTTTTCTTCTTAAAATAGTCGAACCTATGCCTAAGAGCAGATGCTAGAAGTGGTAGACAAAGCCCACTGCTCACTAATGGTGAGGGCGGCGGCATCCTTACACTAATGACGTGAACCTACTCTTATCATAGAAATACGAACGAACTATGTTTACCTCTCTGTGAAACAATAACAACAACAGGAATAATATGGACGTGCAACCTCATGAATACTTGTCTTTCTTTTTTATTAATATCTTTAACAATTGTTTTCGTGAAGCTAA
This sequence comes from Dasypolia templi, assembly GCA_963555695.1. NCBI lineage: Eukaryota > Metazoa > Arthropoda > Insecta > Lepidoptera > Noctuidae > Dasypolia > Dasypolia templi. Next base: position 23,302,856 of record OY743157.1, read on the forward strand.
AAAGGTTCATGTTATGTCGTATCGTGTTATTATTATAAACGTAAATGAAGTTTGAATCAACCGATATTGCGTGAAAACTTAACAGAACTGAGCTGAAAAATGTATAAAAATTGATTGTATTTTTTGCAGATTGAGACAGATTAATGACAACAGTACCAGTAGAATGCGAACGTTCTTTAAAATTAAGGGAACAGGGGTGATGACTAATATTAAAAATGTTCGAAACAATAATGTACGTAGTTTTGAAGAAGGCATAGTAAAATTAGATAATCGAAAAAATCTGTTAAATCGATGCGATGTGGGTAAATGTTAAAAGTTTTTGGACGGGGATTATTCCCGTCCTTGTCGCGCGGCACGGACAATGTATGGCTTATTTTAAAAAGTTTATAACATGGCAATTTTTGAGCTTTTACACTTTTTATAATATTGTTTGCACTATTTGGAAACATTTTTTTTTTGAGGTCAAGATATAAAAATTGTCATCATCCGTATTGCCGCTCTGATGCTGGCACTAGCACTATTGACAGCACACTTCAACTTCCTTACACTCCTATTAATAGAATTAAATTGTATCCAAATGCTTCGTGTTTTAGTGAAGGCAATGAGTCTGGTATCATGAATCACGTCGTTTGCCGACCGACAGCGAATAGAGGGAGCGCCTGTTGTGTTTGTTATGTACATACTATTGTATACAATACACGTGTTATGTACAGTCGTGAACACTAATATGTAAGCAAAATTAAAAACTAAATTTCTCGATTGCAACTATGATATTGGATTTCATTTAAGTACCGGTTCCAGACTTACGTTACGACGTACTATGTTCGTGAACAAATAAAGTTGCAATCGATACAGAAAGGGTTCTTAAGGGTTCTAAGTTAATATTTGTTTACATAACTCGTCGCTCGTGACTGTACTGTAGGTACATAGAGTTCATACTATGAATCCTTGATTTTTATGTGACATGCAGGGGTTCTTATAAATTGCTTCTTTTATTTGGAATGATTCACTTGGCTCGCTTTTCTTCAGTTTATGGTGGTTTGAATAGGTATGCTGATGAAGTATACACGGTGGGACATCACAACGAAAACGTTAACCATCGATTGAGTACAATGACTTCTCTCCCCAGCGTTCAAATTCGTTGTTTTTTTTTTTAATTACTCGTTCCCTACAAAAAATGTGCAATACCTGCCCGTGTTTTGTCGAGACGAGGCTCCCTCCACCGGTAGGTGCAATGAAAAGGCGAATCGGGATTGTTTTTATTATTTATCTGAGTTTTCAATTAAACTACCTGTATGTATGTGTGCGTCTATCTGGGTAACAAGTCCTCGTATCCGTTGGACAATGCATATGTAAAGTAATCAATTAATCCAGTTTATGTCCGGAAGCGGTTCGGTGGCGTTTACCGCGGTATCCTGCGCCGGCGACGGCGACGGCGCCATGGGAGGCAGCAGCCATGATATTCGTGAAACTTGCGGTTTGATCGCAATAGTGCTGGACGAATTACTTCTTTTTAATACTTCCTTTGTAAAGAAAACAGAATTGGCACAGTGACGCGGAGTTGGTGATTGAGTTATGGGAGACGGGTTCTATTCCCGCTTGTTTAGTTTATTGAGAACAATCAGCCAACCTTGGTGCTGATCATGGTCTAGAATGCTTCACAATTCATAAACAAAACAATTTCGGCACAAACACATAATCCACAACTTTTCTTCCACTGTTTTTCTTGTTTTTTTTTAGAGCAATAGAATGAGAATAATTCTTTTGTAAAAAAAAGGTAGTGTGCTATGTTTTGTCAATATTGAGAGACATATGATTAAATGAGTACTATTAAGTTTCAATGATAAAATTACTATATAATAACTATTATTATAAGCATTTGAGTACTGCATGCAAATTAAATTTCATTACATTTCAGAGTCAGTAACATTTCATGTCATATTTAAAGTCAATTCAACTCAAACATCAAAGAAAATATGAATGTAAAGTAACATAACATAACATCACGCCTTGTTTCCCCGAAGGGTTGGGCAGAGGTGTAACTATAGTACACCCACATTTAAAAGTTAAAGTTAAAGTATTCCAGTTTATGTTAGCTTTATATAATTATAGAGATTTATCATTAAGAAAGTCATTTAGAGTATAATAACATCTTTCAAGCAGTAACCTTAGTTACTTAGGTGTTTAGGTGTTGGTTTTAAAATATTGTATTTCTTTTTAGAATCAGATCTTCCTGTCTTTCTCGAACTCTGTTATCTGTTTCTGCGCACGTGTCAAACAAATGACCTTGCTACCACAAAACGAAATGACGCAAGACTTAGAAAAATATCGTAAAGCGAACAATTAACTGCCCTATCTTACAATTAACATAACTTGTTCCTATTGTTTACCGAACGTATACTTAATACCGACAGCGCCCACATGCAACGCTTATTAAAATAACAAATATAACTATAACATTTCACACGAGGAATAATTTGTTATTATTAATGTAATACCTAAACATTGTAAATAACTGGCGAAGGATTTATTGCTAACACTGGAGTTGGTGCGCCCTTTGTGGAAATAAACTTTTGGTTGCAAGTCGTTGATTGCATCAAGATGGCTGCAGCAACAATAAGCTAATGCCTCCGGTGGTCGGTAGCTTATGGCTATTGAGATAAATTATGACATCATAAAAGTGCTTATAGTTAAAAGGTGTAGAGATTAGATAAGCAAGTGAGATACCGAAGAGCGAATCCCAGCCATCGCACGATACACAGGAAGCGAAGGAATACTAGCCACCCAATATTCCTAATACCAAAGTTAAGCAAGAACAAACATTTATCTTCAGTTCATCATTTTGCCTACAGTTTTCCCAATGTTTTTTTGCGAAAACACCCAAGACCAGATAACCCTTGTTAAAACCTTCTTCAAGTTTCGACTAGCACTTAAAACTTCTAATTTCCTTGCTAAAATATTTTAATTCAGTGTAAAATATTCATCAGTTTCCGGAAAGTCTGAAACTTCGGACGTTTTCTTATCAGCACGTTGCGTGCACTTTGTTAATGAGCTCGCTCAACAGAGGGCGCCACTCGCCCGCGAAGTAACCACAACTGGAGCTAAATATTTAATTTATTTATGAGATAAGCTCGCTGAAGTTAAACAGTTTTGGTGTTTTCTTATGGTAAAGAAAATATAAGTACTCAAGGCCGTAATAATGTATCTCGCTGATCAAAGAATCATGTGCGAATTGAGAACCTCCTCTTCTTGGAAGTTGTCTGCACCAATATTACAAAGAGGAAAGATTTGTTTGTTTGTATTGCCTCATTCATATGCCCATCAATGTGGAAACCGTACAGTCAACATGTGTAAATGTCCCTTTATCGTCAAAACGAGCAACATAAAATACCTGGGGGTAATAATGGACGATACACTCTCTTTTAAAAAACATATTGAAAGTCTAGCTAATAGAGTGCGCAAACTAATATATGTTTTTAAAAAATTGCGAACAATCTCAGATCCGAAATTAGTAACACAAGTTTATTTGGCCTATGTCAATGTATAATACAATACTGTATCACTTCTTGGGGTGGCGCACCAAAAACTAATTTGCTTCCTCTTGAAAGAGCTCAGAGAGCTATTTTAAAGGTGGCAAACTTCCATCCCTTTTTCTTTCCTACAGATCTGTTATATAAATCCTGCAAGGTACTAACGGTTCGCCAGCTTTTCATAATGCACTTAGTATTAAAACAGCACACTTTGCTTACCTTCAATGCTACCAATACTAACAAGAGACGGAATGACATAGTATGCTTATCTAATGCAACCTCGAAACATGTCTTTGTAGAAAGATTTTTTACATTCTTAGGCCCATTTCTGTACAATAAATTAAATAGAAAACTAAGTATCTACAAATTAAACAATTATAGCTGTAAGCAAATTTTACATAAATATTTACTAACCATTGATTATGCACACACAGAAGATCTACTTGATGTCTGCAAATAGATCCACCAACATGCTATTATACTGTTATCCTAAGTTTTAATTTAGTTTTTCCTAAGTTTTAATTTAGTACTCATTGTTAATTTATTATATTAAGTAATTTTGCACTTTCTAGCCTGAAACACAGGTTCTACCTAGTTCAGGCATATTAGTAACTGTGTTCTTTTTAATTGTCATGGTATCGATTGTAAATGTGTCCCTTGTATATAAATAAACTATTTTATTATTTATTATTATTATTGAATAGCTACTAGACCGATTTGAAGAAATGGTTATACCATTAGAAGCTGAAATTATGTCTGATGAACATAGGCATCATTTTTTTTTTCGAAATCCACGCGGACGAAGCCGCGGGCGAAGTGCTAGTCGTTTAAAAACAGATTGTTGTTACATATTTTGTAGCTACAAATTTCTTACTAAAACTGCGACAAATTCAGACGTCGGCCTCGATAACATATCATTGTTTACTAAGGTTTTGTAAATAAAGCACTTTGAAATGACATTATGTACCATTAATTCTTACTTTATTTATTTCCGTAAGCAGATAGTTGTGTCTATGTACCCAGAGTATGAAACCACTATTCATTTCTCTTTTGTATTACTTTAAACAGTAGGTACATCAATTTCAGTTTAGTTATTTCAGCGAAATATACTGAGTGACTAATATAATAACTAACTAATAAGTCGATTCCATTATTTTATAAATGGGTAATTTATTTCACTACTTTCTCCAAAACAAAAAACCAGTTAGACCAAAATTAAACCCAGTGATGACACCGCTTAAGGCTAACCCGCTAACTGACCCCCACGGGCACAGAATGGGGCCCCTCGCCGTGGTCATCTAATTAATTCAAGTGGTCATCAGGCTCGTAGTTTGCTCAACAAACTTCTGTGCGTGCAGAAGGGGGACGGAGGGGGGGGGGGTGCAGAAGTCGGGTCTCGAATGTTTGCATAGGATGAGATAATGGTTTTTGGAGATAGGGACGTGATTACTTAATCTAAGTTTATAATTATACAGTGGTGCCGATTCTCTTGTCACAAATGCCTCTAAACTAGACTAAAAATCACTAAAATTTGGTTTATTTCTGTCAAATGACGATTTTCCATTCTGAAATTGACTATAGTGACACAAGTTAACTATATTTTAGTTTGACAGCACTAAGATTGCTCTGAGTTATTAATTTAGTGAAAATGGCAATTATGCTATTCTGAATTTTACGTTTTTCAACTAAAAATTTGATTGTCTAACTAAATCTGAACATGAATCTGACTATTTTTAATCGCGATTAAAAAGGTGTGGAATAAAATTAGGTGGCGTGGACTAAAATTCACACCAACACCTCGACTTCAGACGTGCAAAAACGGTACTTTAACTTTCTTTTTCTTTTTTTGCTCATATCTCGAAAACGGTGTGTCCTATCACAAAAATAATGAAAATTTCGACCCCCTTTGCAACCCTGAAACCACCAAATCTCTACATTTAGATATTTTTATTTTATATTTTCCACACAAAAAGTCAAAACTTCCATAAAAAACACGTCGAGGCTCTAACAAAAACGTTGCAAAACCAAAAGAAAAAAAAAAACATCTGGACTCGCGATTGTCAAATTCGATTATTAGTTGTGTCAAAATTATTTTTAAATTTAGAGATTATTTTTCGCAGAATAGCTTCAAGATTTTCATAGTAAAAAGTTAGGAATTTTAGTGATAGTTTAGTTAGTTTAGTTCGGTGTACAAGAGAATCGGCACCAGTGTCTGTATGAGTGGTGAGGTGATAGGAAAAGATTAACAGTTTAAGATAATGAGTAAGCGTTGCGTCGTAGATGTGTTGTTCTTTAGTTTTTGCCAGCGATTTCATTCTGAAAAAATATAGTGTGGTTTACAAACAAAAATGTTTCAAATGTTTTTGTCAGAAAACAATCCACATATTACCATTTCTATTTTCTATCATACCATTTCTCTTCAAATAAAAACCATTGATTTTGATACTTTCAGAGTCCAGAGCTGTGATTACGTAGTCCAAAAGGGACTAACCAATGGTCAAAAACCAGTTCCACTACTTTTAATAATATTAACAACAGATCATTTTATAGATTCATCTCTCAGCCGAAACGGTTTTCGATTCTCGCTATCCAAGCTGGTCATGTACAATCAGGAAGTGTGGCCTCGGAGTATTCGCGAATTTTGTTGTTTACCAACTTACTCTTAACTTTAAAATTCAACCTTATATTGTTCAGGTTTGAATTCAAATTAGACGGACGTGTCTGTCCGCTTGATTGCTCACAGGAATATAGCCGCTATTCAATTGGATTTAGGAATAAAATTATAATTTTTAATTTTAAATCGATTCATACAATGGCCGACACGTGTTGCCGATTACTAACTACCTTTGCTAGTAATTCACTGAATTTTAAACCTTATTTATTTGGAATTAGGGTTGTTATGATGGTAAATGATGTGTTGGTTTATGGTGTTATTCAGCGGGGCTCAAGGCCGACTGATATGGGAGGATCCACATGCTGGTGTTATGTCAATGGACTGTAGTCATTATGGGTTATTTAACGCTTGATTGCGCGTGACATGGTACCCGATAGTTCTGACTTGTTTTCACCATTGTTTTGGATTGTGGAAATGCCTTAACGTTAGTGGAAAATGAAGGTTGGTTGGCGGTTACATATATTGGGCCAACAGTTTGACAAGAGTAAGTTCCATAACGTACTTTAAGCAAACCAGCCGATCTTTTCAATTACATTTCACCGTGACAACTTAGGTGAAGACAATAATGTAAATCCCTAGAATCAGATGAAATGACAGCTTACTTAACTCTATGCTCAATTTTTCACGATGACACTTTTATAATTAGAATGAACCGGTAATGGCTTAATGTTTTAACAAAGTCAGTAATTTAGCAAGTCACGTACCTACTATTAAAAGCACCGGTTTCGCGAATGTTTTCGAAGACGACCTTGTAATTTTAAACTAGAAAAATAAAAATTATTTTAAGTAGGTGAATTGTTTTGTGTTGTAGAAAACAAAGAGCTTAACAAATTGCGAGGTATGATACAAAAATTGGTGATGTAGTTACTGCCGAAACTCGCAGCACGTAGCGTTTGTAGCGTCAACATACTACGAAAAATCGTACCACTTAGCCGGCAGGAAAAAGGCTTGGCAGATGATGAATCTGCAACATAGAGAATTGTGGCACGTCGCGTGTTGGAGATTCTTCATTGTAGCAAAAACTCTTTATCAAGAGGCGTCAGCATATCAAACTCAAACTCAAAGTCGGCACGGTTGGCGCAGTGGTTGAGCGATCGGCTGCTGCGCTCCGTGTCGCAGGTTCGATTCCCGCACGGAACAAATATTTGTATGACCTACAAATAGTTGTTCCGGGTCTGGGTGTCTTGTGTATGTGAGTTTTCATGTTTGTGAACGCACCCACGATACAGGAGTAATTCCTAGTGTGGGGCAACGTTTTAAAAAAAAAAAAAAAAAAAAAGCAAATATACTCAAATTTCAAATAAACCAATTACAGGCACTTTTGAATTGCCAAGGTTGGTCGGTCAAAAAAATGAAGCTATTTGCCCATTCCAAAGCGTAGTAGGTACCTATGGAGAAGAACGGGCAAGAAACTCCACGGATACTCTTTTAAATCAAATTATGGTTTGAAAACATGATTTCAATATGAATGATGTAACCGATATATTGTATATTGGTTACATCATTCATATTGAAATTATGCATGTGAGAATGTTAAAAGCGTCCGGAATGTAAAGTTCAAAACAATTAAAAAATAAACTTTAATTTAAATACGCCGTGGCAGCTAAGAGATGAACAGTCCCTACTGACAGCGCCCGTTCACGAAGATAACACATGGATTAGCACCATTCAACTCAACCATTTTGAAGGGAGCTAAATGATGCCAACACACGCGCCACCATCAGCGAAACATTAGAGTGAGCATGCTCCAGGCCGCCAGGGCACATTCAAGTCAATGAAAGACGTACCCAGTTAATGGTAGTTTTATAGCATGTAGATGGTACTCACATATGGCTTAAGCAATTATACAATACTAAAAGATTGAGTTTATACAACGCAATGATCGTTTTTTAAATCTTCAGCAGCTCCAAAGTATTTTCAAATGCTAATCAATTAGTTGATGCGTCCTTGCGGAGCAGGAGGATTTTTATCAGAGATGTAATCCCCCAACTTAATATGCTCGGCAGTTTTACCGCCAAGAATTTGATCGATACGATTTGCTTTTACTTCGGAATTTCAACATGTCCTTATTTACCTTCTGACGAAATTCGTAGCATTTTCTTGTTGCCAAGTCTAGTTACGGCATTGTGACAAATTATTACACACATTCTAAATTAGTCTCGTATTTGTTGCTTAGCATAATATTATCACGCCTCATAATGCACCAGCAGCGACATAATGAGGTGTTGCTATTGTGGTTATTTGGCAAGAACAAGCGCATTATTGTTAGATTGTTATGATCGACGTAGCAGCTGATTTTGCCTGGTGAGGTGCGCTGGGGTTCTCTCCCACAGTCCTTTCGCATGCAGTAACTGCGTCTTCAGGGTTTATAATGTCTATGTGTCGAAGTGTCACTTTGATTTTTGTGTTCTTCTTGAACACTTTAAATTGATTATATATTTTGATAATTTAATTCTATATTAACTCCAAATTGTACACACAATTTGAGTATAAAAGTAAACCAAATTGGTTTCGTACTTTTCACGTGATACTCTTTCCAATTAATCTCTCACATCCAAACAGACAAAAATTATAGAAATAGAATAGAATCTAGGAATCGAATATAGGAATAGAATCTAGTTATCCTTTAACACCCCTACTATTTTTTTTTATTTTCAATGTACAGACACTTCCTCTACAGATTTACTATATGTATAGATAATAGAGAAAATAGCATATATTGTAAAGTATTTTAGTTAGCAGGAACTAAAACTCAAATGTCAAGGGCTAATTATCAGAGTTCTACTGTAGAGCACTTCAAAAAACAAATTGATGGGTTCTTGAACAGCAAAATGAAAATTTACAATTGCAAAATCTTGTTCTGCAAACAGCCGCATTTATGAACACTAGACTAACAAATCCACTTAAAGTTGTAAATTATTAATAACAACGTTATATAGAAGCCACGGCCCGGAGTTTCAACATGAATAAATAATAATGCGCGAAATAATTTGACGTAAACAAATGAGCTGCAATGGCGGCGCGATCTGATTTAAACTAATGTTTAATGTATTTGTTGATGATTTGCCTTGTGAAACCTTGCGCTGATAGGCTGAGACACCGGAATGTAGTGTTTTGTACTGGAATAGTTTCTTAACTGCCTGAAAATAAATAGGAACTACTTTCGTTAAACCTTCAACTTTAGTTCATAAATAACAAGATGATGAGGAATTATGAAGTTTTATTATAATTTACCTCATGCAGTTATTGAGTTGCTCGTGAGCGAGCTAGTTTCTGTCAGAACTGGAAAAGGACGCGCGGCCTCGCGGAAGATGGATGGAGTGGAGGGAGGGCTTTGCCCAGGAGTGGGACAGCGAAGGCTACAAAAAAAGACATTTGGTTAATTTCACTTTTCCATGTTTTTTTTTGGTAAAAGCACATAAGTTGTCAAGGCTGGTAACTGGTAACGGGTCTGAGTATATCCAAAGCGTGGCCACTTCTATGAATATAGAAAGATTAGACATAGGTATCTCTTCCTGTGCAAAAGTGACATAAATATTCGTAGAAATGTTTCTACAATTTGTCATTTATTTCTTCCGTATCTTTGGCGACCTGGTAAAAAAATGGATAAACTGACTTTTCAATTCAAAACAAGGAACTTTTTGCTTCACTTATTTTCTTAGTTTTAAATTCTTCAATAAAATAACCCGAGGGACGTTTGTTTATACTTATTTTCTTTTTTAATGATTACACCAAGTTATCAATTATGGAATAGGGTTGGTTGTGCGAGCGCTCACAGTATCAACCTGTCACTGCGTAGTATTTTATCAACCGCAGAGTTATCCTGTTTGTGTCAAACGTGTTGCTTTAGCAATAATAATAATCCATTGTTATGTTTCTTTGGTAATATAACATTTATTTTATTTGCAAAATAACTAATTGGCCCTTAGCTGGCAAGTGCACAGAACACAGAAGCACCTTACTTCTGATTGTACTATATACGGGGCAAAAAAATTCCTCCGAAAGATTATACGACGACTGAGCTGTAAGCCACTTATCTTATGCCATCTGTTATTAGTTATTTAAGCGCTTTACTTGGCGGAGCGAATGCTCTTTGACAGATTAACTTCCATTAAGGTCAATGTGTGTTAAGTAGGTTTTGGCAGTGACATAATTCAAAATATACATCAGTAAAATGTTATCATTTATACTGTTCATAGGTATGCTTTTCGGAAGGATGAGGCGGAGTGCGTGAGGGAGAGAACTTTGCGCCCTCACGCCCCTAGTCGCCGCAGGAGATGCCCTGGGCGTCGGGAATCGCCAGCAGATTCTCGGCTACCGTATAGGCGCGGGCTTGCGGACGGCGAGCAATGGGCAGCTCGCCGTCCTGTTAGGACAAGGCTCGGGTCGACGGCGTTCCACACGCGCCTCGAAGTGATGTCAGCACTAAATGACGGGGTCCGATAGGGCCGATGCCTGCCAGGGTCGCGGTTGTTTGAAAGTGATACCGTGGCCCTGGCAAAGGCAACTGAAGAAACACGGGTGGGGTTTAGTCAGTAAAAGTCTCACACGTTCTCCCGCTCCGCCCAGAGCGAGAGTCAAGTCATTCCCCTGAAGACTATACCTACTTATTTGTTTAAAACTTCGAGACATTTCAAATTTTGCTATTTGTGAACCTAACTTTGTGCTAAATAATATGAACATTGGTAGCAATATTATTGAAATAATGTAGTCACGTATTTATGATGTCACAGATTGTTTACTATTTATTGTAAGGCAATGCTGTTTAGAGTTTTATGAAACTTATCATTGCCTATATTTTTATTCATGAACATGCTGGGATATTAAAGAACTCGACTGTACCTATATTTAAGAAAAACTTGAAAACGCCAGAAGAAATAATGAACGTCTCAATTTCTTGATGTTTATATGATTAAAAACAACAGCTTGATTTCCTCAACATCACGAAAATATAAATTTTGGAACCACAATTATTTCATTCAACTGTCATAAATTATTAAAGTCCAAAAATAACGAAAATCCTATATCTTTGTAGTTTGTAGTCCGTGTTGTTGTAGTGAACATTTATTAGTCGTAAAAAGGTCATGGGACACCCGTGGTGTCTATTTCCGTGATGTGTGAGGTCCCATCACTAGTGCGTCGTAGGGAAAGTAGGGCTGCTAATCTATTCAGCTGTGTTATTAGTTTGCGGTTTTGTTAATTTAGCAATCGTAGAAGTCATGGATGATGGAAGATCATGGCTTTTGTGGTAGTGGGGCACTAAAGTATGTGTTACGTTGGTCTGTCAATAGAACTAAAAGAGCGTGGACAACGATTAAGATTTATTTTTCCCTGTTGATACAAAATATTATTCAAACCGTTCTCCACGCTAATAGAGTCAATGGTTTATGTGATAGAATAACGTAATTATAAGTCTGTTTGGTCAAGTAATAGTAACTAGAAACGGTAAAAAAATGAAACTTCGATAAAACTAAAATGTTGTACTAACATAACATAACATCATGCCTTGTTTCCCCGAAGGGTTGGGCAGAGGTCTAACTATAGTACACCCACATTTCGCCAGTTATGTTTAAGTCCCATGTAATAGGGGGCGAGCCTATTGCCATCTACCGGGCACAAATCCAGACTTCGGGCTGCTACTGAGAAATTCCAGAGAGAAAAACCCAATAACACGTTGCCCGACCTAGGAATCGAACCCAGGACCTCATGCTCAGCAGTAGCGATTGCGACCACTAGACCAACGAGGCAGTTGCACTAGAAACAATGTTGTACTAGCAACAGTAAATTCGTTTTAACAGCAATTGGTGTGTCTTGTCAGCACCTAGAACTATAAAATTAATAAGTCAATAAAACTTAACTTCTACAGTTAAACGTATCACGAACATTCCTCGAACGCCATTGCAAGAAACGCAACTAAAAATACATTCTACAACATCGTAAAACAGCCTGTATTCTATGACAAATCAAATGCCAGTACTTATCACACGACAGAAGACATCAAACTGTCACTCACAAATACTCTTTTAAATCTTCAAGCATGTTAAAGTAGCCATCAGGGCAGCATTTGTTACCAATAAACATAGATATTTAGTTGACTTCTACAGTCGTAAAGGGCTTTCGATCGTTAAACTAAAAGTGTCAAACGTTTCCTTGAAGTCTTTATTGCACCCTCTGTTTCATCCCTTACGGGAATAGATTTGGGGACGAGTTTTAAAACGAGGGTTGCTTTTGGTTTTTGAGAAAATTGTTCCTTCTTTTCAAGTTGGCTAAGTGCGTGATATTTTTGTGCGTTATATTCAATGTGCTACGGGTTTTACAAACAAGGTTTAATTAGTTATTTTCGTTCCTTTAATCCTTTCACAGTCGATTTACAAGGTACTACATTAAATCTCAGATACTTGTAACATCATATTTCCAAATCAAATAAATCTATGTTCATGGCACCATGTACTCCATACGACATACTTCAAATTATAAGATCGCTTAAAAATACTACAAGTGTTGGGTACGACGGGATCTCTACTAGAATCTTAAAGTACATCGCTTATCATATTTGTGACCACCTAAGCCATATCATTAATATGTGTATAACCACTGGATCGTACCCGGAAAGTCTAAAAACGACCATCGTAAAACCTATCTTCAAAAAAGACAACAAGCAGAGTATTAACTGTTACAGACCTATTGCACTTATTCCTATAATATCAAAAGTTTTTGAAAAATACATATCCAATCAAATTTATAACTATTTAGAAAAATTCAACATTCTTACAAAAGACCAGAAAGGTTTCCGCAAGAATAAAACTATAAACTTGGCTATTTTTGATTTTATAAATAACGTCATGGGAAATGTGGATAAAAGGACGCCGGTATGTACCATTTACTGCGATATGACCCAGGCCTTCGATTATGTTAATCATGACATTCTCCTCCGTAAACTGGAAGCTTATGGCATTAGAGGCAATGTATTAAATCTCATAGAATCTTATCTGAAAAAACGTAAACAAGATACAGAAATTTCTAAAGTAAACTTTAATACCAAAAAAGAAGAAACATTTGCATCAAAAAAACGTATAGTTAAATATGGAGTCCCGCAAGGTAGCGTATTGGGTCCTTTGTTATTCATAATCTACATAAATGACTTGCCATTAGTAACTAACTATCCAGTATCACTTTTGCAGATGACAGCACAATCACTATTAATTCAAAAAATAAAGATACGTATGAGAATGAAATTAATAATACAATCAATTCAATAATTAACTGGTTAGATAATAATAATTTAAAAATTAATCTTGAAAAAACAAAAATTATGTTCTTCAGTCAACGTTTAGAAGCACCAAATATTAATGCTCAACACAAACTAACTGTTATAAAAAAGGTAGAAACAGCTAAATTTTTAGGTGTAACTATTGACAGACGTCTGAACTGGAAAGCACACACAGAAGAATTAAATAAAAAAATATGTTCGTCTGCCTATGCCCTCTATAAACTTAAACCTATTATAAGTACCAATGCGCTTATAACTGCCTACCATATAGTCGTCGGCTCCATATTAAGGTTTGGAGTTATATTTTGGGGAAACTCTACTAATAAAGAAATCATTTTTAAGGCACAAAAAAGATGTATTAGGGCTATGTTTGGTTTGAAAATGACTGATAGTTGCAAACAGTATTTTATAAAATACAACATTTTAAGTCTTCCTTCCTTATTTATTTATGAAATAGCTAATTTTATAAAAACCAATCCTAACCTATTTAAGAAACTATCTGACGTCTCTATTCGTAACTGGCGGGATAATAATAAATTATCCATACTAAGATCAACCACCGCATTGATGCGTAAAAGTATTTTTTGTTTAGCACCAATCTTATATAATAAAATCCCAAAATCTTTTAGACAAATGCCTTCTGCTCTGTTTAAAATACATTTTAAAAAATATCTCATAGCCAAATGCTATTATACCTTAGCGGAATTTTTAAATGACCGTAGTTAATTAAATGGATTCCTAGAATTACGACATTTTCACAATTTGAGCATAAAATCGGAGAAAAAAAAAAGAAAAAAAAAAAGATACATTCTTTATTTTTTCTACTTTTCATTAGCATTAGGAATAAGTTATTTAATTTTTATAGTTTGCTGTGTAGTCTCAAATAATTTTCTCTATTTTTGATTTATTCTAAACCAAAAATATGTTGTTTTTGTACGCCATGTATGGCAAGACATGCAGAACTACCTGTTATTTTAAGACCTTGCACATATTATTTGATGTATTCTCATGTTTTTACAATAAATATATTCTATTCTATTCTATTCATCTTTAAAGTTGTGTTTCGTTCACCACATCGTGGTCGAGTGGAAAAAAGGTCAGCTGACCCTCCGACTCCCACTTAATAACCAAGCAGCGAACTTGTTCAACTAATTTAATTAAATTTCTCTTAATTAACACCACGCTGCGTCTCGCAACAAGATTTTACCTTAAGTGCGGATCCTACTAATATTATAAGTGTGAAAGTTTGTATTTTTGTTACTCAATTACGCTGGAAACGGCTGAACAGATTTACTTGCAACTGCAATGCACAGACAGTTTCATAACCAGGATTAACACATATAATACTTTTATCCCGGTAGTAAGTTCCCGTGAGATATTTTTCCGACCTCCGCGCGGGTGAAGCCACGGGCAAAAGCTGGGGTTAGAATAAGTCAATAACTGCAGTATTTCTATTGCTTTAGTCACTTTTTTACTAATAAGTGACACTATTTTATCTCTTCATTTAAATATAAAGTTTATAAAATAACTAATATTTTCCGGCTTGAGATGTTATTAGCTGTTATTAGTTGTTGAAAATGTACTTCACTCCCTTAGGTACTATGGTGATTCAGCGCACGAAAATACCAGGCCTTCTAACTGGCAGCTAGGTACATAATTTCGATTAAAGAAAATTGCAATGAAAAGTTTTCATTTCAGCTAGATTAAATACCAAACAATGTCTACCGTAAAAAAAAAAAAAACTAAAAGTGTGATCATTGGAACTCGTATATAAGTTGTTACAATTTCACGTACATACCCAGAAACTACAACCAATTCTACTTTGAAGTAGGTATACATAATGAAAACGGCTTGGCAAGTGGCAGCACGTGATCGACTTCACATGTGCTTGATATAATTATCATAATGTTGCGAATATCCATATGCAAGCGATATCGCGGCAAAAAATAGCCGCTGACCATCACACCGAGCTGAAGTGTCACGTGCGGCCAATCAAATAAACCGCCGATCGTTTATTTGACTAGCATTTTATTAAATAAGTATTTTTTTTTTCCAGCCTTTTTTAAGAGTCTTTACAGGTTTGTTTTTGCTACCAGCAAAAGTCATTTACTTATGTAAACTTCTATTATTGAATCTTTTTTTGGGAACGCTAAACATACGGTATATGAGAATGGCTGGTTGTTCTAGTGCAATTAAAACCGATTTGGAATGTTGAAATGTTCGTCGTCATCTGTCAAGGCTTTTCCTTACAATGTTCGACTTCAAGTTTATACGGATGCAGCTGTCCTCCACAACCCGGTTACTGGGTAATAGGCCAGGGTAGGGTAATATACGATACCTCTTGGTAAGGCGAGGCTTCTGACGAACCGTGACGACTGTCAGAGATCAAAAAATTACGGCCGGGACCGATGGCTTAGTTTGCTTTCCGAGGCATAGACGGGTCTTGGCATTTAAAGATGGTTACCCGACCAACCGCGCCGAGCATAGCTTGACCTGATCGATAATACAAAAGCAATAAGAACAAATATAAGAATGGTTCTTATAAAAATTCCGCACGAGACACCTCAAAAACTCTTTTAACTCCAACTTCCACACATCCTCACATCACATTAATATTTCGTCGCCGAACAGAATATAAACATGCCAGTAATTAAGCAACTTAAACGAGATAACGCTTCAAAACTTTTAACTCCTTCCGAATATCCGAGAAGAGAGAGAGGGAGCTCCCATTTACGTGCCAAGTTACTCGTGTTTGCAACATGTGGTGCCAAATGAGCCGCGCGGTACGCTTCGGTGTGAGCGACGGCCGGTCGCGGTGGCGATAAAAACTCGGGTTGGATTAGCAAAGCTGTTGACGCAAGTACTTGCAACTGGATTCGGCTGGTTTTGTGTTCATGTATTTCATTTATGTAGTTTCGTATATATTAGAAGTTGATGGGCTCAGCGGAACCGCTTTTTCAGTGACGCCAAGTGGTTTTATGTTTTGCAACTGGTGATGACATTTTCCGTTGAAAAAATAGTACGTTTACTGGTCATTCCTTTTTTGGTAGACTGAGGAGCCTTATGCGAATGAGGTGTGAGGCTATTAAGGTTGTTTAATCGGTATGATGACACGCCGCTTACAAATCTCACGATCATCGACGATTATCATCCATAGATTCTGTGTTATTCAATCAGACAACTTTGGTCAAAAATCTTTTTCAGCAGGAACTTCCACACATTGTTAAGGCTCAATTTAGGATAAGTTGTAATCAGTGCGCAAACGGTGACCATGCATTCGACAGTAATTTTTCGTCTGTTATTAAAAAAACATGCTGTTGTTTGTTGCTGTTGTTGTGTGTGTGTGCTGCTGTGTTGTTGTGTTTGTGTTGTGTGCTGTTGTGTGTGTGTTGTGGTTGTTGTTTGTTGTGTTGTGTGTGTTTGTTGAGTGTTGTTGTGTGTTGTGCATTTTGACGGCATAGGTATTGCATTTTTCTATGAAACAGCTGTGTTTTTTTTAATAACCGACAAAAAAATCTACGGTAGATCTAGAAGTTTCCGCACTAGTTAAAAATAAATCCTGTATACAAGATACAACCTTTGAAGAGATCACTATCCACGTACCATAAGCCAACACTTCGTGAAATTAATTTTCGCGGTATATCAAAAATACCCTCTCTTAACTTGTTCCACACACCACTCACAGTATAACTTTCGCCGAAACACAATTCGTAATAAATGCTAAAACATTTCTCTAAACACAGGTACTTTCCACCGACCTATCCAGCTCCGACCCCCATTGGTACCTTCCACCCAGCTCCGACCCCGGTACTTCCAACCCAGTAGGGAATTGAGGCAACTTTGCCTGCTGTATTTGAATGTGTTTGGAATCCAAGATGGCGCACAAACTATAACTGAAGGTAGCTTAATTTGGTTATGTTATTACCTTAAGTTTAGTGGGTGATGTGAATTTAAATTACCCTGTTGGCTTGGTACAATATGCTTCTTGGCACCGTATGTATAAATCGATAAGACATTTACCATACGTTTTAGGGGTATTGACGTTGGAAAACAAATAAGACGCCTTTAGAAAGTTGTTTTTTTTTTTTGTTTGTAAAATCCAAAACTATTAATAAAAAGCCACCAACTTCCAAAAAAAACACAACAAGGAATCAAATAACTTTTCTTTCGGAAGTCGGTGTCTTTGGTTTTGTTTTTTTTTGTTCACCGACTTCCGAAATAAAAGTAACTTTTCATCTCCTAGTATTTTTTTTGGAAGTCTTGTTTTTGTAAAAACCTTTTTATTTTAAACATTTTATTTGCTAAGTAATTAGCAGTGACAGGAGGTACACTCATGTCTGTGTGTTTCTATCCTTAAAATACCATTTCAGACACCAGTCTGCATGGTTCGCAAATTATCTGATCAATGTTATTATCAGATATTTATTTAAACTTTGACATTGGTGGACTTTATGCATAAATACAATGACATGAAAATATACTTTGTAAAATTATTATACATGATATTTCAATAATTGTGAATGTAAAGACAATGTGTGTGTTTTTTTTAGTTCGTTATAATCATGGTCTGGCTGTTTGAGTAATTTATGCGACCTACCCAAAAGTCGTTTCTTTGGTAATGTTGACTGGACAGGTCCATTCAAGCTGTGTGGTTCTTCCCTCAAAATACCATTTCAGACACCGATCTATATGGTTGCTTCTCAAAAATGTCTAATGTTTCTGGACTAAGTAGTTCCTTCTCTTCTCGAGAAATGTTTATTTATTCATTATAGCTGCTGCAATTTGCCTCAAGAATTCGACTAGATACAGTTTGCCTATCTCTATGTTGCAGCCGTTACGCGGCCCACAGGCCTAGGATAACAGTAATTTACAGATTGTAAAGCTCAGTATGAAAACGAAGACCCTTTCCCCTTCTGCGAAATCTAAGTAAGAGTTAATTTACCTAAGCTGTATCTTTACACTTTCACAGAATTACAAATAAAAAGTAATTTTTATGTGGCACTAGGAAGTGTCGTTCTAACTTGTAGACTACTAGTACTAGCATTGTACGGGACTCAACTTGCGGGTGCTTTTATATTTCATCGTCATGAATGAAACTTTAAGTTTTTTATTTTATTTAATGAGGCATTTTACCCATCAATCAATCAATCCAGCAAGCAAGAAATCATTTACAGTTTATCATTTATTGCACACAACATGTTAAACAATGTTGATAAATATAATTTAATAGCACAAACATGTTCAGCTAGGATAAAACATTTATATTTTGCATACTCCTTTCTAACAGGACACACAGAAAGTATAGCAAAGAAAGTTTTTAAGTAAAAGAGACTGGTAAAGTATAGTCTATTTTTTTAATATGATTATTTGTCAGTAAAAATTAATACGTTCTAATTTCAAAATCTCCCTCCACATTGTTTGCTGCGAGCTAATTAAAAATATTGTGTCTCATTATAAAACGGATCTGCGCCGGGAACAGTTTCGCGCTATGATTTTTATGATTTCAAGGGTCGCCTGAAACCGGACGAATCGTACGATATACTTCAAATGGCATTCATGGATTTAGACCCTTCTAAGACAACCTTGTATCTTTGTTATAACGAATTCAAGCGCGGTCGACTAACTTTGGGGGATGAAGAAAGAAGTGGTCGCCCTTTGACGGCTGTTACGGCGTATATATGTATATGTAATGTATACACATTTTTATCAGGTCAATATAGGACGAAAATTGAAGTGTCGTGAGATTTGTTTTTTCCGGGATGAATAAAACTAGAGGATTTCACTGTTTTAGTCTTAGGATCCCATAACCTTTAATTAAAACTTCCCACTAAATCATCAACAATCTTTTCCAATCCTTTAGCCAAGAAGCCACTTTCACATTAATAATATTATTATTAGGGATATGTTTTATTTCAGCGAAAGTCTATCCTATATCAGGATATCCAGGTGAATGTAAATGTTGTATTTTTTTTTGTCTTGATTTGTCAGGAAGAAAACTCCCTAAAATAAAAGATTGTCGTATTTAATGATTTTTACAGTTTATAAATATGTTATAATAATTCACCCGATTTTGATGCATCTGTCTTTAAGACACCCCTTTTCAATCGACATACCTCTTCCAAAAGTACACCTTCAAGCTACCCTCGAAAAAAGTAAATCTAATTTACACAAGCGGCGCCCCCTGCCGGCCTGTTCAAACATCAACAGCGTACAGGAAATTAAATTTGCCTGTCTTTGTCGTAAGAAAGGGAATGACTCGTGATCTTAAGGGACCTAATTAAAAGTTCCCAGTACCTATAAAACAGACCTATGGGAAATGAATTTTAAAGTGGTGTTTTTAAGTTTTTTTCTTACCTTCTGGCCCGAGGGCTTGAGAGCCTTACTTTATTGACGTTTGAATTGTTTCTAGTTGGACAGGCACACGAAAGTAATAGAAATTGTATTTGTAGTTTTTAATGATATCTTGATGAGGAGGTCAGCTAAAGGACTCGTACAATTTACAAAGTATTTAACAGTAATAAAACAGCCAAGTTCAATTTCCAATCCAACTACATCTACGTGAAGTTGGATTGGCATCGAATGAAAATCCAACAAAAGGCTATTTTCATTTAAAAAACCACAATGGTTTCTATAAAAACTCAATAACCACTTACAATTTAACCAACAAGTAACAATAAAAAGAATTGTCAATGTTTTGTTTCTGTATTACGTATACAGGGTCCCGTAAGTCGACGTCAAGTCGGAGTGATAGGTTGGGCCATAATACTTAACAGAAAAAAAAGTTAAAACTTATAGCAACAGGAGTTAAAAGACCAGCACAGTCAGTCAATTTTCTCGATTTTTTATATAAATGGCCGTAATTTTTAAAATACAGACATATTATTACTGTTTTATTTTTTTCTGTTAACAATTATGACTTGACCGATCATCCGATTCCGGCTAAAGCCGGTCGACTTACGGGACACTCTGTATGTAGGTACATACCTACCAACAGACAAAGGATATGCTAGTGAGGATACTATAAAACGAGTTCCTTTGAACAGCTATGTTCAAACCAAGGCCGCTCAGTTCAAAACAAGTTGACTATCAGTAAGCCAAACTTGTAGAATCGTGACTAAATTAAGGAAGCCACAGAATTAGGATAAATTACTACGTGCTATTAATTACTTATAATTAACTAGCTTTGCGAACCGCTCGCCTGGATCTTTTAATTTTTTTCACGATGGGGATTCAAACACAACTACATAAAAAGATTATTTATTATATAACGTACTTATAAGATAATTAACTTGTATCTAATTAATAAATGAAAAAAATAAGATTTATTTAACGACGTAACGAAATTAAGGTTACATATAGACAAAGAAAAAATGAGTTTGTGTAGAAGTCAGTAACAGGCGGCGACTGGTGTTGAGCCTCTTGTAACAATTAACAACTCTATGCGTCTATGTGCCTATGGTGTATGTCCAATCAAGCATGTCTAAACTTTTTGTCCATGAAAAAAAAAACACGCTTGAAGCAAATGGAGTCACCAAAAGCTTTATATACCCAGCTGTATTGCTGACCTTGGCATAAATTCAGTATTCATGACGTAGGGCGGTAGAAATAACAGTATTTTTTCCATAATATGTATTATTATGTTACCTTAGCTAAATGCAGATATAAACGCAGACTTTCTATGGGTTATATTTAAATCGTTTAATTGTGGTAAGTACCAAGGTTAACCCGAAATTGTTGAGTTATTAGTTTTGTAAATAATGTACTTACACGTGATTCGTGATTCGAATAAATCAAGTATGTTGATCTAGTTCCCATTATTCAAAAGTTATTTTTAAGAATGTTGAGTCATCTTACGTCTGAAAAACAACATGCTAACATTTTGAACAGCCTTCAGCATAACAGCGTTCAGCATAACAACCTTCAGTATAACAGCCTTCAGCATAACAGCCTTCAGCATAACAACCTTCAGCATAACAGCCTACAGCATAACAGCCTTCAGCATAAGAACCTTCAGCATAACAACCTTCAGCATAACAACCTTCAGCATAACAACCTTCAGCATAACAACCGACAGCACTCCAAACGTAACAATGACGCTGACTGCGACACATAAGTCCAAGCGTCGTTATTATCATCACTTAAACCAAAAGACGCCCACTGCTGGACACATGCCTCCAAGCGCCGCGATTTTTTGTTACGCGATTACACCCCAAACTATCATACAATTATTAGAATTCAAAATCAAAAACAAAAGTCATTTATTCAAATAAGGCTGAGAATCAGCACTTTTCGAACTTCAAAATTACATAAGACAGTCCCCCAAAACGCCCGCCCGTCACCACTTCCTAGTGCTTTAGCTGGGAAGAAGAAGTGGCGCAACAAACTCCCCAGCAGCACAGCTGTCTATTCAGTTAAGGAAAAAAAAAACACTGTCTAAGATCAAAATAACTGTACATTTCCCCATAATTTATTTCACTGCCACAACATCACATACTTGTTATCAACTACTATAATATCTAGACTATCACCAATATAATTTTTCACCAAAACCATATTTCGCGAGTCGGAAGGGGGGAACCCGGAACCCAATATCATATACAACGGTGAGCATTTCGGATTTCCCATATGAAGGCATTGGGTATGTCATAAAATTCTATGCATTTGTATAATTTCGCCGCGTACGCACGGGGCAGGCAGGGACTATGGCACATTAATTCGCGTGTTATTTCCATAAGATTGTGTTATAAATATGCTAATTGATTGTAATCGGTTTATTTTCGTACTAATACGGGGATTTCATTTGGAAAATGTTTTTTTGTAGCTTTTTCGTTATTTGATTATTTACATACGCATGTTATAGTATGTGGATAATGTAGAATGTAAACCCAGCTTCTCCGTGTGGTGGTAATATTTGGATAAATATTGTTTTTCTCGATTTCCTAGTATATTGTTTATTAAAAGGTTGGGTAAAACTGTTACTTATTGACTACGAGTCTCAGTAAAAGTGCAACAAAAAGTTACCTAAGTAAAAATAAACCAAAAATTCAAAAAGGCGACAAAAGACCCAAGTTGGCAAAATGTTAGGAAAATTTTAAAAGCAGAAGATTATACACGTGTACACGTGTTCATAAAAAAAGGTTAATCGTACCCGTAATAGCTACACAAGTCATTCATTTAGGTTAAATTAACGTAGAAGATACATGTTTATTAATGTGGGTTAAATCAACGTTCCTAAGTATTGTAATAACCTTTTTATTTCAATGTTCTATTAACATACTAATGTGTTTTATGTACGCTAGGGCCGTATATGTGGTACATCTACACTTTTACGAGTCATTTCTACGCGTTTTTATTTTATGTTAATTATGTTCATACGAGTGTTCCTTTTATGTTTAAAGTTTTTTAGACATCCATTTTAATAAAACGTCAGGTAAAAAAGGTTGAGAAACCTGATTAATAACTGATTAATTAAACAGGTTTCTCTACAGTCAAAATATCATAATATATGACAAGACATGATTGGAGATAAGTTTTTGTAAGCAATGGAGCTGATTTAAATAAAAACTTCAGATAGCAAATGTGTAGGTACTTAGTACTTTTGTAGATTTTATAATGAAAAAAAGCAACAGAAAGAAATACTTAATAATATGAATAAACTAATTAATGGACACATAATGCTTTATATATATAACACTATATAACACGCTATATATATAACACATAATAATAATACTATATTAATAACGAGCACAAGAAAACCTTAAATCATTTACCCGTTCTAAAGCAAATGACTCACAAAGGTCAAACCATTTTCAGGCCATATTTAATTAAATATGACAGTGTCTGTCAATCACTTATCAAGGCTGACATTATGTTCCCAGCCCTCAGGGAATGGCTGACTAATAAACGTATAAACCGAGCAAGTTAGTAAGATTGAAGGAGTGATATTTGTACTCTGCTTACACCCTCTGGGGAAAGTAACTGATACCTTGACGAGCTGAACATGGAAATGTAATCCTGACTCTTGCTCCGCGGGAGGAACGATTTTCCAATACTTTAAATTGAGCAACTTGAATCTGTAATGATGTGCATTTTGATTTTCATAGCGGATATTTATCTGACGGTTTAAGTTGCGCATCTGCTGGTTTACAAGAAATACAGCGACTTTAACGTGACTTTGTCTAGGGTTCAGCATGCAGAATATTTAATGGAATTAGTATCTACGCTAAAGATGGTTTTTAACAAACATAAACTGCTAGCAATACTATTTTCGTAAATAATTCTAACAGAAACGCACCAAAAAGATAACACCAGCTAACAACTCAATTTCGTTAAAAAACAACCATTTGGGTGTTCCAGTTAATGCCAGGGTGTAATTAAAAGCATGGTTGTGACCAAACCGCCAGATTTCCCCCGGGCCACGCGAAATTCTAACGTAAATGCATTATTTAATGAATGCCCATAAATCTTGGAATATTTTAACTGAGGGATCTTTTATGGTGTTTTCACTCAGTTCGGAAAGTTATTCCCCACGGATCTTCATGTTTTATGGTGCTGCAGCGTTTAGAACGAGTGCTGATGCTGCGTTTATGGTGAAAAACTTGGGAGAGGTATGGAAATGAATAATTTTATAGCTTTTTAATGTTGAAAACCGACGCACTTATTACTTGAACGAGGAAGTTATTAGTAGAAGTTGAAATGAGAGAGAATGAATAAGTGGCCGTCTCTGAACTGTAAACGAACGTTCTGGGGGAGATCTAATAATAAAAACACAAACTATTACTTACATGGATGTTAAATTATTGAATATGGATGTCATCGTTTGTATGCCAAACACTTACCCCGAAATCCTGTAACAAATCATTTACTTTGGCAAAATTAAACATGTTCCAAAGCAAACAGCTTTTGTTTGTTTCCAAAATCGTCGCGTGCTTATACAACAGTTAGTGCATAATTATAATGATTACAATTGTTTGGTAATCAGTCAATTTATAAGTAATCCATTGTTTAGCGGCGACCTCACGGCAGCGTCTGCATATTATATTAATTATTATTTTTAAGTTATTCCTGCGGGCCGCCATTACTGATCGCGTTCGTATGCTATGCGTGCGCGCACGTCATTGTGTGTGGAATATTGAGTTGGACTAGGAGTAGGGATCCTTTTCGTTAGGCAGTTCTGCACCTCTGAAGAGTATAGGGTTCTCATGTAATATTGTTTCTAACCCGTGTTTTCTTTAATCAGTTTGAGACATACATACAACATAACAAACATCGCGCCTGTGTACCTACATAGTGGGTGTACTATGTTCATTTCACCAGCCATTAAGTCACCAATAAAGTCTTTTAACTTGGATGCTGGATATCCCGGGAGTGACTGTAGTCTATCTGTATTCGCTATAATAGTGTAGCAGATATCATGTGAGAAGTAGCTCCTACCAACACTGCAGCTTTGTTGTAGCATAGATAGATGAAATTGTCATTTAAATGAATACATTAATTATCTCTCCTTTGATTATTTTATATCCAAAACATTATTTTATCCCATCTCCCGCAGTACCCGATGCTACTCTGCCATTAGCCAGTGCGCTGCGTATGCGCACCGCGCTCATGTAAACAATGGCCGCCATCAGTATGCCGCCCGCGTCGTGTCTGCCTGATCGGTTTATGCAATAACACTCGCTGTTGCCAACGACGCTGCTTGTCTGTTTCAACAGTACTACTCATCTACTAACATTCGTCTCGCATACTTAATCTAGATAATAATCAAAATTAAACTTTATGCCGTATGATACATTTTGCCGTATGATACATTTTGTCAGCGCGCTTAGTACATAATTTATGAAATGAAAATGTAAAGGGGTGGGATCCTGGTGTCCTGAAACAAAGGCCACGAGCCTAGCTTAGGCTCCAGTCTCCTACAATATATATACTTACCTGAATTGGGATGATGACTACTATTAAAAACGTTCGTAAAAATAATGTAATTTCAATGAAGGAATAGTAAAAATGAGATAATCGTAAAAATCTGTTAACTTGATGTAAAAGTGAAGAAGATACACACTTTAAAAGTTTTTGGGGGGGATTATTCCTGTCCTTGTCGCGCGGTACGGACGATGTACGGCGCTAGTATGAAGTTACCTAGCCGTGACGTCACTTCTACGATAGTGCTGTCCTAGTCTAACACTTACATTAAAACGTTTATAACTTGGCAGTTTTTTAAGCTTTTACACTTTTTGTAATACTATTTGAACTATTTGGAAATAACCATTTTATTGAGATAAAAAAAAAAAATTGTCATCATCCCCATTATGTATTCTTCACTAATCTGACCAATGTAAAATAATTTATGTACATATATTGTGGTGAGAAAGTAAAGTTGATTGATAACTTTAAAAAAAAACATGGGATTAGGTCGTCTTTTGGCTGTGTATCTGTCTTCTTTTGGTTCAAGTCTACCACGAAAACGATACGATTTAGATTAGACTAAATCACAGGTAGATATGGCTAGGTTTTGAATGCAAAAAGGTTGACAAAACGATGTCATAATGAGTGTCTCCAGCCAAGGCACTTCTCTGACAGATCGTCGGAAGATTGGCTGGTGTGTTCTTTCCAGTCAAGACACTATAGGCTACTAAAGAAATCCACCCCTCCAACTACTCCAAGCTGGGAGGAAGTCGGTGCAACAGAGTCCCCTCCCCAGCAACACAGACACCATTACTTTAGAACATGATTTTACACGCAACATCACGCCTTGTTTCCCCGAAGGGTTGGGCAGAGGTGTACCTGAGGTGTTCATTTCGTTTATGTTTAGCACCCTATTGCCATCAACCGGCCACAAATCCAGACTCCGGGCTGCTATTGAGAAAATCCGGATAAAAACCCAATAACACGTTGCCCGACCTGGGAATCGAACCCAGGACCTCCAGTCCATATATTAAAGTATAAGCGCAACCTTCACTTGAGATAGCAGACCTACTTTCTGGTTTGTTTACACAATTTTATTTATAGATTTAGTTTAGAATAGTTTAAGCTATTAGGCTGCCATGCCACTGAATAAAAGCCTTGTAAGAATAGAAAAACTCTCAAATGCAGATAAGTCTGTGTTGAGAGAAAAGAGAGTCACAAAGATTTGAATAAGTTCTATCAAATAGAGACCTTCGTTGTGTTTTACTTGTTTTGTAAAATGTTCAAAGCAAAGATTTAGGAGGATTAGCATTTTATGCACTACCAAGTTGCGCTTATTTTATTATTTATTCTGCCGACGTTATCCTAAGTAAGCGACACGTATTACAAATATATGCAGTCTAAACATACCTTTTATAGAATTAAGCGAATGAGCTATAGTATAGCACAATCGTAAGCACAAGGACTTGAATATAGTCACCCTATCAGCATACAATACGGATAATGTGGACGCATATATAGCTAACAGGGCTGACACTGCTTCGTGTAGTCTTAAGTTATTTTTCTCACCTTGTATCGGAAGGTAGTAAGAAAAATTGTTTTAGAGTTAGGTATAGAACATAACATAACATCACACCTTGTTTCCCCGAAGGGTTGGGCAGAGGTACCTGTACACCCACATTTCGCCAGTTATGTTTAAGTCCCATGTAATAGGTGGCGAGCCTACTACCACCAACCGGGCACAAATCCAGACTCCGGGCTGCTACTGAGAAATTCCAGATAGAAAAACCCAATAACACTTTTGCCCGACCTGGGAATCGAACCCAGGACCTCATGCTCAGCAGTAGCGATTGCGACCACTAGACCAACGAAGCAGTCTGCAGTCGCAGTTAGGTATCGAAATATAAGCGAAAAGGTACTAATACACCTATACAAATAGTCAAAAGCCTAGGTGGGTACGGTAAGGTGGTATAACGAAAGTAGAGGGGTCGCCAATAAACACGCAGTAGATAAACCCAATATAGAACCACCCGGCTGTCTACGATGAAGTACCATCAAATAATGTAAATGATTAAACTTAACCTAACTTGCTGAGATGTCAACAAATATATTTACTTACGTACTTAATGGAATAATTTGTTTCGGGTACTCACCAGCCCTACAGCCCAGCCACACTTTCACGTACACATTAGTATGCTGATCCTCCGCTGAGCGGCGCGCGCGCAGATTAATAAGTCCTATCCGTGCATGGACGCTATAAAATCTGAAAGTGGAGCTGAAAGTTAGAGAGAAAGGTTTTGTTTTATGTGATTTTTGCTTCAATCTATACTTGGCATTACAGCTTTATATAGTTGTCACCAGAAGACCTAGACACAGTAACATTCTATCAGCGAAAACGATCATGTAGACGTAAAAAATGACTTACATATTACATAAGCTACCAAATTTTGTCAGTCCTGTTAAAAGGGATCGCCACTTGTCTTGATCCTCAGGAAATACTGTCCACTATTCTACATAGTAACCATACTATAGAAACCTCAAGATTCATTAGATATTGATCAGGAGTGTAACTTAGAGACCGGAGGATAGAGGAGGTATATTATAGTTAATAGTCATGGTCAATATCTGTTATATTTCTTATTACATCTTTAATGTTGGCCATCTTGCAATACCCGGCTCTCATATAGACAAGAGCCCATTTCGGTGTTTGTATTAACTGTTGCATGTTCATTTTTGTATGTTTGATGCGAAGAGACCTTATCATGGTTGTAGTTCTATAAAAGTAGTATGAGTATACAACGGGTGCAACCTAATGAAATAATACGACACTCTTGCACTTTATCTTTTAGAATTGCCTTAGTTTATATTTTATTGTTTGGCGGTCGGAAGCCTAATAGGCATGCGGCACCTGCTACCTGTTTCACTATAGCCACGTAATTTCCACCTATTCTGACGATTGTTTTCAAAACTCTATGCAAATTAGGATATAAACGACAAACAAACATTCTACTTATCAATACCTAATTAACATAAAAACTGTCTCAACAAATCAGTTTTTTATTTAATGAAATAACAATAACAGCGATTATCTCATCTCAACATGACAAGCAAGTTCTAAGAATTCTGTGCACGATTCTTGGAGTGATCATGTCAGGTGACGTCAGGGTTTGCCGAGTGTGCCCGAGCGTTGCCGAAGATCGCCGAGTCCAGCCGAATGTGGACGAACAAAGGCTTATACAATTAAAACCCAAATTCACAGGACAGAAGGACAACTTTTTTTTTTTTTAAGAAACTATTATACAATAATGCTGAATAAACACAGACCTCTGTCCTTCTTTTGTCTCTAGATTACTCAGTAAGAAAGAGATAAAACAGCGGGGTAGTTAGCGAAACACACGTGTAATGTTAATCGATTGCTATGCCTTTAATTTTGAAAAGTCAGACATATTCAGATTGCATCGGAGAGCAGTTGTGGCCCAGTGGTAACGGCCGCGACTTACGAGTTATAGGTCGTAGGTTCGAACCCTAACAGGCGCTTTACTTTGTATAAATTATTTCATCACCACTGCTTTCAAAACTGTGAAGGAAAACATAGCGGAGAAACTTCTTGTCCTAAAACCAAAAATTCGAAAAAGTGACATCCACCCGCACCGGGCCCGCGTGGTGGATTACGGCCCACTCCCTCTTGAAGGGAGGAGGCCTGTGCCCCAGCAGTGGAAACACTAAAGGCTGATCATGCCTTCGGATTGTGATTGTATTTAAAGTCCATGGCGCAATTAGGGCGCTGGGATCTTGTGTCTCTCAGTGAAGTTAGTGGAAGGGCTGACTGCTGAGCAGCGGCATCTTCCTGTGCATTGATACTGTGATTCACTACCTGTTGCTGATAGCTACATTTCTTTTTAAACCTCTCAATGAGAAGTTGGGGATGAATGTCCCAAAATGAGACTCGCACAAACCAGGAAAGCATGGCACAAACGAGAAAAGGCATTTACTCAGCAGTGGGTGGAACAAGGCTGCCAATGATGACGTGAAGTTGAGAAAGGGAAGTTCAGTAATGGTCTGAGGTAGACCTTCTGTAGGGCTGTTTGTTATTATGTGTGATATCGGTGCGCCCGCGCCTCTGACCGGGCGCGTCCACTATACTGGTTTTCTAATTACCATAACGCGTTTAATGTGAGGTTTGGCTCCAATGCTCATAGAGATAGATAATTTAAGATATATTCGTCTACATTTAAAATGATGCCGAAGTAAGGTTCAATATCAGGGTGCATCTTTGCAATATTTTGATTTAGCTAATAAGCAAGCTACTGTCTGCGACAGCTCAAAACTGACAATTGATTTAAACATTTTGTAACAATTCTATGGCATTTTAGGAAGAGATCCGGAATGGACTATTATGTATTGGATTCGAAAAAATAACGAAATTGATCGTGGTCCAATTTAATTTTTCTCGAGTAAGAAAACATGTTAAAGTTCTAGAAGCTATTCTCGTAGTACATTGTAAACACACACATATCATCAGTTATAATTTGTTTTGTGTGTATCGGATCGTGCGCGAGCGCAGTAAATAATCGAAAGGTCGTAGGTTCGAGTCTGTGCCGTGAAAGCAGCTGTTACGAACCAACGATTTCGAACAACACTGTTATTATTATATTAATCAAGTCGCAAATGTACCTATAGAATTGATTGTATCTTAGTAATGTTGTTGGACATTGGACTTCGAAGATTCGATGTTCATCCTGTGTGGTCTGTCATCAGGAGATAAGTCATGTATAAAGTTCCCTTGGACGATAAAAGCAATTAAGAGATAAGATCAGACATAAGATGAATTGTTTTGATTGTATATTCTTTAAACAAAACGTAGTGATAGATCTAATTCTATATTAATGATAGTCGTTTAGATGGTAGGTATTATAGCTTAAAAGGGAGACTATCTGCGATACATTGGGAGAAGGACAGGAGGATTGCCATAAACTTTAAACAAAGTTTAATATGGCTATAACATGTTCATCAATAACAAGTACATGTACAAGCACGACAAACCAATCAGCTATGCAGTCCACTGCTGGTCTAATATATCCATCTACATGAAGTATACCAACATTATGCTAAATCCATGTTGTACAGCGACAACCACCTGTTCTATGCGGGTGTCGTTATCATTCTGGCCACGGCGAGCGAGAAAGAGCACTTGTATAAGTAATGTTTTAAGTAACAAACTTAGAACCATATATCTACTCATTCCGATATAATCGTAGGAAGTTTAAGTTTCAATCGTCTCTTTTACAGTAAATTGAGAAAGTATGTTACCAGCAACACACAGTTATGTAATACACATGTCTTATCTTTTTAAGTCGGGATTTATTTCACTTGAGTACCTATTGATTTACTACTCAAACGAAACATGAATGAGCTTTACTATTTACGTGCAACTATACTACAATACCACAGTGTTTGCTCCATATCTTAGTATATAATAACATTTTCATATCTGAGGTTTTGTAAAGCTTTCATTAGTACCAAGTGCCTTTATAGTGTTATCAAGGACACTGACATAACTATCTGTGTTAAATGTTATGAAAGCAATCAAACTTAAAAGCTCACCACGTTAATTACGCTCAGCAAACCTTTTAGCCCTTTATATTTAGACTTCACTTGATCATCCAAATATTTTCACTAACATAAACAAATGTCACAGCTCAGCTTCTGTCGTTAGCTCCTAAATGCTCACCACGGGCTACCAATTACCTCTCCGTCCATATCTCCATTAACGTCTCCATGCGCACACGCATCATACACGATAATTGAAGCATTACTACCACAAACAAACGAGCTAATGCATTTCGGTCGTCTTTCAATAGTTATGACAGATTGGGAGGCTGATCGTCGTCTGCCTGTGTATTTTTCATGGTGGTTTGATGTTGGTGGAGTAAAAGCTTGTATGGTTGTTATGTTTACGGTAATGGTAAAAGCTATTTCATGCTGAATTGAGATACAAGACTAATATTTGTATCTGCTTTTGGATGTCGTGTGAAATTCACAAGACAAGACCTCGCTAAAGCGTAGGAGGTCCGTGCACAAAAAAAAACAACTTTTGTCAATTTCCTAACCGTGAGAAAGCTTGAAACAATTTAAATATTATGTTTGTATGATTATAAAAGTACAGTTTTCAAGGCGCTAAGTCATTCGTATCAGTCACAGCACCAAGTTTTAGTTTCATTTCTATTGCGCTTTCGAAAATATAATTCATATTGCCTTTTATCATAAAATTAAATTAATATGTGATTTTCAAATTTCTTGAAACGTTTTCACGGTTAGGAAAAATTATATTTCTGACTGGGTTATTTTCGAAAAATAGGTTTAATTAGGTGGTTCAGCCACGTGCAAGTAGAACATATAATCATATTGATGATGTTTTTTTTGTTCATAATCAAATATGGTTATGTAAAATAGTTTATGGTATAAAAAATATCAACCGTCAGTCACCCGTAATTTTTTTGGAAAACCTGTTGCGCGAATATTTGTGATTTTCCAGGAATACTTCTTTTATTTGAAAAATCCCTTTCAGCCGCATTCAGAGCAAAGAACTTGACTTCTTAAATCACAAATAACTTTGATTAAATTATTTTTCCTTTTCTCGCTAAAATTGCACAAAATTGATCAAAAGCAGTCGATTTCGTGCACGGACCCATAAAAAGAAAGTTTTCAAACACTGTAGTGCTAATAATATTGTCTTTTGATATCCTGGTTTCCCTCAAGGTTAGTAAGACAGACAGTCTACATCAACACAACACTTGTCATGGACATTAAGATTTTAATTATTTCTGCACGTAATCCCGATAGCGGTGCTAAATAATTAACCATTCACGATCAACGATCACGCATATTTCCATAATCTAGTTTCCATATCGCAGTATGTTTTTTTTTGGCAAAAACTACTATGCTACGAGTACTGCCAGTCTTCTTGGCATTACCTCAAAGTCACAATTTTTGACACCCACGATTTAAGAGTAGCTTATTTTCCGAGACTCATTCAATTAAGACAAAGATAAATGCAAGCGGTGTTTTAGATAACCGTTTTATGAAGACCTCCTCAGTCAGTCACATTATACATCCCCAAGTTGAACCGGTCTGAGCAGGCTGTACACTTATACTAAAAATAACAACGTTCCTATTAAATATGCTAACTGTCTTGTTTGCGTCCGTGACGTAGGCACCGCCATCTTTATGTAATATCTTCACATTTCTTGCCCGCTGTCCTATGTGAGCGATCCTGTCCTGCGGATTTATAGAATATGGAGATCTAACAAATAATTGGTGAAATTAAATAAATAAGTTAAGAAAGCAAAAGGTCTTCATCGAACACAGCTCAAGGCAAGAAACAACTCTTCTGAGTGGCTTAGCTAAACAAGTATTTTAGATAACCCTGGTGGAGGTTATTTCATAAATGACTTATTTTCATACCGATAGATTTTCGATTGACTCATAATATTTTGTCGTATTATAGCTTCACATAGCGTCGCGTAGCGCCGCTCACATAGGACGATATACTACTGTCTCCTGCAGTTTGAATGTTAATAATATACTACCTGTAGAATTGTGGGCGTTCGTTGAGGACGTACTCGGGTTATAAACGAGGCTACAATCGATCTATTTTGTACTATTTCCAAGACTATTATGACATTACTATTATAATGCATATTTAACATTGACTTTATTTTCAGAGTTCTCAATTAGAATTTTATGTGAACCATTTTACGATAAATTTAACTAGGGAAGTCCAATTGTACATTAAGTACTGGGTCCTAGGGAGGTCGTCTATGAAAGGCACAAATTTTGAGGATCATACCCAGGTTTCAGATGATACTGTCGTGTAACATTTGAGAGCAAAAACAAGAGTTAATTACTGTCGAATGATAATAATAGCTGTTGCTCACCGCATAGCGATTAAATATGGAATAAGTTGTACGTAAGGTAGCATAAAGACAAATAAATAACGGAGAATGTTCTAATTAGATCGTTTGACCCTCATTGGGGAAACGGCCGGAAATTGGTGGTTTACGTAGACGCGACTGCTCATTTGTAAAGATAAATAAAAGATAGCTATGAGGCCGAACTTGGGCGCCAACCAAAGTGTTTTCAATACGTGAGAAGAATCTTAATTAGTTTGTGAATTGAGATCTTGGAACAGGCTTAGAAAAATATGTTTTGAACATTTAAAATGTTTAGTTTGTTAAATTATGTTTTATGTTATTAAATAGGAACAACAAACAGCTACATTATGCAAACAGCTATATTATATATTAACAACAAAAGTTACTTACATATTAACGTAGCTCATGTTGATATTATAAATGCCTTGCAATGTCAAAAATATGTTGTAGAACAGATTTTAGGTGCTACTAAAAAATAAAAGGTACTGCTTGAATGTCACAATGGTTGCAGAAAATAAACTGGCTCAAATTAAATTAGCTAACAAAACTGCAGACGTGATCGACATAAACAGCGTGTCCCAGAAGTCTATGTCAAGCCGGAGTCGCGTAATAGGTCGAGTTGTAAAAGTTATCAGAAAAAAAAGTTTGTATCACTAGCAACAGGAGTTAAGAGACCGTCCCAGGTAGTAGATTTTCTAGTTTTTTTTTTAAATGCCCGTAAGTTTTAAAATACATTGCAAAGGTTTTTTTTTTAATCACCCGATTCCGGGTTTTCTGTTTTTCGGGTGGGAAATCATGTTCCTTCAGTTGCCTGTGCCGGGGGCCAAGGTATCTCTTTCGAACAACACGCGACTCTGGACCCGATTCCGGATTGACGTCGACTTACGGGACGTCCTGTATATACACGATTAAATTAAAACAAAAACATTTAATGTCTCATTTTTTTTTTTTTTTATTTACTTGAAGTATGAATTGAGAAAATCTGTTTTATTTTGTTTTATCATACATATGATACTTAGCAGACTTCCATCTGAAGTTGACCTCCCAATAAGAGAAAATAAGTCGACAGATACTTGTGCATCATACAATTTAATCGTATTATCATTTTAATATCGTTTAAAGTTAAATATAAAGTCTAAATAAATACAGTGCAAAATGAGTTAAAAATAAAGTCTAAAAACTGAAACACAGGCGTACACTCAGAATGAAACAATATTTACTAAGTTAATGTTTGCTGAAGCTGGTTCAAATTAAATAAGATGAAAATGCGTTATTTGTGCTAGAATGAAATGTGTACTTATGTTGCTAATTATAACCAAGGGCTGCTGTTATCAGGCGACTGATAACGACTAGACGTGGGTCAACGTGTTACACATTATGTTTGAATATCGGAATGTAACGTGCTTGATGTTCAACAATTTACTCGTATGCACGACGTGGTGTACAAAATTGCTTTTCAAAAGTGCCTTTTATGTGCCTATTTGAAATAAATGCTTTGACTTTGAATTTGATGTTCCATACATTTGACCGCGTAGGTATAGCACTTTTCTATGAAATAGCAGATTTTGTTTTAAACCGAAGAAACATTTTCTCCGTTCGATATCTTGTATGATTTTTTTTTATGGATTCTGTACTTTATATGATATAGTTTACCCTCAATAAAAAAAAACTCAGTTTTGATATTTCTAAAAATATTTCAACCATCATAATATCTTTTAAATTCTATCATACATCTTTATTTTGAATAAACTAATTCAAAAGGGCGACGATATGTTTACCCTCAAAGAAAAATGGTAATTACTTCTCTGCTATGCTGTATAAGTGATCGTAGAAACGATTTCTGAGAACATTATTGAGTATCATCTACTTTGAATTTGAGTTCTAAGCGAGTTAGATCAGAGCGCAGGGGTGCTCAACAAGCAAACAGTTTTTTACTGAAATGATATGTTTAATAAATCCACGACGAGTTAGGGTAAATTATGGCAACGGCAAAATAGTCATCAGAGTGGGAATATTTTTGCGAGTCGCACAGGCTTTGTCATTTGACAATGAGAAGGCCATATTTGTAACACAAGGCAGAAGATTTTTTTTTTTTGCGTTAACTATATAAACAAAAATTATGCTTGATGACGTTTCAGTACCATAATTCCGTCACACACTCCGAGGGTTTTAATCGTCTGATCAAAAACGTAAATAACGCAATAAACGTGGCGGAACTGCTTAAATGAAAGTCATTGGTCATATTCTCTTAGCTGCCACGGCTTATTTTAATCATGTATTTTTTGGATTGTTTTAATTTACTTTTTGCTGCACTCTGGACGCTTTTAACGTGTACGGTTTGTGTACTTACATCGTTCTCACATACAGGATCAACATAAATGATGTAACTAATTTATTTGTAAGAACAATATTATTTTAAAGAGTGTCCGTGGAGTTTCTTTCTTTTTCATCTCCATAGGTAGCAACTAGCTTCATGTTTCTGACTGACCGACTCTTTGACAATTCAAAAGTGCTTGTAAGTGGTTTAATTTAATTTTCTGTGTGTTACGCAATTACCCCGGGTCTTCCCCTATTAGCGCTTCAAGTTAGGAAGTAGGTACCTACGCTTGCGGTCCTCAAATGCGAATCGTTGATCACCTCTGTCGAAGCGTGTCACAAACCCGCTGTTTGAACGACTTTCCAAACACCAAGCTTCGGTTTTGTTTATTTTAGTGTTACGAAATGTAGAACGCATTTACACCGTAACGTAACCTGTTTCCCCCGTTTCGTGGGTGTCAACAGATTTCTGTAAAATTCTTACAACTTTTGTGAGTGTTAAATTATTAAGTGGCCGGTCAACGAAAAACACCGCGAGGAAACTTGCTTCTCCTCGAACGGAAAATTTGAAGACTTATTATAATAATAAATAATAATAATAATCTTTATTTCTCCATAAATGCATTTACATAATTTATATCTAAAACTGACTTAAGATAGTGTTCCAGATTGAAAAACCCTGACTTCTATACTAGGTTTATGTACCTGTATCTTAGAAGCCAGTGTCCCTTCAAAGTGATGTGCGTACAGTAAATAGGACACAAATAATATACAAAAATCCATTTGGGCAAGTCCAAGAGAAACAAAAAAAAACTGAAAAAAAAACTGAATACAAAAAAAAAACATTCAAAGAAAGTGTTGAGTTTGTCTATTCTCGTAGTATGTTTTAGGAGCTATGTGTTTGAGGGAGTGTGTATGTTTGTGATAGTGTAATTGAAGTATGAGTAAGTGTGCGAGCAAGAGTATAATAATTATCATAATTTATCTTTTATATTTAACTTAATGTACCTATATATTTATATTTCTAAAATTTCCCAACAGAAGATCCTCCGTATTGCGATAAGTTAGTTTTAGAAGATATTCCTTTAAGTTAGATTTGAGCTGATATTTAGTATCGGGATAAATTTTTAGAACTTTATTAAGCTGGTTATAGAGTTTCGTACTGGACACAAAATAGTGTTTCTTGGCAAACGAAGTTCTATGCGACTCTTGAAGAAAAACCGTGTGTTTTATTCTGCCTGTTGGCTCTGAGGACGGACGGGAAGGGTGCTTACGGAGCATTGACTGAAGGACATGCAGCTGCCTGACAGTCAACACTTTGGATTCCGCATAGAGCTGTACTGTGGAATATCTTAGCGGCCGAGAGAGCAGAACCTTCAGAACAGCTCTTTGTGCTCGTTCTAGTCG
This sequence comes from Dasypolia templi, assembly GCA_963555695.1. Classification (NCBI taxonomy): domain Eukaryota; kingdom Metazoa; phylum Arthropoda; class Insecta; order Lepidoptera; family Noctuidae; genus Dasypolia; species Dasypolia templi. The sequence goes on from OY743157.1 coordinate 23,339,891, forward strand.
GATGAAATGGTTTTCGGTAGCACCACCCCAGACTGGAATACAATAGGCTAAGATCGATTGGCACAAAGCAAAATAAAACACCCTCAATGTGTAGACTTGCGTATCCCTATCTGCAGACTTGCGTATTTTTTTAAAAACGTAGATCAGCTTGCGAGTTCTACCAGAAAGTGTGTCAAGATGTTTTTGCCAATTAAGATTTTGGTCGATATGTTGTAACGTAACGTTTAGCCGACTGGCCGAACGTGGTTACAAGTGATTATAATTTTTAAATATGAAATACAAAATTACGTAGAAGGGACATTAAATTAAGAATTAGTCGAAGCTCGCGTAGGACGATCCTCTGGTCCGTAGTCTGGTGAGTTGAATCTCGCAGCAGCCTCTCCATGCTCACGGTCGCGCAGCAGCTCGAGGTTGAACCAGCACGCGTCGGCCGCTCCTCCGGCCCGCAGTCTGTCGAGTGGGAGCTCACAGCAGCCTCTCCATCAGGCCGCAGCCCATTGCGAGGGAGCTAGCGTTGGCTGTTGTTTCTTTAGGCAGCGTAGTCTCACGCCACGTTTTTAGTTCTCTGCAATACGTCTCGAACTCCTCTCGTAGACGCAAGTGGGAGGGTCGGAGGTGATCGAGTAAGTCGGAACACCTTGACGCACACAAGATGTTTATAATAAATTCACTGAGAATAACTTTTAGGACGGTTTATATTTAAGTAGCTTTAAGAAAAACATAAACTGGTGAAAGAAGCCAACAGAGCGAGCCAAAAGGGCGAGTCAAAAGAAGAAGAAGAAAAGAAGAGAGAGTTCTTTTGATTCAAAAGAATGAGTCAAAAGAACGAGTCAAAAGACGAAGTTAAAAGAACCTGGTGAAAAGTAACGGTTGCCTTATATAGCCCCTGGCGGACTTTCTAGAAGTGACTTTTTTAGTTTCAAATCCATATACTTCTTAATTGGTTATCGGCTAGGAACAATAAAGACGGCTTACAGTGAGAACCTGGCTTTACGCTAGTTTTACGATACCTTTACAATAAATAGACGACCTCTTAGCTCTATACCATAGAAAAAGAAAAACTGATAGATGACAATGTTAGATACAAAATGTCACAACATTCAATAAAAGGAAAATAATAAAAGATCACATGAAATGAGAGAAAATAGACGGAGGTATCTAAAGATTTGCTTTTCAGCAGTACAACAATTATCAGATAAACAAATGTAAGTAAAATGAGTGTCATACAATTTTCATAAAGACTTTAGTATCTACTGAATCATAGAAATAATTACTGTGCTCCTCAGGTGTTAAATAGATAATAAGATGTGATTTTGGTGTAACAAAATACCACAATGTACGCCTAGGTACTTGACACTAGTGGACTTGGAGATTTCCAGGCAGTCACACTCACAAATGGTGGAAGGCGTCCATATATGGGCTTTAAGAGTAAGGGAAGGTGATGGGCATAAATTTGACCTGATGGCAATATTACAGCAAATGGCATTATTACATCCCCTAACCCACACTGGGCCCACTGTGTCCCAACAGTGCAGCAGTGGGAAGTGCAGTTGTAGGCGATGATGTAATCGTGGACGGTGTTGACTTTTCTAGGTATAGTGGATATTATTATTTTACACTGACTTCCTTCTTAGTATGGACAAACAGATTTGGTTTTACAAAAAATATTGATTTTATTATTATGAATTGTGTGCTTTGCATATAAATTAGAACGAAATATGACCTTAGCCAAACATGTATGCGAAAATACTATTTCTGGTTAATTAATTATGTTAACTAATGGATTTAAAAACAAAAGTAATTAAAATGAAAAAAATATGCTGAACTCAAACGAATTTGTAAGAAAAATACATTAAAATTTATGTCAAGCATGCAACGTGTTGTTTTTGTAAAAAGTATTTCTAAATTATTATAATCACAGTTAATATTCTTTTGGTTGAAGTGTTTTGAGATAAAGCTTTTTTATTTGTTTTCTGTTTATCGAGCCTCACAATGAATAAATCTGTAGAAACATTTTTTTTTTAAAATTGATTTGGTCATAAATATTTTCTTTAAGTAAGAATAATAGGGATTAGTAATTTTGTGATAGCGTATCAGCAGTAACTTAACATCGTTTTTTACAAACAATTCCAATTTCCTTACGGTGTGACAGTCGTCCATCTAACAAAACTTTTATGTGGCGCTGACATTAATTACTTGATTTATTTATATTTATATAAGTACCGTTTTATCGAGCGTCCTTTTTCTTTGAAACTCTTGCTTTTACAGTTAAAATGTAATTTATTGAAGGCTCGACCTAATTTTGGAAGTGTGAAGTAAACTTGTTTTATTGAAAACAGTTTATTGCGTGAATAGTTTTCATTATTCTGAATGGAAAGTAGGCCTTCCTTTTTAAGGTTTCGTACTGAAATGGGTGCCAACAGAACCCTATTACCAAGCCTCCGCTGTCCCTCCGTCCGTCGCGTTATCAGCGGGCTGTATCTCATGATCCGTAATAGGTAGACAGTAAAAATTTTCACAGTGTGTATTTCTAATGCCGCTTTATCATAAAAATTCAAATGAAAAAAGATCCCCATTTATTTATATAATTATATGTAATCTTAACTATTGTACGGTGGTACGGAACCTTTCGTGTGAGAGTCCGCATCACACTTGACCGTTTTTACATATTTTCGGGAACTTCTTTTACAAGTGTTACAGCTGAATAACATGTTGATATTTTGTATTTAAAGTCTAAAAAAAACATTGTTTTGAAGAAAAATAAATACTACATGTACCAGAAAATAATCAAACCTACTTAAATATTGTTCTTATGACATAATTGAGTTTGCACTACTGCACTCGTAACGTAATAAGAGATGATGATTTTATTAAGTGCCAAGTTCACATTAAACAATAAATAAATAAACACGTAATGACTTATAATAACAGTGATGCATTAACAGAACACAACCAATACTGTAGCTAATAGCAGAAAATTGAGCATTATATATATAACAATTATTGATGATAACACACAGTTAAAATTGTATTGGAAATATAAGTTTGTACATTTGTTTGTTTGTAACTTATTTATACTTATAGAGAATAGGTGTAAAGAATCTTTAAGTTACAGGGTTCCGCAATGAAAGCATGAAACTGGAAAAGGTGAATTGGTGATCCCTACCTTGTCAGCCAGTATTGACTACACCTCGATGACTGACTAATAATCTTTACACCTGTGTTTAGATCGTGCTGAAATGAATTATGAATTACGATGTTTTTTATACTAAATGCAACGATAAAAACAAAGAGGAAATTTTGCCAACATAAGTAATAAACACCTTGCGATACGTTTGCTAACTGCACGTTTTTATCATTATAATAAAGTACCTAATCTGTGGAAAGTGTTGTAGGTAGTATATTTGTTGTTTTATTGTAAGACTGATTATGCAATGTGTGCTCAATATGCTACTGTTTTTTTTTTAAACACATGGAACGCGCATGGAACAGTTGACTGCACAATCATTATTGTAGATCTAAAACATTTATATAGTACCTACCTAGCCTACCTTTTTTTTGTTTTCGGAGGGAAACCTTCAAAAGGCGCCCGGGTTTTGGGGATAAGCCCGGGGAGTGTGGGATTTTTACCTCACTGAAACCACCCCGTTGGCGGTGGTCACCATCTGCTACAAGGGGACTACCCCTTGCCTACTTACAGCATTGATTTTTTCATCACATAAATAACTTACGTACCATTAGCCATTAGCGTTCAACTTCCGAAAGCTCATAAAGTTTTGCGCGAACTATACAAATCTTTCTAATGTCAGAACAAAGGCTCTTCATTTTCGTTTTATTTACTCAAACAAATTCGCTGCTAAAGCCTAGTTACAGCTAACAATATAACTGCTACAAATTAGCATAGTATAATGAAGGAGGGTTTGTTCTCGTGCTAACAATTATGACTCGCCATGCAAATCGCTGGCCATGGCCACGGGGTCACGTTTCTGTTTCTACCATTACCTGCAACGCTGTGCTATGGTGTTAGATGTTTATGTTAATTAAATCCCTTGTTTAGTTTTACCGGTCAGTTAGCAAATTAAAACTGTCGGGTCATTAATTAATCAAAAACAAAACATTTTGCCTGAATACAGCCTATTACTGTACCACAGCAGGGCACAGGCCTCTTCTCATGCAAAGATGGCACGAGCATTGTTCACCACGCGTGCTCAAGACGGGTTGGTGAACCACGCGTGCTCAAGACGGGTTGGTGAATACAGACTTGTATTAACTATGAGTCCAGATTTTCTCACTACGTTTTTCTAGACGGTCAGTAATGTCCAAAATAAACTCGAAAAATTCATACGAATTAAAAAAGTCGATTGAAACTTGCCCGGATACGAACCCACAACCTCGTGCATGAGAGGCGAGGCCATTCACCACTGGGCCATCACGACATCTGAATAGATTTGGTTGAATAGACTATGTCATTTATAATTTGTTGCCATGTACGGAGTGCACAAACTTATAGGTTCACATTTCGCTAGTAGTATCTGGTCAGTACTATTATAACACTCTCAAGACAATTTTTTAATGCATATATATATATAAGGTGACTGGTAATTAGTGACCGATACTTAAACACATGATTGTACTCATCGTAACAAACAACTTTCCCAAGGAAACGATATTTTTTTAATTTACCTAAGCATGGCTCCAATCACCCCAGATTGACATCTGATAGCGCGCGGTCTGTACGGTTGTTAAATGAATGAAAAAAGAATAATAAGAAATTAAATAACAGCTGATAACAGAAAGGTAGGTTCTTGATAGGTACTCAATATTCTATAATATTCTATTGTGGTGATTGGGGTCGACGCTTGATAAAAAAAAATCGTTTCCTTGCGAAAGATGTTGTTTGTTATGTTATGATTAATAATGTGTTTAAGGATCGGTCACTAATAATTACTAATAGTTGGATCTTTATCCAAGGTCTATTCAGAAAAACATTAATGGCTTTTTTTGCTTTTTTCTTTTTCTTTTATAGTTAATGACTTTTCGTTAACTCATATAATATACATATTTGACGAATTACAATAGTTTCTATATCAATCTTACCCTATGCAGTTACAGGCACTAGGGCTTCTGTGACTACGAGTATCTTATAAAAGCTATGGTTTTTAATAATGCGCTTGTAACATTATTTGTTCTAAGTACGTTTAATAAACTGTAACGTGCACGTGTTTTGTGTTTGACAGTTTTGTTTTCTCATGTTCCTTATTAATATTATATATAAATAACATTATAAAATGTTAGTACAGTTACTGTTACCATTCGTTTTTGTAGCTTTACTTTTAAGTATTTTTTACTATTTTATTATGTTGCTATGTTGGTTGGCGGAGGCCCTTGACAAAGTGGCATTCTATCAGCGATAACGATGATGGAATAGTCAAAAATGTATTGAATTGTTGAAAGTCGTTTTAGAAATGCAAAACGCTTTGAAAGCGATTGTCACTCGTGAAGGCACGCGTTGCATTACCACCATAGAAACAGGTTTTGTCGATTTCTAAAGAAATCATTAATTTTTGGCCGACTTTAGAACAAGGAGCAGGGACTCAATTCAGTTGTATAATATTTTGTATTATGTATATTTGCTACCGTTATTTTTTAACTGATCGGAAAAATTCTTCCTTTGTTTGCAAGGGTCATAACGAGTGGTCCCATATAAATTTGGTCAAGTTTTGACGAGTTTTTGAGTTAGCTTCACCTATACGTATTTTTTCCACTTAGTGTTACATGTCGATGATGTTATAATAACTTCCTGTCACTGTTATTTACTTAGCATGTGAAGGTGTACGGATTTGTGGGGTAGGTACCACAACTAAAAAGTAAAACTTTATTTAAAAAAAACAGTCGTCTTCCGAAAAAACACTACAAATTGAAAAATAACTTTAACTTCCGAATTCGGTGGCACAAAACGGAATTATTTTTCACTTCGTATTTAGTGTTTTCATTGGAAGTCAGGTTTTTTTTAAATAAAGTTTTTGTCGATTCTATCGGTCATTTTGTCTATTCTTCTGTCGACAAAACCCATTTCTATTGTGGTCAGGCTACGCGAGCTGGTGAACGACTTTTCTTCTGTCTTCTTTCATGGAACATATTGGCTCCTGTATAATGCAATATGTCTCATCTATCAGATTTTCAAAATAAGATTTTAATTGTTATAATGAGACTACATAATTAAAGGTAAAAACGTCGTGGCCTTTCTTTGGACCGGCCTATGCCCAGCAGTGGACTGCAATAGACCGAGTTGATTGATTGGTTGTAAAGTACCAATATCTAAGAAAAACATACGATATTATAAACAGGTATTCGATAGTGTTCACAATCTATGTAGGTCGCAACAGATCGCCGATAGCGCTAACACCGCCCACTGTACGACGATGTCTGTTTTAAAGTTATTTCTGTATCGTCTGCTTATCATATTTATGCAGTTTATTGTATTTATGAACTGTTTTCTATTCTAAATTAAATGTCCTCCTCTTATCGTATGAGCAATGAGTTATTACTCCTTGGAGGTTAGTAAACCTGTATTGTAATATTTTATGACCGATATGGTGATTATCCAAAGTTGTTGATATAGCTTAGAGAATGAGCAAGCTGCAGTGGCAATGGGCCGGTCATATTAGACGTATAACCGATTACCTTGGGGTAGACGGTTGAGACCGCGAATCAGCAAACGTAAAGAAGGACGCTATCTGGCTAGGTGGAGCGATCATCTTCTTCGCAGGTTAGCTGATAGCGGCATGCAGCAGAGAACGTGAGGGAGAGAGCCTTGCACCCTCACGCCCCTAGTCGCCGCAGGAGATCCACCCCCGGGCGTCGGGAGTCGCCTGCAGATTCCCGGCAATCATAGGGGCGGGCTTGCGTTCGGCGAGCAGTGGGTAGCTCGCCGTCCGGTAAGGACCAGGCCCAGGTCGACGTGCGTCGTGTTCCACGCGCGCCTCAAAGAGACGTCAGCACATAATGTCCGATAGGGCCGACGCCTCAGGGTCGCGGGGAATTCGAAAGAGATACCGTGGCCGTGACCGTGGCCCAGGCAACTGAACGAACACGGGTGGGTTTTAGTCAGTAAAAGTCTTTGATGATTTCTCACCTAAAAAAAAGGGTGGCTGATAGTAGCTGGATAGGAGTTGCCGAGCTGAATGCTGTACAAATGGAGAGCAGTCTATGTCCAGCAGTGGACTGATGTAGGCTGATGATGATGGTCATTTAAGTATGAGCTTTAAATAGAAAACGTGTTGGCAACTAAGTAATTTTTCTCGCTTTGTGTAAATGCTTGCTAATTTAGCGAGTGATTTGGAGGTATCCAGGACGTTCACACTCTTCGAGTCACTTAATAATAGATTCAATAAGGCTTCATGTTTCTATAGAATAACTAATTAGTTATTCATTGAGTGACTCCCATGCTGTTGGTAAATACATGATGGAGTGGTTTCTCACCTAATGGTAATTATTATAAAGTATCTGTTTTGCACACTTTAAAACCACATTAGTTACGGATCCAACATCTATTATTTACATAATTTTCTGTAAAACAAAGTCAAATCTGCTAATATTGTCTATAGGTCTAAATATTTTTTTAGACAAAAGACCAACTTTCAACCTTGAACACAATTTCAATTCTCCACGACTTTTCGTCACATCGCATTGTGTGGAAATTAAACAGTACATACAACCACAAAAACAACAATTACACATTCTAATTGAAAAACTAAAGCTGTATGAAACGCCAATGTTTCAACATTGCACATCTAAACAAACCATTACTTGTGTGTGTCTATATACAGGCGGGCTACGTGTGTGTGTTCTAAACAAACTGACAGATAATGTGTGTGTGTGCGATGGGACTTCGGTGTGTGTGTGTGTGTGTGTGTCAGTGCAGCTCAGCTGTTGTTTGTTGGGTATCGGTAGACCTCGAGTGCGGGGTCGACGAACTGGCCATAGAGTATGAAGCGCAGAGTGGCTACGGAGGCCGTGGCGGCCGTAGGGCGTAGCTCGTAGTAATGTAGCAAGAGACAATTTAGAAAACTCAGGTGCTGTGAGAATTCATTTTCTAATTGAATTAATACTTTTATTATTTCTTAGTTTTAATGAAAACTTAACTACTGACAGAATTTTTTACTCATTATATATCATAGTAAAATTCAATAAAATACGGTTAAGAACGGTTGTAGGTATGTATACCGTAAGCTGGAGGTAAAGGCTGTCATGCAGGTTCTGTCCACGGCCATGATTGAGTGTGATGTGACAGAATACGCTTTACTTATGTAACTATGTTCTAATATCTGAAGAATTTTCTTTGTCTAGAGCTTACGTTACTATACTAATGTTAAAGCATCAGCAATTAACATATTGTTTAAATTACTTACGCGAAGAACATCTACAAATGTTTTCCTTTGTTACTTTTCAATGACGGAGTAGGCACAAAAGTCACTTTCAGTCACTTCCCTTCTCATGGTCCCCACTCTATGCCCCCTAGCAACAGCAGCGACAGCAAGCCAGCGTCGATAGTTGCGCAACTCGCAAGTGGGCTCGAGTCGCTCAAGGCTCAGCCGAACGTAAACAAGGCATTGTGTGCCAGTCCGGGCCACCACCAGCGCGTTCAAACGGGCCTCCAGTCGTATAGACAACCTTCATCGTTTTGGGATTTTATTAGTATCTACTCGCAATTGGGTTAAGTACCTGTTTGCTAGTTGGTGCTGGGTACCTGTATTTGTGGTTGATTGTAGATATAATTATGGCTGCTATAATGGTTGCAATTTTCTGGAGTAATCAAATTATGGCAATTATTGTTTCGAAATATCATAGTCGCTTAGTCGTTCAAAACATGTTCTACTATAGAAAGACTGTTCAAATACACAATGTTTCTGGGCTTAAGGCTTCCATTCTTATTACAGACTTTTGTTAACAAGTTTTCCACTCCCAGATCCTCTTTTGATGATCTTTCGTGAGTTTCAAGACAAACTAATTTCGCGAGACAAGCCGAATTGTTTTGTTGCTTGATTTCTTTTTTCTTGTTTGTTGCTGGCTTGAGATTTACTGATTCTGGGATGGATTTTGTGAGCTATTCTGTATTCACATCCAATCAAACTTCTGTCAAAGTAAAATAATCGAAATAAACCGGTAACTATCCATAATTGTTTATAATCATAAACATTCATTATCTGTTAATGCACAGTCGCTATCTCTAATCGTCTTGATAGATCATTGTGCTACTTAGATTAAAGTCTCAGTTAGTTGTAAACAATAGTTAGTAGGTCCCAATTGTTTATAAACAGCTAAATGTTTTGAGTACCATGGTTCAAGCAGTAACCCGTATTACTTCGACGGAGTTGCCAACCTGACGGGAATAATAAGTTGTTTATACACAATGTTGTTTTGTAGAGTTGGTAGCCGTTTATTAATTCTACAGGCATCTTCGATCAATAATAGTAAGACAGGCATGGTGAGTTCGACTGTGTTGTTTTGTGGATGTCATTCAAATTATATCCGAATACAATAATATTATTATTGAATCCTCGTTTAGTGTGATGAACTAATATTTTGTGATTATTCCTACCCACACCTACAATTTCGGAAAAGAAAAGCGTGTCGCGCCAAATTAAAAGCGACTAGGTATGTTGTTCAACCCAAAGTTGAAACCCAGCTTTCAACATATCATGTCATGTACTGACCTAGAATGCTTGGTTTACTACAACGCCCATTGTGTCCCAGTGGGAATAAATGAAACCTAAAACAATGCAATACTCAACCATTATCGTTCAAACACGCAAATTCACAATAACAATAATAACTACGTATTTTTACCATCGAACGCCATCAAAGTAATATCAATACCGGTTAATAGTCCACAATACCGGTTAATAGGCTGCAATAACCGTAAAGATCACCCTTTTATGGCAGTAATAGGCCGGTAACTGCAGTGTACCGCACTACATTACGGCTTCCATCGGTAGACGCTGTTTTGTGAACTCGTGTTTGGATGTTATTGAAAGTTGATGTATATATTTGGTAAAGCAGAATAGGAGCAAACGATTTTTTGCTGTGCCATTGTGTTGCACTGTCGCATCGTGCCAGTGTGTTCGGGCCTTTATCCCAGCAGTGGGAACATTATTGGCTGATTATGTATTTTCTTTTAAGTAGTTAAGTACCTAATTACCCTTATATAGTGGGTACCTCAGCAGCCAGGCTGTCTACATAGCAACAAACTGGGATCAACAGTCAGTCTTTGGTGGAAGACCTTGGTGACTACAGCCACGTCTGCCACAAGGCCCATGAACTATGATGGCCTCACAGCCAATTTACTTTTACTATTAATTGGCTATACATATCAATTAGTGCGCCTACTTTATTATCGCTGTAATATTTATATTTTTTAATCAGGCGGTCTCATGTGGCGCGGGCGCAAGTCATAGATAAGCGTGACCCGCGCGACCCGCGACCCGCGACAACGTGCGACCTCACCCCTGGTCGCGCGATATCGCGGTTTGTATTGTACTTATTATTTTTATATAATAATGAATGTACTTCCGGGGCTACAATTATAAATTATGGCGTTGTGTTGTATCAATAATTAAGGTGATTGTTGTGAACCAATTAGCACTGTAACGTTATAGAAATGTGCTTCTTTTCTGTAAAATAAGACCACGTCAAATGATTGTGAATGTGTAACATAGGTTAGGGCTTCTGGCTGAACATAGGTTAGGGCTTCTGGCTGGCTGACCATTCATACAAAAGAAGAGGTTCCCGTATTTTTAAGAACGTTCGCATTCTATTCTCAGTGTCAATCTGTCAATAATACATCTATAATTTTCCAGTATTTTTGACAAGTTTTTGACATTGATTGTCGCTGGAATGAGATTTTTGCCCTTCTGTTCCATTTTGGATCTGGCAGATAGCATAAGTATATTCCTTTAAAAATACTTCAATTAACGACCAGCCACTGACCTACTAGAGTAATTAAAACAAGTCACACCTTCCTTCCCTCATGTTCACACATAAACAAAAAGAGCGCATACCTCACAGAAGTAGTCAAATAACAAACAGTATGATACGGATGTCGTGAGCAATGTTTTTTATGTGCTGCCTACTGCCACAAATCATGGCGGGAACGTTTTCATTTCGTTCGTGTTTCCACGTTTCCACGTTCGGCACACAGCGAGAAGCGTCTTAATCGAATACCTACGATGCTTTTTGAAGTCGATTGTTGTTAATGTTTAGTCGATTTTTTTGGTAATCGACTAAAGGAAGTAAATCTACAATAGCTTAGTTATGCTCTCACTTAGTCCAACTAAGTGAGAGCTAGGATGCGTCTGGTGTAGTCGGGATAACGAACACTTAATTGGAGAACTTAAATAATTACTTACAACAATTATTATTATTAGTTACTAAAAAATCGCGGTCGCAAGCGCTTGCATGAGGTCCTGGGTGGGTGGTTGTTGTGGATTCCCGGGTTGGGCAAAGTGTTATTGGTTATTTACATCTGGAATTTATCAGTAGCGGCCCGGAGTCTGGATTTGTGCCCGGTTGATGGAGATAGGCTCGCGCCTTATTACATGGGACGAGGATGTGTTATTCCAAAATCAAAGGTCATTTATTCAAAATAAGGCTGATTTTTGGAACGTCAAAATTTACATAAGACAGTCCCCCGGCTCGCCCGCCCTTCACCACTTCCTAGTGTAGAGGGTGCAAACGCCTACTGCCGGAGGCTCTACGCGGGAGTCGTGCGGTCCATGGCCCTTTACGGGGCACCTGTGTGGGCGCGTTCTTTGAGGCGCCGACCAGCCCTTCGGTTGAACGAGTCCCAAATGGTCATGGCCATCCGGCTGGTCCGGGGATACCGCACGGTCTCCTGCGAGGCGGCGAGCCTCCTTATCGGACTGCCACCATGGGATCTGGAGGCAAAAGCCCTCGCGCACGTATAGGAGTGGCACGAGGAGTCAAAACGCCGGGGTGAAACTCCGCTGCCTCAAGAAATTACGGTACAGCGGACAGAGCTCCGGCGGGATCTCATGGCGACAAGGAGGGTGCGACAAGGAGGGTCCCCTCTTTGAGGAGTGGTTGGAGAGGCGCTGCAGAGTCCTCACAGGTTCCTGTTTCGCATTAGGCGGGAGGAAACGCCCGGGTGTCACCATTGTGTGTATCGCCCAGAGGACACGGTGGAGCATACGGTGGAGGTCTCCCAGAGCGGGAGAAGTTATTTGATGATTTCCCACCCAAAAAAAAGGCAGGGTTTTCAAGGCATTGGCGATGTCTAGAGACACCGCAAAGACGACCCCACCCCGGGCAACAGCATCCCCCGTCATGAGGGCTCGCACGCGCATGACGGCGTGCACCGTAGAGCGCCCCCTGTTGAAACCAAACTGGCTCTCCGCCAAATCCGGCCCCACCCGCACCAGCCGCCCGACGAGGCGGTTTGCAATGACTCTTTCGAAGAGCTTGCCCACCTCGTCGAGCAGCACAATGTGCTGGTAAGCGGACGGAGAGTCTGCAGGGCGGCCTGGCGTCTTAATAAGGACTAGTTTCCCCGTCTTCCAGCGAAGTGGGAACTGGCCCCCCTCCAACCATGCGCTTAGGAGCCCCCTTAGTCGAAGCCCGAGAGCCTCCACGGCTAGAACCCAAGCTTTTCCAGGTAAGCCGTCGGGTCCTGGGGCGGTATTTTTGGCACTAAGCCTATGTACCGCCACTCTCATCTCTACCTCAGTCACCTCCGTCGTCGTCGTCGTCGGCGGTGTAGCCCGCAGGATCTCCGCTCGGAGGGCGGTCTTCGCCACTCTGTACCTCTCGTACAGCTCCGCCTGAATGGCTTCCGTATCCGGTCCGGAGGGCGGATACGCAGCCTGCGGTGCCTGGTGTACAGGTGTCGCGCAGCCACGCACGCCTCGCGCAATACCATCAGCTCCGGTGCCCATTGCGGACCACTCGGGGCCTGTTGGACAGGCGCGCTCGAGGTCTGAGCGGAGACGTCGAACCTGATGTACCGGTGCGCGGTGGTCGGAATGGGTCCCCACCCCGTCATGTCGTACCCTCAAGTCGAAATGTATATTTTTACACATAAAGAGATATTTTTACACTGTAATAAAAAATATGCTATCTATGGTCGTAAGGGATGCGTGAGTGACGTGCGACTATGCAGCCCTGGCCTTAAATTTAATTTATGAGTGCTTCACGGGTTTTAGTGGCAAGTCAGGGTGCGCCCTTATGTTTAGGCGTTATGTACGTTGATGACCTCTCCCTTGGAATATACTGTTATTAATGTTCCATAATAGACTTTTAATCATAATATATTACCTGTTAATGTAATATTTCACAGAATTTTGTTAGATGTTTGCAATAGTGGTTCCTGATGACAAAATTGGGAATTGCCAGTGGTGTTGATAATTACTTTATTCCTTTAAAAGTTTTATGAATAGTGTTTACGTAAGTTTTTGATGTACTGCAACGTAGTAGGTATGAAAGCTTGACGCGATAAACCATTAAATTATTTCTATTGAAAAAGCTAGATCGACCACCCTCTGAAAACAGCTCAATAATTCAAACCGCACCTAAAATTTATTTAAAACGAAATCAACGTAAAAAATCGTTTGATGTACAATATCCGTGGAGATATAAATCGATACGCGTCAACTTCACGCGCACAACGTTTTACGGGCGATATTCAAAGCGCTGGTTACTTTTACGATCTCCGAAACGTCAACTGATTGGTAATTTACTGGTAACTACAAACTTTGCTGTTTACAAACTGGCACACAGTTGATATTGACTCTTACGACTTAGAAGTTATAGTTGGGAATTGAATTTTGGTTTATTTTTGGATAGTTTTTGATGCAAATTGAGCCCGCCCTAGGGAAATGAGTTTAGATAGAATATAAAAAAGATAAAGTTGTAAGATAAAGTCGTGAAAGTAAGGGGTGGGGCACACGATGGAGCGATAAGCGCGTAGTTCGTGATAACGTATTGCCTACCTGTTAATTATTGTTTGTGTGTTTATGAATATTAAGTAGGTTGTGTAGTTATTTGTGACGGGCACGAGGGTGTCATTATTGTGGAACTAGTTTATTTAGTTCCGAGAAAATGGATGAAATAAAGTGTTTTTAAAAATGGTGCTGTTTGATTCATCAAGTAATAAATATACCCTTTGATTTAGATAGGGCAATGGACAGCACAGTTTCCCGCTACTGTTGGCAACAGGCTGAGTTTTCTAGTCAGAATTGTGATCCTGCCAAAAACCTCTGTTGTCTGTAGGCTCATATTCCGTTTGCCTGCTGATATGATTTCAGGGCTGTTATGTTAAGATAATTCTAAAAGATATTCTAGTGTAGGTATTAGTAACAGCTTTAAAAGAATAATTCTTGCTGTGGTGAAAATATGAGCAAATCAATGGTTTGTTTTGAGGTAGACTGTTAAGTGTCAAGTAGTAGTTAGAGTTTTGACCTTTCAATTTTATGAAAAAAAACATCAATTCAATTCCTTTATTTCAATCTACAATTGGATCGTAATTAATAACATTAGGTAAATTTAATTAAAATTAATAGAAAAACTAATAGAAATAAGACAAAACACAACACACAATTTCATTATTACTTACAAATTTAATCGGCAAAACAACAAAATTAGAAAAAAAAACTAAATTAAATTTAAAAAATAACACATTTTTTCTACATTTTTATATTGTAAAATAGAAAAGAGGGACAGATATGAAGAATAAAGTGTTATGATTATTTCATATTAGATATTGTTTTTGTTACTACATTAAGCATACAACAATGCAAAAAAAGGGAAGGCGCTAAATCAATGTTAGCGCCTTGACTTCTTAATACTAATTGTTTGAAACAACAATTACTCTCGTATAGACATATTACCAAACGTGGTATCAATTAGTACTGGTGTACTAATTGATACCACGTTTGGTAATAATACCATTAATCATATGAACACAAGTACTCTACTATGCCACATTATTAAGATTCACAGTATCACAGTATTGATACTGTGAATCTTAATAATGTGGCTGTGAGCTGCATTACAATTAGGTATGGTGAGCAAAATGGAAAGTGTATAAGTTATAGTGGAAATCGTAAATTAATAATAATGAAAGGGGTAAAAACCTCCAAAAATCATACAATTTTAGTACAACTTGGAAATTAGACTATTTTGTATAGCGAAACTTTGAAACAAATGTTTTGAGTTGAGGTCAGACTTTCGCTGTTGATCGCATTAATAACTTAAGTTGATATTATTTTATAAGTTGTCTTAATTATTTCTTGAATGGCTAAAACGCTTCACTTATAAAACCACCTGTCTAACATCTTACAGTTCAACTAAATCTGATTTCTAGACCGCTAACCGCTAAAAGAGTAACTATTACAAAGATTAGGCAATCTTTGTTATCGCTCTGGTAGCGAGCAAGCGTGCCTAGTGCATAAAAAGTTATTACACTTTCAAGAATAATGACAGTTGTGACATAATACCGCGTGTAATAACCACGCTACGGAAAGCACCATTTTGACATCGGTACCTAATCTTAATTTCATGCAAGACACTTTAAATGTAAAAGTAAAGATAGAACCGGCCAAGTGCATGTCGGACTTCGCACAAGCAAGGGTTCCGTAGTTGGGATGAATTTATCCCAAGAAAAAACATAAATTTTAGTTGAAAAATATTCTCCCAACATCGATTTACGTCACGGTAAACTCTGTAACTGCAAATGTGTGTTTGCAATATAAAAAAAAAAAAAATTATGCTCGAAACTCAATTTTCGTAGATTTTCCTTTTTCATGTGCTGTGAGACCATGCTTCTTGGCAAATTTCATGATTCTATTTCAGCGGGATGTTTGAGAGTTTTGATTTATCTGCAGGTATCAATATGTCGCATGAATGGCTCTTTTTATTGCGACGACTTTGAAGTTTGATCTTAATCTCCAAGGGCCGTTTTACCTACGTACATACATAAACTCACGCCTTCTTTCCATTGGGGTAGGCAGAAAACACAGAACGCCACCTGCTACGATCCTTACATACTCCTTTTGCCTCGTTTACGTTCATACATCTGACAGACGGACGGAAGGACAACAAAGTGATCCTATAAGGATTCTGTTTATTTTTTCGTTTTTAGTTACGGAACCCTAAAAATAAAGAAAGTAACTTCAATTCAGTATCAAAACATAGCAAAGGTAAAGTTGCTGACTAAAAATAGGTGGGTGCATACCCACCAATGATGGTACAAAATTAAAGTGTTCATAGGTAGATAACCTTTTTAGGACATAGACGAGAAGGACCGTAAAAATATAAAAAAATATCGTATAACGTAATTCTTATATGTATAATAATATTAAATGTGCGCGTGTGGGTCCTCTTTTGATAAATATGTACCTAAAGGTGTACTTCCACTATTATTATAATATAAGATATTTATCAGAACAGTCGGTTCAATATATTATTCGATCTTAATGCGAAACATTAATTGAGCAACCTCGAGTGGTTTTACAAAACAACTTGAAACATTTTTCATGTTGTTTTCAATGGCCAAGTGACCATGAAACGGTGGATTATTATATCTATGATAAGAAATAATTATTATGATCCATTCAAAATACGTGAATGAATTTATTTTTAGTTGAACAGTTGTTCAGAATTTACATACAAGTTATAATAAATATACAAAATAAATAGTTTAAAGACAAGATTAAGTAAAAAAAAACAAGAATAAAAAACAGACTTTTTTAAAGTGCGTCATTAAATTCATCCAAACGACCTGTTATCGAAAAATTTTAAGAACCCGTTATTGGGTTATCACCATATATACTAACCAACATAAATTCGAAGAAATACGAAGGGTCATAAAATTATGGTAATCAACATGGCGCCTACGATCAAGAATCATCTTTCAAAATACTTTGAATGAATAAAATAATATTTTTATTAATATTCTTTCGTAAACGTTGAGCTAAATTCGAATCATAAATTAGAAATTATTAGTTTGAACCGGTTTTAGAAATCGAATGACATCTTTATCCAACATAAGGTGCATATTAAGATTCAATCAATAAAAATAATTACTATAATAATTTAATATAGGTAATGACGAATTAATAAGTATAAGATTTGAAACTCACCGGAGAAATGTTCTTATAATGAATATATCACTGAAAGGCAACGCAGAACTTAAACCGCTGAATCTAGAAATAGGTGCACTTTATATCTCAAACATAGTTGTATCATCGTATTTTGAAAATTCATCGGGAATTTTTTTAAGTTATCGTCTTTTTATAAAACATTGGACTCTACTATTAGCATTGGAATTTCTTATTATCAGCGACGAGAAAATTTGCATTTTAATGAAGGCAAGTCAATCAAGCGCGGCAAAAAGGCTGCGGAAAATAATTGTATAGAGAATAATCTACCCAGGGTTTTTCAGACAGTTTTCCAACATGAAAAGTTTCTACTTGAGTTTTAAAACTGAAAATCTTTTTTTTCTGGCGAAATCTTACAGCACCTATGGCGCGTGTTATAGTGCGTATATAAAATAATGCCCGAAGTCAATAACATAAACAATAATCGGAAGTTCGTAATAAGAACATAATTTATCGCATAATTTATCTAGAATTTCTCAATAGCAGCCAGGAGTCTGAATTTGTGCTCGGTTGGTGGCAATACGCTCGGCCCCGGTTGCATGGGACTTAAGCATAACTGGCGAAATGTGTGTGTACTATAGGTAAGTACACCTCTGCCCAACCTTTCTGGCATTACAGGCGTGATGTTATGATGATGATTAATCAAGAACATCGGTTGGATTTTCTTTACTAATTGTCAGCCATAATCCAGATATGAATTAGTGTCGTGTAAAATATTTTGTTGTTTTTCTTGGCGCCGACTTCAAACGTAATTGATGGGAGTTTTCATTTTTCTATTTGCTAAAGGTACCTACTTAGTTTAATCCCACTTTTCATAATATTTCAAAATCTGTTTAGGGATAAAATATTGGAGGATATCTGCGATTTTCCTGACCCGCAAAAGCTCTCAGTAGAAAGCTATTGAAAAAGCTTTTGTGAGAACTAATAGAATTGCGTTTATTTAAACTAGGTAGTTTTATGCTATTTCAGTTTTCTTTTATTTTGTAGAATTGTACCTACCTATGTCTCTACTTCTGCTCCTAAAGATTTGCAAATATCTGACTTTTCTAGCCTACAGTGCCTGCCCGTTATTAGCATTCAAGTTAAATACATTATTGACATTGAAAAAAAAAGAACATACCTACACAACAAGAGCATTTCTCAGTCCACTTCTCCTATGTACCAGCACATAATATGCATGCTTACATTATTTCCTATGTACCAGCACATAATATGCATGCTTACATTATTTCCGTGTGCCCCACACTAAGTCTAACTAACGCCGACATTTTCACACAAAATACCGTCTTTGCGACTGAAATTTACGATAGTCCATCGTGTGGATAAGACCAGTGTTAAGTGGCCGTTAGTTCATAGGTCTTAAGCCCGGTTCATAGGTCAGGTGTCGCTGGTTTGTTGTCGCACTTCCGCGTACCGAATGCGTTTATTTATAATGTCCCATCTCTAAATGGGACGAGGTTGGTCCCGATTTGATGTTTTGCCAGAAAATGCATTTTTTATTATTTTCGATGATCCTTGTTTATTTGATGATAATAGTATGTTGTGGTTAACGTACTGTCATTTATTAATTTAATAGTGTTCATTAATTTAGAGGTTGTGTTGAAATTATACTAGATTAAATTGATTAAACGGTTTATAAAGGGACTGTGATTGTAATTTAGGTAATCAGTTTTTTAGTTACACGAATGTATTTTTTAATATTTTATGATATTGAAGAAAGTATCACGAAAATATATGAAACATTTCCGAAGCTTTTGTTTTATTACAGAAATAATATATTTGAAATCGATGGTGAGTTAGTAGTCTCTAACAACAAGTTGAATTAAAACAAGACGACAAAACGAAAATCAATCTACACATTAAAAACATAATTATGCAAATTAAGGTCAAAATATTGGTACAAATCAGGCAAACATTTGCTGATTAGTTTAGCGTATGTCACATCTCAAACATGGAGTCTTGCCGCCAATAATTACTAAATTATTACAAGGTTGGTCATGTTTGTCGATCTGTACAAACATAATACTTACGTACTGTATGTTGTGTAGTATGTAAATGTGACGTGCCTCGGATAAACTTTTAACACAGAGTAAGTGCCTCGTACTACACAAATCTTTTAACACACAGCAGATCTTTTAACTGCCGACTAATATTAAAAACAATGGTACGTTACTTCAAAAAGACTTGTAACGGCGATTCATGGAAGAATAATGCTAGATATTCATATCAACATTCCAAATTCACGTGGCAGGATAAGTTATTACTTCGCCTCAGGGTCGCGGGTAATTTGAAAGAGATACCGTGGCCCTGGCACAGGCAACTGAACGAACACGGGTGGGTTTTAGTCAGTTAAAGTCTGACACGCCCTCCCGCTCCACCCAAAGCGGGAGAAGTCATTTGATGATTTCCCACCCAAAAAATAAGGGTCCCCGAAGACTGTATCTACTTTTTTTTTATCCGATCACCTTTACAAAACAACAGCACACTACTGAATAAGCTTTGTGTACCCACTTTCCTCATCTCAGCGCAATATCTGAATATCTTCTGTCAATCGTAATGACTGTAATATTTCTACAATAATAGGCACAATCTCATGCCGTATCTGAATTAATCTTTGACTGTAAGGTTCAACCTCGACGGTGGACTAAGTTTTGGCTGACATTGTGTAACGTGAGTAGGTCGCAAGTGTGCCCGCGCCCTTATGTTTAGACGCACGTGAGTACGACGCCTAAGAGGTTTTGTATAAACTTTGGTTATTAACATTGTTTGGAATTTTGACACGTAAGGTACTTGCAAAGTAAGCTGTATTTATGCCGATAATTCACACACACATAAACATAACATCACGCCTGTAATCCCAGAAGGGTTAGGCAGAGGTGTACTTAGTACACCCACATTTCGCTAGTTATGCTTAAGTCTCATGTAATAGGGGGCGAGCCTATTGCCATCAACCGGGCACAAATCCAGACTTCGGCTTGCTACTGAGAAATTATAGATAGAAAAACCCAATAGCACCTTGCCCGACCTGGGAACCGAACCCAGGACCTCATGCTCAGCAGTATCTGTAATTCTACTTCTGTAATTGTGTACAAATACTTACCGACTCATGCTCGGGAATTTGTCCGAAGTGTAAAACCTGTAAAAAACCTGTAATGTCCTTTCCAGGCCAGCAAAAACCCTTTAAAGGCTCCCGCGACACAAAGGCACCGCATTTCGCGCGACGAGCGGTGCCTTTGTGTCGCGCTGTTGCGACGCGCCAGTGTGCACGAGACTTAATGAATGGAATATTACCATGAGAACAAAAATATGTTGTAGTATGTTGTTATTTTCTCTCAATTCAGATTTTCCTGTTGTTCATAAGATGAATGTTGAATCGTGGTTAAACGACTGCACAACAACCAATAATGAGCTATTACTCATTTCTTCTAATTAACCACATCGGGCCTGTCTTACGGCTGTGATTCAGTCATTCATGTTGCTAACACATTTTTATTAACCACAGAAAAATAGCGTTATTGGTTTACTTTAGAAGATGCGAGCATTTAATATACAGTATAAGGCAAAAATTGGATTTCCATTGTATTTCCAAGAGACTTTAACTTCACATAAAAGGGATGTTGTCTTTGTTTTGTGATGGAGGTGTATGTAATGCTCGAGTTTCTCAAAATGTCACAGGTAACAATTCCTTAATGACCAATCATAGGGTGTTTGACGATGACCAGAACATGACGATAACAGGTTGATATAAATATGATTAAAATCCAAACAAACTAGATGCCCTTACACAGAGACTTCCGAAACTTACGTAAATCAGACCATACATAAATTATCAGAACACGAACCTTTACTTTAAAGTATATTATTCAAAGCTTCCTGACATTATGAAATTTAAAAATTGTAACAAATTATGCAATGGTAGGCCGTTATGGTGTATGGCCCATTGCCAGCGATGGTATTATTTGAACATAATTCTATAATGTTTATGACGATTATGACTTTTATGGGGTCTTACGCAAAACAGCGAACTTAGATCGACGATACCATTAACATGCGCCAGAGTTGAAAAATATAACGAGTTTATTATTATGTTAGAGCGTGCAGGCGAGCATAATTATTTAGATAACTACTTACTTAATTAAAAAAGAAACGTAATCAAGAAGAATAGGTAGAGACAGAAAAATACTATTATTATGTTTGTTTTTTATCCACTAGGACATGTCTGCAGAGTTAGACCAGTCAGACATTTTAAAAGTACCTCAGGAATGATGAGCACTCGGCCATCTGTTTCGGATAACGTGTAGCCTAGCGATACGATGCTTCAAAATAAATTAAACCTAAGATTTCTAGTATGACACTATTATTGGTAAATGATTGTTAAAAAAACCTGAAATGGACCTTCAGACCCTTGTTAAAGCTGACAGTTTTTCTCAGGTTTGAATAATTGGAGTCTTTGTCTAATTTCAATAGCTAAAAAACGATGTATTCACATATTCGGGTACATTTTGTCGCAATACCCGCATTACACAAGGCATGCCTCTGTTATCACTGCGATAGCCCGCCTGATAGCAGGCGGCTTTCTTTTACTTATACTTATCTTGATCTCACGGTAAGATATGTTTTATATTAGCCGAATGTAGGAATATGGCGCAACGTTACCTTAGAGCCACCACAGAGTTACCCAACACAGAGTTGACTTCCAGAGTAACTTATAGCGGCTGAACATCAGTAGAACGTACGTTTGTGAAGTCAACTCTGGAAGTAAACGGTTTGAAATCCGATTTACTGATTGCCATTTTGTCCGAGGCCTTCTGAAGGCAAAAATGCTTATCAACGCTCATGGACACCTGTAGCAGCAGAAGGTTCACCGATAGCAATAGATATCCCAAGCACACCCGTATCCTTTTAATCGGAAAACAGAAACACTGTTTGGAAACATTTCCACAACTAATCATTCAGCAACATAGTAACATTGTACAGTAGGTAATGATTTATCTCAAACATCAGGCTATAGCCGGCCATAATATATATTCCGGGTGGCAGTAGAGTAATAACGATATATTGATCAGCGCCAGGTTCTCTATTAGAGCCGGTTCGAGTGTTCGAACACTCTCCCCTTTGCAACCCGTTATAAAATTGTTGGAACAATACTGAAATGATGTGAGAAGGAAACAGTACGATTTTCAATAATATTGAGAGCATAATCTGGAAGAAAAAGGAGTACGTTAGGATCGCAGCAGGTGGCATTCTGCAGTTTCTGCCTACTCCTGTGGGAAAAAGGCATCAGTTTCCGCATGTATTATTATTATATACACAATTTAAATGTCTTTTTTCCATACTTCTCCATTAATCGTCTTTGCAGTCACTCCCTTCCTAGTCATGTCATTTTTCACACTGTCCATTCATCGATTCTTTAGTTTAAGTATGTACCCTTCAATGCAATGTTACATACGTTTATCCAACCTGCAGCCTAATTGCGTAACACATTTTCGTAAAAGATTACGACTAATCTGTTTCATTTTGACAGTTCAACAACATTAATTGCGTTTTTTACATTGTTGAGCAGAATTTTTATCGAACTTATGAAACAATGGATAAGCAATGTGTTTCAAAACGATTCAGATTCCGATTGACTGTGTATTACGCAATTAGGGTACTGGTTTGATAGAGCAATTTCTTTCCGATTTTCGAGGTCATTTTTTTTGTGTTTACCCTCTGTGACATATCGTAACCATAAAATACTTCATACGAGTACGTCTACTATTTCGTTATATTCATTATAATTTTTTGTATGCATCATAAAATCTAGAACCTACTGATTGGGAGAAGACACTGGAGTCAGGGCTTCACTTTGTTTGCCTTTGTTTGCTATGAATAAAATCTAGGCCTGATTGTCCAGACAACGCGATGCGCGATTTAATGAACAACACTACCCGTGTCTTGGGGCCGGGCACCGTTAACAACAGTAGGGAAGGGTAGGTAAGTGCAGCCTATCCGATTAACCCAGTTTATCCGGTTTATTTTAGTCCCAGCTTATCTTTCACACATAATAACCAGGGTAAAAGCGGTGATGGCAGCCATGAATGAAAGAAAAAGTATACATTGGGGCTCGCACAGGAAGACTACAGACTGAATATTTAAACAGCTACGGTAGGTATTTTGAATACTCTATGGTGCAAGACACACCGTAGACCAACTGTCTAGATTTTACATTTTCCTTGGTTCTCTCCCTCACGCCTCGTCCACGTATATTTCCAAAACGCGTTCGCAACAGCGTTGATGGCGCTTTATATCGCGGCAGCACCTGAAAGCCTTAGCAATAGAAGCAATTAATGTGCGCCGTGTCGTACGTTGTGTAAATACGTGGGCGTGTTGCTAGTGTGCACTCAGCTTAAGTGTTGATCAATATTGCACCTTAAGGTTTAAAATTGCCGTCTTTGTGATTAGCTACTGATCCGTGTTGTGGGTTCGATTCATATATGAATTAACAATGTTCGAATGGACTATAGACAGAGTTTCCGGGTCTTGGTGTTTGTAAGACGATTGCTTGATAATATTGAGACTGTAAAGAAAAAATTCTCCGCGATATTCTTGCGTAGATTATGATATTCAAGAGTCAGGCAACGTTCTATAGGTGTTATTATATGTAAGAACTTAAATACCTACACGAATGTGGACTAGATAGGACCATCATAGTATTATGCCCAAATATATCTTCCTCGGCAAATATGCTCAGAATTGTTAACAATCTACGGAACCAACTGTGTTAGTAAAAGCACCTAAAAACATACAAAAGCCATACCACTTGATTCTTATACTACCGCACATAACGCCCAGAAACTCATTATAAATAGAACGTGATCAAAACAAAACAGTTTTTGTACACCAACAGCAAGTACTGACCTAAAGCCTTGTACACACAACAACAAGGTGCTAGGGCCCCAAGGTCCGAGACCCTCGTGAGTGTGCACTCGACCTTAACAGTGCACACAAAGGGCTTAATGTCTTCCTTTTCCGTGTTAACTTAATAGTTATTATTATAATATTGACTCTGCCACGTACCTAGGAGGTGCTAATTTTCGTGCAAGTTTGTAATTATGTCGGATGGTGTTTTTGTTATGGCTCTGTGTTTTGGATAAGGATTTGTGTGTGCTAATTTTATTGGTATGTTGAGTGAAGGTACTCTATACGTACAGACGTGTCCTGATCCGGAGTAACGCATGTGTTAAGTATACAATTTCTCGTTATTTTAGGATTTGAACTTAATACAAAAAAAAAGACAACAGCTCCATCTATTTACCTACTTACAATGATGTGGAAAAGTCTTGTATTAGTTTGCGTTTTTTATTTCAATTTTTGAAAATAATTGTTTATATATCTAACATTTGCATAATCTTAACAGATTTTGAATTATCCAATTTAAGTGCTTAATAGAGAGATTGGGATGGGAGGTCTCTATAAAATAAGACACGGAACACCTACTTGTTTACACGCTGTTTACCATCCTTATTACCAAAACAAGCCTACCCAGACGCACCATCATCAGATTGCCGCTGAAAGGGCCTCTGATCTTAAATGTTTACTCAAATTTTCCTCACAAAGCTCCTGCAAATGTTATTAAACGGATAATGCGAAATAATTGGCGTCTACTTGCACAGGATTTATGTAATCATATTCTTCCGTGATTGCTCCCTTCGAGGAGCGCCGGCCACTCGCTATGCTAATTTAATGCCTCTTTAAAAGCTTTAAAACGTCAACAACTTGAAGATTTTACTGACGCCGTTATGTACAATGTAGGAGGCGATGCGATGCTGTAAAAGAAGCTTTGTAAGCTTATATCGAGCTCCAATGGATGGTAGATATTGACATTGGAGCAGACAATAAGAATTAAGCCAAGGATTCTCTTTCCCTGTGACTTTGTTCTAAGTACAAGCAATGCAATTAATTATTTCAAAGTTTTTAGTTCATAGTCTTATATAAGTAGGTAAAGTAGTAAAAACTACTGGCACAATACGCTGTGAACACCTATTACTTCCAAGTCATCAATTGGAAGTAATATTGTTTACCCCACGGTAAAAAGGGAAAGTTTCTACCAAGAAAATAAAAATAAGCACACAAACCTATTCTATCACCTATCATTACCCAAACAGGAAAAGTTGGAAGTTCCTTAAATCTATTTAAAACTTTTATCAGATAACCTACTATCTTTTTACACTGTGCGACCTTTACAACGGCGAGTGAACCCCCTCACTGTAGAAAAGTATTCCGCCTCTATAATTAGTGAAATATGCTAAACAGCGCGAATTAACCCCATAAGCCCTTAAGATTTGCCCTTAAGGCGAGACTTTTACGACCTTTCGAATTAGTTTTAATGAACTTCTTTTCAATGTTTTTTACAACTTGTTGGGTACCAACGTGTCGAGCATATTGCTTTCAGTTTTATTTTCTTAGAAGATAAATAGCTTAAAAGATGCTTGGGAAGTGTATTTATGAGTTCGTGAGGCAGGGTCTGAGTTTGTTTGGTATTATCGCATTATGATTGCAGATTGAGTCATTGCAAACTCAATCTGAGTTTCATCGTATCAAAAACTTTTGATTGAATTTATATCGTAAAAGTCCAGAGATAGGTTAGAAGGAAGTTACCGTTATTTAAAGAGACTTAGGGGATTTCCGAAACGATCAGTTGCAATTGCCAATGTTTTGTGTGTTTACGCTTAAATTTCATTTTGTAGACGACCATTATACGCATAATTGTGTATCAATCACGTAAACATTGCTAATTAGATATAGCTCTAGTAACAGTAGTAACTAACTATGCATTATCAAACTTTTTCCTAAAAAATACTACTTACGTCACACTGCAACAAGAATGTGTGTCACCAGTCTCATTAGAAACAGACACGCGGGCAGACACTAGTCTATTGAAGACATTACTTACATTGGTGCCGAGATAAAGATAAAGATAAACGTGCTGACCTCAAAACTTGCCTGGATTTGCTTCATAGATGACAGCTGAAATTTGTGTGAACTAGATCTGAAATGTGCGATGAATGGGAGAGTGGAAGGGGGTAACTTTATATAAGTTTAACATGAGCATAATTAACTTATAATATTCCCACAGCTGGGACACAGACCTGCTCTCTTTGAGAGGGAGTGCTATAATTCTACCACGCGGGCCCAGTGCGGGTTGGTAGGTATATAATAGGAGCCATATGTCTTCGAATTTTGGTTCTAGGACACGCCGGTTTTTATTTGTTTTCCTTCACCGTTTTGAGATCAATGGTGATAAAGTTATTTTCCATCGGGGTCATTACCACTCGGCCGCCACTATTCTTGCAACACCTAAGTTTAAATATTAATTAATTTGCCTTATTTGGCAATACCTAAGGTCAAATACCCAGTTGGTTCCGTTCCTATCTGTTTGTGTGGAATTTTATATGATGTGCATTTTTAATATTGTATGCTCAGTTCCTTTAAGTTCAGGACACTTCGCAAAACAGGAGTGGCGTGCGTAAAACCTTTCTACTATTTTGTAAGCTTTGACATTTTAATTAGCTTTACACTAAGACGATATTTCCGCTTTTCAATTTCTCAATGAAATAATAATAATAATACCTCATCAGAATTAACCTGGTCTTGAACATAATTCCATAGCCTCACAGACTCATCAATAAATCAGTCATCAATAGAGCGATATATAAAACGCGGACCTGCGGTAAACCACAAGAAACGATCAAACGACAATTAAACTTAAAAGTCTTTATAATTGAGTGGGTAATGCCTACTTTACCCCGGTTTACTCTGCACGTAGGTACTTACGGTCTGCCACAAATATCTGAGACAAAAAAATTCTAGGTCGTTATGTCTACCGTCTACAGAATCATCACCACTTATTGTTAGGTACTAATAGACCCACGCGTGATGTCATCAATTCATCACAGATCAACATTCAGAGTTTCAATTATTAATCATTAGTCCTCGCAGAAGACGGTTTTTTTTACTAGCCTACAGTGTCCCACTCCTGGGCAAAGGCCTTCCTCCACTCCTTCCATCTTTCGCGAGCCCGCGCGTCCTCCTTCCAGTTTTCACGGAACCTGTCCAGCTTGTCCCACAGACCAAGTAGGAGATGTCCTACGTGGTCTGCCGCGACCTCGCCTCACTGTCTCAGGGCACCAGTCCTGTGTTATCCGGGCCCACAGTTTGCCCGGCATGCGGAAAACATGTCCTGCCTAGTCCCATTTAGCAGTTGTCCAGCCTTTTGAGTTACATCAGCTATCTTTGTTTTGGAGCGCAGTATTGTGTTTCGAACACGATCCGTTTCTTAAGCACATAGTATAGCTCGTAAGCAGACCTTGAGTTTGGTCTTCTGGATGTTAGTCAAAGACCAAGTTTGGGCACCATAGGTTAATTCGGGAAGAATACATATGTCCATGGGCCTGCGTTTTAGTCTCGGCAACTCACCCTTGAATAGTTCCTTCATAGACCTGTAGCTCTCCCAGGCGTTTTTCGTTCATCATTTTCGGGAATTCTTTGTCTCGTCTCGCCTGGAAAGAGACTACTTGGCCCAAGTTAAGGTATTCCTGGATATGTTGTATTGTCTCCCTGTCAAGTTTTATGCTTCCAGGTGTTTCGGTGCACATAATTTTGGTATTCGACATATTCATCTTCGGTCCAACCTCAAGGCTGCATTACTGAGTTCTTGGAGCATCCTTTCAAGTTCAGTGGCTGAGGATAAAAACAGAATAATGTCGGCGGCGAAACGTACACTTGTCAGTCTCGATTCGCCAAGGACTATGCCTCTTTCCTTCCATTCAGCTGCCAACTTCCTAAAAATTTCTTCGAGGGTACTGGTGAACAGTTTAGGATAGCGGGTCGCCTTGTTTGGATCCTTTCTCTGTTTTAAATTTTGGACCCGTGGATACAAGTTTTATTGTGGCTGTACTATTTTTGCACACATAACATCATAACATCACGCCTGTAATCCCAGAAGGCTTAGGCAAAGGTGTACCTATAGTACACCCACATTTCGCCAGTTATGTTTAGGTTCCATGTAATAGGGGGCGAGCCTATTGCCATCAACCGGGCACAAATCCAGACTCCGGGCTGCTATTGAGAAATTTCAGATAGAAAAACCCGTTGCCCGACCTAGGAATCGAACCCAGGACCTCATGCTCAGCAGTAGCGATTGCGACCACTAGTCCAACTAGTCAGGCAGTCTATTTTTGTAAATGTTGAGTAATAGATTTATATAGGTGGGATCAATGTTTTGGTTACTTTTTGGTTGGATTTAAGTAAAATGCTGTCAAAAGCTTCGGAGTGACTTGATGTTTTTATGAGTTGGTAGACTGCGTGCAAATGATATGTCGTAAAAAGGCCAGGCCGGAAACCTGCTTGCTCAGGAGATTGATGTATATCTAGTTCACCAGATATGTGATTTTCTATAATTATTTTTTTTGTTTGGAGGTCGATATTAAACTAATGGGCCTGTTATTATTAACATCTGATTTATCACCTTTTTTGTGGAGCAGAATAATATTAAAGTGACAGCATTCTTTAGGAGAGTTACCAGAGTGTAGAATGCTGTTAAAGAGCCGGGTGATGTATGGAAGGAGAATAGGTTCGCCTGTTTTCAGTAATTCAGTGCTAATACCATCATCGCCACATGATCTATTGTTTTTCATTTTAGTGAAGGCTACATGAACCTCGTATCCGGTAGGTGGAATAGTATCAGGGCAGAGATAATCGAGTGTTGAAATGTTGTACATATATCTAATACTTTATAAATGTAATACTTTTGATCTATTCATTTGTTTATAACCATTGCCATCTTTAAATTATGTGATCCATGATTTGTGATTAGAAATACCTTGTTTTGCTATTTTCAGGGAACAGTTATTTTCTAGTGCATCTTGAACTAGTCTATTGTTGTAATTTCTAATATATTTTCTAATACTGCATTTAACCTCTATGTCTTTAAGTATATATTGTAAATTTCTGCATTAATATAATTCTGTCTCTGATCTATTAAATTTACAGTGTCTATTTTGGTGTTACTATTTTGGTGGTTATAATTAAACTTTGTATTATTTCGTCGTATAGTTGCTGGACGTCTTTTTCTTTAGTCTCTGAATCAAGCATATCAAAACTATGTCTTTGCTTATTAAATTAATTATTAAAAAATTTAAATAATGCATTGGTAGCGACTAAAACAGTACGTAACACATTTATGTAAAATGCCGAAACTCTAAAATGTCTGAGAACATACCAAATAAAGATAGCACCTAACTTTGTAGTATCCCCCTTTTTTTTTTTGGGTGGGGACTTTTCCCGCTCTGGGTGGAGCGGGAGGGCGTGTCAGACTTTTACTGACTAAAACCCACCCGTGTTCCTTCAGTTGCCTGTGCCAGTGCCACGGTTTTCTCTTTAGAATTACCCGCGACCCTGAGGCGTCGGCCCTATCGGACCCCGTCACTTTGTGCTGACATCTCTTTGAGGCGCGCGTGGAACACGACGCCCGGGTAAGGACCAGCCCCGGGTCGACGCCCGGGCCTGGTCCTTACCGGACGGCGAGCTACCCATTGCTCGCCGTCCGCAAGCCCGCGCCTACGGTGGCCGGGAATCTGCAGGCGACTCCCGACGCCCAGGGCGTCTCCTGCGGCGGCTAGTGGGGGCGTGAGGGCGCAAGGATATCTCCCTCACGCGCTCCGCCTCCTCCTTCGCGAGCATTACTGCTTCGCAGAAGCAGGTGACGGCTTTCCATTCCCTCTCGCTCCGTACCATGGCCTGGACCAAGGCTGGACGCGAGAGATCGCCTCCGCCAATCGCCTCCGCGAGGACACTGCGGTGCTCCGCCCAAGCTGGGCATACCTCCACCGTATGCTCCACCGGTTCCTCCGGGTGATCCACACAATGGTGACACCCGGGCGTTTCCTCCCGCCTTATGCGAAACAGGAACCTCCCGAAACAACCGTGTCCGGTGAGGACCTGTGTCAGGCGGAAGGTGAGGACGCCGTAGCGCCTCTCCAACCACTCCTCAAAGAGGGGACTTACCGCCGCTATTGTGGCGTGCCCTTGTAGTATCCCCTAGTATTATAATCTAGACCTGTGGTTGAAGGTCTGAACATCTCCGAGTTTGTCATCTGCACATGATTTTTGCACCTGGAAACACTGACCAACAACAACAATTCAATCATCCATTTTCACATACTTGAAAATCCGTTTCGTAATTTGCGTAACACTGACAAGATGCAGGTAAAGTATTACCTGTGAAATTATTGTTGGCGCTGGTTGTAAGAGAAAATTAAAAAGTAATTTAAAAAAAATCGTACGTCCCATTCAAAATGTTAGTTCGCAAAATGGCCGTTACACAGATAAGTTGTTCGAAATCTAATGAAGTTATTTTATTTAATAAATACCAAATTAAAAAGTCTTCTCTGTGACAGCTATCACAACTTTCTTTGTGTTTTATGTATCTGCGTGTGTGTCAATAATAGAAAATTAAGTGTCAGATATAGTGTTCTCTCAATTATATAATATAATTAATTAATTAATATAATTTAATTAGATTTTTTTCTACTACACTCACATCGTAAAGGTCATATTTCGTATTTAAATGCCAGACTTACGTGAAATTTAAACTTTTTTTAAAAAGACGCTTTCCCTTACAATAATACATTTTTTCCGCAAAGTACCCACAGTTTTGAAGGGTTTTAGTGTTATCTGTGGTGGCAGCTGCTGTGAACTATAAACTTACCCCCGCCGTTGAATCGGTGAAATGTTGGATTCATTAACGATATAATATTTTGTGTTTAAAATGAAAAGAAAAGTTTAGTCTAGTGTATGAAACTGCACATAAATAGGTACACTCGTGTGACACTAAACACTCGTACAAATAAAACTATTTTCTAAATTTCTTTTAGATTTTCCCGTTTTCATTCTTGTTCATTGAAACACATCGATGCTCTATCATCGATTTCTGTGTAGAGTCTAAACTATATATATAATATGTAAATTTTAAGTATGTAACTGACTAAGTTTGTAAGCAATTAAAGTCAAGATCTGTGAGTAGGCAGGTAATACAAAATTTTGATGCAAAATCAGAAATAGCAACATATTTTTAAGACGAATATGCGATTTTCAGCACTGGCGTTAAATTATTCTGCCTTATGTGTCTAAAACAGTTATTTGCTATATTTTTTGTAGAGTCTAAACAATATATTTGATATGTAAATATTAAATATGTAACTGACTAAGCCTGCAAGCAATTAAAATTAAGATCTGTGAGTAGGTAGGTAATACTAAATTTTGATGCAAAATCAGAAATAGCAACATATTTTAAAGACGAATATGGCGATTTTCAGCACTGGCGATAAATTATTCTGCCATAAGTTATGTCTAAAACAGTTATTTATTATTATATATACACAAATGCGCAAATATCAATGTCAATACCATGTCATTGACATTGATTTTAACTTACTTTAACTTTTAACAAGCAACAACTGCAGTTACAAAAGATTTTCAGACAGAAACCTGTAAAGGTTTAAAGATCACAATAAAATAGTGTTTCTTCAGTGTTATCTCCTTGTTTAATGATCAAGATAATTAATAAAACCCAGTAGACACAACATTCGAATCGCTAGCCGCAGGATATGACGAAATAAAACTTTCAACCATAATCACTTGCTTATTTCCCATCTTTAATGAACACTACACGATAAATTAAAAACTTAACGCTCAAAATGTGTCGAGTTTCCAAAACAAGACGAAACTTGTCGGAATCACAATAATTTTACCAATATTTAATAAAAATGCTAATCATAGACATAAGCCGACATTATTTATTGTTCGAGTTATAACAATAATTGTGTGCAACCGTCGACAAACGTGGACCGGAGTAGAAGATACTTCAGAAGGTAAGGAAAGCTTTGGATTTACGTGAGGATTTTTATTTCTGTCAATTGTAATAAAAACACAAGTCACAAATAACTAGATGATGTCAGTGATTGCTAGGCGACTACACTAATAAGACACAGAAACAAACCCGGAGTCACAGTCTCTTTACGAAACCCACCTGCCCCAAATCACTGGTAATTGGCAGCTACCCTGTGCTGCACTGAGATATCATTTCAAAGTCAAAGCATTTATTTCAAATAGGCACATAAAAAGGCACTTTTGAACGTCAAATTTTACATTAAAAATAGGATTGATTCTAGGCGCCCCTTCCAAAAGGTAGTTTCGTATGGAGAAGAAGGGGAAAGAAACTCCACCGTTACTCTTTTAAAATGTTTTACAATATTTTTTATACATTAATTATATTTCTATATGTGAAGATGATGCACCAAGAATAAAAATACTATACCACAATTGGTAAAAAGTTATAAAAAAGCAAAGACAAATAAATTAATCACGTGATAGGTAGGTGCTCACATATTTACAAACAGTAAAAGTATATGATTTTCCTAAAATATTCAATAATATTTCAAGGAAACAGTTTATCGCCGACTTTTCTTTGTGTTTCTAGCTATGAAACACTTGGGAAGGCCTCACTAGCATGACTGAAATTAACTTTTATGAAGTTAACTTTAAGCATATTAACCCCTTAACAGTAATAAAATCTTTTAAGCAAATCAAGATCAAATTGACCGAACATCCTTAAGGAAACGTCTATTAAAGTCTGTACGTCCGTATTTGAGACTATAACGCCTTACTTAGCCTTAATATTTAATTTGAGTGTGGATCAGTCTTCCCGGATCTAATAAAATACAGTAAGGTAATACCATATTTTAAATCCGGGAACAGTTAAGACACCAATAATAATAGACCCGTGTGCGTGTTGCCGGTTTTTACCAAAGTGTTTTAAAGATAATGCTTAATCAAATGTTCAATCATTTCAACATTAATAAAATCCTTCACGATCAACAGTATGGTTTCACCAAAGGGCGTTGTACGTCCGACGACGGTGTTACCTATTAGCCGGTGTTAAACATATTTTTAACGCGTGAGAAGATGCCCAAGACGACATAGGAATCTTTTGTGACCACTCCAAGGCATTTGATTGCGTCGATCACGAAGCCTCTTGAAACTTGAGCATTACGGACTTGGATAACTTGCGCTCAGTTTAGTGAAATCTTATTTAAATGATAGACAACAGCAAATTGAAATAAATGGTGTCAATTTACTTGGTTTAAAAGTAAAAATGGGTGTTCCACAAGGCTCGATATTAGGTCCTTTCCTCTTTTTGGTGTATATTAATGACCTACACCATTTATTAATAAATCAACCACAAGTCGTGTTATTTGCTGAAGATACGTTCTTAACTTTTAAGGTAGATAGACGTGCTTCAAATTTTGACGACGTAAATAACGTCCTACTGCTGGTACATTGGTTCACTGCTAATCATTTAGAATTAAATGGAAATAAATCTAAGTGCATAAGATTTCCTTTGCCAAATGTCAAGGGTAGTGATAGCGCGATAGTATTGAATCAAGAGAAACTAGAATTTCGAAACTAGAAAATCGACGAGTTCCAGTTTCACGCTCGACTTAAGGCAACAATGGGGCCATGCTATTTAGAATACTCCACCAAAATATTGCTAGTGCTTTATCTAAACAGGAACTACTGGAGTTAAGTTGGATTGTTTTTATTAATTTTTTGCTACACTCTGGACGCTTTTAACGTGTATGGTTTGTGTACATCGTTCTCACATACAGGATCAACATGAATGATGGAACTAATATATTTGTAAGAACAATATTAATTAAAAGAGTGTCCATAGAGTTTCTTGCCCTTTCTTCTTCATAGGTACCTACTAGGCTTTGGAATGGCCAACTAGCTTCATATTTCTGACTGACCTACTCCTTGAAAATTCAAAAGTGCCTGTAAATGATATGTTTAATTGAAATTATTGCTTTGAGTTTGAGTTGAGCAATTGTC
This sequence comes from Dasypolia templi, assembly GCA_963555695.1. NCBI lineage: Eukaryota > Metazoa > Arthropoda > Insecta > Lepidoptera > Noctuidae > Dasypolia > Dasypolia templi. Next base: position 23,373,997 of record OY743157.1, read on the forward strand.
ATTTATAGACTTAAACGAGTCCTCATTATGCTTATTTTGGAGTTGCCCTTCTGTTTTCTTTCTTCTCCATGGCTGTAGGACCGGTATAGAACTTCCTACATAATAATATTTTGTGACGGTTGTATTAGGTGTTGTTGTGTAGTTTTAGACAAACCCGTTTTTTCATTAGTTAGCCGCAAAGGTGGCGCCCTGGTGGTCGCTGGTCTGGTCTCATTTGGGTTAATGCTGAGGTTCTTACCGAATGCCGGTGCAGCTTGGCGAAAAACAGGAAGTCGTAAATTTAATTGTCACTGCTTTCTGTGGAAATGGTGTTTTGATTGCTATCATTATTTAAAGCAAGTTTGCAAGAGGTTACGACGAAGTGATTGTCGAAAAATACCCAACTTTTATTAAGAACGGCGAGGGCCTAGATAAGTGGCTATCACTTTCAAAGCGTATCGCGTTTAATCTACAACGACTTTCAACAGAATTGATATGAGCTTTCCGGTAGCTATGTTAAACAATTTTTTTCCATAACTGTTTTCGTTGACAGAATGCCACTTTATCACCATTTGAAATAAGATTAGACATTAATAATATTATTTTTTACAGTTATTCAACCGATTTTGACTTCTATTCGGCAGGCATACGGATGAAAAAACGTGTTTACAATACCAACTGTTTACGTCAGCTGCCTTAAGTCATGCCACCAACGCAATAGAAGTCAAAATCATTTGAACGGACTGTAGAAAAGGTTTATTTAAATGTCTAATATAATTCTAAATGGAGTATAGGTCCTCTAAACTTGATAACGGTGGTCTGAAACAACTTACTTGCAGCGGAGGGCGCTGTATGTTATAGACTATCCCCTATCTTACCTCTTTCCTTCTAAAGGGAACCCTTGCTTGTCCAGCAATGAAAAAAATATATATTATTTGGGGCGAAATTCAAAACACATTCATAAAGTCTATTAAATCGTAGAAAATGGACACGGAAACAGTATTAGAGAATCAATATGATGACAAGATATAAACTTAGCAACAACGTTAAAAAGTGGCTTTAAAAGACTTAAGGTAAAAACACCATAAAGTTTTATGGCGCTGGCTCTAGGGAGCTTTCTAATGGCGAAAACCCCATTAAGATTGTCTTAGCACCATCGCGATAAATCATTGAAAGGCTCGTTTTGTAGATGTAATGTTCAAATTACTGATATGAGGTAGCACAGGGAGGGGTGACGCTGACAGAGAAAGAAAAATGATATGAAATTAAATTACAAGGCTGATGTGCCTTTTCTGCATACTTATTGTATACTCAATGTTTGATGAAAATCTGACAGAACTTAGGCATTTATTGATGAATTTGATTAAGTTGTCCAATTGCGGTTTTGTACTGAAAAAATCAAATAACTATTATATTTCCGAAAAATGGTAGTCGGTTGGGGCCAGGTCCGACAAGTGTGGAGGATGACGGGTGGTTTCTCACTGTGAGCCGGGGCTGTCTTGCTGCGAGTTCCGCCATCATTGTTCTACAGAAGACATCTGCTGTTATTGCTAGGCCAGATCTGAGGAAGCTCAAACTCAAATTCAAAGAATTTATTTAAAATATACCAATAACAGGCACTTTTGAATAATCAAGGTCGGTCGGTCTGAAAGATGAAGCTAGATGCCCATTCCAAGGCGTAGTAGGTACCTATGGAGAAGAACCGGCAAGAAACTTCATGGACACTCTTTTTTTATCAAAAGAAAATACTTTTATTTGTTAACGTATTTATATTAATAAGAAAACAAATAAATGTATTTTCTTGTGTATTATGCACAACTGTATAATAAAATAGGGGCAAAGAGCTCATAAGGCTTAAAAAAAATCGTCCGCATCGCTGTCAACGGAACAAGTGCCGAAAAGGATGGCAGTTGTCACGTTGGATGGCAATGCTGATTCTTTGGGCAAAAAATAGGCCAGCCCTCTGGTCACGAGAAGAGTCGACCAACCACTTGGCGATGTCCCGAAATAGCCGATGAGCACTCTGACCCCAAGGTCCTAGCTCAAACATATACCTCCTAATAAGTTTGTTATACTTGCGCCGTTTGAGGTTTTCTGCTCCTGCAGCAGCCGCCCCGGCACACCATGCCGTGCTAGGAAGATGGGATGGCGCGAGGGTTGCATTCCACACCAAAAGGTCTACCGAAATTTCAAGGCATTGTGGTAATTCCATTTGGCCTTTTCCAATCGTCACGTGCCAAGCCATTGGGTTCCTTAACAGCTGGCACCCTGGCCGGTGACAAGCCCGACGGATGATGTCATTAATGCTGGCGTGCTGTGCCATCGGACCAGTGCTCTTGCTGCAGGATAGGCTTGTACGCTGGCCGGATCCCCGCCCTAGGACCTAGAGACGAAGGTGCTCGCATCACTGTATTGGTGGCGCGAGGAACCGAGGGCGCGGGGCGAACGGCCGATGCAGCGCCATGTGAAGCAGCGTCGGTCGCAGCTTCGCGAGGTCCTGGTGGCGGAATGGCGGGACAGGCTCGCACGCCCTACCGCCGGCCTCGTCACCATCGAGGCGGTCCGGCCAGTGCTCGACCTCTGGCTCGGGAGGAGGCGCGGCTCCCTGTCGTTTCCGGTGACGCAGGTACTTTCGAGGCATGGCTTCGGAAAGTATCTGTGTCGCATAAACAGGGAGCCGGAGGCCCGGTGTCACCACTGCGTCGACTGCTGGGAGGACACGGCGTGGCATACGCTGGCCGAGAGTGCCGCTAGGGAGGACCTGTCGCTGCCAGCCGTAGTGAGTGCGATGGTCGGCAGCGTCGAGTACTGAGACGCGGTGGTTTCATTCTGCGAAACAGTGATCTCGCAAAAGGAGGCTGCGGAAAGGGAGAGATAGATCTCGTCCACTTTTCCGATCCGCAGCAGGCGCACCGGGCGTAGGCGGAGGGCGGAGAACGCCCTCTTCCAGCCCCCCATACATCAAGACCCGAGGTGGCGGCGCGTAGTGTTCCACGCGCGCCCCTCTTAGACGTTGCGGGGGGAGTCAAACACAGAGCCAGCAGTATTGGTGGACGTATTAATGAGTTTATTCCGTACCAACCTGCAGGCTCATCCCACTGTCTCTGGGAAGACGGGTTCTCGGGCTGAAGCGTGTCCGGGCAAGTCACTTTCCAGGCGTTCACCGCATCGGTCAAACACGGCACTTCAGAGTCAACCTGAGAACGGGCTAAGATTCTGTGGTTAACTTGCTTAACTTTCGGTGCTATGGACCGAGGACAGGAACGGAACGGTAAGCTTACACTAAAAAATTTGCGGACGCCGAGCCCACCAAAATGAATGGGTAGTGTGGCTTGAAGCCACGCACGGTCGTCCAATGCCACATTTAAAATAGATGTTCGAGTATCGAATAACTTGTTAATAATTAAAATAATGTTCTTTCAAAGGTTTGACTGCTTCCATAAAGGGGAAATACATACAATTTGGACCGAAACAGCAATATCTGATAAAGGTGAATGAATTAATTTAAGAAAGTCTTTCCGAAATATCGTTAAAATGTTTAATTTTTCGTCGACGAATTGTGAAAAGCTGTCTTCTAAAATGGTTGAATCTAGGAGGTGTAGTGAATTTTTTTACAAAACTTTTATACTGAATTGAATTTCCATATGGTTGATTGTCTGTCGGTACAAAGTTAAATTTCGTATTTTGAGTTGTTGAGTTCGAGGTCGATGGATTGGAACTGCTGCTTTAGGAATTGAAGATCTTTTAGAACGGTCTCTACGTCACCTCCTAGTGTTCCATCATCTGAATGCCACACATGAATTTAGAATTTAGTAATTGTTTTATGGGATGGATAGCCAAATTGAAAATGACTGGCCCCAGAGGATAAGCTTGTTGGCATCTGACTGCAGATTCCAAAAAGTGTCTTTATATAATAATTTTGATAGGTGCCTGTAGCACTGCCACATAAAACCGTAAATTTCTGGTAACTTTGTTTTTACTTCAGCCTACAAAGTGTCCCTGTTAACGGAGTTGAAGGCGTTCTTAATGTCAACCTGAGGATAAACTCATCTTTACTTGCATTTAATAAACTAGATAGCGCATGTACGGAAGCCTCGCGGCCCCCTTTGGATCCAAAGCCAAGTTGTCGGTTAGGTGCAGGAACTTGTTACTAAGAATTTCGCTGTACTGTTTGCAGCATATTTTGGCTTCCGTACGCCTGTAGGTGCAAACAGCGGCTATGTGACGACACTGTTTTAAATCAAATTATGGTTACAAAATAACTAATAACATCATTCATGTTGAACTTATGCATGAGAACGATGCAGAACTTAGAACATCAACTTTTTTACCTTTTTATCTTACCGATTTGATGCAAATGGGCCACTATTGGGTATTCTAACCTCAAAACATGTCGCTAATCCTTTGGCATTTTGATACTGGTCCGTATCAAACTACCAAGAAATAAGCGGCATGCTTCCAACATCGTATTCAATTCATCGTTATTTACCTTAGTGTCTTCCTCGGGGTTCACTCTTCAAGTCGAAGTTTCTACTAACCGATAAAACCAAAAAACGCACTGTGCGTTAATAGCCGTATCCTCTCCAAACACAGCATTGATATTGCAAGCTGTTTCTGCTGCATTCATCAATGTATCCATCTTTAATTTAAAAGAGGAATGAAAAAAGAATTAAAAGTCAAATGATCGAATGTTGTAATTTTTTCCAATTAAGAATGTTTTAGTTATCATGTGAAAAAAGTTTCACTGCGGAGTCTCACAGCACGCAGGTTTAATTTTAATTCAAAGTGGTCGGTACGTAAAAACGGCAATTTCATATTGAATCACCTATTATCTAAACACGACAGACGCTCAGCAATGAAAAGCTATCTTATTTCAGGCAATGTTTAGCAACAATTGTTGAAGATAGAGATGATATTTTTTATTGCTGCAATGATTCCATATACAAAAAATCCAATACATCTATTGTATTAGGCATAAAACTAATCTACATTATTTGTATTGATCTTTGTCTTGATTTAATCCAGATCACCGCATCGATATAGGTCACTCTTCGGCGCGCGCGCATTTGAAACTATCACTTACACTGCCCCACTTGGAACGCGCGATAGGAACACATTAATTTTGTTTTTTTTTTATAATTGATGGCTTCGGTTAAAACTAGCTTTTTAACGTTTCAAACATTGCGAAAAAACCAACAGTGAAAAATGAAATACTATCAATTTATGTTATTCCTTTCTCGACATTTTTTTTTTTGTTTGTTTGTTTGGCATCTCGCAGGTCAACCTATTGGGTTGTCGTCTGCTTAAGCGGACTTGCCTGTGGTTGCCCTAATGAATTAAGGCCTCCAGCCAGGACTTAAATGCTAACTAAAAACTAAGCGACTACACGGTAAGGGCACCCCCTGTGGGGTACGAACCTCGGCTTAGGGCGTCGCTGGAAGAGGGCAGCAAATGACTAGCTGGATCAGGATTGGTGTTATTTTGGGACGAATTTAAAGCTACAGCTCAGCGACGCAGGCTGGCTCGAGCAAGGGTCGGGAGGGGCGTGGATTTGGGCGTCGCGGCGGGCCTCGGCGGCGAGGTCGGTAGGACGGCGATCGTGTTTTGGGCTTAATTAGGGTGCTGGTGGCCTTACTACTCTCCTGGAGGAGGGTAGTGGCGTCATCGGGGGCGGTTAAGATATGCCTTGGTCGGCGAATACTACTAATGCGGGAGGGAGTATAGCGAGCGGCCGCTGAAATCAGGGGGTTTGAATGTTTGATGTCACAGCGGTAAGCGTTTCATGAACTGGTTTATGGTTGGCATTTTAAGGTCGACGTGCAGATCTATGTTTCGGAAATAGTAAGGGGCACCCGTAACCCTTCTGAGGAAACGGTTCTGGAGGGTCTGCATCTTATGGAGATGTCGAGGGTGAGCGTGCGCAAATACAACGCAGGCATAGGTCATGATGGGACGGATGACTGCGGTATAGATGCGCAGTTTGCATTTTAACGACCTATTCTTCGACATAGAGAATATTGAATATTCGCTTCGGAAACCAAACTGCTCGTTGGGTATGAGGCTCTTTGCTTCGGCATAGTCTTTGAGACGCTTATAAATAAGCCTTTCGTAGATTTTGCCGACAACATTGAGTAAGCTAATAGGGCGGTAGCTGGAGGGCTCACACTTTGGCTTGCCTGGCTTTGAGATACCGATGACGGTGGCTTCTTTCCATGCTTGTGTGAAGTTGTTGTTGTTCAAGGCGCCATTGAAGATGGCGGTCATAAGCATTATTAGCGGGGCAGGGAGTACCGGGGCATCGGTTTGTATACCTTATTGGTAATACCATCCGGACCGGGGGCCTTACGAGCGTGGAGCCCTTTATTGATGTCGTGCACTTCGTCTGGAGTGACGGGAGGCAGAGGATCATCAGGGTCTTCGACGGGAGGGAGGGAGGCTCTCCGTTCGACTTCAGCGTCGACCTTGTTCAGGTGAGCTTGGTCTACTGGTTGAGAGCTAGGAGAACATTGGGACTCTAGGCTGTCAGCCAGACATTCAGCCTTATCGGGACTGTCAAAAGCGAGACTATTGTCGGGGCGGATGAGAGAAGGCATAGAGACCTCTTCTGCGGAACGCAATTTCCTCTGTAATTGCCAGAAGGCTTGATGACTGGGCTCGAGTTCACTGAGCATCTTGTTCCAGCCCTCAGAGCGAACCTCCCCTATGCGTTTCTTTACAGCACGCTGTAAATGGCGCATGTGGGCTTTGTTCGCGTCACAAGGGAAGGAGTCGTAGGCACGAATGGCCGCGTTCTTCTCGGTTATCAGGTCACGTACGTCAGTAGGTAGTTTCCAGCGATGGTCTTCCATCACCGGAACTTCCCGTGAACAATCCGTCAATACGGATTGTACGTGCTCTGTAAACGAGTCGATTGCGGCCGTCGTGTCAGCGACTGACACTAAGTGATCGGGAATGGTGTCCAAGTGAGGCGACGTGGTGGATTTCAGTCTTTCGCTTACTTTCCTCCGGTCGGTTATCATCTGGGTCTGAGGCGCGGTTGGGGTCGGTAGGGCCCGAGTAGGGTGCAAGATGCATGACTACTGGGCGGTGGTCAGAGTTAAGCTCGTGGAACGTCTCTATCGTTTGCAAACGGAGGTTTACATTCTTGAGCAACGCTACATCGGCGAGTACATCGGGAAGATGGTTGGGATTTCCGGGGAAATGAGTCGGACTCATTGGAGCGATGACGTCGAAGTTGAGGGATTTGCCTAACTTTAAAATGATACTGTTCCACGCCGGGTGTTTGGCATTAAGATCCCCCGCCAAGATGACGGAGTCACTCATGCCGAAGAGGACAGTGAAGTCCTTTTGGAGAGAGATGGGATCCTCCGGACCATTGTCTGGTGGAATATAAGCAGAGATGATGGTGATCGGTTGATGACCAGTCATGCCGAGCCGACAGATAGAGGTCTCCAGATGGGAGAAGAGAGAAGGTGGGTCTATAGGGATGCAATACAAAGATTTCCTAAAGTATATTAGTTTATAGTTGGCAATATTCGGGTTTCGGTGATGAGGTTTTAAAAAGGTTTCCTGCATGAGGAGGATGTTTAGCTGATGGTCGCGGAGGAAAGCAGCGATCTCATCGCGTTGTCCTGAAACGCCATTTGCGTTGAAAAAGCCTAATTTAAGGGATCGGGGTTTGTTACTGTTTACTCTCGTATTATCCATTGGGAATGAATATTTGAGTGAATGTAGAACTTGCGCGATCTCGGGATACGCGCTGAGGATTTCCATAAGGCGAAGTGCGTTGCCGTTTGCAGCAACGATTTCTTCCGCCATTTTATCCGCGGCGGTGGTGAAGAGAGCCGCGTATGTACTTAATATAATTTTGGCGCTGTTTCGGCCCTGGGTTCCCTGAGGTTTCGCTGGAGAGGCCGTAGGGGCCGCGGGGGCTACCAAAGGCGCTGGGATGGCGGAAGCCATCAGCGCTGGAAGTTGAGCGGGTTGCGCTGGTTGCGCGGGTTTAGAGGGCACCGAAGCTGCGGGAGCCTTCAGGTGATTTAGGTTAGCCCAAGGAGACGGCCTCTGCGGACTGAGCCGCTCCGGCATCAGCGCGGAAGGAGGCTTTCCCCAGGGGCTTTCCCTTTGCTGGCGGTTTCGCGAGTTTAGGAGAGGAGGACTTAGGGGCTTTCGGACAGCCCCGATAATTTGCCGGGTGACCGGATTGGCCGCAGAGGACGCAGCTCGGAGGCTCAACGCATTGTTCCCTATCCTTAGGACGAGAACAGTCGGCGGTGGCATGCTCACCTAGACACTTAACGCATCTAGGGGTCGCATAGCAGTTGGACTGCGAGTACCATACAATTGGCAGCGATGACACTGACCAATCAAGATGGCTCGGTAGGGCTTCTCAATTGAAATGCCTGAGAGCGAGCAAACTGACTTCACCTTGAAGATCGAGTGATGACCTTCCGTGGGGTCACAGATGACCAGGACCATGTCGTACACAAGGCCCTGTCTCGCTTTATGCAAGCGATGGACTGCGGATACGGAAACGCCTTGTGCGATAAGGTCGCTCTTAATCTCCTCGGTGGAGATTTCTTGTGGTACGCGCCTAATGACGACGCGAGTGGGGGTTTCCTCCGGAAGGGAGTAGGTATGAAGGGAGTAGTTCCTTTCACGCAGGGCACGGGAGAGATCCCTAAAGTCCGCAGATGTGGGGACGGTAACTTTGATCCCCTGGAGGGTGGATCGGGCGTTAGTGTAGTTGATCTTGCAATCAACACACATCCTAGAGATTTCAGTCCATTTGGACTTGTCTTGGACGTAGATCGGGGGAGGGGGCTTTTGCTTCCTCGCGGTAGGAGCGGCAAGCCATAGGGCTGGCGGGGCGACTGGCCCGCGGACTAGGGGCGGAAGTAGAGCTGGACGATGTGGTCGTGACCTGTTTCTTTGTGGCCGGGCCAGCGGGGGCGGAGGATTTAGCCTTCCTCTTGCCTCCTTTAACGACGACTTGGAAGTCGTCGTCGCTGGAGGAGGAGGTGCGGGCTTCGTCCTCGGAGATTGGGACTGACGTGTCCATGCTCTCCGGGTGAGTCGTGTTTATTACTGCGGCGTGCAGCTGCGTTGTCTCTGAGACAATGGCGGCCGGAACAATAGAGGCCGTGACAATGGCAGGGACAAAGGCGGGCGAGACAATTGGGGCTGGATTAGCGGCCGGAGTATTATCTGCCGGGACAAAGGCGGGTGTAACAATGGGGGCCGAATTAGCGGCTGGAACATTGTCTGCCGGAACAAAAGGCGGAATGCCTTGTTCGCATGCAGGTGGCGATAGCGGGCTTTCAAGCGCGTCACTGAAGTTAGCGAGTGCGCCTTGAGACGGAGTGGGGTTGGAGCATTGGCTTATTTTGGCGCCATATTTCGCCAAAAACTCGGGGTCCTTTAATAGGACCTCTTTGAGGAACGCCAAAAGGATGGCGTCCTCCATGGTCGGTGGAGGGGGGCTAGATTGAGGAAGGAATTTTGGAAACTAAGTTTCCACTTAGCCTACTAACCCTATACCTATCTCCCCGGGTGGATTGGCCCGGGGATGAGTTCCCTCCCTGTCGGGTGTAGACAGGGAGGTGTGTACCTATTGGTGAGCCCTAAGCTTGTAAACCCGTCGCCAATCTTATTTTGCGAACGGGGCCCTGACCAGTCTAGCGCGAAGGGTGTAGACACACCCTAAAGACACTAGGTGAGTAGCTGGAAAGGAAAACTGTCACCAGAGACGACTAGGACATCCCCAACGGCCGGTTATCTGGGACCCGTCCAATTGACTGCCTCTCCCTGAAGGGGTTCGGCGGGTGTGCTTCGTTGGCACCGTAAGGTTTCAACCGAGGACCACGAAACTGTGGTTTTGCCCAGAAGGGGCCTGGTGAAGCTACTCACGAAAGTCTGTTAAAGAAAAGAGATTTGCCTTGAAAAAGGCACTTTTTGATTGATTAAAATCAAATCAATTTCTTGATTTGATTTTAAGTCGGGACGACTACGATGACGTCACGTGGTAGCGACGAGTGTAAACACGAAACACAACACTGGGCCGGGAGCGGGAGAGCGCACAGACACGTCCGTCCGCGGCGAGAGTCGAGCGTCGAGTCCAACCTTTCTCGACATTAAATTGTTTCTTGTTTTATTTAGTTTTACAGGTGTTTCATGTCAGGTGTCATCGTTTACGAGGAGCCTCAGGATCACATGTTATGTATGTTTTAAACATGTTATTACCTCTTAGAGTATAAAACTTATACTAGAATTTATATTCGTTTCAGATTATATCCGGTATGCAGTATGCAGATTACTGTCAGGTTAGCAAATTCTTAGTCGAGACATGGAAAATGAAAAAACAAGGACTAAAGATTAGAAGTAAGTACCTAGACTTATCTGGATTTAGAAGCTTGTAAAACGGGGAGTCGCGCATCGTGGAAGGAAGGAAGGCGTAAGGCATGAACTCATCATCATCTTCCACATTAATCGGATGCAGTTGAATACCATTATTTAACTGGCTGTAGATAACGAACATGATACTCCTTGGTAAGACTGTCAAAGATCTGCGACGTGCTTTTCGTGGCACGGAAGGGTCTCGATATGTTATGGATGGAAATATCCAAAAACCGACCATACGAAACTACCTTTTGGAAGGGGCGCCTACAATCAATTCTTTTTTAATGTGTATGTTGGCGTTCAAAAAAATTACCGTTCGTTCCGAAAAATTAATATAGTTATAACTTAATGCGGGTCGTACAAATTATATGAGTGTGAAAAGTTAATTAACCCCCAGTGACAAAAAAAGTGAGAATTCTGAAATACTTCAAGAAGGTGTTGAGACACTTCAAACGCTTCCAATATGTAATTTAATTTGAATTTATATTGAAAAGGTAATTTTTATGCATTTCATCGCTTTCTTTAAATGATGCTACTAGTACGAATAAATTCTGATGAAATTGAATTGAGTAAAACGTGCTCATGAAATGTGTGAGGTATTGTTATGATGAAACTAATGATAACTATTTGCATAGTTTTGGTCATGTTGTCAACTTAGCAATAAATCACATACTTAACATCACGCCTTGTTTGCAGAGTTGTACCAGTACATCCACGTTTCGCCAGATATGTCTAAGTCGCAAGTAACAGGGAGCGAGCCCATTGCCATCAAGCGGGTACAAATCAGCGCAGAGCAGTGGTGTTCCAGTGGTGTCGGCCTCGACTAATGAGCTGTAGGTCGTGAGTTCGAACCCAGACAGACAGTTTACTTTGGGTATTTAATTTTATCACCCAAAGCTCACAAAACGGTTAAGAAAACATCGTAGGAGGAGTCAGGAAACGAAGACATGTGACATCCACCAACGCGTGGTGGATTACGGCCCACTCCCTCTCAGCGAGAGGAGGACTGTATCCTAGCAGTGGGAACTTTATAGGCTGATTATGCTTATGCTTATGTGCAAAAATCCAGACTCCAGGCAGCTACTGAGAAGTTCCAGATGAAAAACCCATTAACACTTTCCCGACTCGAGAATGGAAACCCCAGCAGTAACGGGACCAGTAGACCAACGAGACAGTCGTTATATAGTCAACTTAGCAATAAATCATCCGTTATTATAATGGGATCAAACCAGAGAAAGGTGTTTTTAGGTAGTGGTAGATTATGTGTACAGATAACAACCGAACCCAATAACGTATCTATGACCAATTTTGGCGCACTGCACCCTGAACCCTATCAATCTCTAGTTTTAACGTCAAAATTAAGCCAAAGTATGCGTCCCAATTTCATGCTGACAGCTATTTGTTTAATAGAATTGTACTGTCTATCATCAGTAGCGATCTGTCTTCACTGTAAATAGGTTATTGGGTTCAGCCGTAAGACGGAGCATCCTTCGGAAACTTTCAAAAGCATACGCCACACAAGTACAAGGTTTGGGGAAAATGGGACCCAAAAAGAGCAACAAAAATGTAGGCAACTTTTAAGGGCACGCATAGAATGCCTACAGCTATGACATATAATTATAATGAAGGTTAGTTTGCTTTAGGTTAGTTTTCAGCTGGTATTGATGATTCAGTGGATGATGTTGTCCAAAACGTCCCTCGTTCATGTTTGACTTAGCAATACCAACCTTAACGAAAGTTCGTCTTGACATGTGATCATTTCCTCCTATGAAGCAACTCATATTTTAATGTATCCTGGTTCTCTTGTGCCAACAATATCATCAGCATTTATCTGATGCGTTTCCGGAACTATTCTTAGACATTTATCGCGAAATCCACAAAATACGTATGCCTCACGTAATATTGAAAAAAAATATCACAATCAACAAAGTAATGACGCTTATGGACCACATTCCTAGCTCTCTGCCGGTGACAACCAGGAACTGACCGTGACCGTATTTACGACATCTCACTCCAGTTAACAACATCGTGAAAATACTAGAAAAGTCGAGATAAATTGTTGTATATTTTTGAACATGAAATATTTAAATTGGTCAGCTGTGATAACAAGCAATAAAAACTTCGTATGCTGTGCTGTGGTTGTTATATTATAACAATAAACTTGTCGGTTTGTGTAGTTTTAAGACCGGTTTTCCGGTTTATGTCGGGTGCTCCTGTTATGATTTGGAAACCAGATGGATTTTTTCCTGCTCTTACATTTGCTAGGGCGAGTTTGGCATGATTAATGAATTCATTGTGTTTTGCTATTTATCAGAATATACGTTTCCTAACAATATTTAAATAATGCTGACATCACTGATCATGGACCTTCTCATTACCGCTAGAAAAATTGCAAAAAATCCATTATAAAGCATAACATTTAGACGACCGATAGTTAGCGCTCAATTGTTGTGTCATTTTCATAATTAAATTACTCTACGAGTATAATGTTACCTGAGGGAAATTTTGCGGAATATATACACACACTTCCACTACCTCGTTCGTCTAGTGATAGCAAACGCTAATGCTGAGCTGAGGTCCTGGGTTCGATTCCCAGGTCAGGAATTTCTCAGTAGCAGCCAAAAAAAACTATATAAATTAAAATCGATTGCCATAAATGTTTGTCCGCGCATCACTTCAAAGCGGATGCTTCTGTTTGGCATATTATTTTTTTGGTTATTTGTAATTGTCAGGACAACGTTTGTATTTTAAAACATTTGAAAAATTGAACGGTAAAACTAAAAAAAATCTGTTTAAACATCTCTATACATAACTAAAGAAAACAATTAAGTGAAGACAGTACGTTTACTTTCTTTAGAATATTCTAAATGAAGCAGCCAGTAAAAATAAAATAAAACATTATTAAAAACAGTTGCGGAACAGGTAAATGACCTGATGGAAAAGGGAATACAAGAAAACTTAAGGTATATCGCGGTTACGCATCGCATTCCGAACTACGGAATCGATTGCACTAGGTTTTAAGGTTTTTGGCCACTATATTACGTAAACTTACAAATTAACATTATTTTATAAAGATTACCAAAGTTATCCCCGATAGAAACAATCATAGTTAAAGATTTTTTCTTATTACTTACTAAATAAAATAAAACATAAGGGGATGGTTTCCTGGACCCTGACGGACCGCTGGCCTCGAAGTACTGCACGCCTCGAAGGAATCGCAGGAGACACGGATATTATGTTTGGCAGGCCAGTAGTGCTATTCTGTAACCATCTCACCGTGACAACTTAGGTGAGCTGTCAGTGCCACTGATGCTAGGGATTGACCAAGACGGTATGTCAGTGTCAGCGCACTCCACGCAAGTCTTCACAATGAGATTTTTACAGAATCGACATTGTGTTGTATATAAATATAAACAGAGAATTATCAATCACGTGATGTGTTTAATATATTAGCTTAAACTTTATTTTTTATAAAAAAGCTGCGAGTTATTTGTCAAAGTTTATCTCATAGCACATAGGAAATGAGTATTTGTCACTAAAATATTAGTAGCAATATGTTTTCTACCGCCCCGTATAGCGCCAATAATATAATGAAACTAACTGTGGAGGAATCAGGAAGTTCAGGAATTTTCTTTAAACCACTGAGAGAAAATGCAATTCAAACAGTAGACCGCACGAAACAGTATTCTGGGAATAGATATAAAACGATAAAACCAATAGAAACAACTAAAGTTATGGGAAAATTTGGTGTTGTAATTAAACGATCACTATATGAAGCAAGTAGCTGTTAAAATTTACGACGTTTGCATATTATTTATTCATTAATATTTTATAGATGCATTAGCACTATCTAACATTTTATGACATGATGTTCTCGAGAACATTATTCAATTACCTTCCTTTTGATGTGTCATTTTATGACACTTGTTTAGTAGATGGGTACCTACCTACGTCCGGCGCGCCCTGGTCAGCAAGCTGTGGTACCAACAATGGTGGACGGCAACCTTTTTTCTACAGGATGAGCAACAATAGGAGAATCATGGTCCTGAACACGTGTCTTGCTTAGCGATTTCGTAATGGCAATGACCTTTCAATAGTGAAAGGTCATTGCCATTACGAAATCGCTAAGCCCGATCTGATCGAAGTTAATTGTAAAAATGAGGACGCTGATTCCCTTGGTACATGGAAACAGAGACGACACTCTCCGTTATTCTAAAAAGTTACGGTAATTTGAATGGTATTTACAATTAATAATATTTAATCTAATGGCAGTATAAAGGTCCACTATAGGACACAAAGCAATGCAAGGTTGCGCCATGGTCCATGATGGCACACTGTCCTCCGCCTTTCGCCAGATACAGGCATTAAAATAAATTACTAATATAATTAGCAGAAGACAGTAACTATCCTAATTTTATAGCCGTTCGCTGAGAGACTCAGTTGAAAGCCAGCTGACTTACAAGTGGACTGGTGACAAATTTATGTGAGTTTCTGTTCCGCAGCTAAATTAGTAGCAGGGAAATCGAAAAACATTAAAGTGGCACCTCAGTAGGAAAATAAAAAACATATCGTATATGTGGCACCGTTAGGAAAATAAAAACTGTGTGGTGACTGAAAAAGTGGTAAGCCATAAAGTATTTCCAGGCTCCTATAATAAACTTTATCTGGGTAATTGTAACGGTAGATACCAACAGGATGATTGTAGTTTTTCCTATTACCTTATCTTATCAGTTTATCTTAACACATTGATACGTATACTTAACACACTCGAATCTGAATTAATGTCAAAGCTTCGCCTTAATAGCCTAAGGTAGGGAACCCGGGGGTATTTTGAGCAAGCATATGCAGGGCGAAAAGTTGATAGCTATATGTTGGTGTGGCATGAGGATGAAACGCCGAAAATATATAAGAAAAAGTTCCTTTTTTCGAGATCTAAAAGTGGACTCCTGACGACGAGGCTCCTAACTGAAACTTTTCAAATATATTTTCGGTATTCTCTCCTCATGCCGCACCAACTTAGCTATCAACTTTTCGCCCTGCATATACCTACTTGCTCTAAAACCCTCTGGGTTCTCCACTAGCTTTTATCAGTGTGTTAATGTTTTATTAACATCATCTCGAAGGTATAATTAACGTGTTTTAAGCCATGAGATGATGAAATCTACAATGAGACCTATCCTAATCTTTGGCAAAGTGAGCAAGTAGCTCAAATAATTTATATCTTTGTTTACATTATCCGTGTGTTAAATCTAGTGGAATCTCGTGAGCAATGTCACGAGATTCCACTAGGTTGGTATTTAAGAATTGCAATAAATTACTTTGTAACTCTGAGTTTTAAATAGAGCAGTATTTTTATAAGTATACAATTTTGTTATATGTTTAAAATTTACACGTAGAGGAAGTATGTCGGTAGAGTAGTTTATTTTAAAATTGATTGTCTTTGTTTTTATGTTCCTGTGCTTCCTAACAAAGGATAGGATTTCTATCTTTACACAGATCTTTACCGCTTGTTTAGTTTTCTAATTTTTGTATTTGAATGGTTTAAGAATGTTAAAAAAAACTGCAACTAAAACACACACATACACAACATAAAACCTAGAAATCAAGATTTATCAATCACACTTATGAATCTCTCTGAATGCATAATTAATCAATCAATCAATCAATTTTTATTTGTAAACATAGGTATACATAAAAGGTCTTCAATCTACATTTTATTGTAGTAGCTTTCTGATAAGCCATTCATTTAACTTTCACAAAGCATCTAATGTTCAACCTAGATAAGAGAACAATAAACCCTGATTAAAAGCGCTTTCATAGTATAACAAATGCCCACGCGCATATTTCCGTTGAATTATAAATAGTAGTGACAACGGCCGGTAGATATGCTAACGATATCACACGACACACTTCGGAGACAGATTCACGCGTACGGTGTACCGATAATAATTAGAGCGCATGTGCTAGAGTTAGCACATGCGGTCGGTAGTAAATAAAATTCGCCATCCCCAGGATTGTGACGAATTTTTGATCGGCTGAAAAAGAAAGTACTGAAGCGCTTTTTCCTTGATGGCCTTAAAAACATCTGTTGTTTATGATACTATAAGGACCTTCTGTACTCTACATAGATATGTTTGCTGTTTTCTTTGTCTCCATGAAAGGTTTAGTATACCTACTTCAGTAAACTATTGGTTCTCTGTTATGATCATATTCACTGTCGTGTAAGTTTACTGATCTGCACTTTCTGTGTGATCCCAGTTTTTCCCGGATATTTTTGTACGGGTTTTATCATAAAGGTAGACTCTAGCAAATGGAGCTTACCGTCATAACATTTTATGATCATAAAAATCAGCCTACAATGTAGCCATTGCTAGGGCACAGGCCACCTCTCTGTGAAAGGGTGCGGGACGTAATCCACCACACGGGCCCATTGCGGGATGGTAGATGCCACACGTCTAGGATTTTTTGATTCTAGGACATGCCGGTTTCCTCACGAAGTTTTCCTTCACCGTTTGAGAGCAGTGGTGATGAAATAGTTTACACAAAGTAAAGCGTCTGCCTGGGTCCGAACCTACGACCCTACGACTCGTAAGTCGCGGCTGTTACCAATGCTGGACCACCACTGCTCTTTATTATGATCACGTCCACGTCCAACGCATGTGGGAACCCCGTATGCTTTTTCTAATGTGTACGCATCCTTGGTCTCTCAATGCGAATGTTTATGGTTTCGTGTCTGTAATGCTCGTAAATGAGGTTGTTTGAAAGAGATCTGTACTAATGGCTGTTGTTTCAGCTGTCGCCATTGAATGAACCGCCACTGAGGTTTATACGAGCCCCGATCTGTGTCAATCCTGAAATAGAACGAAATGTAAGAAATGACGATCACGCGAACACGATTTTATAGATCGGATGATGGAAGCACACTTTCATCCAAATTCTCAGAATTTTCGGTACTTGCTTGTAGTTGATTGAAGCTAACAAAGCTTTAATGATAGATGTTGTAATAACCATAAAACTGATCAATCGAATAAGCTTAGGCTAGCATTTGACAGTTAACTCATCCACCGATAATCACTGCACTTGTTCATTGCATGGAATCCATGTGTGACACGGAACAACTGTATGTATTAATCTGTCATTTATTTTCGAAAATATATTACTTAACCAAGCGTTATCACCGCTTTTAGACACATACAAACTCACAGTAATACCAACTCGTGACGATCTCAGGCACCAACTTTAAATGTCCCATAATTATTTTGCCTGCAACGTCAACATCACCTGAACTATACAAAACATAATGTACAGGGTGTTCTCCTTTGTAGGGTAACCAAAAAAGCATTTTCAGCCGAAAATAAAATATGTTTTTGAAGTCATTGCCGAGCTACTATTAATTTTGGGACGTCAGAAAAAAATATTTAAAGTCACTTGCGTACATCGCATCCCACGCATTTTGTAAGGAATGCGACATACTCCTTATTTTAAAGCATACTTTCGAAATTTCTTTGAAGACTAGATGAGACCAGATTTATAGGGATTCCAGACCTTGAAAAAAATTCGTTATACTTACTACCAACCGATACCGCTGGGTAGCTATTTGTAAACCTAATATTCCTAGCTACCAGGCTCCGTAAACATGTTCCCGGTTAATTAATAAAATCTACACAGTATTTTATATTAGAATGTAATAAGGTCAGTGATTTTTAGGAAAGTGCGTAGTTAGAAAATGTCTAACTACGCATTTTCCAACTATTTACGATTATTGGTTCAGTCCGGGTTTTTACATATTGTAAAAAGGAAAAGCTAAATAGGACAAGAGACTAAAGCAAAATTAGTTTCTGTTGAAATGGGTGATAGAGTACTATTACTAATATGCTTGACAAGCCTCGTGATTAGGGCGTTTCTAAAAGCTGTTTTTATTGTGGTAATTTATTAGGAGTTTCATATCCAGTTGTGATCTTTAACCGGTAATTACTGGTTTTCGTTAAACGATTTTCGCGAATTTTTCATATCGTTTGTGACCTTCGGTCATAATTGTTTATGTTTCTTTGTCTGAGTCTAATGTATCTAGGTTAAGTGCGGAGCATAATTATGTTAGTGGCAGATCTGTTAATACTTTATTGTCAGAAATAATTTATGTAACTAAGCTGTTTTACTTCTACAATGCATCGGTTAGAAAAGGTAATGATCGTTTAGAAGTCGTGACGATTCAATTACATTTTAATGTAGTATGACGATAACAAAGTATTTTATGTATTGAAGGACAACTGTGAACGATGTTACTGATAAAAGCCAAATACTAATTACATTTTTGAACCATAGAAATAGCAATATTAACCATTGCACAGACTAGAATCAAAATGCTTGTATCGAGATCCATTTTTATTATCTTCGGAAATAACTTATATTTCATAAATTTTCAGAATCTGTAACATTTATCAGCTCATCCGCCGCTCAATAAAAATAAGTATAGAGTTCGTCGACCCGAACCGTGCCGACGTCATCAGAGCCACGTGGGCGGACACCATTGTCTCTGCCGGTGACATATCACGCAACTCATCGGGGAAATGTTTACATTATTCAGGCATTTTGTGCGGTAGTCATAACTATTTTTATTTGCTTCCGTAGATGATAAATGTTTTTTTTTTAATGAGTAATTAGGTTTGTACAAACACTTTTACAAGTCAATCATAATTTTTTAATTAGATGAGGTCGGTGTTTCCTATGTGACTACTTTGAGAAGAAAGGCCGAAACAAACTCAGAGGTCACAGTCTCTTTTAAAGTCCTGACAAAATCTTGGTCAGATCATGTGAAGACCATGTAGATCGGTTTCGGAAATGGTCTTTTGAGGAAGGAACCACACAAATTGAGTGGACCTGTCCAGTCAGCGCACGCATTTGTCAGTAATCGTGCAGCTCAACTCAGAACTAAAGGATCTCAACGATTCGACGAACAATACACAAGAAAGGAGATTTTGGTAACTTCTGTTGGGTGAATTTATTTTTACTGTCAAAGTAATTATGATTCAAAAGCTGAGCCAACTGTTGCTATATGCTACAGTTGGCTCTTCGGCTACTGTTTTGAAAACTTGTGTGTGATCTACCCTAGTATTTATAAAAGTAAAGTATGTATGTAAGTTTGGATTTAGAAGGTAATATCTGGCCGGACCGGTCCGATTTTTTTTTTTCAGTTAAAAATTTTCACACCAACAATAATAGTCGTTTTCCAGCAATTTTTTTTGTGCATTTTCACTTAGTTTGATGAACAGAATGTAGTTGATGGCTGTTATGGGTCTTTTTACAGCCTGTATAGTCTAGTTGACTACAACTCGGACGACGTCGCGGGCAGAAGCTAGTGTTTCATAACTTGACTTATTAAGCCTTATGTTTATTTTTTCGCGTTCTCAAGTACATTCAAATGCCACAATAATAAGCAATTTCTTTTGTTGGTAGTCTACTGCGTTACAATAGAACTGATGTTTTTTTTTATTTTTAACTTACATAAGTATTTGTTTCCCAATAGTGCAAACAATATTACAAAAAGTGTAAAAGCTAAAATAAGTGTTAGACAAGCACTATAGTAGAAGTGTCTTCACGACTACGCAACTTCATACTATCGCCATACATTGTCCGTACCGCGCGACAAGGACGGGAATAATCCCCTCCAAAAACTTTTATAGCGTGTTGTGTCTTCATATTTCCATCGATGAAACAGATTTTTTCCCAGGCATCTCCATCGAGAAGCCTTACAGAGCTCAATTAATTGGCCAGTGTCACCGCTGCCAATTGTACGGACATTCGCAGTCCAACTGCTACGCCACCCCTAGATGCGTCAAGTGTCTAGGCGAGCATGGCACCGCTGACTGCTCCCGCCCTAAAGATAGGGAACTATGCCTAGAGCCTCCCAGCTGCGTACTCTGCGGCCAATCGGGGCACCCAGCTAACTACCGGGGCTGTTCTAAAGCCCCAAAGTCCTTCTCTCCCAAACTCGCGAAACGCGCGAGTGACCGCCAGCACAGGGAAAGCCCCTGGGGAAAGCTTCCCTCCGCGCAGATGCCGGAGCGGCTTAGTCCTCAAAGGCCCTCTCCCTGGGCAAACCTTTACCACCTCAAAGCTCCCGCAGCTTCGGTGCCCTCCAAACCCGCTCAACCCGCTGAAGTTCCAGCGCTGATGGCTACCGCCATCCCAGCGCCTTCGGTTGCCCCCGCGGCCCCTATGGCTTCACCAGTGGCACCTCAGGGAACCCAGGGCCGAAACAGCGCCCAAATTATATTAGGCACATACGCGGCTCTCTTCACCACCGCCGCGGATAAAATGGCGGAAGAAATCGTTGCTGCTAATGGCAACGCACGTCGCCTGATGGAAATCCTCAGCGCGTATCCCGATATCGCGCAAGTCCTGAACTCCCTCAAATATTAATTCCCAATGGATAATACGAGAGTAAGTTGTAATAAACCCCGATCCCTTAAATTAGGCTTTTTCAACGCAAATGGCGTTTCAGGTCAACGCGATGAGATCGCCGCTTTCCTCCGCGACCATCAGCTTGACATCCTCCTCATACAGGAAACCTTCTTAAAACCTCATCACCGAAACCCGAATATTGCCAACTTTAAACTAGTTCGCAATGATAGGTCTCGATGCCACAAGGGTGGCACATTAATATACTTTAAGAAATCTTTGTATTGCATCCCTATAGACCCACCTCCTCTCTTCTCCCATCTGGAGACCTCTATCTGTCGGCTCGGCATGACCGGTCACCAACCGATCACCATCATCTCGGCTTATATTCCACCAGACAATGGTCCGGAGGATCCCATCTCTCTTCAAAAGGACTTCACCGCCCTCTTCGGTATGAGTGACTCCGTCATATTGGCGGGGGATCTTAATGCCAAACACCCGGTGTGGAATAGCAGCACGACTTCTACCAGAGGTCGGATCATTTTCAAGTTACGTGAATCCCTTAACTTTGACGTCATCGCTCCAATGAGTCCGACTCATTTCCCCGGAAATCCCAACCATCTTCCTGATATACTCGATGTAGCGCTACTCAAGAATATGAACCTTCGTTTGCAATTGATAGAGACGTTCCACGAGCTTAACTCTGACCACCGCCCAGTAGTTATGCATCTTGCCCCCTACTCTGGCCCAAGCGATCCCAACCGCCCCCCTCAGACCCAGATGATAACCGACTGGAGGAAAGTAAGCGATAGACTGAAATCCACCACGTTGCCTCACTTGGACACCATTCCCGATCACATAGTGTCAGTCGCCGATACGACGGCCGCAATCGACTCGTTTACTGAGCACGTTCAATCCGTTTTGACGGATTGTTCACGGGAAGTTCCGGTGATGGAAGACCATCGCTGGAAACTACCTACTGACGTACGTGACTTGATAACCGAGAAGAATGCGGCTATTCGTGCCTTCGACTCCTTCCCTTGTGACGCGAACAAAGCCCACATGCGCCATTTACAGCGTGCTGTAAAGAAACGCATAGGGGAGGTTCGCTCAGAGGGTTGGAACAAGATGCTCAGTGAGCTCGAGCCCACTCACAAAGCCTTCTGGCACCTTCAGAGGAAATTGCATTCCTCAGTGGAGGTTTCTATGCCTCCCCTCATCCGCCCCGACAAGAGCGTCGCTTTCGACAGCACCGACAAGGCCGAATGCCTTGCCGACAGCCTAGAGTCCCAATGTTCTCCCAGCTCTCAACCTGTAGACCAAGCTCACCTGAACAAGGTCGACGCTGAAGTCGAACGGAGAGCCTCCCTCCCTCCCGTCGAAGACCCTGATGATCCTCTGCCTCCCGTCACTCCAGACGAAGTGCACGACATCATTAAAGGGCTCCACGCGCGTAAGGCCCCCGGTTCGGATGGTATTACCAATAAGGTATACAAACTCCTTCCTGCCCCGCTAATAATGCTTATGACCGCCATCTTCAATGGCGCCTTGAGCAACAACATCTTCCCACAAGCATGGAAAGAAGCCACCGTCATCGGTATCCCAAAGCCAGGCAAGCCAAAGTCTGAGCCCTCCAGCTACCGCCCTATTAGCTTACTGAATGTTCTCGGCAAAATCTACGAGAGACTTATTTATAAGCGTCTCAAAGACTAAGCAAAGAGCCTCATTCCCAACGAGCAGTTCGGTTTCCGTCCCCAACACTCGAGTATCCACCAGGTCCACCGTATAGTAGAGCACTTATGCGCTGGTCTGCAGCGTAACGCGACGACGGGTGTGCTATTCTTCGACATAGCGAAAGCCTTCGACAAAGTCTGGCACAACGGCTTGATATACTAGCTTTACCAACTAGGAGTGCCAGATCGTCTCGTGCTCATCTTACGAGACTTTTTGTCGAATCGCACCTTCCGCTATCGCAACGAGGGTGCACTCTCGTCCCCTCACCCTATTCGCGCCGGTGTCCTTCAGGGTTCAGTTATATCTCCTATAGTCTTCATGCTGTTTACTAGCGATATCCCACAGAGTAAAAAGGCTCAGTTGGCTCTCTTCGCCGACGACACTGCCGTTTACTATACCGGTCATTGTCCCAACGCTATAGCTCGTACTCTCCAAACCTCCGCAAACGTCTTAGGCGCTTGGTTCCGGAAATGGAGAATCGAGGTCAACCCCGATAAGAGTCAGGCGGTTCTCTTCTCGAGACGTCGTCGAGTCCCACCCCCCCTTCCCAGCCCGATCACTATGTACGGCAAGCCAATCCCTTGGGAGAAGCAAGCCAAATACCTAGGCGTGATCCTTGATCAAAACTTAACGTTTAAACAGCACATTAAGGCTGTTCGCGCGCGCGCCGCTTTCGCTCTTGGTAGACGCCACTTTATTCTGACAGCCCGTTGCAAACTGTCACTTAAATGCAAGCTGCGCATCTACACCGCAGTCATCCGTCCCATCATGACCTATGCCTGCGTTGTATTCGCGCACGCTCACCCACGTCATCTCCATAAGATGCAGACCCTCCAGAACCGTTTCCTAAGAAAGGTCACGGGTGCCCCCTACTATGTCCGAAATATAGATCTCGACGTAGACCTAAAAACGCCTACCATAAACCAGTTCATGAAACGCTTATCGAAGCGTTTCTTTGACTGTGGCATAAAACACCCCAACCCCTTGATCTCAGCATCCGCCCGCTACACTCCCTCCCGTATTAGTAGTATTCGCCGATCAAGGCTTACCTTACCGGGGGCGATTATGCCCTCCTCCAGGAGAGTAGTAAGGCCACCAGCACGCTTCATAAGCCCAAAACCCGATCGCCGTCCTACCGTCCTCGCCGCCGAGGCCCGCCGCGACGCCCAAATCTACGCCCCTCCCGACCCTTGCTCGAGCCAGCCCGCGCCGCTGAGCCTGTAGCTTTAAATTCGTCCCTAAATAATATCATTCCTGATCCAGCTAGTCTTTTGCTGCCCTCTTCCAGCGACGCCCTAAGCCGAGGTTCGTACCCCACAGGGGGTGCCCTTAGCGTGTAGTCGCTTAGTTTTTAGTTAGTATTTAAGTTTAAGTCCTGGCTGGAGGCCTTAATTTATTAGGGCAACCACAGGCAAGTCCGTCTAAGCAGACGACAACCTCATAGGTTGACCTGCGAGAGGCCATTCCCAAAAAAAAAAAAAAACAGATTTTTTCCGTTGTCTCAGTTTTGCTATGCCTTCTTTAAAATTACAATATTTTACCGAACATTAAAAAAAAATCATCATCTATGATGGAGGATGATGATTTTTTTTCAAAATGTGTTTTTAAATGTTTACTATTTCATGATACACATGATTATTGCGCCGCAGTTCGGGTGGTCTAAACAAATATATTTCTCTCACTGTACATCAAATCATCTCAAAGTAATGAATCTTTCACGTTGGTTCGAAAATATTCACCGCTTTGTAGTGGCGTTAAAAATATTTTAATACACGCGACATAGTTTATTTCATATTGAACATGCTTTGTAATGAATGTTCAGATCATTTTGTTGATGACGTGTCAATGGCGAGGTGGTGATAAAAGAGATGTGAGACGACGATATTAATGGGGGAAATGGTCTACTTAGTGATCTAGTTGTTTAGTGAATTTTGTGCCAAATTACTCACATTATGCTATTTTGCATCTAGCATAGATTCAAAAAGACTTATGTTCGATCTAAAAGAAATATGAAAAATTAAAATTAAAAAGAAAAATTAAAATTTGTGTCAAACAGTTACATGGATTATAAATGAGACCTCCCCATTAAGTAATTGATAATACTTGTTTTGGGGCTATCTCGTTATTTTCCTTAATTATTAACAATATTTCGACGAATGATTACAAAAGGTGACTAAAAATGTAATTTAGGAAGAATAGTAGTCATCAGTAAATGACTTTAAAACTAATTTGCAGCTCTTTGCGTACCTGTTGTATGCCCATATGAAACTGAATGTGCGTTTAATTTTTAACAGGGTTTGTGTTGTTGTGTGTGTGTGTTTGTGTATGTCATTTTGAAGTGCCGATGTGTTCGAAACGCAGTTTATAGATTAAACTCGGTGAGTACCTACTTACAATGTTGATAAGAAAGAAAATAAAAAGAAATCGTTTAACAATCGTTTATAAGTCTAGCTAAAACTGCTGAGCTTCCTCGTATGTTAAGGTTTTTAACCACTTTTTGCTAACATTTGAGACCTCATGGTGGAACCTTAATTTTACATTTATTTTATTATAAATGTTGGCTGATTGGGTTGCATACTGACGCCGTGCAAAAGCGGTTCCGACCCTTGGGGAGTTAGTCACTATATACTTTCGTCCTTTCTTCTGACTGTCTTGGTGAAATGGAATATATTTTGTAAATAAGCGAGTAGAGTCGCAATTAAGAAATGTAGTATACTTACTGAAAATTAGTCACTGATTCTTTATAGATCGACTGTGAGATATATGTAGGGTTTACGACTGTGACATAATTTTTATAAGTAACCTTTGGGCTCTGACTTAGTTTTAGTTAAGGAATTTTGTTTGAGTGGCTCCTCCCCAGACTGGTGTGCGCCTATACTTACAGTCAGAAAGTTTCAGTCTGCAAAAGACCTAAGATAAAGCGCATCACAGTCATAATATGTGCCTGAAATTATAATTGTTGTAAGTTTTAAATAATATTTATTTTATTTATTTTTAGCCCATGTTGTCCCACAGAAGGGCAAAGGCTTTCTCCTTTCCACTCTGTCTTGAGCTAGTGTGGACCAATCCTTATCTGCAGGTGTCAAGCTCGTCCCGCCATCTTCTCCTGGGTCTGCTTCGATGTCGCCGGACGTTTTCGGGCACCCACGTAGTGGTAGATTTGGCCCGTGACGTCGGCGATTTGTGTTTTGGAGCGCAGAACTTTGTTCCTAACACGATTCGTTAATCTGACTCCAAGAATGCTGCGCTCCTTTGCTCGTTGACAAACGTCAAGTTTCATATTGACTTTGACTTTGAACCTCTGCTGAACTGTCAAATACCAGGCGGCCAGGGTCGCCTCCTCCCGCACGATGAGTTGTAGAGGTGGCAGCCCAAGCATTGCCTTTAGGGCAGCAGTGGGTGTAGTTCGCATGCAGCCAGTGATTGCTACAAAAGCAAACCGGTGCAGTTTTTCGAGATCTCTTTCTTAGGCGGTGCTCAGGTCAGTCCTAGGCCGCCAGACCAACGAGCCGTACGTGATAATTGGTCGAATAACAGTAGTGTATAGCCAGTAGCTGACCTTGGGGCTAACCCCCCAGAGATGATGCTGGCGTTGTGGTGATGTATTTGATGTGTTTTGCCCAATTCAGCGGTTTGTCCAAATCGATGCCTATTTGGTTTCGGTTGATAGGCTTAGGGTAGGTAGTTCCGAAGAAGCGTGGTAGTTGTAGTGTCCTCTTTATTGTAAAGAGAATCAGTTCGGTTTTTGTGGGGTTGACGGATAGCTGGTGTCTGTTGCACCAGTCCTCTACTATTTTCATCGCTTGGCGCATAAGGTTGCATAAGGTATTTTCTTGGGTGCCATTTATTATTATGGTTATATCATCGGCATAGCCTACAGTAAAGAAGCCTTTGTCATTTAGTGTTCTGATGAGGCTGTCTACAACCAGGTTCACAGAAGTGGCGAGAGGACGCCCCCCTGCGGGCAGCTCTTCGCCACAATGGTCCTTGTGGTGTCGTTCACTATTACTTGTACAGCTCTCAGTTTGAGCAAATTGGTGATCCACCCACTCAGGGTCGGGTCGATGTTGTGTCTGTCGAGGGCCACGTTGTGCTACCAAACGTGGTTTTGTCAAAGGCGTCTTCGATATCAAAAAAGACGGCTTGTGCTGAGCATTTGTGATCCACGGCGCATTTAATATTGATCTGCCTGTGGAGTACGCATACTGTTGTTTGTGAAATAGTTTTGCCTGTAGAGGTCCGTTTTGAATGTATCTATCACAGAGTCTCTCGAGGGTTTTCAGTAGGAACAATGTGAGACTTATGGGCCTATAGGCCTTGGGTTGTGTGTATTTGGATTTGCCTGGTTTGGGTATGAAAATTACTTTCACTTCGCGCCTTGGCGCGAAGTGAAAGTAATTTTCCCAAGCTTCTCCGAGCTTCCCCAAGCTTATGTGTCTGAGTGTTATGCAGGTCCGATAGGTCTTCACCAGGCATAGTGTCAGTAAATCAACCCCCCATTGTAGAAGGGCTGAAAAGATGCCATCCAGCCCTGTGGACTTATAGGACTGAAAGGTGTTGATGGCCCACTTCATCCGGTCTTCTGTTACTATACTGTGGGCTCTAGACCAGTCTTGATCCGTTGGGGTCCATTCTGGTTCAGCTTCCCACACCTTGTCCTCTAGGAGTTTGCAGTCTGGGAAGTGTGTGTGAGTTATCGGGTTTTTTCAGCGCGCCGATGGTTCGGTCCTGATCTGTTAATAGGATTTTCCTTACCCTTGCGGCTTCATTGTTGGATTCGATGGATTCACAGAATTTCCGCCATGCTGTTCTTCTGACAGTTCTGATTTGCTTTTTGTATATTTGTTGGGTCTTTTTGTATAACTCCCAGTCGTCTGTGTGTCTTGTGTTTTTGGCTCTGTTAAATTGATTACGTAATGTATCTCTGAGTTTACTAAGTTCAGCGTTCCACGACGGGTTCCTCTCACTGTTGGTTTTTGGTGCTCTTAGTTTGCAGCATGCATGGTAAGCTTCGGTTATGTATCCTGATAGTTTGTTCACGGTTTATTCTAATTGTGCAGGGTCTCTTATGGTTACTTGTCTGCCTAGTAGGGAGGCTAGGAGGCGTTTATACCCGGGTACATTAGTGTGCCGCGTGTTCCGCCTTGGCACTGGTTTGCTTGTGTTGGTAGCTAGTGTAAAACGAATCCTTCTGTGGTCTAAGCAAGAAGGCTCGTCGGATACCTGCTAGTTTGTGATAAGGTTTGTCGCATTTTCTATTGCAAGTGTTAGGTTATCTATGATTGTTTGTCTTCGGACTGTGACCCAAGTGGGTTCTGATCCACGGTTAACAATGTTAAGGTTAGTAGAGAATAAATAGGTGGATAGTACCTCTCCTCTGGAGTTCGGTGCGTCGCTGCCCCAGAGTAGATGGTGAGCGTTTGAGTCAGTGCAGTTGATCAGGTCTAGCATGGCGCGCACGCAGTGTTGTATCAGGTCGGTCATGTCTTTTGGCGGGCAGTTTGCGTCCTCGCCTGGCTTGTATACCGATGTTTGTATACCGAGGCCAGTACAACATCCGGGAACGTCGCCGGCGTTCTGGGGTTTGACAACTATCAGGTCTCTGGAATAGAACTGAGTAAGTGGTGTGGTAGGAATTTCTTTGGGTATATAGGCGCAGGTTGCTGGAGGTTGGTCTGTATGATGTTTAGGGGCGGTGAAGGCAGTGGGGTGGAGTTAGTCTGAGATGTATATATCGCACAGTATCTCCGTTACCTCCACTCTGGCCTGGTCGCTGTGTAGGCCGCCCGGCGACGAGGTTAGGAGCTGCTCGTTCCAGCCAGGTGATTGGGGCCATGTGGTATTCTCGACATCGGCCATAGCCGCACGGGCCATGACTTCCTCAAGGTGGATGTCTGAGTCGGTCGTCTGTAAAATAAAAGACTCCACCTTAATTAGTGGCGTCAGCTCAGACCATACTGGTCAACTTGTATCATTTGACTTTAGATAAAAAGTTAAACTCTAATAAAACCATTGAAATAAGACCTCTTACTAAAAATAAGTTGAAAATGTTTAATAATAATCTTAATAGCAATCTTTCAACAGCTAGTTTTGATTCACAAGAACCCAATTAAAACTATGGTACACTATTTTCTACAGTATGCCAAGAATTCAATAAAGCATGTCGTGTAAAAAAAAAATACTATCAATAATAAACCAAAATTTAGTGAACGGGCCACTGCTGGCATTAGAAAAAGCAGAGATATTTTATACTATAGGTCGTATCACGAGAAATCATTGACGTCTGATCAAACTCTTCATGATTATGTAAGAAATTATTCTAAAATATTCAAAAGAGTCTGCGCTCAAGCTAAGTCTAAATTAATTAGTAACAAAATTGGTATTTCCCATAATACAATAAAAGCTGTGTGGCAGGTAATTAACAAATAAACTGGAAACACAAAACAGCAAGATCAGAATGACTTGTCGCAAAAAAATGATAATGAAACCATTTCAGATAAGTTGAAAGTTGCTCTCAAGTTACTAGAAAATTTCTTCACCAACATCCCAATTGAGTATACGAAATCTCATCCCTCATCATCTGTATTAGCTGAATCTTTACTCAAAGAAAACTTCAGTAACGACATTCCTAGTTTTGAATTCGAGCCTATTTCTATTGTCACAATTAAAAAAGCGTTCAAAAGTCTTAACATAAAAAACAATGAAGACTTATGGGGATCAAATCGGGTAGTAATAGTGATCTCTCTAATTATAGACCTATATCTGTGCTACCAGCATTGAGTAAAATCTATGAAAAAAAAATGCTAGACCAGATGTTGTCACATTTTAATTCAAATGGAATTTTACATAGTCGCCAGTTTGGTTTCACGAAAGGTAGGTCGACGTCAGATGCGGGAGTTAAACTCATCAGTCACATTTTGGAATCCTGGGAGAAATCCCAGGATGCAATTGGCATTTTCTGTGACCTCTCAAAAGCGGTTGCCTGCGTTGACCACAATACACTGATCTGTACACCACTACGGAATTCGTGGACAAGCCGCTAATCTTGTTCTTTCCTATCTATCAAACAGGCAACAAAAAGTATACGTTAACGCGGCGACGTCCTCGGGGTCCTTAGTTAAGATGGGCGTGCCACAAGGTTCAATTCTTGGCCCTATCTTATTTGTAGTTTATATTAATCACCTTCCTTACATGATGGCTAACTTATCAGATATAATTTTATTCGCTGATGACACTTCTCTTATTTTTAAAATAGATAGAAAAGATACGGATGTGATAACATGTGAATGATAGTCTAGCTGTTCTTTCGAAATGGTTTGCACCTAAAAATCTTTTACTCAATGCGATCAAAACTAAATGTCTTAAGTTCTCATTACCAAATGTACCAAGTGGGTTTAAATTTAAAACTTGATGGCAAGAAAGTAGATGTTATTACGGAAACTGTATTTCTAGGAATTACTTTAGATTCAAAATTGCAATGGGGCGCTCACATTACAGCTGTTTCAGGTAAATTAAGTTCAGCTGCAGATGCAGTAAGAAAAAAAAGGCAGTTGACCGATATAGCCACAGCTAGGTTAGTATATTTTGCTTATTTCCACAGTATTATGTCTTATGGCGTTCGACGTAGATTCAATTTTCATTTTACAAAAGAGGGCAATTCGCGCGATCTATGAAATGGTCCTCGCGAGTCTCTTAGAAACAAATTCAAAGAAATTGATATACTAACTTTGCCTTCTCTTTATATCTTAGAAAGTATTTTGTATGTTCGCAAAAACTTGGGACTTTTTAAAATAAGAAGTGATTTCCATAATATGGAACTCATAGTAAAAATGAGTTACGAAATCACGCATACTCGTAGTAAAAATGAAATTGTTATACCCAAATTTAGATTAACTAAAACAAGCAAATCATTTCTGATAAACAGTATCCGCTTATATAATAAGTTGCCTAAGTCGGTTACAGAACTTAGCGATGGAAAGATCAAAACCCACATCAAACGTGTCCTTATCAAAAAAGCATATTATAAGATTAAAGACTGCGTCGAAGATAAGAAAGTTTGGCAATAATTCATTCTGCACATGTGGCTTCCCTGGTACCTCATAAACGGCATCACTATGTAAATTCCTAATAACTGCTCCCAAATAATGGTGTTTAATTTTTATTTTGTATTACTAGATATTGACTTTTTACATAACTCTGACATATATAGTTTTTGATTTAACTTATTAGATTATTTTATATTTTGTAAATGTGAGAACGTTGTAGGCCTTGTAGATTGTAAATTTATAGACCATATTCTATTTGTTTAGCATATGGTACTTGTTGACAGGCTTACACTGTCCTCTCATACCTATTAACACTATAATTTGAAAACATTGTAAAAGACAAATATTATTAAAAGAGTAACCATGGAGTTTCTTGCCGGCTCTTCTCCATAGGAAACGACCAATTGGAACCGTGCACCTAGAATCTGACGTTTCATAAGTGCCCATGTAGGATTTTGTGAAATAAAATATTTTGATTTTGTCTGTGTCGGTGTCCGTACTGTCGGTCTTTGTGTCAGCGGGCTGGGTAGTGGGCCAGAAGCGTACGTATATCGACCCCAGAAGGCACGATATCCGTCCCTCCCGGGCCAATACCTTTTCAACTTCCTCCGGTTGACAATGTCATACCAAGTTTTTTGACGGATCAGAACACTTTGAAGCCGGGCCACGCCATCTCCGTAACGACGGAAAGCGACGGGACGAAAAGCGAGGCTCGGACACGGGCGGGCACGTCAGACCGTCAGACGTCAGAGAGGCCTGACTTTATGAGCTCTGCCTCTTCCCAAGTCAGGTCTTTGGATGGGGTGGGGAAGCAGATCGCCACGGCTAGCCACGCGGGTATATCCTTCGTGGCTCGCGCGTGGGTTTTCAGCTCCCCCTGAGCGGAATGGACCTTCAAACGTTTGGCGTCCCCCTGAAATGCGCTCGGTGAGGCTGTAATCCCTGAAGGGTTAGGTTTGTTGTATACCTTGTTGTACACCCACACGTCGCCAGTTATGTTTAAGTCCCATGTAATAGGGGGCGAGCCTATTGCCATCAACCGGGCACAAATCCAGGCTCCGGACTGCTTCTGAGAAATTTTAGATGGAAAAACCCAATAATACATTGCCTGACCTAGGAATCGAACCCAGGACCTCAGCAGTAGCTCTTGCGACCCTTACACCAACGACGCAGCATATTATGTCTATCCATCTATCTATCTCTGCCTACCCCTATGAGGAATACGGGCGTTATGTTACGTTATATTTTCTCCTGCGTGAGTTTAAAAATACATTGTATGACGACGTATGTTTTTATTGTGCGTATCTTTATGACGTTCTGCTCGGGATGGGACACAAAACGATTCCATTCCGTGTTATGTGCCGTGACAAACTATCCTGTTTGCTATCTGGAAAAATAATCTGTTGATGAACAAGTCTTTATATTTGTTATTAATGTTTTAAAATTAAACTGTCGTATTTAAATTACTAAATCATTTTTTGATAGAAAGAAAATATTATAAAGGATTTGTATGGATATTGTTGAAAATGTGATAAAATAAGACCCATTTTTTTATGTGGTTGTTGTGTGTTGTTAATATTCTAATCATGTGTGCATGTTTGTATATAACAATGTAGGTATATCAAAGTGGTTATTAACACTTAAATTGCTGCAACCATTTAGATGTTACTTTCACTGTTATGCTCGTAAAATATCATTACTCATCACAATTGTATACCACAATTGTCTATAATCTAAATGGTTGCAGTTACGAGCATAACATTACATGATGTGGTTACATTAGGGATATGTAGGTACTAAATAACTATACTACATTGTTTCGCAAATAAGCTGTGACTTAATGATGTCATTATTTTTTATTACCTAGTTTTTTGTTTTATATTCAGGTATATATCTATAATAGCATCGTCCATTAGGGAGTGGTTCTCGTAGAAACACTCTTTGAAAGCCACATTGTGTACTGAAATTACACTCACACATTAACTTCACTTAACTTAAGACTTCACTCTAATGTCTAAATATCTGAATTTTCAACTTCTTGTGCTCTACATGGCCGATAGTCATTTCAAGTAAAGACCATAATTATATTCTGTGTTACCACACTACAGCACCCCAAATCCTTCTACAGCACTGTAGCTGTAGACGATCACATCTACAGCGTACCGTGATGACATTGATTCATTGATCTGTATCAATGAATCAAAATTGATGATGTAAACCTACACATGTTGTGAGCACTGACATAGTTGGAGAGTTTAATAGGAAAACTAGTGCATCAGCTCAACCTATGTGTCTACTAAGTATCTACACATTAAAGATGCTTTTTTACGGTTGCGGTAGAAATGTCAACAATTTCATCATTGCCACTGTTCTTATTTGTTCGTGGTCCGTCGTGATGGCTTCACAGATAGTGACAGTCCAATAATAAATTCGGTTGGTATTTTTTACTGCAGGTAATCTATGGTACGTGTTCTGAACTGGTGATACACGCAGTTTTTGTGGCTATTTTTGAACCACCAGCGCCGAGGCGATAACTACGAATCATGTAGTTTAACTACCGGAGGTTCGCCACAGTGAAGGGAATACAGTACACCAAGTTAGTGAAGCCTATAGAATGAAACTATGGATTTGTTATTACTGTTTGAAAGCGGAACCACATTTTTTATTTGCTTGCGGAATCCTTTTATTCTATAGATTGTTGATATAGATTTAAACAGTAATCAAAAAATATGTAGTTGGGTTCGTTGATGCTATAACTGAAGTGAAATGTCAAGTGCTGCAAGTCCAAGGATAATCAAATACAATGATTGCGGTTCATAATCTAATAACAATTCTTCCAATTTAATGTTCGATGCCCGAGATAGAAAGGTGAAATATCTTTTCTATCTGGATCTACTGTTTCTCTGATGCTGTGCGTCCCGCAAGTCACGTTGTTTGGTCCCTCACTGGTCACGTAAGTTCACGTAACCACCGACAGCGCGTGTCTCTGCGTGGCTCCGAGTGGCTCCGATCGCAGTCCGATGCTGCACGATCTTGTGGACATTTGGTGTAATTGCACCACGACAGTCGTCTCATCTATGCCATCATGCCTTGTAGAGATTTGTTAAGGATCATTATTATAGCTTTCTAAGAAGTAGGAGAGAAAGATAAAATGATCCAACACAACAATTTACATTTTCAGGATGATGTTGCTCCTTGACATCTATTTTGCACTTTAGATCTGAAAACACGACCATTTTCTAGATAGACACTTCATCATTATCACAAAGAAGGATTACTCAATAACTCTTTGTGAGAGGTTTTCTTACCTCATGGCTGGTTTCAAATAAGAAAACTAGTGAAGCCACTGTAATTAATACATTAGGCTAAATTGTTTTTTTTACCTACCTCATGGGTACCGACCAACACATAATTACCATCACAAGTTATGTACAAGTTATGTACAAAAACGCCGTGTTCCACACAAACATAATCACATCAATTAAATTACAATACAAACGCACCGAACGAATATAAATGTATTCATAATTACATAAATGGTTGTTAATTTCAGTGGGCCGGCCATGATTTACGTGTCGCTGGTAATTTAATTGAAAGCTAAAGGTGTGTCCTCATAGGAACCTTGTTGGATGCAAGAGGGAATTATTTTGTTAATGTGTCGGACAATTAATTCTTATGAATACTTTAATAGGATATGGTGGAGGTTTTTTACCTGAATGATTATATGAAAATAGAAGTGTTTTTTGATTAGTTACTTTTAGTTGTTTTATTTTTATGTTTCATTAAAACCTCGGGTATTCGATCCGAAAGGAGCGGATGAGAGCCATTCATTAGTGAATCTATCAATCGATTATTCCCCAATCACCCAATCTAATAAGATTAAGGAAGGCAATAGTAACTCTCTTAGAGTAGTTTATGGATTCTGGATCGTATTGATAAATCCAAGACTCATCACCTGTAAATGATGTCGTAAACACGCCGAGACGACCCTGCTTCAAAATTGTTTATCATATCAAGGCACCCGGGCCTGCTTCTGAGCATCGGTGAGGTTGTGCGGCACCCAGCGTGAAATTATCCTCCTCACGCGAAGATGCACTTGAAGAACTTCGTGAAGGCTTTCCGATCCAACCTGCAGTATATGCTGAATCTCTTGATACGTAACTCGCCTATTGTCTTGGATTAAGAGATTCACTGCTAGCACGTTTTTTTCTGTAACAGCCGTCAAAGGGCGACCACTTCTTTCTTCATCCCCCAAAGTTAGTCGACCGCGCTTGAATTCGTTATACCAACGATACCCGTACACGGTTGCCATAGAAGGGACTTCATCCATGAATGACATTTGAAGTCTATCGTACGATTCGTCCGGTTTCAGGAGACAATTGCAATCGTAAAAAAACAGAGCGAAAAGGTTCCCGGCGCAGATCCATTTTTTAATGAGACAAGAAATTAACAATGTGGACGGAAATTAAATTGGAAAGTACTTGTTTTTACTTACAATTATACCTATAATCACATTTTTTATTTAGACTATATCTGGCCAGTCTCGCATACATTAAAACTTTTTTTCGCAATACTTTTTGAGTGGCCTGGTATACCGAGAAGTGGGTGAAGTCGGTCTGTGGATGATGTTGATGAATCGGAAGACTTATTCATAAGCAGTTTCAGACCTTAAAGTACATTGAACATCCACATTTTAATGCAAATGTTTATTCTTATTGACGGTTTACCCGCTTCTTGTAAGTCCGTTTCCCGCATGCAGGTCCCCACATGTGCCCTCAATGTTGCCACCTAATGGGACCAGTGTGCCAAGGGTTAGCCACCTCACACCTGCAAGTATATCATGACAGCAGTCGGTTATACAATACGTGTTGATATTTGTAACAGACGTGTTGTTTTATAACATTGGTTAGTGCGAGGCTGAGCTTCGTTTTAGGAAATGTTTTATGACAACACAATTAGATTTTGTGAAATATTAAACTGTCTCAAACATTTCCTAACAATACGTTTGATTTACATTTCGATAGGCTTAACTATAGATTATGCTTACTACATTCTGTAACTGGATTAGAAGAGTGAATCCTGTGTTAAAAGAGTAAGGGTGCCATATTATGATTTGAAAGCTTTACTTTCTTCATTAGATTTTGCGGAATTTCTGTAGTGAAATCGCCTTTAGGCTGGTATCCCTAAGACGTTTGTATTTATCTTGTTCTACGATCTATCAAGCCATGCTCGACAAGTTCAAAGAAAAAGTATGAGAAAGTCTCAAACTTTACGTGATCAAAAAGTAAACTAGCAAAACAAAGCTACGGCAACGAGTTCACACATTAATATCTGTTTCCAGTATTTTATTACATCCAGGATGTGCTGCAAATAAACGTAGAGATGACTCACGTGTTCATCAAATCGAAAGCCAGTTCAATAATCAACAAACGTTGTGTTTATTTTCGCGTGTACTCCGCCATTTTCTACTTTGTTATGGTCATAAAAAAACCTGTTAGAGCTAGTTATGTGTAATTTTATAACAAACTAAACACGAACACGCAACGCTCCACTATATAACATAAATAATAGAATAAAACGCGCGGTTAGCAACAGTGGCTCTGCGCGGGCGCACCCGAT
This sequence comes from Dasypolia templi, assembly GCA_963555695.1. NCBI lineage: Eukaryota > Metazoa > Arthropoda > Insecta > Lepidoptera > Noctuidae > Dasypolia > Dasypolia templi. Next base: position 23,410,170 of record OY743157.1, read on the forward strand.
CTAGGTCGGAGCGATGACCCGTGCCGAACGTGCACGAACTCTTCCGAAGTCAGTCCGAACGTAACTTTTAAATCCTTTTTCACGAATTTATAACACGGTTTTATTTGACAAATTATTTCACTCTAATGGGACATATGTGGGTAAATGGTAGTTTTGATTGGTTGCCACACGACTTAAACGAAACGAAAATAGGCGATTACGTAATGTCCCAGCAATATACGTTTGGAACCAATAAACAATTCATAATTGTTTTCTTTATGAAAAATCAACGCTCGTATCACAAACATCAAGTACAGTTAGAAAGGAAATATTAAATCGAATTTGAGTTTTAACTATAAACCATATTAATTTACAAAATGAATGGTTTTTTTTAATCGTAGGCCAGTGATTTAAGATTTTATTTTAGGATTGTGAAATCCTATTGTGTTAGAGGATTGTGACAGATTATGTTGGAAATGTTTATGTATTTAGGCAATGCTTTGTTTGACTGGGGTTTCGATACTTTGCGCAGGCAAAGTTCTGTGGTGGAAATGTTATGTGATCGTTCACTACACTCTACAAACGGTCGCACTGCGTAATATGTGGTGGAGCTAAGGTAGTACATCAATTTCTGTGTCGTCAAAATGGATAACGTCATGCTTAATTCATTTCCAGATAAGTGCAGAGTGCGCTCTTATTACGCTGCAAGGCTTTGCTAAGCTGTGCTACGCTGTGCTCAATGGCGTGGTACGCTGAGTTATGCTATGCTACGTCGCGCTACGCTGCACTACGCCATGCTACGACACGCTACGCCGTGCTACCCAATGCTACGCCGTTTTATACCGTGGGTCGCCAGGCTACGCCATGCCACGGAGTAGTGACGCCGCGGTACGCTGTGTTACGCTGTGCTGCACCGTGCTTTGTTTTGCTACGCCTTGATACTATGCAACGCTTTTAACAATACGCTACGGAATGCCTAAACTATCTTATAAAATCTTTTCGGAAGTGTTTAGCAGGCACTTATACACTATGTAACTATTGTAATCCGTTATTTATCAATTAAACTAAACTAATTTAAATAACAAGCTGTGTTGCCAACTGTACCGTACGCTCTACAAAAACAGTACGCGGCAGCACGGAGGCGAAAATGTCAGTTACCATACATTTAACGGACAGACAGACAGACAGGCTGTTTACAAGAACCTGTACAAACATGCTGGTTTCTATATACGCTTGATATTTATTATTTATTAATAAAGGTAATACGAGATGGGTAGTGACGGTTTAGGAAATGTATTAAAATAGGTTAGGGAAAATACTTAGAACGGCTGTTAAGAAGGAATTTATTCTGAGAAAAAAATGGGTGAAATGGTCTGACATCGACAGAAATGATCAAGGCTTGGTTTGGTTAAAGAATGCCGCGATACTATTCATTATGTATTAGTCAAATCTTCAATGATTTTCCTAAAGTTGCAAAGGTCTCTTACATATTTATGATATGAATAAGGGCTATAATTGAAAAGGCCACGAAAGATATCCGTTAAGTGTTTATCTTGCCCAATATGAGTTCCTTCATAATTTAATAACGAACGGCGGAAATAGCGGTTCAACTTTGAAAGTTTGAAATACTAATGTTGGTCAGAGAAAAATAACTCTCATAAACAAACACTATTATCTTCACTGCTTCTTTGGTTAAGTTAACCTCGATAGACCCGGTAGCATTTCAAGTCAACGCCAAACGTCCACCGACATTCTGATAGAACCATAATCTAATTTCCATCAATTTCTCTGCATAGCAACAAACTCCGGAAGCCGGTAGCAACGACCGTCGAGCAGAGCTTTTAGCACGATTAGACAACTTTCATATGTCTGTGCCGTAGTGCCTGATGAGTGCCGTGCTGGAGTGCCGCAGTGCCGGCTTGCCGGGCGCCGCCGCCGGGACAATTAACACGAGGAGTGGAAGACGCCGGCGCCAGCGTCATCTCGCTTTCTAATATCGACTGTGTGGGTACAGGTGAGGGCAGAAATGTTTTGAATTTGGAAAACTGGGGAGTAGTAGACAAAAATAGGTTTCATTTACAACCGGAATCACAATGCAATCTGCAGTAGAGTCTAGTCATTGAACATAACTAGGTGCCTAACAATGTTTTGCTGAATTATATTTTTAATTGATTCCAGTGGTATAAACGAAAAGATTTAGATATTGATGAGCAAATGTTTTCCATAGCTCCATTAGTCAGTAAAATGATTCCTTTTTTTATTGGAATTCAAACCACTTCTGCCCCCGTCTATACCGGCCAGTAGGACAAGAGATCACTTCACCTAGCAACAACACCGGTGCCATAGACGTGCGGAACCCGTCCCACTCTCGGACCACCTCTACGGACCACTTTGTTGATACCGTTGCGTGTGCTTTGTTATGGTGGTGGTATCACTGACACCAAACAAGTTGGTTTCGGAAATTGGATTTAATTGTACCTAGATAGCTTTGGTGTTGTATTTACAATTACCGGTTTTCTCGATTGCTGTGAATTTTAATTGAACTTGTTTTGAAAAATTTCCATTTTGTGAGTAATCATTTTCTCGATTTGTTACTTTAACAAAGCTGTATTTGCCCTTAGTAACATTGCTGTGCGTTTGTTTGTCATGAGACTTCTACTGTAAGTTCGAACACGCATCGCCATTCGAGTTTTCAGGTTTATATAATTGTTACTGTACCTACATTTCATGCTATCACATTCTATCAGCAGGGTTTTTCTGCCCTTTAATCATAATCAACGTACAGTCTTCAACCATACTAAATCTCCAAAAATCTAAGTTCTATACAACAACACTGGAAAACAACAAACGTATGAAGCAAGTACGTTCTATTATTGTAATATCAGGGCTACAGCGGCGCAATATAATAAATAACAATCGTTAGTTGGAGCAAAGGGCGCGGGGCAATTTATCTCGTGAAGGGCACGCGCAAATGCAGCGAGTACTGGCAAGTAAACTGTTCGGATAGCTAGTGTTACCGCTTTCTGCTAATGTAAACAATACAATGTTACGGTTATGTAGAGATTAGGTTGCGGCTTCTTCTTTTGTGTAAGAGGTACCCGGGGCGAAGGGAGTTTGCATCGACACCCATGGACGCTGTTTCGGAGCACTCACTGAAACATTTCCTGAACGAATAAAACGAAAAAACTGAGGTAAAGTAGCTAAATAAGTAGGTAGGCAGAGTTCAATTGCCATTCAGTTAACTAACATTAAAAATAATGTAGATGCTGGCTTTTGTCAACAGTTAAAAGAAAATTGCGCTTCAAGCTATAGATCAAAATATCCACAAGCCTCCATCCGATAGAGAAGGAACGAAAACGATTTAAAATCAAACTCATTAAATTTCACAATCCCAACATTTTTTATATCAAATGCACCAAGACGCAGACCATAAAAGTTTAGGTCTCCATCTTTGGCCATCCCACATTACCGGTGTCTTCGAATTATGGCCCATCCACCTATAATTTTGCCCATTTGACCGGTGCGATGTGAATAAAAATGCTATAAAGATACCCATACTCGATTAGAGGCAGTTTAGCGATGGATATGTGTAACGAGTAGTTATAAAATATTGAGAAGAAAACCGTGTAGTTTATGGAAATAGATAAAGGTGTCAGGTGGTCTCTCTGCTGTGGGCGTTAATATAAGCGCTTAGCTTGTAGGAGGTTTGGTAGGGATCGTCGGACTATTGATAACCTTACCTTAGCTGACCTTACTGACTTCTGACCTCTCAGATACGTGTGAATTAGTTATTTATACTCTGCCATATCGGGAGGCTTGTCGCACAGGGACAGATACAACTTAGGCTGATGATTACATCACCACACCTTGAAAACATAGGTGAAGTAAGGTTGAAGAAAACATAAGTATAGATGTTTATTCAAAAGGGAGTAGGTACCTATCCATATTTTTTTCAGGTTTCATTAATGCAAAACATTATCTGTGTCAGCGAAGCAAATAAACCACACAAATAAATTACTTTTGTTTAGATTTCTGTGATGAAAACAGACAGAACCCTTATTTTTGCCAACCCATGTATATGTAGGTTTTAAGACATGGTTGCCAAGCCATCCGAACTAAGAGCCGCTTTACATTGTAAAAGCTGCTTATATTCACAAACAGCTGGTTTTGAATAACATTTCGTTCTGCTATCATTGAGAGCACATTTTCAAGTCACCTCATTTGCTAGTAAATATATTCAGGCCAAATATAATAGGTAGCAAGCCTATTGAGATAACATTGGGCACGCTTCCAAACGAATAAATGTGTGTAAACTGAGAAGTGCTAACATACAATGCTGAGTACACCTTTGCCGATCAGCGATTCGTTGCTAGCGATGAGGTCGGTAGATAGCAAGCCAGACAACGCGTGTCAGCTTGGAAAGTGGTGCAAACACTGACGAATCATTACAACACTAGTTACCTCTCGGAAATACTTATATTTTTCGCGTTGGGGTAGGTTCGCCCGAGATACGGGTCGATGACTGCACACAACACTCACACTATTAAAATACGTCACTTTTATACACACTCTAACTGAACCTTATACTTCCACAATAACCTCGAAACCATTCGTGCATACAAATAAGATCTAAACTCGTCTAATTTTCAGTTTCACAACGGCAGAATGTTAAATGGTTTTTTGTCATAATCGAATGCAGTTGTGCATGTGCGCGTACCGCTTGAAAGATAATAATAGTGTTGTGAAAGAGTTGCGAAGTTTTTATCGAAACTGATTATAAGACATTTGGAATCGCGTCGATTGTCTTAGATTGCGCGTAGAAGGTTGGAGTTGTGTAACTAGTGGTGGTTGGTTGTTTTATAATTGGTTGAAGAGTTTAATTAAATGTTAATTACTCCTTGAATGTTCCATTTTTAAGCAAAAAACTGAGAATTCGTTCATACAAAATAATAAGAAATGTTTCCTAATCTAATTTTTAATTTCTAATTTGCAACTTTCCAAAACTGTATAGAAAATAAAAGGTCAAACCTTACTTAAAATGAGTAGTTTTATATTTCATCACAAGCCCTGTAGGGACAACATCGATAAGAAACACAGTCGATAGCATCATCGCACGTCACTACAGCCTCGGCCACTGCACCCACCCACACAGGCACAGCTCTCGCCTAGCAACCGAAGTGAAGGCAGAAAGATCTACTACAGCGCCCTCTACTATAGCATTTGACCACACCTTTCTTTTCAAGTACCGATAGAAACCATTGCTGGCTCCTTAGGAAGCTGTAGAAATAGATTGCATGCACAAGATGCAATGTGTAGGGAAATCTAGAAGCAGTCGTAGAAATAATTATCGGTGGTACCAGTTCATAGAATCGCGATCTATTTTCTAGGTTATATAGCTGTTATAAAGTAAAAACAAGTTGGCTCATGGACTTATATTTTAAATGGCGGATGCATTTGCCATGTAGGACGGGACTAGGTTTTCTAAAACAGTCTAGAAATTCATTCTTAGTGCTGAGCCGGTTACAAAAACGATGTAAATCTGACAAGGTTTCTCTTGGCGTAGAATTTGCATTTTTATATGGAGATTAGTGATTTGTTTGCTTTTAGACTGGTTTGATGAGGTTTCATAAAAGTTTAACGTATGCCCATGTCTCATGCTATTACGAGTATGTGGTAGAGAAGTTGTTTGTGCGGTTGAAAAGTTACGAAAACGTTTTTGCGGCCTCTTAGGAGTGAGCAGCCAAACCTTTGTATTCTGATGAGACTTTCACTGCCTTACATAATCGTCACGCTTTAGATGTTAAAAGCGTTTGAAAGGAGTGTATTGTCTTACAGAGTGGACCAATTAGTAATCCCTTATCTGCATGTCGATTCTCTAAAAATCTCACCGTGAAGACTTGCATAAAGTGAGTCGTCAGTATCGTCCCGTCTTTAGAATGTTAAAGTTCTTTGTTACACGGTCTGCATCGTTAATCATCATTTTAGCTGTTTTCATGCTAAAATATGACGTAGAGACTCCTGTGTTTATTTCTACAGTATCTGGCATCAGCCCTACTGGTCCATGTTTAAAATCTGTTATCGTAGATTTAATGTAAATTTATCCATTTATAACAAGTTGTTCAGAAGCAATGCAGATGAGATCGCAGAATGTGAAACAAGTAGTTGTAAGAAACAACAGAACAACAACGATGAAGAAAACAAGCACGAAAATCTTTTGGAAAATATTTACAACATACAGAATAAGTAGCATCAGGTAATCAAAACTGCCTTTTCAGGCAAAAATACAAGGCTAACACATGCTCTAAAATAGACATTATAAATACAAGATAATAACATGAATAAACATAATCTCCGGTGTAAATAACAGCTAAAGAAATTAATTAAATTCCACGGATTCAATGTTTATGATTTAAATATTTATCGAGAACATCCGCGGCCGTGAGCGAACTGTTTAACTAAAGGATATAACAATTTAGAGAAATAAGAGACCAGCATGTCGATTCTGTAAAAATCTCACTGTGAAGACTTGCGTGGAGTGAGCTGTCAGTGTCATCCCGTCTTGGTCAATCCCTAGCACCAGTGGCACTGACAGCTCACTCCACGCTCACTTCACCTCAGTTTTCACGGTGAGATGGTTACAGAATAGCTCTACTGGACCTTTCTACATAACATATTTTTTTAAAGGTGTTTGCTCTGTATTGTAAATACTCGTAAGAAGAAAGAGACCAGCTTTCAAAATCTTACGCCTCATTTAGATTTTTTTAAAGTCAGAAAATGTAATATTTTTATGAGTAAGTGAATTAATTATAAAATGGTAGGAGTGAGCAAAATTCATCCATGTCGATACAGAAACGCAAAAGGCCAAGCATTATTATTTTGAATACAATTATTTTTGCCGTAGCACCTTGCAAGTAGCTGAAACTAACCCGTGTCAAATAACAAGTCTACTTCAGACAAATTTCTAATAAATTAATTAAATCAAGTGTGCTTATGTATTCTAAACTTGATATGGATACCGCTGGGCATCAAAAGTACCGACTTCTAAATAAAATTTTGTCTGACTGCATTAAGGTAGGTTTATACGAGCTCAGTAAATTACAGTACGGTAAGTCAGCAGCACTGACGTGCAACTGGGCTCGTGTATACATACACTAGTTTTAAGCTTCCCCCCCTCGCTGGCCTAAACAGTCCAATTTGACTGACTTCGTCTTTAAGCATTTGGCAATCACTGGCGGATTTTTTTAGTGTTCGTGTAGTGTTTTGGTTTTAAAGGGTTTTTTTTTTATAAACGACACCCGTCGCGTCTGTAGTGGTAATGGGTTTACCCATTGACTCGGTCCAAAAACTGAGTCACTGGCCTCGTATACACCATGCTTTAGCCACGGTCGGCTCAGATTACTGGTTCGACTCCACCGCAGACAATGTTTTTAGTTCATTTCTTATAGAATGGTTTAACCACACGATTTATCAGCGTTTCTCCCAGTTGATTGCGTTCCGAGTTCAATCAAAATCCAATTAGATTTACCTGCGTTCTCGCTACCGTGGTCTAGCCCACAGGGACCATGCATGTATTTATTTACTTATACTTTATTGTACCTACGCCACAAAAATACGTTGACAAAAGTAGCCCGTTATACTCCGACCCATCAGGATCAACAATCAATCTATGCAAACTAACACGTCTATCCGTTGCTGCCGGCTGCCGGGACACACCGACAAACATAATAGGACAGTAGAATAGGGTAGAATGGTGCTGATCCATGCGTCACATTTGTGAACGGGCGCCGTCACTTGGGAGTGGTCATCTCTTAGCTACCACGGCTTATTTTTGATTGTTTTATTAATGTTTTTCTGCACTCTGGACGCTTTTAACGTATACGGTTTTTGTACATCGTTCTCACATATAAGATCAATATAAACAATGCAACTGTATATATTTGTTACAAGATTATTTTAAAGAGTGTCCATGGAGTTTCTTGCCGTTTCTTCTCCATCTGTAACTACTACGATTTGGAATAGGTATCTAGCTTCATATTTCTGACTGACCGACTCCTACACAATTCAAAACTGTCTGTAAATGGTTTAATTGAATTAATGCTTATAGTTTGAGTTTGAACGAGTATGAGACTAACACCCTCTTCTCAAACATACCGGCTGTTGTTCTTCAATGTATTGTTTCTACACTAATAATATCAGTGTGTAATCTTCACTGACCTGAAGGTATACCTTTGTGACTGCCACTGGAACTTCTCGACAAGTAGAACTAGGTGAGGTGTGCCGATTTTAAGCTCGTTTTGTTGGTTATGATGAGACCTTACCTCCGGACTTGATAGAGTGACCTGAAAGTGTACTTTGAAGACTCCTACTAGAACTAATAGACGAGCACCGGTGTGCCATGTTTGGACTCGTTTTATTAGTAATGATGAGACCTTACCTCCGCCTACAAGCCCTACATCTCATCATTTAAAAGTGTTCAAAGTTCAATTGCCTTTCGAGTCTTTTCCGATGACTGGGGTGTAAAGTTACGATTGGATAACGAAACGACGCTGCCTTTGATACAGTTAAGTTGCACGAATACGAGAGCCTAGCATTAACATCAAAAGCAGCTTAACCAGCAGAAAATTAATAAGCATAAGTAAATCCACAAGACAGCTAAGGCCACAATGCTGAGGCACAAAGTAAGCAGTAATTTTGCTTAACTAGTGGGTCAAGCCAGTCGGTCAGCGACGCAAAACCGTGTGCTTTATGAAACGGTGGAGTCGGCTGACTTAGCAACAGACATCACGCCTAGAAAAAATAAGTAGTGAGTAACTGAGTAAGCAGAGATAGAGCTCGATAAGATAACCTAGCTGTGCCGGTGGATCTGCCTGCGTGTAACACGTGATTTCATTTTTCTGCATAAAAATACTCTCTGATTGGTGTAGTGGGTCCAAAACTTGTCTTTTAGTCCCCGTCAGGTACGAGGTCCAAGTCATTTTGTACGCAATAAATGGTAATCAAAAGTAAATTTTCGTGTCACTATATTTATTTATTTTATTTTTATTTATTTATTTGTTTTCTCACCACAATATAACAAAAACACATTTTACATGGTATCAGAGTCAGACAACACTGTAATATTGTGAGAGACTGGTGCCTAAACTAAGCTCTAGGCCTGTATTTCAGGACACCAGTAAAGTAAATTTTCGTGTCACTATATAAAAAAGGTTCCCTTTTTTATATAGTGACACGAAAATTTACTTTTTGACGGTTTACATTGTTTTAATTATTGTGAATGTGAAGACAATTTAGTTATTTTAAATGTTTTTTGTCATCTTTTTTTCAGTTAGTTTTAATCGTCTGACAGTATAAGTAATTTATGCGGCCTACCTTAATGTCCTTTCTTTGTTATTGTTCGCCGAATCGTTGAGTTAAGCTGCATGATTACGATTGACAAATGCAACACACTTGGACCTACACTCAATCTGTGTAGTTATTTCCTCAAAAGACCATTACAGACAAGAATCTACATGATCTTCACATTATTTGACCAAGATTATGTCTGGACTTGAAAAGAGATTGTGACCTCTGAGTTTGTTTCGGCCTTTCTTCTCAGAGTAGTCAGATAAGAAACGCCGACCTCATCTAGTTTTTAAAATATGATTGACATGTAAAAAAAGTGTTTGTACAAACTCAACATGGGAAAACGTTGTATACTTATAATGAGGAACTTGAAATTTTATTGATTGTAACTGTTTTAAGGACAAAGCGGAATGAATGCGCTGCGCAGAGTTGTTTGAAACAGGAGAACTGATTAGTCGAAACAAGTTGAAACCAAACATGTTACACGGAAACATTGTTAATGACAACTTTGGAAAAGTCCCAATTCCTGTAATGTCACCGTATTAATTTTCCTTTTCTCTACAAAGCTAAACCAACCGCTATAATCTACGCTATCATACAAGCATAGCCTTGTTTGTATACTCATTGGGTCAGCGACCCAAAATCGTGTGCATTATGAAACGTCGCTGGGATGGCCAATACAACTGAGTTAGCAATGATATGACGCGATCACACGTAACTTAGTCAAACATAATCTAGAAAAAATCGTTTGTCTGACTGTAAACCTTTAGTTGGCGATTGTGCCCAGCTTCAGCATTAGTAGAGATCCTTAAGCAGGATCTCTTCTGAGGAAGTACTAGAAACACCTTTAACAATTTCTGCCACTCAACAGCATCGATGGGTATTTTGATATTATTCTCAACTACGTTTCGGTTGGAGTAGGTCAGCTTTTAATTTTCCAGATGCTAGTGTTTTACAAAGAGAGATATTTCCGTTTCAACTCCGCAGTCTCTAGCAGCTTACTAGGCTACAACTGACATGAGCTAACTACCCCTAACTTTTGTCGTATAACATGACAGCTGGATCCGACAGTTCCACATCATTTCTGTGACCTCCTCAACATAACATCAAGAATGGATACGAATTCTCATTCAAACATACAGTTTAACCTTCGCAAAATATTGATTTATGTAGGTTTAATGTTAGCCATTGAACAGCCATTGGTAACAGAATCAATACAACCACAACTCAACCCACACATACCTCGCACACTGTTCCACAGCAAAAGCAACGCAATCTACTGCTTATCAGAAGCACACGTTATAAAAATGGACGGTTGAACATAATGATGTCGCCTGTAGCAACAGATATCATACAATGAAAATACTGTAAATACTGGCTTTTTGTTCGAGAAGCGAGTTTGATAGAAAATTTCAGTTCGTGGAGCGAAAATGTTTAACAATTTTCAATTAACTTCTACATCAACTCAACTTCAACTTTAATCTTCATTCAAATTTAGCTCTATGTAGTGGGAAAAGTTATAAGGTTTTCAAACCTTAACTGTAGTTTTCCTGTGTTTGTTTTCAGACTTTCAGAGGTCAGGTAGGTACTGTTGAAATTCAGTTACTCATTTGTTTTAAAGGTTCTAAGCAAAAAGAGGAGTTAATCGTTTCCAAAAGGTAGAAAGTGACTACAAACGTTCAAGATTACAGGATGTAGGCTTGTAGGCTTGTAGGTCGGTGTATTAAATACCTGACTTTGGTTTCGTACGTCGTTTTTGGGTGGCAACTACTGAAAATAAGCGCTGTCCTCCGTAGCACAGCATCATGTCAAATGGCAGCCATCTTGTCACAGACACGACGTGCAGCTGCCGACTATTTCTGTTACGTTATATATGCACATTTTATATGCACGTGTTACTGTGACAGTAAAACATTGTTTCTTTATTGCTTTCTATACTTTCATGAGACCGTCGTAAGGTGCCTTACCCGACTGCAACAGCAACAGACAGGAATAGTGAATATCGATTACTTTTTTGCGGAATGACCTTGGACACAGTTCAACTGACTTTACGTTATTCCTTTAGTATTATATTTCAGCATGGCGCGGCCCATGTTATTCCACACAATCATACCTAAAGTTATTTTTTAAACCCAGATAATAAGTTGACAGGTGTTATGTCTTTGTGTGTTTTTTTTTTGTATAGGAGTTTCCAAACAAAGCAAACACACAAAGGCTTGGAATGTCCGATTACTATCGGGGATTAAAAAAGAACTTTACTAATAAATGTAAGAGACACATGTTTTAATGATTATCGTATTAGTAACGTTCAGCGTTGAGAAGAAATCAACTATTTGCCCAGAGTTCATCGCTAAAGTATGGCTATAGCACAGTTTGAAGTTAACATTTGCGAAAACGCAAATAAATCAACATGATTCTCATTCAATCGTCAATATTGTTAGTCATCATCATTTCTATATATAAAGCAAACAAAAATAACACCAACAGTAACCCGATTCGCTGATCAAGCGAAAAAAAATGTGTAGTAATTAAATGTTCCATTTTCACTGACAATGGGAAAAATTTGCAACTCGTTGCGCTGGTCAGGGCTCGCCGTCACGTTTTCTAAGCATTAGCGTTATCGGAATATTGCCTTAAAAATACACTAAAACCACCTGTATTCAAAATCGCATAAGACATAGAATCGTATACAGCTTTTATAGTAAACAAAACACTAAAATATGTTTCATCTAAGTCCCGATAACGTACGTTTGATGGAAACAGAAAGAGAAAATTGTTTTCGATCAAGCCAACCACGGTGTACCGTAACTCATTGTAATCTTTACGCTTTGAAAATAACATTCTGTAATATTAAACTGAGGTTAGGGGTACATATGGAGGTAATTATGTAAGGATATGTAACGTCGGGATACTTTCTACATATACTATGCATTGGTATACTTTACTATGGTGATGATCAATATTGGCATGCTTCATATTTGGGGCTAGTTTCTGTGAGAAAATATTATTACTGATCCCTACAATTTTCAGTTCAATATTGGTCAAAATTAAAAGAGATTAAAAATTTAATGAAGACAACATTTTGACCACGAGATACATGATTATTATGTTCATGGAAATGCAATGTTTAGACAACTGATTACATCATAATTCGAATGGAAACTTATTTTCTCTGAAGGTTGGAGGTCAATAACATAACCTTGGATTTCTCAGAGATATTTTAGCCTATTTCGGAACTACAAAGTGAAGGAAAACATCGTGAGGAAACCGGCACATCCTAGAACCAAAAATTCGAAACCATGTGACATCGACATCCGCCAACCCGCACTGGGCCCGCGTGGTGGATTACGGCCAACTCCCTCTTACGGAGAGAAGGCCTGTGTCTCAGCAATGGGAACGTTATAGGCTGAGTATATTATGCTGAACTACAAACAACCATATATGTCTGTCGACGGGGTCCCATGACAATCAGCCACACTCTCACTGTAAGTCTAAATATTACTAATAGTATAGGGCTCAATTAAATTATCTGGCAAGTTTCACAGACGTGAGAGATAAGACTATCCAATGTATCGACATCAAATCATAGAAAAATAAAGTGTTTGATGTTCCTTACAAATTCTTTTATTTTATCACGATAAGATATCGGTACCAGTCTTTTAATGTGACCCTGTACGAGTGGGAGTACATAAATAACTGTTAAGGTAGGCTCGCAGTTAGGTATTTAAACCAACATTAACTATTGCGAGCCGATAACGAATCAATTTAGCATGCGTCACATGTCTGAGTCTGGAAATGTCAAAATAATTTTATTAAAATTTTCCAGCAATTCTTTTATTTACAGAGCGTGAATACACCTCGGCAGGCACTGCTTGAGGCGGCCATGTCAACATCTTCAATACAAACCAAGTGTGACACCGTTTATGCACAGTAAGTACGACACAAATGGCGTATAGAAACTGACGGCTTTGACGGCGGTTCATGACAGAAGTAAAGTAAGTCCTCACAGGCATTAAAGAGTAGCAGACCAAACATTAATCCCTAGTAACATTTAGATTCACATGATTCTTTGGACATGATTCTTTGTCCATTTTTAGCGACAAGTCGTAAATAGTATCTCGTTCTGTCACCTACTGTTCTCACACTGACTTATAGCTAGACTAGTAGCTTGTCTATCCCGCGCCGCCATATTGATAAGCAACATCATCTGTAAATAATTAATTAATCAATGCATAGAGACGAATTGGTCTCAAATGATTCATCTTAAAAATGTGTTATTCCAAATCAAGTAAAATATAAATATTCATAAAATTCATTCTTTTATTTAAAAATCGTGTTAAAAAAATAAACCAACTTCAGGCCTAAACACCTTAACTCTAGGTCCCACCAAGCTGGGCATGCGGGATAAAGACTGCAGGGTCAGTTCTTCTATCTGATACAGATGTTAAAAGGAGAAGAGTGGACTGCTGCCAATCGTCCTCTTAAAATACTCCCTTAGTCGCCTTTTACAATAACCACCGTAATAAACGGGTGTTTCTATTCATTTAGACTTACATGATATGATAAGTGCTCGACACTTCTTATACCCAGAGAATATCGATTCTCGTGGATTTTCGGTAAGTTCATCGGCGGCAACCGGCCTCAGTCCGATCCTGTAAAGACAACATTCCTTAAGTGTGCGAAATGACTACGCAATTTTTGCGAATATTTGGAGTGTGACTCTTTATTTGTCTCGACGCATTGTCGGGGCCATGTATTTTTTAGTCTTACCGCCATCCTCCGAGGTTCCGTGCTCTGTGGTATTTACGAAATTAGCAAAATCCAGTAGTGCCGTCTAGTTTTAAAATATTGGCCTACAAAGTATTGACGTGTAAGTGTCATACAACATCTACTTACCGAAATCAAAATTACATTTAATTTAATTTCACTGGATGTAGTTATGGACCTGTCGATGTGATGGTTTATGCTGGGAGGTCTATGTGCAGCTGCAAACGTCTTTTGGCTTAAGACCTAAATGATAAGGCGATGAATTAAACTGAAAATAGACTGCACTGGAAACGAAGTCATAAAAAAGAGATTTTTCTAATCCCGCAACACCAAGCCTTGTTACTATGTAAAGAAACAATGAACACAAACAGACACGCTGTACATAATGGAGTACATAAAGAACCGTGTTTCCCATGCTATGTACCGGTGATAAGAAACAAAGAGGCCCATTTATGTGCTCTGCGCGAGTCGGTCGCGTGGCAACAGCGGATTAAGCAATACTGTGTCGTAGGCTCAGCTTAAGTGATACGATGAGGCGGGACTACGACTTTCTTGTCTGGAGTACTGTAGGTGCGTATAATAAATAGTATAAAGGAGCAAGCTAAGCTAGAAAACCTATAGCTAGACGTATAGCAGTACCTGAGTCCGTAAGACAAAGTGCTTTTAGGATAACTGTTTGTGCCATCATGCAGTTTATCTAGTTTTGTGTACAGTAGCGCTCATAAGTCCATACGCAATCTCACAAAGCAAGATTGACACTTCGGTTTCACTTACGACCTTCTTCTATAAGTTGTTTCTATACTATAAACACGCACACACACTCACTTTGTCTATAATTGATAGTAGTTCATAATTTCAACTAACTTAACATATGGCATGCTAGCTTAGTCGTTACCGTGCTTGGGTAGGAGCGATTATGGCAAGCCCTGAGTTCGAATCTCACCTGCGCTTGCGGATTAAGCTTTTAATAAAATTACTTGAAGTGGCTCGATAATCATTCGATACTTGTCTCATTCATCTTGTTTTCTTATATAATAAAAGTTTGTAGGTAGACCACAGAAACTAGAGAAATGAGAAAAGAGTACATATTTCGATTTCTGTGAGGTAGATGCAATTCGTTACGACTATTCACCTAATTGAAAGTTGTTGGTTAATGACGAATGTTTAAATCTGTTATTAGCGATGTTGTGGTTATAATTTCCAAAATGTAAATATTGAAGCATTGGCAAATATTATTGCGCTGCGTAAAAGTGGATGTAAATTATGTGATAACACAAATATATATTGAAACCAGGCTAAGTGTGAGTGTTATCATTTAATATTTCATCTATATTTTAAATTAAATTTAAATTATTATTTGTCTAAATTAGTGAATGATGAGTAAAGTGTTATAAATATAATGTTATTTAATATTTTTTTTCTTAATTATTTTAGTATAGTATTAATGTCTGTGGTGAAATAAATCTACTTTCTACTTAGTTTATTTTTTGAAAATCTCTCATGTTAAAATAAAAAAATTGCATCTTAGTTCCTTGACATAGTATTGCACATCCTATATGGCTGAAGAAGTTATTATAAATAATTTGTAGCGGTTATCTTTATGTAAAATATAAGAAATAAATATATTTTCATTTTTGTTATCACTTGTAATGCATTTTTTATTCTAAATCCTTTATTAACAACACAAATTAAAATGCAGCATTTTTTGTGATTATTGTTATTATTTCAAACCAAAGTAAAAAAAAATGGCAATATACTGCGCTGCATTTTATGAGATCAGAAAATATGTCGGTGGTTTCTCAGTCCAACGCTTGGCGCCTAGCTGGTAGCAGACCAGCTCATATTAGATAAACTCAAATTTTAGTAATGCCATCAACTGTCCAGGTCACGCCCATGATGCGTGTCTAACAAAAGCGACGGAAATAAATTTTTGTTTCGTGCAGTGCGATGCGAGTACGCGACGATACGTCAGTGTGTGCGGTGCAAAACTGCGATCTTTGTGGTGTGTGTCGTTTAAACATGTACATTCGTACCGCGAGTTCACAGCAATACGACTCTTAACGTGCCTATCCACTTTTCGCGAACTGTACCTACGTCTTTTCAGCTATAACATTGAATGATGGCCGTTATACAACTTGCCCTCGCATTTGTAATATGCATCAAGATGAAATGTTCATTCAAGTCTCTTGTATATCAAATTATGGCCTTCTGAAACGTTTTGCCAAGCAATAAATCAATTCTTCAATACATCAGCACCTAGTCCACTCCACAGTCCACAGAGCGCCATCTCCCATGCATCACACCACAGATGATCGCAACACAACAGCGATCCATGTAGAATATTGGCCAACTGCTTGCTGAGCACCACGCAGGCCCTACTATTTTTACTCTATGTTATTTTGGTATTACTACGACTGCCTGCGTACCTAATATGAACGGATATCTGTGTTACGCGTTTTTGCTTAACAAGAGACTGTTTTTTGTTTACAGTTGAATGATATGAGTTCGTTATTGTATGGTTTGAAACTGGATTGATCTTGCTTCCTACTTTAGATTCGTTTTTGGTACCCTTTGATGTCTATTGTGCTGTTAAAGATTGAGCACACACGTCTTCTCTCTCCACTGAGCTCAGTTATTTTACGTTCTCTTTAAAGACTTTACCATCTTAGTCATTCTTGATCATTATTCCTTTTTCTCTGACTTTTCGGGCTTCCTCTGGATATAATTCTGGGAATAAAAATGCTTTGTTGGCTATTTCGTCAAATGCGTTCTCTTAACTTGGTTCAACCACCTCGCCCTACTCTTTTAAACTGTACAACCCAACCATTTTAATGAATAAGCCACTAATTACGCACTTACATATATCACCCTCACAGCACAGAAACTACCCACCTCCGTAACCTACCAATATATACCTACAGTAAAGAGATTTTAATGACAGCTGAAAAGTGCAGTAGATGTGGGGGGGGAGTCGAGAGGTGACAATTAGCCGACAGCCCGAGGCTGGGGCTACTTAGCACCACAAACGTGAGGAGGTTGTAAAGACCCACATGCTGGAGGGTCGCAGAGACCTACTGCGTGATAGAGGGGTCGCCGAGACCTACGTGTTGAGAAACTTGTGTTTGAGGGCTGGTGTAAGTGGCTGGCATACTTGCTGAAGCTGTGTGGAAAATAGGTCTCGGCTTACAATATTCTGGAATTATGTAGTGTGTGTACCTAGTGATGACCTGGCAACTTGTTTCATCAAATTAGGGGAAAGAAGCCAAAGAAGACGCAAACAATTTAAAATAATGCAGAAAAAATAAAACAAAATTGAGAAAATATGCATTACGGCTAAATACGCGCAAAACGGCCATCACTTAGCTGCGATATATTTTGACTGTCCGTTGTCGCTGCTATTATATCACGGAGTTGCTTTATATCTATCAACTATGTTTACGTCATCCTGGATTTACTAGGCCCCCTGAAATATTCATTCAACTAAGCAAACAACACAAAATTCTGTTTTCAAAACTCCATCCAATCCAAATCAAAAGCTTCATGAATAATGAGTTGATTACCCCACCATACACGTAACAACAACATAAACGGATCAATACCATATCCCACTGATTCCACAAGCCATTAGAACCCCTTTATTTACCATTCACATTCCATTGTTTACCCAAGGCATCAGAACACACATACATTATGCGTATCAATAAATACATAGATCCGTGAAATCATATCAATAACGTTTTAAACGTTTACATAATTTTACATTTAGAACGATTGCTGTTATCGGGTTTCATAGTACCTACCGTTTACTCTGTAATTGTTTTATTTCAAAATGACAAAAACCAAACTGAATGTTGGAGAGGCAAATGGTTCAATAGCTCTTATAATGGGTCTTAAAAAAAGACAAATCTCTATACAAGTTTGTGGAAGCAGAAAAAAATAACTTATTCTTGAACGTGTTTTGAGAACCCTGTTGTATTCAAAAAACGTTTTTGAAAAGTTTTCTCGATACACAAAAAAATATAAACTAACCTCTTGAAATGATCTTACAGCAAACATATATTCATTACTTTTCAATTTACGTCGGTAAAATGAATAACAATAACGTATTAAATACAGATCTTGATTGTTTGCTATGTTCGATTAGATTCTTACTCGTTTTGTAATAAATAACAAGCGTTGTGTCACCGCGCTTCTCTTTCTTTTGAACTATGCAAATAGAACATCTTAATGGAATCTCGCAGGTGTTTCTGTGCTTGTATAGAATACTAGCTTTTGTATCGGAAACGGAAATTATACCGCAGGAACGGACTACCGGGATTCAAAGTATCCTACGCCCTCGCCCAGGTAGCCTGTCCGTATGCTTTTCATGTAAATCAGACAGGTGAACAATAATACTGATTTAAATAATCTTTTTTAGAGTTCCGACAGTCATCCCCAATTTTACCTTCTTCGGAGATGATTTGACAAGAACGCTGAAACACGTACCTAATTCTTTTCTTTAGTTCTTACCAAAAGAATAAATAATAAAATAATGTACCTACGGATAACGATATCAGTTTTTTTTTATATGAAATACTGATATGTTTATGAAATACTGGGGTCGAAATGTAAACTTAACTCCGTATAAACTTTTAATCCGTAAGGGATTATTTTTAAGACAAAAAGTAGCGGTTGTCCTTCCTCAGGATGCCATCTATCTCCTTGCATAATTCTATCGAAATATGTTCAGTGGTTTTAAGTTCAAAATAGTTATATCTGCGAGTTACTTTTCCAAGTTATCCCTTAGTAAGGGTTCCAGATGTTGTTAATGATGAGCAGGCAGTATGTGACACGCCTTTGCCTCGTCCCGAATCTCTGGCCGCCATAGACTACACTTGAGTCTCTGGTCAATATAATGGTGCTTGTTTTTATTATCCCTGTACGCAATTGGCCATAGTGGACGTAAATGAATGCCCTACGTTTGTATAAAAGTCTACCGAACTAAAAGTAGTCAACCAGCATTTATGTTGGTTAAAGAGATTAGCTAAAGCAATGCATAGTTGCTGCTTTATTTGTTTATTTATTTAACGATAAATGCACAAACAGTGTGTACAGGGGCAGGCTTAATTTTATTCAATCTCAACCAGTCTACCGTACTTTATACTTTCATAACTAAACCTGTACCCTGCTTATACAGTAATTTTATAGCCGTTATAGCGCCTCTCAGAATCGATAAGCCTTTTTTATGTGACCGCAAACAAATAAACAAAATGATTCCTGTTTTAAATTATTATTGATTCTGATTTATAAGATATTATCTGCGCTTACGCAACCCACAAGGCGGTTTTTTAACATCGTGTATTGGTTTATGGCCGTACAAGTATGGTATATGGCATAAATTGTATAGTTAGCTTACGAAACACAGTTTTATGATGTTTGTATGGCTATAATTTAAAAATCTACGTGTTTAATGTGTTTGGTGCGTCTGAACGTTTATTTGTGTTAGAACATAAGTTATACACATGTGTTGGATAAAAAAATGAGGAATTATAAAACCTTTCAAGCACTAATGTAGATGACATTTATGGTTTACCGAGGACCACCCTTACATCATTTACACGTTATGCCGATCCTAAGGTTGCCTAACAGACATACCTGCTGTGTTATTGTCACACGTAACCATTTCAATTCAGCAATCACCCATCCTTTAAAAAATCCTTCGATTTATGTTTAAATACATTATTTTGGTTTTGGCTGAGACCTAAAAAAAAGGTTATCAATCAAGCCATCTGACCTAAAGGGGTCAGTAATTCTTAGTTGCATTACCGTTCTGAATACCTTTCACAACCCATTTCCATTAAAAATTCAACCAGCACACTCCCCTGTGCTGTCAGGAGTGTGTCACACTACCGCCTGCAGGTGCCACGCTGTCCTGCCGTGACCCGCGAATTACACACACATCGTATTCAAATGTAATCGTCTGCGGGACGTATGTTGTGGCGAGGCAGGAAGGTCACCTCAGTTGCTACTGAGAAAAAATAGTGTTCTAGTCTTGTAGTTTACCTAGGTTGTTACCGGGGGCTGTTAGTTTTAGTAGTGCCCGCCTATTTCCGTTGTTGAACCAACCAAAATAAAAAAATATTGTTCATAACAATATTTTTACATTTAGTTATGACTTTGACGTTGACTTCTAACAAACTGTTAGGTATTTAATCATGAAATACTTATTTTGATGTCAAAGATTTACCAAGGATTGGTGGTCACTGATTCAAAAGATTATTTTCTGTTCCCACTAGCAGTATAGTCACTATTTAACACTGAAGGATGGTGGATAAATAATGAAACGATCAACAACAGCTACTAGCATGACAACTTCAGCTACAATTTATCTAGACTAGACTTGAAGCATGACAATTTAGGAAATTTCGAACGAAAAACTTCTCCGAATATTGCCATGGCTCATTAAAGGCTGTAATAATCTTGTAGTGTTGAGTTCGTAAAATGCAGTGATCAGGAGTTTATCTTCTGCAGGTAGTTGCATGATGGTAACATAACCTGTGCTGCGCGCGCGCACGTGTCGCAGATGTCTGCGTCCAGCTGTCCTGCGCGTTATGCTGTCGCGTTATGCTGTCGCGTTCCACATTACCACACATCTGATTATTTTATACCATTAGTATGCACATAGGTGATAGTGTCACTCGCTATCTGCAGTACTTGAAGTCGATGTAGGTAGATGTTGTTACATTATACTAACAGTAACGACAAAGCCTTGCACCCGGTTTCCGAATTGAGAATTTGAGTTCAACTATCCTAAATTCAATATTTCTTACGTTTTTTGCAAAGAAATTTTAAATATCGCGGTCTTTCACCTTAAGTAATGAAGTAGAGTTTGATAAGATCTCTAATTTAAATTCGAAATTTAGAAACCGGGTAATTAATTAGCAAACTGTGCAAAGATGGTGTCATCGCAGGACTGGAAATAGAATCAGTATGTACTGAATGGTAAAGCTCACTGAACCATCATGATAAATGATAAATGTTAAAAGTTAACTTGGAAATATGAAAGGATAGGTACATGCAAAGATGTCAATGTGAAAAATATGTCTAAATGTTACTTATATTTGTTATATATATAAATATACCATATTTAAAAATACCTCTTTAATCGCTACACTGGGATAAATATTGTATAATTTTCGTTATTCCAATAAATAAACACTTATGATGTGCACGGAGTCCCGGGGCACACAGTAAGCAGTAAACATAGCCATATTGTAATGTAATTTATGTAATTTAGTGCAAGATAAACATGGCCATTTTAAAAATTTAATGTTTTTCCATACACAACAAGTCTAGGATGTTTTCGCGACTTGCTTTTATCATTTACTTTGTATTTTATTCAATATCGTATTTTAAGCAATGAGATCATCCTGCCTGCTTCAACTTCTCTAACTCTTGTTGCTAGAAGGATGTAAGTATATAGTACCTTTATAATATGTGCTTTTACGTACCTATACTCTGGTTGTCAGCTGGTCAGCTGCGATCGACCTTTTTTTTGTCAACATGTCAGTTAAAGCGATATTAATCAGCTGTCATTTTGGTCTAGCAAAGAAAAAATCCTAACGTTGAAGTCTAGTAAAATGAATAGTTTTCTTTTTTCATAGATTATAATCGTGGTCCTTTTGTGTTTTTTTTTTAATTCGTGGTTTTTAAAATTGAAACCTTGTTATTATTTTCGTAGCATACAAAAAACGTCATTAATTCATTAAACCATAGATATTATTCATACTTCATAACAGAAAAAATATGTAAAAAATAACATTATATTGTTAAGCACAGTGGCGCAATCGTGCAAAAACAACAACAGTGTATCGAGGTCGCTAGGACTTGAAAAAAATAAAGTACCCATTGAATAATTTACCATTAAATGCACACAATGGTTTGTTTATAATTGGTAGGATAATTAGAAGTGTCTTGTAACACGAGGGGGTGTAGGCAAGGGTTTGCGCAGATTTCATTTCTGTGGAGTAAATCTTTCCTGAAAAAGCTCAACCCTTTTTCAGGAAAGTCGGGTATTCTGGAAATGAGAGTGGCTACCTCATGTTCGATTCACTAAACTTTGATTACAATAAATCTTTGGTTGAATTACATTAAGCCTATAGATGAGGTAGAATTTTCATTTTCTTTTCTAACCAAGAAAACGTTAAAATGAAGAAGCAAACCCCTTGACGTGACATATAAAAATGTCAAACACTTAATTACTTTATTTACCCTTCTTTGACATTTGTAAGAAGTTCGGTCAATGTTTCTCGTATTTCGGTCATGTTACATCTGCAGGGTTGAGGGTGCTAGGATTGTTTGCGATTCTCCGCGCGGCACCAACACTCTGTCAACATTGTCACTTCAAATAGGGCTGACACTGACTGGAAATTCAAGAAAAAATCATAATATTATACATTTCGTTGGTCGAAGACTTCATTGTCTTGTTGAAAGTTTAGCATGAATTGCAGGCTCACAACACTCCTACCAGGGTCGCGGCTTGTTCGAAAGAGATACACGAGTGGGTTTTAGTCAGTAAATGTCTGACACGCCCTGGAGCTCCTCCCAGAACGAAAGAAGTCATTAATTTGATGATTTCACCAAAAAAAAGATCACAACACTAGAAAAATTGATGCGAGTGATCGGTGACCGCAAAACCTATCCTTTATTCAGGTTTTGTTTCGAATAGCAAAAACATCTTCGAGAGTGTCTTATTTTAACTTTTAATATAAATGGAATCTGACTACAAATAGATGGTATTTGTAATTATAATGGCTATCTTTATTAAAATTATTGAGAAAGCTGTTTGTTTGGTCCACTTTCTTGGGACTGTACGACTGATATCAATATACTTGTGTTTTCAAGTTTTACATACTCGTATAAAATAAAGAGTGGACGGGTTTCGTTCGCGATTTTCTTAATACAAATTTGTTTTATTTTCTGCTTTTTCTGTTTTCGCCCTCGTCTATTTATGGCAGTTTACTGCTGCCTGCATATGCTTCTCCAACTGCGCAGCACTAAGCTTCAGTCCAGGCCATTTTCATGGTCATGATGGACGTGGTGCGGGGGTGAGGGCTGTTGTTGGTAAACGTTTGTGAAATTGTATTGAAAGAACGACATGGTGGCGTTTGTGCCGATTTTGAGCACGCGCAAACAGATCTTGAAAATCACGAAACTTTTGCAATAAAAAAAAACCTATATCTCTCTTATGAAAGACATGCAAACGACCCCAGGACCAATAAAGCAAATAAATAAATTTTCCACTACACCAATAGCAAAACTAAGTTGGTATCGGGAGAGGTGTTTTTTATCAGGTTCCTAACTTTCTTTTTACCACGTGACGATGCTTGCCTATGTCCAGCTGAATGACGATAATGACTACCATCTAACCACCTAGTTTATGCTGATAAAATCTCACACATCTCTCAGGTTAGATTTTAACCGTATAGACCGGCTGATGTACGACGTGGTTGAACTCACGACTTCTCACCAGTCCATGTATTAACTGTTGGACTTTTGCCACTTTTGTCACTTTGCCAGTGCTCGCCAACCCTACGGAGATTATTCGTGTGCAATCCACCAAGAGGCGTGCGGTGTGCCCCCCGCGGCCATAGTGACGTCAGTCATCAATACCGGTTAACGGCCCTTAACCGACTTTGAAGAAGCGCTGTTCTTCAGAATTGTGTATCAAGGCGCTTGGTTTATGTCGTTGGTAGGTGTAATAGGGTCGTTTGGAGACTGTGGGGATTTGGTGTGTATGTGACCAAGTTTATATTCTTATGTAAAATATAATTGTGTATCTATAGTATACAATAAAATAATATTATAAAGAGGTACAATTTGTTTGTTTTTTTGTATGTAGGGGGTAATCTCTGGAAATACCTTTCAGATAAAAAAAAATGCATTTGATAGGCTAATTGTTGAGACATCACGCTATGACACTTTGGCGTCGCGCAAATAAAAAAAAGTCAGAAAGGACGCTAAGCGAAAACGAAGTGATAGCGAGGGCAGGCGATGCGATGCGACGCGGACCAAGTGATAGCGAGGGCAGAGATGCGATGCGACGCGGACCAAGTGATAGCAAGGGCAGAGATGCGATGCGACGCGGACCAAGTCGCGGGCAGAAGCTAGTGCTTTATAATAATACATACCGGATGTACAGGGTGGAATACATCGACGCGCAAACTGTAAAAATAAATTCAGCCCATGATTCTAGAACCCCCAGCGTAGAAAGTTTTCATCAATAAAAAAAAAAAACACCTGTTTCATAGAAAAGCGGAATACCTACGCAGTCAAATGTATGGAACCGACGAAAAATTTAAACACAAGGAGGTTCCTCTCCCACCCAAAAAAAAATAAAGAAGGAGGATTTTGGATTTAATTAATTCAGTACATGATTTTTCATGTACTGAATTCGCGCGTCTATGTCCCTGCCACCCTGCATGCCTTGAAGGGGTTAGCAGGAGTGTACACCAACAAGTTCATGTAATGGGGGTGCATGCAAAAGTTCAAAACATCTGCAGGGCAGGTATTTAACCATTTTTCTAATAATCCAAAAACGTTCGTTAAGACATACCTACAAATCACATAAAAGGCCAACTTTAAACTCAGCTCATCATTTCCTAAGATCAATCTCCAATCCAGCCAAGTCCTTAACATGTAAATGCTCCTCGTAATTCAGCGAGCTCACGTGTGAAGTTCCTTGCACCCGCCATTGTCTTGCAAATGGCGGCCGTCTAGGCAGCGCTAGCGCAGGCCCAAAGAAACCATCTCAATATTCAATCAGTAGGTGCCGTCTCCATAATGCATAGATTGTTTACAATGATGAATGTTGTGGCCACGATTAAGAGACTTTCGAGAAAAAGGTTTTAATGTTTAATTGTTTGTGTAATTTGTCACGGATGGTGGAGGTTTTTCCTGAGTTTTCGGAAGGTGGGATCTGAATTTTGATTGTTATTGCTTTATCCTGGATTTCTTGGTAAACAATGTGAGGGTGAGTAAAGGCTACGAATATCATTCTGCGATCAAAAATTAAAATAATTTTATTGACGTATGTGAGAGGTGCAGTGGTGGCTCAGTGGTAACGGCTGCAGCTTCGAACCCAGGCAGGTGCTTTACTTTGTGTAAATTATTTCATCACCACTACTCTCAAAAACGGTGAAGGAAAACATCGCGATCGTGAGGAAACCGGCATGTTAAGTTTACGATACCTCATGTTAGACAAGTAGAAACTAGTGTTCTTTTAAATGGTGAAGAGTTGAAACCCGAAAACTCCACAGTTTTCTTAGGCATAACTTTGGATGTCAAGCTTCAATGGGGCCCCCATATAGATAAATTGTCAAAAAAACTAAGCTCTGCAGCATACGCCGTTAGAAAAATTCGTAATTTAACTGATTTATAGACAGCACGTTTAGTTTACTTTAGTTATTTTCATAGTGTGATGTCGTACGGTATTCTTTTGTGGGGAAATGCTGACGATATTCACGTCAGCATTTTCCGTGACAATTTTTGTTTTACAAAAAAGGGCAATTCGTTCAATTTATAAGCTAAGTCCCAGACACTCCCTCAGAGACAAATTTAAAGAGATTAATATAATGACTGTGCCTTCTCAGTATATTTATGAAAATCTTTTAAATGCACATATAATATCAATCTGTTTAAAAAATACAGTGATATCCATAACATAAATACTAGGAACAAACACAAATTTGTTGTTCCCACCACCAGACTCATGAAAATAGGTGGCTCGTTTAAATGTCAATGTATACGTTTTTATATTAAACTTCCTTCTTCCTTCCTATTATACTGTCAAGGACAAGAAGGCTTGGGATTGAGCTGCTCCAATAAGTTTACACAGACATAGTTGATGTTTAATTTTCTATTTTACTTTTTTTCTTTTAATGTTTATTTCTAAATACGTACCTTTTTATCTAAACAATGACATGTATATATTTACTGTATAAAGTGTAATATTGTTTTAATTTTTGTGAATGTGAGGACTATGTGGGTCATTACACTTATTTTTTCTTTTAATGGAGGTCTGGCTGTTTGAGTACTTTACGCGGCCTCCCCAAATGTCCTTTCTATTGTATCTTAGTTCTGAGTTGAGCTGCACGATGATTGAGAAATGCGTGCACTGACTGGACAGGTTCACTCAAATCCGTGTGGTTCTTTCCTCAATAGACCATTTCAGACACCAGTCTACATGATTCTCATATGATATGACCAAGATTATTTTCATATTTTTATTTACACTTTGACATTGATGGATGCAATGACATTTACTTTGTAAAGGATTATACTATTTTAATTATTGTGAATGTGAAGACATTGTGGACTTGTTGTTTTATTTAATGCATTTTTTTTTAAATTATTAGTTTTAATCATGGTCTGGCAGTTTGAGTAATTTATGCGGCCTACCCAAATGTACTTTCTTTGGTAATGTTCGTCGAATCGTTTAGCTCCTTTAGTTCTGTTTTGAGCTGCATGACAACTGACAAATGCGTGCACTGACTGGACAGGTCCACTCATTCTGTGTGGTTCTTTCCTCAAAAGACCATTTCAGACATCAAAGTCAAAGTCAAAGTCAAAGCATTTATTTCAAATAGGCCCTTAAAAAGGCACTTTTGAACGTCAAAATTTACATTAAAATAGAACTGATTCTAGGCGCCACTTCCAAAAAGTAGTTTCGTATGGAGAAGAAGTGGCAAGAAACTCCACCGTTACTCTTTTAAAATGTTTTACAATATTTTGTATACATTAATTATATTTCTATATGTGAAGACGATGCACCAAGAATAAAAATACTATACCACTATTGGTACAAAAAAATTAAAAATAAAGCAAAGGTATATAAATTAATCACGTGATAGGTACATTGTGCTCACATATTTACAAACAATTGTAAAAATATATGATTTTCCTAAAATATTAACTTTGAATAAGTCAGTGTGTGAGTAAAGTAAAAATAACCAAATATACAATACTGTTAGGACAGAAGTGAAATCCAAACGCAGTCCAAACGAAAAGTGAGTCTGACTCTTTTTTTTTTTTTGTGTATGGCATCTCGTAGTTGACCTTGAGAGGTCGTGACTACTTAACCGGACTATAAGAGTCTGACTCGTCGCCTGCGGTAGTTTTATAGTGACCGCGCCCCTCCCTTCCGAGTAGTACCCAACAATACAATAAGCAAATAGTATGATTTTGTCTAGCCTCTAGATTGTCCTATGGAGCAGGACCAGCATGTTTCCAAGCATTCTTATCAAGGATATAATCTTCTAATTTGTAATATGCTTGATTACAAAGTGTTTTTTTAACATGAGTTTTAACCTTCTTTCATTTAATTGCAATATTTCACCAGGTATTTTATTGTAACATTTAACACAGTAACCCAAAAAAGATCTATGTACTTTAGATAGTCTGAAAAATGGTTGATCTATTTTATTTTTATTTCTAGTGTTAATATTATGTCTATCACTTATTTTATTAAATAGATGCAGATTTTTTCTAACATACATAATATTTTCATAAATGAACTGGCAAGGTACAGACTTCCTAAATAGTTCCCTAAGAGATTCGCGGCGACG
This sequence comes from Dasypolia templi, assembly GCA_963555695.1. Taxonomy (NCBI): domain Eukaryota; kingdom Metazoa; phylum Arthropoda; class Insecta; order Lepidoptera; family Noctuidae; genus Dasypolia; species Dasypolia templi. The sequence continues at coordinate 23,437,862 of OY743157.1, forward strand.
TAGATTGTAAATGGCTCTGACAGCTCTCTTTTGCAAAATAAAAATGGATTCAATGTCAGCAGCCCGACCCCACAGTAAAATGCCGTATGACATAATGCTGTGGAAGTAGCTAAAATAAACCAAACGCGCGGTTTCAACGTCTGATATCTGTCTTATCTTTCGAACAGCATACGCTGCCGAGCTTAGTCGCCCCGCGAGAGATGTTATATGGGGTCCCCATTGTAACTTCTCGTCTAGCGTGATTCCTAGGAAAACCGTCTGATTACTAAATTCCAGTTTTTCTCCGTTCAATATGATGTCACATTCGCTACTTCTAACATTAGGTAATTTAAATCGAATGCATTTGGTTTTTTTCTCATTTAGTACCAAATTATTTACCGTAAACCAATCTTGGACCTGAAGAATAGAGTTGTTCACGTCGTCAAGATTTTATGACCTTCAATCTATTTTAAAGATCAATGAAGTGTCATCTGCAAACAACACCATCTTCGGTTGATTTTGAAGTAACTGGGGTAAATCATTAATGTAGACTAAAAAGAGGAATGGACCCAATATCGAACCTTGAGGAACGCCCATTGATATTTCAGACCCTAATGAGTTTGTGCCGTTTGTTTGTACTTTAACCTTTCTGTCTTTCAAGTATGATCTTAGCAAATCAAGAGCTTCATTCCTAATCTCATAGTGCTCCAGTTTCAGCAGAAGTGTCTCATGGTTTACGCAATCGAATGCCTTAGAGAGATCGCAAAAGATTCCAATAGCATCTTGTGATTCCTCCCAGGCGCTAAAAATGTTCTTTATTAGGGTGACACCGGCGTCAGTGGTACAACGTCCTTTAGTGTAACCGTACTGATGTTCATGCAAGATGGAGTTTTTATTAAAGTGACGTAACATTTGATTGAGCATCAACTTTTCAAACACCTTACTGAGAACTGGCAGAATTGACACGGGCCTATAATTATTGAGCTCTTTACTATCACCGGATTTGAACAATGGGATCACTTTACTATGTTTCATAAGATCCGGAAAGACTCCTTGGTCTACACTGGTGTTAAATATGAAAGCTAAATAGGGCGCAAGGGTTTCGATGAGAGATCTACAGACTTTTACAGACATTCCCCAGAGATCTTCTGTTGATTTAATTTTAAGATCTTTAAAATTAAATCAACAGAAGATCTAAAAGCTTTTAAAACAGCTTGGGGGTTTGTATGCTGAAACCTAAACGCCAAAGGGCATGGTTTTACATTATTTTTAAGTAAGGCAGCAGAAAGCGTGGGTGAGGAATTTAAATCTTCAGTAGTTTTAAGTGGAACATTAAAAAAAAGTTTTCAAATTCCTGAGCTATATCTACATTTGAGTTGATGGGGCCACGTGCAGTCACTAAATTAAATTCAATATTACGCTGTTTTTTCCTACCTGTTTCATTATTTATTATTTGCCAGGTAGTTTTTATTTTATCATCAGCAGATTTTATTGTATTACTAATATATAGAGCTTTAGCTATTTTGCACACATTTTTAAATAATTTTGAATATCTTGCAACATACTGATGAAAGCTTTTATGAGTCACATGTTGCTTTAGGCATAAAGCAACAAGTATAAAGTTCAAATAGATTTTCTCTACTTTTACGAATGCCAGGAGTGGCCCAATCACTAAATAAAAACTTTGTATTAATACTTTTAGTCTTTAGTGGAAAAGTTTGATTAAATTGCGTGTTTAATAGTGAAAAGAACTCCGCGTAGAACTCATTTGGGTCACCTATATTATTAAAACTTTGTTTACATAATTGACTGGCCAAAGAATCATTTAATTTCTCTAAATCTTTGCATGTAATTTGCCTAAACATTATTTGAGTTTTTTGTAAAGGCGCATATGAGCAAAACATTATTGTTTGTCCACTGTGATCAGATGGCATTCGATCCACATGGCCTGACCAAGATTATGTCTGGACATTAAAAGAGACTGTGAACTAGGTGAGATCCGCGTTTCCTATCTGACTACTCTGAGAAGAAACGCCGAAACAAACTCAGAGGGAGTTTGTTTCGGCGTTTCTTCTCAGAGTAGTCAGATAGGAAACGCGGATCTCACCTAGTTTTTAAAATATGATTGACGTGTTAAAGTGTTTGTACAAACCTATTTACAGAAAATAAATCATTTATCATTTATTTTGTCCTAGAACCAACAATTTTAAAACATGTGGCATCTGCCAACCCGCACTGGGCCCGCGTGGTGGATTACGGCCCACTTCCCTTTCACAGAGAGGAGGCCTGTGTCCCAGCAGTGGGAACATTATAAAAGCTGATTATGTATGTGAGAGGAGACTCATATTCGGTCGAAATTTGCAGATTGATGGCTTGGAAACAAACTTAGAGATGATTTAATAACGTCAGGTAGTTTCTCATTCACTCGACAGAATGTCATTTCATATTGAAAGACCCCACAGATTTTTTAAAATTGTTTTTTTCAATTTTCAAATAAACATATGTTATTGAAAATGTATCACGAAAGTATTTAAGGAAATCTTATTCAGAAATTCATGAATTTTGTTTGTAAAATACTTTTTTGAAAGTTCTTCGTATGTCGGGTGAATAATATGTTTACGATGTTATGTGGAATCAATCTGAATTGATGAGCTGTCTTGTGATCAGTATCGTATAATATTGATTTGATAATTTTGGTTATTGAATTACAAAGAAGCTTCGATTTTATCCGACAAGTAGGTACTGTTTCAACTACAACGAAATGTTCACAGAATACGGCATGTCTAACTACTTTCAGACTAATTTCACTAAATACCTTCAATTAACTTTAAAAGCCCACTCGGGACGAACATCTGAAGAATCTTAATGTTTCTTCCTTGCCAACTACGAGAGGTACATTGCAAAATTACTTTTTGAACAAGAAAATAGACAAACTATCTTCATAAACACCACCCGACGTAATTCTTACTACAATTAATGAGTTTGTTATTAATATTCTAATTATTTGAAGGGCACTCGAGTCGAAAGTTACGTCAGTAATAAATTCGTAACGAAAGTCGAGCTGTCATAATTGTCACAACGACAAGATGGCCGCCACGCGTGGCAGACGTGACAGCATCGCATCCACGCGCGCTTCGAAATAAATACTGCTAAACACGTGTCGATTATAATTAAGAAGCTATTTACAGACGTTTATAAATAAATTGTTGTACGAATTAGCTTTCTAGAAACTTTCTTGAAAGAGAAAGAAGGAATTTTAACCGAGTTATTATGTAAACGTCATTATTTTAATTGCAGGATTCTCATAGAATTGCTGGTAAATAGCACCTAATCTCCAGGCATTTTAGGCTTCTCGGATATTTCCTGAAAAAGAAAATCAACTTTAATTCCATGGGGAATAAAGCGTTGATTGATAAAGATTAAAACAATACCAAAGTTTCTTTTTGCAAAGGATTCCGTATTGGTTCGTCGTGTAGTTATTGAATACGTCTTTTTGTAAAAACTTTTATCTTACCAACATAGTCTGCGCGCGTGTCTGGCATGTTTTCAGCGTAACTCGTGTACGTGCCACTCAGACTGCGCGTGATTCGACAACCGCCAACAACGTCTATCAGATGCAAGGGTTTCCTCATGCGTATCCAGCGTAGTTGAAGAACTCGTGGCTAATGGCTGCGTGGAAGTCGACACGAGGAGTTAGGTAGACGGTAAGTCTGCCAACAAGTCTATACGGCATTGGTGTGTAGGTATTATTCAGCACGGGTTGTGGAGGTGGACAGATATCAGTAAGTCTTATTCAGATGATTCCGAAAACGCCTGGAAGAGCTATTGGTCTATGAAAAATCTCATGAAAGGAGACCTACCAATTTGCCTTATACGCAAATTAATGGACATGTGCATACTTCCTAACCTCACATACGGCGCTCAAACCTGGTATTTGACAGTTCAGCAAAGGTTCAAGCTTGAGGTTTGTCAGCGAGCAATGGAGCGCAGCATTCTTGGAGTCAGATTAACGGATCGTGTCAGGAACACAGCACTGCGCTCCAATACACAAATCGCCGACGTCATGGGCCAAATCCACCACCATGTGGGTCCCCGAAAACGTCAGCCGACATCGAGGCAGGCCCAGGAGAAGATGGCGGGACGAGCTTGACAGCTACAGACAGGACTAGTCTACACTAGCTCAAGAAAGAGAATAGTGGAAAAGAGAAAGGGAGGCCTTTGCCCTGCAGTAAGACAACATGGCAAAAAAATCACAAAACTGATGAAAGCTAAACTCAATCACTTTCAACTGTTATTAGAGTTTGCTTTCAGAGTTTAACTTCTGGTTGACGGTGATTACCTTGGTACTTATTGAAAAGTTTTGAGTGGGTCATCTTAGATAGCTTGACCACGTCTTTGTTTCATGTGATGTGCAATAAAATGAAGAATAGGTACAAACAAATGAAATTGAAGTTTAAGTAATTCTGGTGCATCCTGGAAAGTCAGCTGCGTTAACATTCTTTCTGGCTGGCTAGTTCCTTTTTGTCACGATATGAAATAATCTCGTGTAGCTCTTGCCAAGAAGTAAAAAAACAGGAGTTGCATATTGTATACATATAAACTAGACATGTACTTAGATCACTAGCTATTAACTGAAACCGCTTTAATTTTTTTATAATATGATTGCTTCAAACAATATAATAAAGACAAAGGATATGTTTAACTCATGAAACGACTGCCACTTACAAAGGTCTCCGAAAAAGTTCACTCGTGTAGTTTTAAGTATATAGAAAGAAGGAAAAGAAAGAAAGAAAAATAGATTTATTTATCACAGAAACACGTGCATACAAATTAACTCGATTACAAAACTAAAAAACAAAACACACAACATGAATAGTCGGCAGCTGCACGCGTGACTCTGACAAGAAGGCTTCCACTCAGCATGATGCTGTGCTATAGACCCACAGCACAGCGCTGACTTTCAATGGTCACCCAAAAATAAATATACTCATTGTTGTTCTTGGAAACAGTAAAGACTTGCGTTGAAGTCGATGTTAATAAAATACCATTAAACACTTAGTAGTTGGCCATCAACGGACCTTGTTCTATGTACCATGAAAGATTCATGGTTCTGTAATTACGTGAATCATCTTTTGGCACAAACTAATTGCTGTCAGCTATATTAAATTAATAGGGCAGTCGACTATTGATTAATGGTATGCTATGATTGGCAACATATGTTGACGAGCTATTTATACAAAGTTATCTAATACTAGTCTAATATGATGAAAAGTGTGTTTTCCTTTCGAAATCGATCCTTGCCTAATCTTGGTGAGTAAAAAATATTACTTCTTCATTGTGTCCTTAACCTTATAGTCTGTACCTAGGTTTTCCCAAAAGAACATGGAAAATGCCTCATGTCAGTTTCTCTCCACCACGACACCTAGCACATTATCTTCTGTTAGCCGAAACAATATCCTAATCTAAGGATTAGATCCCCCGTTAAAAATGATAAATGATTTTATTTCTGTACGAGTAAGTGGGTTTGTACAAACACTTTTACACGTCAAACATTTTGTTTTTTAAACTAGATGAAGTCGGCGTTTCCTATGTGACTACTCTGAGAAGAAAGGCCGAAACAAACTCAGATGTCACAGTCTCTTATAAAGTCCAGACATAATGGTCTTCACCATGTAGATTGATGCCTGAAATGATCTTTTGAGGAAAGAACCACACAGATTGAGTGGACCTGTTGTCCAGTCAGTGCATTTGTCAGTTATCGTGCCGCTCAACTCAAAACATAAGGAGCTCAACGATTTGACGAACAATACCAAAGAGAGGACATTGGGTATACCGCATAATTACTCAAACTGCCAGATATAAAAAATTTAAATAAATAACTGAGATAGACAAAATATATAAAAATATTACCCACTAAGTCCTCACACGAAATTAAAAATAATAATAATAATATTATACCAAGTAAATATTCATGTCATTGTGTATATAATATAAATACGAGTACGTTTACAAGCCGATACTGACATCTCTGCTTACTCTTATAACAACATGACGTCTTATATCCCCTAACACAAGACACGTGCCAGCACAAACAAGTATGGCGTCACATCAGACTAGAGAAAATAAATTATTCGCTTGTTTTTAGTACTCAAATAGTCCACTTTTTATTTCTCCTTTCCTCTTAATACTAATAATATTATACTCAAGGATTCTGATTGATTAAAACTAACTTCTTCCGCTTCTCTCCTTTGATGATTGATATAACATTACTTTTTATGTTTGCGAATCAAATAAACAAAGTTAAAAAGCGCTGAAAGTGGCACTTGTGGGAATTTATTATTTCCCTAAAAAAGTCATTAATATAGAAAATTGGTTATTCAGCACTCTTAAAGATGGGGCATTATTCCTCATTATTATTGATAAGCTATTTCGAGAATAGTAGTCTTCTACGTGACCAAGCATCCTGACTTTCGCCCAGTCCTAAAGAGGCGGGTCATAGATTTCCTCAAGGGCATGGTGCATACATTTTCTAGAATAGTCCGTACACAGTGTCCGTACACGTCAAAAACAGTTTTGTAATAATTTGGTTGTGAAGTGAAGGTGCTGTCTTTAAAATACTTGGAGTAATTGCGATACATTACACACCTACATGATAAGGAAAAACTTTCCGAGTCAATCCCCTTCTGTAATTGCACAATTAAACCCAAAAACATCGTGATGATCCGACACATTTTAACCTAATTAATTAGCCATTAAGCGATCGTAAATCTCCGTCACTTTTCGGAGCACATCGGGCGTCCGCCATTTAAAAATAGTCCGGAAAAGCTGCGCGTGCGGCGATGGACGCAAAACAGCGCTTTGGACAGTTGCCAAAGATATGGATGGATAAAATGGATTGGAAGGGCAGTAGTCGAGCTGAGATGTTGAGAATTAGTCCTTGTCGGTCATTTAGTTAAAATGCCTTGTCCTTACTTGTTTTGAAGAGGGTTTGTCTTTGTTGTGTGGATCCTCATCCAGGAATAAGTCCCTGTTTGTGTGTCGCTGTTTGTTAAAGGTGACAGGTCGACGGGCAGCAGAACAACTGGCGATGTAATTATAACTCTCTGCGGTCGCCAATCCGTCTGCCAAACGTCGTTGTATAATCACTGTAAATATCCCTGTACTATCTTTCGCAAAATGTACACAGCTTCTATGAATTAAATTGTTGCATAATAGAATTACTATTATCTACTTCACTCGGATTAATCTCTCAATAACTGATCTGAAAATCCCAAACTGTTGGGTTAAAAAACAACATGTTTTATTCGTAAAATATTGACGTTATTCTAATTCGTCGGCAATCAATAAATTACAGGTAATTCTTTAAAACAATAAATATTCTTCGATGTAAAGTGATTCCCCGAACGTGAATTGGTTTTTGTTCTAAAAACTTATTTTTTTTAATTTATGAATGCACCGGTACGGAAACTTTACTTAATGGTAGCTTTTAAGAGTAGAAATTGGGAAACGTTATTCATATTTGAACTGCATCATATCATAGGCTTGTATATGATATGCTGCAGTTCATGTATGAATAAAAAACTAACCGCTGAGAATGTTTCAAAAAATAATTTTCAAACTATTACTGTTTAAAATATATACCATTAAGAACTATTTAGAAGACAAGACAAAATAATCTGTTATATGTTAGTAAGATTAATTGACAGCGCTTATTGTGAATCCTTATTATTAGATAAGGCAGTATACGCTGCAACAAATTTACTGTAACACCTTATGTAGCATTTTCTAGCAAATTAATATCTGTATGACGATTCTGTAAAAATCTCACCGTGAAGACTTGTGTGGAGTGAGCTGTCAGTGTCATCACCACCTTTTGGTCAATCCCTAGCATCAATGCCACTGAAAGTTCACTCCACGCTCACTTCATTGTAAGTTTTCACGTTGAGATGATTACAGAATAGCATGCACTACTGATTTGATAAAAAAAAAAATAAGTACACTACTTATGTTGGAAGTGCAACTATAGGACCATGCAGTCCTTTTATCTAGCTTCTGACGTTTCCCAAGTGCCCATGCAGGTTTATGTGACATGTTTTTTTTTTTTAAGATAAATAAATAAGTTTGATGACAGGTATTTTAAATTAAATTACATGTATTTTAAATTAAATTACAGGTATTTTAAATTGAATTAAATTATATAAAACTATGAAATTGAGAGCAGGTGTTTATGCATAATAATAGATATTTCACAAGCAGAAAAACCTTTAGTACGGATCAACTCCTTAAAAACCCTAAAAAAGTTCGCCCAGAGTGTCTATTTGTCACCTCAAAAAGTGTCAAATGCCAGAAACAACACAATTCCCCCTCTCACCTTTGTTGAAGTAAAGGGGGTGCTTGAGAGGTGTCCTGAACAACTGCTTATATCCGTCTCGACAGTCGACCGGCGAGATAAGACATGCTTCGACACTTGTCACAAGTTCGGCAATTAGGAAGCTGCCGCGCTTAATATTTTCAAGATATTTTTATTGTTGGTTTGTTGCTATGATTAAAAGTTGTCGACGTTTAATTTAAGTATAATTTGTTCAGCAAGTCATAAGTACTTACTCATAACAATTTCTGGTGGATGGTGCGTTAAGAAAGCTGGGGTTGGGTGTGTAGAATGGTTCTTTAATCCATAGGCTTTCTAGTGTGTCCTATTTTCCTGAAGGTTTTTTTTATAATGTTAAACACTACACATAGAAACAAGTTCTTTTAGCTTTATAGATGGATTAAGAACGGCCGTTTTGGTGACTGCCTCATGTGAGTTTGAGTTCAAAAAGTGCTGAGTCTCAGCACTTTTAAAAGCATAAATAGACTGAAAGATTTTTAGTTTTGATTTTTATTTCTGCTACTGTTAAACATAAGCCGATCCAATCGGTTATCCAATCAAAATGCATCAACCAGATTTGTTCATCTGCAGATGAGCCGTTAAGATACTGTCGTGGAAGATAAATAGCAGTACATTAGGCATTCCATCCCAATCAACTTGGAAACACCTGAGACTGTTGGATAGCCGCCAGCGCAACCGATAAATAAACTCTCACAGAGACAACAGGATTCCCTGCATCGTTACATACGCTAATCATGCAAACATCTTGAGGCTTCATAAATATGGAGCCTGTTGCTAGAACTTGACTTACTCCTCAGCATACCAACTGTTGTTACCAAGACCATTCAGCTTCCGCAAAGGCAGTGTCACCAGCTACAGGCTGAATTGACTTATCAATTCTTCCTGTAGCTGGTGACACTGCCTTTGATGAAAACCCAGGGCAGACATGAACAGCTTTCTGGTGGGCTGGCTTTGTGGGTTACAATTTGGCTGTTTAAAATAGGCACAGCAACCAAACTATGCGCTTGAATATTAATAAGAGTACTATTTATTTGATTTTGATAGTTTGTAGGTGATAAATTTTGTGATTTTTAATTTACTGTTCATTTAAGGCTTATCTTAAATATCTTAAACCTTAATGCCTACAATGTCTTGAAAAGGACTAGCAACACTGAGTTTTCATGTGAGTTTTTAGTTGAGTTTTGTTAGTGCAGAATAAACAATTTATCTTTTTTTCTTTCTTCTTTCACATTCAAAAGTGTCCACTTCTCTTAGTTAAATGTGGTAGACCGAATACGGATGGATCCATTTTGAGTAATCTTACAACTAAGAGAAAGTCATTGACTATAGCAAGACAATGTTATAAATTGATTACTGGTACAATATCAATTAGTATTTATATCAATATCAATTAGTATTTATATCAGTACATGCGTCAGCAACAGACAATAAATAAAACACTCAAAAACACGACTTCAGTTATTTGCATCCCATCAAAACATGTTTATCTTAAGCCAGCCAAAATGATAGCAATGGTTTTTAACTCTTGAAAACTTATGTATTCGTCATTGAGTGGCGTCACTGGTGTTAATTGGCGCGTGTATGGAGAATGTTGTTGGTGACAGTATGGAGTAGATCGATTGAGTAATTATCGATAATAATAAGATTTTTTCGAAGGGATAGGCGGAACTGCTGTGATGATGTTTATAGTCATAGTAGTAATTTATGAATTTTGTGTTCTAGCAAGATTTCCAGAGAGAGAGAGAGAGAGAGAGAGAGAGAGAGAGAGAGAGAGCGAGACAGTTTATTCTTCAATCCAGATTCCGAAATCTGGATTGAACATATTCATATATTGTTGGAGGATAAAGAATGATAGTTTAATTTAAAGCAGAACCCATTTGCGAATAAACACGTGAAGAACATTCTATTTACAATGTGTAGACAATGTACTACAATGTTGTGAAGTGGCCACTGAGGCCTCATTTGTCTACAAACTTTCATTTCATCGTACGAAAATAATAAGAATATGGGTAAGCTCGCTCGATAAACTTATAAACAAAGTACATTACTGTTACTATTGCATGTGAACAAAACGAGTAATATGTATAAGAATTTAAAACAGTTAGTCATTAATAAGATTTTCTTTCAGCTTATTTATCTTAAAATCTCTTAAATCCATGTATTTTTTTATAACTTCACGCAATGTATGAGCAGTGGTGGCTCACCGCGAGGAAACCGGAATGTCTTAGAACCAAAAAATCTAAATGTGGCATATTCCAACCCACACTGGCCCCAGCGGTGGATTACGGCCCACTCCCTCTCACAAAGACGAGGCTTGTGTCCCAGCAGTGGGAACATAATAGGCTGATTGCAAAGCCGCAATGTAAACAGTGTACGATTTTGGATGAAATCAACAATGTGCGGTCATTGGAGTTACATTGGTATATTCGTATTTAAATCCTCCATCAGCTTACAAATAGCGCACCACGTGTTTCTATGTAGGTGCTATGCAGGAATGGTCAACGTTTGTTGGTGAACGTAATTGACAATTCCTTTAAAATTTAAAGTACATGAATGAAACAGCTTGAATATTAAAAAAAGAATATTAGGAAACCTTAAAAGTTCTCACTGTTAACAGTAGCTTTGAGACTTCTGCGTTCTGTAAAATGTGCGGAAAACTGGTCACCAAGGAAGCTAATACGAAGTTTCTTTAGCTCATCAATCAAGGTCATAAGAGAACCAGAAATCATAAGCTGGAAAAAATGTTTTTACTTCAGATTTTAAATTCCTAGAAAATTAAATATGCCTAAAATCTTTGTCCAAAATTCGGTGGCACGGGGACCACCAAATGTTTGCAGCCCCGTGTAAGCTGCGCGCACGCACACACCGCGTGACCATCAGAATAACACGCGAAGAATTTATGTGTTTACCACGTTTGATCTCACCAGGAATTGAACCCGTGTTACACAAGAATTGATATTAGGGATAGGAAAGTGTTATTTATTTGTTTAATGTTTAATTTTAGTGTGAATATGGAGAGCTTAATGGGTTTTCATCAACATGTTATTTTCTAGCGATTCACAGATTCACACATTCCTTAAGGATCCCCCATACAGGCGTGACGCCACAGCGCGACACAAAGGCACCGATCGTCGCGCAACACGCGGTGCCTTTATGTCGCGCCAGTGTGCACGAGACTTTAAACTCAATGTCAATTAATACTTTACTCAGCTTATGTGATAATTCAAGACAAAATACAACTAAGTGTCGAAGATACTTTAAAAGAAACATCGAACCGAAACTTGCTGAAGAGCTTTGGTTTTCCTTATAAATGTAGGTACACCGCCAAGAACTCCAATTTTATATGTCATCCATCTTAGATTCACCAAACTCTTCAATGTCATGGGGTTATTTTAAGACATTTATTCTCATCCACATAAATTTATTTATATGCTGCCGTGGATTGATTTTCTATTTGTAAAGCATTTTATGCTTTAGGGCCAAAGATTCGTGTAATGCAGGAAGGGACCTACTGGGCAGAAAAATGGACAGACGTTGGACCATTTATGGCGAAAAAATTCACAATGTGCTTATTATATTGCCACAAAAAAGCTCTAGCATAGATTTTGTCTTCTGGGCAGCACATGATTCTATCGCCCCCTAGCGTAGAAATTTCTAAACGGCTGTCCGCTGTTTCGTACAAAGGTGCGATACCAATGCTGTCAAAATATACCGATTCAGAATCATGTGCCTATGGAATAAACAGTTTGTGCGTACTGTTATTGTCTCAGTAACCCCTTTTATGGAACTATTAAATGATCCAACGCAATTTTACGTCCAAATTAAAATGTACCTACAACTATCACTTTTCGGAAATTATTTCATCTACTTAAAACACGTTATAAACGAGACCTGGCTACTATGATCGGAGTTAAGATGTAAATTACATCATATAGTTGTTTTTCGGAGATGACGAAATTTTCGCAAGAATTGAATAATACAGTAAAATATAAAGTAAATAAAGCAATCATTAAATCAGACGCAATTTTGACGACGATATTGATTAAATGTGACCAATCACAAATAGTTGTTCTTCTCGCAAAAAAAATCTTACATTACATAATGTAACATCACGCCTGTAATCCCAGAAGGGTTAGGCAGAGGTCGGTATACCTATAGTACACCCACATTTCGCCGGTTATGCTTAAGTCCCATGCAATAGGGGGCGAGCCTATCTAATATTATTGCTGGATCACGACGCTCGACTCTCGCCGCGGACGGACGTGTCTGTGCGCTCTCCCGCTCCCGGCCCAGTGTTGTGTTTCGTGTTATTATTCGTCGCAACCACGTGACGTCATCGTAGTCGCCCCGACTACTCCGATTTAAAATCAAGTCAAGAAATTGATTTGATTTTAATCAATCAAAAAGTGCCTTTTTCAAGGCAAATCTTATTTCTTTTTCGCGCGTTTTGTGAGTAGCTTCACTAGGCCCCTTCTGGGTAAAACCACAGTTTCGTGGTCCTCGGTTGAAACCTTACGGTGCCAACGAAGCCGAGTGGGGTGTTGTCCCAATCACACCCGCCGAACCCCTTCAGGGAGAGGCAGTCAATTGGACGGGTCCCAGATAACCGGCCTTGGGGGATCTCCTAGTCGGCTCTGGTGACAGTTTTGCTTTCCAGCTACTCACCTAGTGTCTTTAGGGTGTGTCTACACCCTTCGCGCTAGACTGGTCAGGGCCCCGTTCGCACAATAAGACTGGCGACGGGTTACAAGCTTAGGGCTCACCAATAGGTACACACCTCCCTGTCTACACCCGACAGGGAGGGAACTCATCCCCGGGCCAATCCACCCGGGGAGTTAGGTATAGGGTTTAGGCTACGTAGGGAAATTTTCTCTTTCCACCATTCCTTCCCTAATATAGTTCCCGCTCCGATCATGGAGGACGCCGTCCTCTTGGCGTTCCTCAAAGAGGTCCTATTAAAGGACCCCGAGTTTTTGGCAAAATATGGCGCCAAAATAAGCCAAGTTTCCAGTCCCACTCCGTCTCAAGGCGCACTCGCTAACTTCAGCGACGCGCTCGAGAGCCCGCTATCGCCACCTGCATGCGAACAAGGCATTCCGCCCTTTGTTCTGGCAAACAATGTTCCGGCTAATATCTCTGCCCCCATTGTTTCACCCTCTATTGTACCGGCAGATAATACTCCGGCCGCTAATCCGGCCCCTATTGTCTCGCCCGCCTTTGTTCCGGCCGCCATTGTCACGGCCGCCATTGTTCCGGCCGCCATTGTCTCAGAGACAACGCAGCTGCGCTCCGCAGCAATCAACACGACTCGCCCGGAGAGCATGGACACGTCAGTCCCACTCTCCGAGGATGAAGCCCGCACCTCCTCCTCCGGCGACGACGACTTCCAAGTAGTCGTTAAAGGAGGCAAGAGGAAGGCTAAATCCTCCGCCCCCGCTGGCCCGGTCACCAAGGCCCAGATAAAACAGGACGACTTATCGTCCAGCTCCACTTCCGCCCCTAGTCCGCGGGCCGGTCGCCCCGCCAGCCCTATGGCTTGCCCACCCGCTCCTACCGCGAGGAAGCAAAAGCCTCCTCCCCCCATTTACGTCCAAGACAAGTCCAAATGGACTGAAATTTCCAGGATGTGTGTTGATCGCAAGATCAACTACACCAACGCCCGATCCACCCTTCAGGGGATCAAAGTTACCGTCCCCACGTCTACGGACTTTAGGGATCTCTCCCGCGCCCTACGTGAAAGGAACTACTCCTTTCACACTTACTCCCTTCCGGAGGAAACCCCTACACGCGTCGTTATTAGGCGCGTTCCACAGGAAATCTCCACCGAGGAGATTAAGAGCGACCTTGTCTCACAAGGCATACCAGTTTTCCATCGCTTACATAAAGCGAGACAGGGCCTAGTCTACGACATGGTCCTGGTCATCTGTGACCCCACAGACGGTCACCACTCGATTTTTAAAGTTAAGTCGGTGTGTTCGCTCTCAGGCATCTCAATAGAGAAGCCTTACAGAGCTCAATTAATTGGACAGTGTCATCGCTGCCAATTATATGGTCACTCGCAGTCCAACTGCTATGCCACCCCTAAATGCGTCAAGTGTCTAGGAGAGCATGGCACCGCCGACTGTACCCGCCCTAAATATAGGGAACTATGTTTAGAGCCTCCCAGCTGTGTACTCTGCGGCCAATCGGGACACCCGGCAAATTACCGGGGCTGTCCTAAGGCCCCGAAGTCCTCCTCTCCCAAACTCGCGAAACGCGCGAGCGACCGCCAGCACAGGGAAAGCCCCTGGGGAAAGCCTCCTTCCGCGCTGATGCCGGAGCGGCTCAGTCCGCAGAGGCCGTCTCCCTTCTTTTTTTTTTTTTTTTGTCCCGGGGTGGAAAATCCTCATGGATGTCCTCCGCCCTAGGGCGGGCGGAGGGGTCTGTCAGACTCTTACTGACTAAAAACCACCCCGGTGTTCCATCTCACACCTACGCCGGGGTCGCGGGAACACATTATTCTTCCACAACCCCAGCTGGTGCCGGCCCGCTTGCGCGGGCCCCGTCTCGGGCGGGGGGAGTGAGGTGTACTCCCCCCGCAACGTCTGTGAGCGGCGCACGCGGAAAACTACGCGCGCCGTCTTCTCGGGTCCTGATGTTGGGGGGCGACGAATTCGGGGACATCCGTCGCCCCCCAACATCAGGACCCATTTAGGGGGGCCGGAAGAGGGCGTTGTCCGCCCTCCTCCGACGCCCGGTGCGTCTGCTGCGGGCCGGGTCGAAAGTCGAGATCTCTCTCTCCCTTTCCGCAGCCTCCTTCTGCGAGATGACCGTTTCGCAAAAGGAGACCACTGCGTCCCAGGACTCTGCGCCGCCGACCATCGCGTTCACGACGGCCGGCAGCGACAGGTCGTTGCCTACTACGGTGATGAGGGCACGGCGCGGCCCCTCCCAAGCGGCACACTCTGCCAGCGTGTGCCGCGCCGTGTCCTCCCGGCAGTCGACGCAGTGTTGACACCGGGCACCTGTTTATGCGACACAGGTACTTCCCGAAGCAACCATGCCCCGAGAGCACCTGCGTCGCCCGAAACGTCAGGGAGCCGTGCCTTCTCCCGAGCCAGCGGTCGAGCACTGGCCGGATCGCCTCGATGGTGCTGAGGCTGGCGGTAGGGTGTGACAGCCTCACCCGCCATTCCACCACCAGGACCTCGCGGAGCTACAACCGATGCTGCTCGATATGTTGCTGCATCGGTCGCTCGCCCCGCTCCCGCGCTGCCTCGCGCCACCGGTACAGTGACGCGAGCACCTTCGCCTCCAGGTCCCAGGGCGGTGATCCGGCCAGTGCACAACCCGCCTCGAAGGAGATCGTGCGATACCCCCGAATGACTCTGACGGCCATCGCCCGCTGCGGCTTGCGCAGGACAGCTATGCTGCCGGCCGTCAGGTCAGACGCCCAGATCGGCGCTCCGTAGAGCGCCATGGATCGCACGATCCCCATATAGAGCCGCCTACAGGCGGCGCTCGGGCCCCCCAGATTGGGAAGCAGCGTTGCCAGCGCCCCGGCCGCGCCCAACAAGAGGCCGTCTCCCTGGGCTAACCTAAATCACCTGAAGGCTCCCGCAGCTTCGGTGCCCTCTATTCCCGCGCAACCAGCGCAACCCGCTCAACTTCCAGCGCTGATGGCTTCCGCCATCCCAGCGCCTTTGGTAGCCCCCGCGGCCCCTACGGCCTCTCCAGCGAAACCTCAGGGAACCCAGGGCCGAAACAGCGCCCAAATTATACTAAGTACATACGCGGCTCTCTTCACCACCGCCGCGGACAGAATGGCGGAAGAAATCGTTTATGGAAACGGCTACGCAATTCGCCTCATGGAAATCCTCAGCGCGTATCCCGAGATCGCGCAAGTTCTACACTCACTCAAATATTAATTCTCAATGGATAATACGAGAGTAAATAGTAACAAACCCCGATCCCTTGAATTAGGCTTTTTCAACGCAAATGGCGTTTCAGGTCAACGCGATGAGATCGCCGCTTTCCTCAGCGACCATCAGCTTGACATCCTTCTCATACAGGAAACCTTTGTAAAACCGCATCACCGAAACCCGAATATTGCCAACTTTAAACTAGTTCGCAATGACAGGTCTCGATGCCACAAGGGTGGCACACTAATATACTTTAGGAAAACTTTGTATTGCATCCCTATAGACCCACCTTCTCTCTTCTCCCATCTGGAGACCTCTATCTGTCGGCTCGGCATGACTGGTCATCAACCGATCACCATCATCTCTGCTTATATTCCACCAGACAATGGTCCGGAGGATCCCATCTCTCTCCAAAAGGACTTCACTGCCCTCTTCGGTATGAGTGACTCCGTCATCTTGGCGGGGGATCTTAATGCCAAACACCCGGCGTGGAATAGTAGCACGACTTCTACCAGAGGTCGGATCATTTTCAAGTTAGGCGAATCCCTTAACTTTGACGTCATCGCTCCAATGAGTCCGACTCATTTCCCGGGAAATCCCAACCATCTTCCTGATATACTCGATGTAGCGCTGCTCAAGAATGTGAACCTCCGTTTGCAATCAATAGAGACGTTCCACGAGCTTAACTCTGATCACCGCCCAGTAGTCATGCATCTTGCCCCCTACTCTGGCCCAAGCGATCCCAACCGCCCCCCTCAGACCCAGATGATAACCGACTGGAGGAAAGTAAGTGAAAGACTGAAATCCACCACGTCGCCTCAATTGGACACCATCCCCGATCACATAGTTTCAGTCGCCGACACGACGGCCGCAATCGACTCGTTTACTGAGCACGTTCAATCCGTTTTGACGGATTGTTCACGGGAAGTACCGGTGATGGAAGACCATCGCTGGAAACTACCTACTGACGTACATGACTTGATAACCGAGAAGAATGCGGCTATTCGTGCCTACGACTCCTTCCCTTGTGACGCGAACAAAGCCAACATGCGCCATTTACAGCGTGCTGTAAAGAAACGCATAGGGGAGGTTCGCTCAGAGGGTTGGAACAAGATGCTCAGTGAACTCGAGCCCACTCACCAAGCCTTCTGGCACCTTCAGAGGAAATTGCGCTCCTCCGAGGAGGTCTCTATGCCTCCGCTCATCCGCCCCGACAAAAGCGTCGCGTTCGACAGCTCCGACAAGGCCGAATGCCTTGCTGACAGCCTAGAGTCCCAGTGTTCTCCCAGCTCTCAACCAGTAGACCAAGCTCAACTGAACAAGGTCGACGCTGAAGTCGAACGGAGAGCCTCCCTTCCACCCGTCGAAGACCCTGAAGATCCTCTGCCTCCCGTCACTCCAGACGAAGTGCACGACATCATAAAAGGGCTCCAAGCTCGTAAAGCTCCCGGTTCGGACGGTATTACCAACAAGGTATACAAACTCCTACCTGCCCCTCTAATAATGCTTATGACCGCCATCTTCAATGGCGCCTTGAGCAACAACATCTTCCCACAAGCGTGGAAAGAAGCAACCGTCATCGGTATCCCAAAGCCAGGCAAGCCAAAGTCTGAGCCCTCCAGCTACCGTCCCATTAGCTTACTCAACGTTCTCGGCAAAATCTACGAGAGGCTTATTTATAAGCGTCTCAAAGACTACGCCGAAGCAAAGAGCCTCATTCCCAACGAGCAGTTTGGTTTCCGTCCCCAACACTCGAGTATCCACCAGGTCCACCGTATCGTAGAGCACTTGTGCGCCGGTATGCAGCGTAACGCGACGACGGGTGTGCTATTCTTCGACATAGCGAAAGCCTTCGACAAAGTCTGGCACAACGGCTTGTTATACAAGCTTTACCAACTAGGAGTGCCAGATCGTCTCGTGCTCATCTTACGAGACTTTTTGTCGAATCGCACCTTCCGCTATCGCATCGAGGGTGCACTCTCGTCCCCTCACCCTATTCGCGCCGGTGTCCCTCAGGGTTCCGTCATATCTCCTCTAGTTTTCACGCTGTTCACCAGCGATATCCCACAGAGTAAAAAGGTTCAGTTGGCTCTCTTCGCCGACGACACTGCCGTTTACTATACCGGTCATTGTCCCAATGCTATAGCTCGGTTGGCGTTATCGGCGCTTGGTTCCGGAAATGGAGAAGCGAGGTCAACCCCGATAAGAGTCAGGCGGTTCTCTTCTCGAGACGTCGTCGACTCCCTCCCCCACTTCCCAGCCCGATCACTATGTACGGTAAGCCGATCCCTTGGGAGAAGCAAGCCAAATACCTAGGCGTGATCCTTGATGAAAACCTTACCTTTAAGGCTCATATTAAGGCGGTTCGCGCGCGCGCCTCCTTCGCTCTTAGCAGGCTCCACTTTGTACTGACAGCCCGTAGTAAACTGTCACTTAAATGCAAGCTGCGCATCTACACCGCAGTCATCCGTCCCATCATGACCTATGCCTGCGTTGTATTCGCGCACGCTCACCCACGTCATCTCCATAAGATGGAGACCCTCCAGAACCGTTTCCTCAGAAAGGTCACGGGTGCCCCCTTCTATGTCCGTAATATAAATCTCCACATCGATCTTAAAATGCCTACCATAAACCAGTTCATGAAACGCTTATCGAAGCGCTTCTTTGACTGTGGCATTAAACACTCCAACCCCTTGATCTCAGCGGCCGCCCGCTACACTCCCTCCCGCATTAGCAGTATTCGCCGACCAAGGCATACTTTAATCGCCCCCGACGACGCCACTACCCTCCTCCAGGAGAGTAGTAAGGCCACCAGCACACTACATAAGCCCAAAACCCGATCGCCGTCCTACCGTCCTCGCCGCCGAGGCCCGCCGCGACGCCCAAATACACGCCCCTCCCGACCCTTGCTCGAGCCAGCCCGCGCCGCTGAGCCTGTAGCTTTAAATTCGTCCCTTATTAATATCAATCCTGATCCAGCTAGTCCCTTGCTGCCCTCTTCCAGCGACGCCCTAAGCCGAGGTCCGTACCCCACAGGGGGTGCCCTTAGCGTTGTCGCTTAGTTTTAGTTAGTATTTAAGTCTAAGTCCTGGCTGGAGGCCTTAATTTATTAGGGCAACCACAGGCAAGTCCGTTTTAGCAGACGACAGCCTCATAGGTTGACCTGCGAGATGCCATTAAAAAAAAAAAAAAAATTGCAGTTTAATAGACAATAGACTGATAACGAAAGGCTAATCAACACAAAAATAAACTAACACTCTCCTCTTTCCTGTCATCTGCTGTAACCGTTTGACCATTATAACGGCGCCCAATCAAACCACTTGACATTCGATTCAACAACCAATTATATGCCAGGATTTCCATCTTTATACGATTATGCACCTATGGTACAACAACCAGTTACTGTTTTTTTCTTTGATTTATGATTTGGATTCAAGTGCATTTGTTTATGCAAATGTAAACAAACAGTTTTCCTTTTGTAACTTAAGTATAACTTAGTCATATTGTGTAATCTCATGGGAGTTAACGAAGCGTTCAAAACGAAATGTGAAAACTGATATACGAGTAACCTTTTGAGGATGAATTTTTCAAATACCGTGGAGGATTTGCCAAAATGAAATGCAACAAGAATATGTTTTCAGAATAAGAAAATTGAGATCAGTGGTTTTGGGGAAACTGATATTTATTTAAAACAAAATACTACCGCGTTTTTAAATTGTAAGAAAAATAACTAGAAATCTGTTTGAAAAGGTTCGGTCCTCTTGAATCGACAAATAGAACTTTAAAATGTAGTCTACGCTAACGAAAAAATGTAGTCTACGCTAACGAAAAAATGTAGTCTACGCTAACGAAAAAATGTAGTCTACGCTAACGAAAACGTTCACAAAGCATTTATGTAGTTGGAGTCTGAATAGCTGTTTATTCATCTTTTATTTGAACATGTTCCTATTAAGGAACATGTAAAGATGGTAGCAGTTGGCGTTCTGTAGTTTTTGCCTAAAAGGTGTGAGTTTATGTTCCTTAGAATAATACACTAAAACACAAAATAAACCACCCTCACGATTAGTCACGATATATATTCCCTTCAAGCTGGTGTCGAAAACGTAGTAGATGGCGTAAAAAGCAATAATTCAGGGAAGCAGGCTATCAGCAGGACGCAGCGGCTCGGAAACATCTGATAGTAACAGGTATCAATGTCGGAGGGAGTCCTGTGCACGCGGCAGGACAAGTGCTCGGCACGGGAGGGCTTTTTGTGGTTTAACTTATTTTTGACGGGTTTTCGATTTCCCATGTGGCGTTTTTGAAGAATGTGTCCATATAACTTCATAACAATAATAGAAATGGCTTTTCAGACAAGTGTCTTTAATTTTTTTAAACGTGTTATTTTTAAGTCGATTTCGATATTTTACTCACACAAAAATTTTGAGCCCTTTAGCAGCAGCCCTGAAAATTAAATTCGTGACACATTAAGAGGTACTTCCTGTCTGCCTGTTTATCTAATAATTATAGAACCAAGAAAAAAACGGTAGTCTAAAAATATACCACCAAAACTTTTATTGGTGTCTGTACATCCGCTATCATCTTCGGGCGAGTAAGAAACCGGACCCTCCTTATCGTTGGCCTGAATTTACATTCTTATATTTCTTACCTCACCGCTCCGGGCCAACAAAGATGAAAAATTGTACATCAAAAAATCTTTATTTATTTTCCCGGAGTTTTAACTTTGACCTATAATTTTGTTAGAAAATATTGATGGCCTCTTATGAGGGGAAAGAGGGTATTTTTAATTGGGCCATGTCTTATTTGTAGGGCAGCAGATTTTTGAGAATTTTCAACATGATGTTTTGAAATTTCCACAAAACGAAAATTTCAAAACATTTTATTTCGGGCTTTGTTAATGTTTTCAAAAATCAGGAAAATGTAAGTCTGAAGCTTTGGTTTCCTAGGAAAGCGGTTTCATCATATTACATCCCTCCGTATCAAAAAGTCGCCGAATGGAAACTTGGGTAGTTCTCAAACACAACGTGGAAAGACATGCCATCTGTCATTTTCACCAGTATTTGACATTAAGGTGCTAACAACTGCTCTGTAAGTATTTGGGCAGCCGTTGTGTGTCCCTTCACCGCTTTCTTATGAAACCCGAGCCTTACAGAGAGCAAAGTAATGATTGAGCGGGTTCCTTCCCCGGGAATAAGCGGCGTGTTCTATATCAGGACAATTTACAGTTCGGTTATATAAAAACCTGTTGTAACCAGTATCCAAGAATATATAATATAGTGCGCTATTATAATATAGTGCGCTTGCGTAAATAGTTTGCTCGGATTATATTTTTTTACGTAAAGCGAGGGTTAAATAATCTATTACAGGTTTGTTAGTGTTTGAACCAAGGTTTCGTGACGTATCGTCTGTTTGTTGTTGTAATAGAAATTGTAGATTGGCAATTAATGGACATTATTTAGAAACATGACGAGTAATTATTAATAATATAAATTTTATCACTAGGTATTATGCATATAGATACTGATTAGCAGGTAATAGTCTACAAGCCAGGTTGTGAGAAAATAAGCTTCTACTCATAGCTATAGCGAAGATTACCCATGCGGTGTTCACTGATTACTTGATCAGGCTTATCCTGCCATGCTTTCTCAAAGCTTGTTGAACGATTAATTTCAGATTTCTTCTCGACGTGTTTCTGCTTACTCGGCCGGTGGTGATCATAATTTAGAATTTTAAAACATGGAAAACCAATTTGTCCGCCGAATTTTTCGCAAAATAGCTTTTTTTTAACACTAGTTTTTTTTCATGTTATACATGTTTAGGACCGAAATGCTGCATCTACATACAAACCAACACCGCTGTTTTTAAATGAAAAACATACCCAAGGTCATTTATTTATCGCATATAACATTAAAACGCTGCAAGCTGTGTTTCACGGAACCTTCATCTGAAACTGGGTCACTCTGCTGAACGAAGAGAACCCGTTGTTCGCGGCTAAATCAGTTATTATAAACAAAAGAACTTTAATAGTGAACACACCCACATACGCACTATTTAACACGGTGCTCAGAGAGGCATTAAAGTGGATAGATGTGACACCCCGTTCTTTGGTGACAAGAATAGGAAAACTGGTTTTTTCAGTGCGAATATTTTTATGGCTTGATAAGGCAAAGGAAAAAGTAAAGAGGATCGACCATCTCATTCTCGGCTGATGTTGGTGATTACAATTTTGATAATGTATGTGAATCAAACTCAAAGGCAACCACGCCCTTGAATTGCGTCCTGTTTTTAGAAGGAAACCTGGAAACCGATCCGAAAACGACAAGTCGTTTAGTAATTATCAATTCAACCCACTTTATTAGATGGCGTGTTCAACACACAGCCCACTTACTCGAAAATCGGCAAGCAACAATTAATTTTACACTACATTTTTTTACAATCAAGCAAAAACATCGCTTTAGAGCAACACAGCGTAATTGTCGAGTAACTAATGCAAATGGCCGATCGACATATCGATAAGCTTTGGTCTAATAACACAGCATCCGAACAATGATTTACGAACCAAATTGGTTTAATGGCTGAAAAAGGCGACATGATGGAAAAGTGCGAGCGGTTGCGTCAGACAAGGTAAGAGAAAATTGTATATTGTTCAGTAGAGAGGTCAGTAGCGTTTGAGCTCTTGAATAGATGCTTGGAGATACTTGTGGATTGTTCAGTAAGTCTACGACCTCGTCTCAAAACGAAATAAATTGATATTGTTAAAACAGGTGCAGCCAAAACCGGGTTCTTACTAGCGAGCTGTTACCGAATGTGAGCGTGGTTCAACGCGAACCATGGGAACACAGACTATTTGGGTCCAGTCCAGATTAGTGATAAATAGGAAAGTCCGACATGATGTGCTACAGCGCCATTTAGGCAACATCTAGAAAAGTCTTATGTGCTTGCAGGCGTTGTTTATCCAAGTTTTGTAGAATAGACAAAATGACAGATTTCTTTTATTCATCTGTCATTTTGTCATGGTGGACATACTACGCTTGCCGGTATTCCTATTAAATATTCGTATGTAAGTAAATAAATAAATAAATTCCTTGGTGGTTGCATAAAGTATGGTGATAAAACTTTTCCAGAGGGCCGTAGATAATGTGTCACTTTCTAAATACATATTTGATATTTCTACAACGACTTTTAACAGGAAAAATAAGTTTTTCGGCAGCTTAGGTCAGTCCCATAGGTACATTGACTGATTCCTCATCGCTATCGGTGATAGAACGCTATTTCATCGAAACCCTCAGGTGCCCTGTAAGTAACAAAAAGACCTCTAATAGTGTTACATTGAAGACCTGACAAAAAAACAGGAAAATTATCTACAGATTATTTCGTTAAAACAGATGATTAAAATTGAAACGCAGCTTCTGATACGATGAAAATCACTGTTTTAACGACCGTGTCTTGTTTAAATAAATCTCATTTTATTACTTTCTTATTTATATGTAAACTAATCTTAGTAGAAAATGTATGCAAACTGCATTACTATCTGAAGCTAATCTTCCAAAGTGCGGGGATACATCATTTATTTTATAAACGTTTTCACAGCTCATCGCTTGTTGATTTGTTTTGATGATAAGCTTCTAATAAGCGGTTTTAGCGATATATCTTTTCCTAAGCTGTTTCGGGAATCGTATCACTTTATGTTTATTTTGTATGGTGACCAGATACTGTGTTTAAGAAATGGAAGGTATAAAAAAATGGGGTACCTACATTTTACTGCAAAATTTCTGATTACAACAAGTAAGTACATTTACATAAATTGGCAGATAGTATACAGCTGCTTATATAACGCACCATGCC